>JAKWIX010000326.1:54381856-55595584 GCA_027704785.1 Solanum chmielewskii | reverse complement strand
TTTTTTCATTTTGATAGCTGATATAGTGCAGTTTTTTGTGCTATTGTGCATTTTTAGTGTTGTCTTGATGCATTTTTGCTGCTAATTTGTTCTAATCTGGTGATTAGTTAAACTTTCGTATATAGTTTGTTATGTGTTACTTTTCATCTCCGACTAATAAATTGTCTCTAGTTTAAGCAACAACAATCATACCTCAGTTCGATCAAATGACTGAAACTTAATCATTTGCTACTAATTTACTTACGTCCAACAAATGACCTATTTGTTGCAATAAATAGGTCATTTGTTGAACGAAAACTCAATCATTTGCTATTGATTTACTTACGTTCAACAAATGACTTATTTGTTGCAACAAATAGATCATTTGTTGGACGAAATCTCAACCATTTGCTGCTTTTTGTGAAGAAGTCTCTGGATGCTCTTGCTAGTGATGTTAAGGAATTGATATCTAAGAGAGGTGTTATCCCATCAAGAAGAATTTTGGAGCCATTCACACCATAAAAAAATTAAGAGAAGAAAAAAAATTAATTTCCAAGATATTATCAAGTATGAACAAGAGACAACAAATTGCAACTACTCTTCTTCCTTGTAATGTTGAGTCATCTTCAGGAGCCATCGAAGAGCAACAGAAGTTGTAGAAGGTATGGGCTGCTGAAGTCATATTTTGTAAGTTGAAGAACCTAATATGATTGTAATTGATGAAGACTTGTCATATTTAGTTAATTATATTTGTAATTGTTGATGACAATATTTTATATTTAATAGATGTTCAGTTATGTTATCACGAATTTCATTATATTCTTAGATTTTCAAAATGTTAAATTATATGTGTCATCTATTGCAACAAATAATACAAATTAGATTATTGTTGTAACAAATTTCTATATTTGTTGCAACATATGAATCATCAATTGCAACAGATAAGCATATGTTGGTCATCTATTGCAAACAAAAAATACAAATTAGACATTTGTTGTAACAAGTGAGTTATCTATTGTAACACATAATGCGTTGAGATTATAACTAAATTTATAATTGAAAGGTAATTATAATAAATAACTTTATTATCACTAATTATGAGTTAATGAAGCATTTCATATCAAAATAATCAATTGATCACTTTATTTAAAACGAAAACAGTTAGTTGATCATGTAATTATTCTAGAATACATTGAAAATGTAATTGAACTCATTAAATTAAAAGATAATTATAATTAAATAACTTTATTTATCACTAATTATGGGGTAATGAAGCATTTAATATCAAAATAATCAATTGATCACTTTATTTAAGACGAATACAATTAGTTAATCATGTAATTACTCCACAATACATTGAAAATGTAATTGAACATATTAATTAAAAGGTAATTATAATTAAATAACTTTATTTATCACTAATTATGAATTAATGAAACATTTTATATCAAAATAATTAATTGATCACTTTATTTAAGACGAATTCTGTTAGTTGATTAGGTAATTACTCCACAATACATTGAAAATGTAATTGAACTTATTAACTAAAAGGTAATTATAATTAAATAACTTTATTTATCAATAATTATGGGCTAATGAAGTATTTCACATCAAAATAATCAATTGATTACTTTATTTAAGACGAACATAGTTAGTTGATCATGTCATTACTCTACAATACATTGAAAATGTAATTGAACTTATTAATTAAAAGATAATTATAATTAAAAAACTTTATTTATCACTGATTATGGATTAATGAAGCATTTCATATCAAATATACATAGAGTCGATTGAAAATGATTGAACATATATGCTCATCGGACGCTCGTATGTTGCAACAGATGAGCATATATACTTGATTATTTTCAATGGATGGGTTATCTATTGCAACAAATACTACATACTGAAAATTTGTTGTAACAGATTCCTATAATTATTGCAACATATGATCATATTTATTTGATTATTTTCAACAGATGGACTATCTATTGTAACAAATAATGCAATAGATAATTCATGTAATGCAAAATATGCAAAGTTTGTTGCAACGTATGACTATAATTAACCAAAATGAGTTATAATTATCACATCAATATATATATACATATTCAAAAATAGGGCTTTTTTTTTTATTTCTTTTACACAATAATATTATTTATATATATATATTGCTATTACTAAGTTATTTAATGAGCATTACACCTCCTAGCCTTTTAATAATATATATAACACCTAACCTTTAATTTAATAATATAACTCCTAACCTTTCATATCCATAACCTTCAAAATATTTAATATAAAAATTATAACTCCTAAATATTATACTTATAAAAACCCACTTTGAGACATTGCATGATGGTCATTTTATTTTTATTTTCCTTATTCTTCATTTTTTGTTTCTTTGATTTGTTAATTTCTTTTGTCTTCTTTGATCTGATTTTTGCAGGAGAGGGATGTATTATGAAAAATGTTATATATTTTGCATATTTTGATTTTGTGAGGTAAAATGATTTGACATGTCTAATTATCATTATCATTTTGTTCTATCGTAATTAGATATATATTTGATATTATTAGGTTGGATTGTTGATAATACAAATTATGATTCTTTTATAGAAAAAATAATTTGTTCATTTTCTTTTTTGCTTCTCTTTGTACTTTTTTGAGATTTTTTTCTTATTCTTGTAGTTTCTACCGACACTGATTGTCTTCATTCACTTTGTAAATTTGAAGAATCGAATTATGTTATGTTGAAAACATGATCCTTCTTTCCTCTTCAAATCATATATAACTAAATATTTTAAATATTTTTGCTTGATTAGTTAACTATAATTTTATGTCTTTTTATTGTTATTATTGTAAGGATTGTAATTATGTTATGTTGAGAAAGTAATCCTTCTTTCCCCTTCATATCATACATAACTAAATATTTTAAATATTTTTGCTTGATTAGTTAACTAATTTTATGTATGTTTGTTGGTATTATTGTAAGGATTGTTTATAGTTCTCCGGTTAAACCTCTAATGCAATAAGAGTTGATTGGTTCCTTATCAGATTCATTAGTTAATTGAAAAAACGCCAATATATCTTATTTCTAATTTCGTCTAACAATATCTTCCTTCTCACTAGCTATAAAAATGTTATACACATATATAATAAATATAAGTAATAAAAAAAGTAATGTATCACATCTCAATATAAAGTGATGTCATGAGGTTTTTCCTTCATGGAACCTCCACTTTTACTCACAAGTTTTTGGAACTTATTAGTGAGATAGTCCGTGGTCTCATCTACTTCAAGGTTCTCACATTGTAACACCTTGGAAGCTAATGATTCATCTATTTCTGCATCTCCTTTCTTATTAACATCCCTAGTCAGATCTGCCTTGGTTTCCTGAGTTCCCTCAAAGGTAGTTCTCATCACATCCCAAATTTCTTTAGTTGATTCCCACGAGGAAATCAGTTTATATACATTTGTCCGATTCCACACATTGAGAACTTCTTATCCTTGTGATTCTTATCAACTTTCCATTTGTCAAATTCATTGTATCGATGTCGAGTTTTGACAATGATCCTCTTAATATCTACAGATTTTACTTCTATGGCACATAGGAACCCTTACAAAAAAACATCCACGGTTTGCAGTCTTCAGCCAATATGAAGTCAAACATGCAATATTTACACCACCAATAATACTGACCATCGAACATGGGTGGCCTTGTTGAAGACCAACCTTCTTTCCATCTCAGTGGAGAAGCCATTATTTCCTCAGGAATCTCTCTTGGTGTAACAAGCTAGAGAGACCAGCTTTGGTACCACTTGTTGGAATGTATGAACCCGCTTATCAGTCAAGGACCAGGTTGTGTGATTCAACAAGAACAGTAAGTAAAAGTTGCGCCCACTTGTTTCAATGAGACCAGGTCCATAGCATAGTGACAATAACGAACAGTAGAATAAGTGCTAAAAGTAAAGATTGAACAAACAACTTTATGTGGAAACCTCCTTACTAAATGGAGTAAAATCACGACATGTTCTCAACAAGACTTTTCAAACCATTTTCACTGATCTTCAACAAACAAAAGTAAAAACAATTAAAGATACCACCTATTACTTAGAAGAGCCAGAGCAGATACAACACTGCCAACTAAGCTATCACCCCTAGATAACTTAAACTTTAACTAAGCAGATACCACATAGCCCATTATACTAACCAACTGATTAATATAGACTTTTACAGTAAGACACAAAGTTACTCCTAACTATGTTCTTACAAGACTCAAACCAGGCTTGAAATGTTTCTAACAAACAATGAAACAAATCCTACAAGTTACGCTCAATACAAACATTCAAGAACAACAGAAGGTACGGAAAACACTTCTTCTCTTTATCAAGTCCTTGTTGTATGTATTCTTTTGCTTGAATTCTTTCTTAAATATGGCCTTATATTTTTAAACTTTATGAATTTTTCAGAGAAAATCCAAAGTTAGTTTGCCAAATGATATAAATCACCACGAACTTGTTGAGACTATCCCATTGGCTGAAGGCCTGCTATTAGAAAAGTTGTGAGCCTACCGCATCAGAGGTTGCCACTTTTCTAAGAGTTGTTTTGTCACCTTTTCATATCGCAGTCTTGCAGGTACCATGTCCCTTGCAAACTACTTTGTGAGTTCTTGAAACGACTTACTAGCTGACTTCCTTCTTTGGATGAATGAATTTATTTGTTTTTTGTCATTTTGACTAATTCAACCATAAAGAGTTATTGATCATTGGACAAACACCCTCCTCCATTCTGATTGGTGTAGTATGTTGACGCCTTACCAATCTCTGACATGACAGTTTTATAGTTGTAACCATTATGCATCTGATGGGGAGAACTTTACCTGGGACCAATTCCCTGTGTTTTTGAGATACTGAAACATACAAACTCTTTCGCTCTTCCTATTGGTGTAGGACACTACACTTTTCACCTATCACCTGACATGATACCTTTATAGTTGTACCCCATTTGTATCTGGACGAGAGTACTCTGCTGGGACAAGGTCCCCGCATTTGTGAGGATCATCAAAATACCTAGAATATAACATTTTCCCTATTTTTTATGATAACACACAAATATACCTCACATTGGGTTTACCATTCATTTCATTGTCAACACTCTCAATATCTGGTCCCTTGTTAGATAGTTTGTTAAATCATCAAAACTTAATATCAGCTCCAAACTAATATTTCCCCCCTTTTTGATGATAACAAAGTTATTTACCAGTTCCCCCTATCAACAAGAATTCTTGGGGTAACTGGAGCATGAAACAACATGTCTGCTTGCATGATTTCAGAGAACATCATAACATATCTATTCTTGAAAGATTCATTTAATTGAATCAGACAACATCTATTGACTAATATGTTTTTGTTAGGAGATATATACCATCAAATAGAGTCCAGCTGGCGCTAGAACAAGCAAATCGAATAAACAGTCGTTACTGGCAACGTATTCTATCTATTGATACCGGTCATGTTTACAATATTCTCTCACATTCGTGTCGTAGATTATGATTGGATCATTTTTCATAGCTAAGCGATAAAAGGTTCTATATTTTGCCATACACGGTGAGTATTCACTATTTAAAGAAATACTTCCACCATTCCATTTTATATGACACTATTTTTGTTGTCCTTTCAAGCCCCTGCTGTGTTTGCACTGAAGGCTTCTAGTTGAATCAATCTTGTGTACCCTATAGAAATTTTAAGGGGTAGTGAAGCATGGTGTTTGCGAGTTAGTAGTTACCTTATTCTATTTAAATTTGTTCAGAGTTCCACTTCTTTAGGTAGAAGAGTAACATTTATATGTTGAAGGCTCACTTAAGCTTTGAAGCGAGGCTCAAAAGCCCCAGCGAACTGTCAAGCCCCAAGAGTTGAGTTTCAAATTTTGAAATGATTATGATCTGGCCCTTAGTGGCGTATCCCCTTACTAGTAAGAATAATCCAAATAGTTACAGTTTAAGTTTAACCGTCATGTGCACTGATTTACTGTATTGCACCTAATCTTCTATTTCTTTGAGCTCATTGGTTATGTTTTATTGTATGTTTGTGTAGTGCTTCATTTAACTCTACCATGTAGCTATGGGATGTTGAACTAGGGCGTCTTCTTCTCAGCTTGAACAGTCACAGGTAATGGATGTTAACTCATATGTCTAGTACTTGGAACGGACAAAGAAGATATTAAGGCACTCCTAATAAAATTACACTTTATAATAGTCAAATGATAGGCTTGAGTATTATTGGGTTTGTTCACGCGTACTCGATTGACTTATCGATCCCTGTATACCTAGTCCTTTTATTTGGGTGGGGATGTGAGGGGAATTAGGGGAGAGAGTGGAGTGAGAATGAGTATCTTTAATTTCTTTTAGATCATCAAATCTATGTATCAGTCTTGTTGAATGTTTTTGTTTTTTACTAATTAAGTAGGTCCTCTTCCATTTTGAATCCAGGGAACCTATTAGAAACTATGCCTTTTAGAAATGCAGAACAATTGAGTCTCAAACTAAGTCAAATTATAGATAAGCGCTTTTTCGGTTTCACCTAGTGTTTAGTTACCCAGATTGAGACCCAATTAAATCATTATGGCATTGACTAAATTGAAGGTTGTGGTACTGCTAGTATAGTTGTTCCTCTTACTTAAGTTGCGGTACTTCGGGTTGATATTCTAACTAAATGTTTCTCTTAAATACCAGTTGATATTCAAGTTGCACCTATGCTTAGACAGCAAAAGTGAAGACAAAACTTGAGAACAGGTCGGGTATAATAGAGAGGTGACACAATGCTTAACCTTGAAATAGTACAAAAAGGAACTAAATGGAGGGCAAGAAATTAGAAATTATTTAGAGGAACAAGGGTCGATACAGAGGACACAACTACACAGACAAAGAGTGGCTTACTTGAATGACACTACGAATCATCAAAGCAATTCATTCTTATTTCTTAATAGAGATCATCAAAGAATGTCAACAAGGGAGGTGATTAGACAAGACATTTGACACCTATAGCTGTAGCTAGTGGTAAAGTCGGCTAAAAAAATCACAATCCACCCAATATGTTCAGATTTGAGCAAGTTAATAACTAGAGTGATATGTATCCAAAATGGTAAAGAATGGCTGAAACTTAATGGCCATCTCTTTTCCCTCAATAAGCTATCCTCCTGTAGTATAACAGCTATAAGGGGTTCACATGTGAATTCTCCCTCAACATCAAACTAGAAGAGTCTTCCAAGGATGGAGGGCTTACCAAGTAAAAACATAAAGTATATGCCACATTAAGTATATGGCATATACTTGATTTCAGTGTAGTCAATTAACTTTAGTAACTACAAAAACTTCAGCAGCACAAGCCTCACAGGCCTAATTCAGTATATGCCACAATCTTTCTTGGAGCTAGTAGTTTTTATCAGATCAAATGTATATTCAATCCTGTGAATCAAGACACCAACATTCATAGTTTGCTTTGGATATTGCTTAGAGCTCCTCTATTTTCATTCTCTCGTGTGCCACAGATGTTTCATGGATCAGAGCAAACGGTAAAGTGTTGAACTGGTGAATTTGATACCCTAACCATCGAGTGGTCCTGTGAGCACATCCTTTTGTACAACCACATCGATGGTACTGCAACTTGGTAAGAATCATGGAAACCAACTTGGATATTATATCTGTTTGGGCCAAAAGTTTTTGATCAGCATAGCACAAAAGTGTAATAAACACAGTTGAAGCAAATAACTACTAAGCCAGTCACCAATTCAAGCTAATAAGGAAACAACAGTGACTGAACATTTTAAAGTACAATGCACAATGAGAATATAATGGATAAACTTGACCGACAAAATACAAGAGAAGATACAATTAGAAATAAGGAAAACAAGGCAGAGAGCAAGTAACTTGCCCTAGATAAGTCTTGGTTAGATATTTCAAGAGAATGGCTGAAAAATTGGTCTTCATCAGGGGTTGGTATGTTGTAGTATCTCTGCATAGAAAAAAGGCAAGACGTGAATAGAGGAATGCATCTCATGTACAAAAGATCTCCAAGACATGCACATAGATAGCATCTCCATTTACCCAACTTGACAGACAAATACAGAGAATGTGAACAATTGATATGATAATTCTTACTTTTATCATCTCTTATATACAAGAGAAGTCAATATAAGCTGCAACTAGAACTACTGTACATGCTCGAAGATCAACGAGCTAAAGGGGCGGGAATCATAGTCGCCACAAAGAGCGCTATTTCATGCCTTACCTAAATGAGTAAATAAAAAAATGTGGCAAAAGCCTGATTAGGTCCATCCTCAAGAACAAACCTACTTTCACCTAATAATCTTAGATCTTTAATTGAACTTTCTATAGTTATGTAGAGTAGTATCTTAAGTACTTGATGTACCTAGAAATTGTGAAGATGTTCTAGAGAAGTAGATATTTATAGTGAATTATAGAAAAATCTACATTTTTGTTAGATAGTTAGAAGATAAAGTCATCTAGATTTTTCTTGTAGATCTTTCTAGAATAATTTCTAGAAGACTCTCTATACTAGTAGAAATAGGGGTGGTCATAGTCATTTGTAATCAACCAAAGAAAACCAAGAACAACCTAATAAAAGAGTATTCTTCCACAAACAAGTTCTCCTTTCTAGCTTTATCTTCTTTAGTTGAATCTTCTGATCTTAGTTAACGACTTTGAGCTAGCAAAAGGTTTCCTAATTATAATTTTCTTCTTGCTATTCATATACATGGTATCAGAGTCATAACAATACGTTTGTTTCTGGTTGCTATTTCAAGATCGGAATAGAGGTAGATTCAACTTGTTTGTCTATATGGATTTTAGTGGCAGTATTAATGGAATTGGGATGGAGTTGTAAAATCAGTCCAATTACAAGGCATGAAAGACATTTATGGAATCATACCTTCTGGGAGAGGATTGTGGGATGTTGTTAATAGGAATGGCATAAGTCCTCTTGCTAACAGACCGGAAAAGTGCTTACAAGAAGTGGAAGCAAATTAATGTGAATGCGGAGTTCATTCTGAAGAGTAAAATCTCTTTCGATTTATTTGATCATATTATAAAGTGTAAATCAGCTCATGAAATATGGAGGGACCCTTGATTGCTTGTTCAACAAGAAGAATGAAGCTCAGCTGCAAATATTTGAGAATGAATTGGCTAACATCACTCAAGGTAAGTTTTCTATCTCCGAGTACTTTTTGAAGATCAAGAACTTATGTTTCGAGATATCTTTGTTGTATCCGAAAGAGGCTATTTCTGAAGCACGAATGATAAGAATAGTTATTCGTGGGTTGAAGCCTGAATATATTCCATTTGTGACATCAATTCAAGGATGGGATCAACAACCATCCTTGGAGGAGCTTGAAAATTTGTTGTCGTCATAGAAACTACTAGCCAAGCAGTTGTCTAGTATATTTGTCAAAGGAGAATGAAATGCTGTTGTAGCCAACAAGAGGAACTTTAAAGGAAAAACAAGAGATATGATACACTCTAGATCCTCGGGTGGATCACGCTCACCTAGAGAGAAGGAAGAGTCTTCTAACTATTATGGTAAGAAGCCTCTCAGATGTTATCGTTGTGGCAAAATAGGACATATAAAAAGATATTGACGAGCCAAGGAGAGCAATACGGCTCAAAAGGTTGCAGAAAAAGATGAAGAGTGGAAAAGTGTTTAATAGTTGAGGCTCGAGCAATAGATGTCATGATGTCCATTAATCTTGAATGAGGACGGATCGAGGATTTAGAATATAATATAGGTGATCACTTGGAGAAGCAAGAAATTGATGTTCTCAACATTAAGCAAGAAATTTTTGAGGATGTTCCAAGTGGTGATATGGTAACTTCCATTGAATAAATAGAAAAGAAGATCCCAAACAGGTAATATCTGAAATCACATGCGCTAGTGGCGACCTTTATAGAGAGAGCATTGATATAGATGTATTGGAAGCGGAAGTATTTGGTCAATCATCTGCAATATCAATGCCAATTAATGGCTTTGAGGAATTTTTGAAAGCAGATGGAGAAAGTGAAGATGAAATAGAGGAAAAAGTTGATATTAAAGTCTTGAAGTCAAGCGATATGCTTTTTGAAAGCTCTAAAACTGCCAAAAAATATATCAAAGGAAATGATAAGAGAATATGACAGTAGATATTATGTTGGTGTTGAGACTTCACAGGAAATTGATAGTGCTTTTATCGATAATATAATGATTGAGAAGTTGAGAGAAAGGAGGAGTTTGAGAACTCAACAAGGAGATAATCTACATGGATCAACTGATAGTGAATTTTTTTTATCATTTGAAGAAGAAAGAGGAGTCCAGAAGAAAATGTTGAGATTACCAAAACGTGTCTCAAAGCTTCATTTGAGTTCCTCCACAACAAGTGTGGGGTAGTTTCCAAAAAATCACTTTAAGGGGGAGTGTGAAAAATAAATATGATTTTTTGGAGGTATAAATAATCTTGGATATTTAATTGAACTTTCTAGAGTTATGTAGAGTAGCACCTTAAGTACTTGATGTATACTGAATTATAGAAAAATCTCGATTCTTGTTAGATAGTTAGAAGATAGGGTCATCTAGATTTTTCTTGTACATCTTTCTAGAATAATTTCTAGAAGCATCCCTATACTAGTATAAATAGGGGTGACCATAGTCATTTGTAATCAACCCAAGTAACCAAAATCAAGTCTTCTTCTATATCAAAGTTCTTTTATTCAAAATACTTATTCTCTCTTCTAGCTTCCTCCTCCTTAGTTGAATTTTCCTATCTTAGTTAACGATCTTAGTCAAGTAGAAGGTTTCCTAATTATACTTTTCTTCTGCTATTCTCTACAGCAGTATCTCTGCATAGAACAAAGGCAAGACGTGAATAGAGAAATGCATCTCATGTACAAAAGATCTCCAAGACATGCACACATATAGCATCTCCATTTACCCAACTTGACAGACAAATACAGAGAATGTGAACAAGTGATATGATAATTCTTACATTTATCATCTCTTACATACAAGAGAGGTCAACATAAGCTGCAATTGGAACTACTGTACATGCTCGCAGATCAATGAGCTAAAGGGCGGAAATCATAGTTGCCACAAATAGCACTATTTCACGCCTTACCTAAATGAGTAAATAAAAAAATGTGACAAAGTCCTGATTAGGTCCATCCTCAAGAACAAACCCACTTTCACCTAATAAGCATACATGTTCCAACCCACAACAATAAGGTACTCTTTTTTTTCTTTTTTCTTTTTAATAGCCTTTGCTGCCAGGCCAAATTGCGTGCACCTTGACCATTCATGTTGATGCATGACCGTGAATGGATACACATAATACAAGCCAATCCCATGAACAAGACATAATACATGATTTTAGGTTCCTAGAAAATGATTTCTATTTATTAGAAAGAAAAAATAAATGAAATTACCTTTGAAGATGATCAAAATAAGACGACTCCAAGCAACGCAGGTTTGTCGTAAGATTATGGCCCAGAAGTACTCTACCAATTGGCTGTCCACTGCAAAGAATCAATCGAATTCTCTCCCAGACTTCTTCCCAAGGCATGTCATTTTTTAGATTTTCTTCTGTTATACCAGTAATTTCATACATGGCACACAACGATGAGGAAGTATGAAAAGGTGAGATACAAAAAGTGTCAGCTTACAGTATAATAAATAGATATGTTCATTTGCTAGCAGATACCTATAATAATCCACAGGAGTCGGAGGTAGAACATAAGTCTGAAAAATAATCTTCTCATTTTCGTCAACTAGGCATACCCTTGCGCAAAGTTCTTGTGACCAATCACCTTCAACCATTACACAATTTATGGCGACTACTTCCTGACCTCTTATGTTGATCATTTCGTCTGCTTAACGATACATCCTGCAACAATTATACACACACATTCCAGCAACTAAACATACATCTGGAATATCTTAAGTGTAACTGATTTTTGCGAATGCATCGACGAAAGAAAATTCATCAATTCACAATGGACATGTTTCATTATGCTTGTTGAGAGAGTCCATGCTGCTACATATTTTTAAACACAAATGCAGCCTCGTTCAGCAAAGACGGCTGAGCAATTCACTTTGGCCAACGGACCTAAATATTAAAGTAAAACGAAAACTTAGAGATGATTTACACGTAAAAAACATTCATTTTCCTAGCAGAACAACTTACCAGATTCGTGCTCCCTTAGTGGTTCAAATGATTTGCAATGTTTGTTACACACACATCATTTAGGGTCATGAACCGAATGATGAGATGTTCGCATATGTCAATAGCATGTTCCTTCTTGCACTGCTTGTAACAAGCTGAACATTTGTGCCTGACATTACATAAGCAAATGAAATCAAAATTCTACACCCCCACATGTAGAATACTTAATTTAGTTGTTGTTGTTTGAAAATGAGATATTTCTAGTTGGTTTTTGTTTAATGGTTCTTTTTAAATACTAATTCTAAGAACGCCTTGCACGTTTGACCTTTATTATTATTTCAAATTTACATAAGTCTAATACAAACATGTGTAGTATCAACCCAATTAACTTAAAAAATATTAAAATATACATGTCATCATATGCATACAATATGAGAAATATTAAACAAAGCTATATATTAATCTGAATAAGAAAGAATAACCAATAAAATTAAAAATTTCATAAGAAGTCTAGTCGACTAACATTTTATATCCAATTTATAAAGAAAGAAACTTTGTATGTCGTGATAGAATTATTAGTAGCCAAGAAATATCATAATCAAGCATAATAATGAGAAAGGGGTCACAATTATCCCTCAACTTTGTTTTATTGGTTAACTTTATCCCTGCCATTAAAAGCAAGTTATTTTTACCTCTGTCGTCAATAAGTTTAACAAATATACCACTCCTTGGATACAAGCCCCAAATAAATTAAAATTTTCTGATTTTACTTGAATTATCCAATTTTAACTTCGACCTACATAATAATATAACCCATTTCTTTTACTCAAATAACTTTATATTCCCCAATACCACCAAATCATCACCCCCTCCGAGATCTCCTTCACTACCACCGTCAAAACCACCACCACCACCATCAATTGAACAATGATACAAAAAGACTATTTGTCGATGACATCAAAGTCGCAGAGAAAGAAGAGCATAATGTTATTCGGAACACATATTTCCAGTCTTACCATTGAACAATAGCAACGACAGATTTATAAATATGTCAGATTTGCCTCCACGATGTATGCATTTGGATATTGAGTCTTTTCATTGGAGTAGATCGGTTTACATGGGCTGCAAATACTTGGAGAACTCGGACATCAACGCAAACTTGAGTAGGTTCCTTTTTCAATTAGAGTGCTTCTCGAAATTACTCCACTACATGAATCGGTCGGAGAGAGAAAAGATACTAAACAAAGATAATTTGGATAAAATAAATGGATTATATTATTAAGTGGGTTGGGTTGGGGTTAAAATTGGATAATTTAAGTAACATCGGATAATTTTAATTGATTAGGGACTTTTCTTCCAAAGAGGGGTATTTTTGTTAAGTTTATTGAGGTAGGAGTAAAAATAACTTGTTTTTAACGCCTGGGATAAAGTCAACCAATAAAATAAGTTGAGGGCTAATTTTGACCCTTGTCCCTAATAATAATTTAATAGATGGTTAATAGAGCCGACATACGAGAAATATCAATAGAATGCTTACCAATCACATTGAAGATGTATTTAGAAGAAAGGTAGGGGAAGAACATCAATGTCTGACTAATTATAAAATTCTGAAAGCTTACTATTAGAAGATGAAAAGTACTTTAAAACATTAAATTGGTATGAAAAAATGATAAGTCATTCTAGGGTATTGAAATAAATGGCAGTACCAAGAAAATTAATTCATTCGAATGTATACTCAAATACATATTAATTATATTATTATAAAACTTAATATGATATTCTTAATTAATGGTAGAATATTTAATAAACTATATATTTTATAACATTTTAATTTAATATAGGGGAAAAATAACAATTTAATTTTTTCCTAAATTTCTTCTCACTTATTATTATAATAATAATAATAATAATAACAATAATAATAATAATTTATTATTATGAAAAATTGACTTTTCAAATACTTCAGACATTTTATTATTTCATTTAAAAAAGTAAAATTTTAGCATCCCATAATATATATATTTAATATATAAACTGAATTTTCAAATTCTACAGACATTTACTATTTCATTAAAAAAGAAAGTAGACTAAAAACATCCATGATATTTCTATTTAATATATAATAACTAATAATATATGATTTTTAAAAAGTTTTATAATTTTTTTAAAAAATGTTTTTAGTATAGAGGTAAAATAGTTTTTCAACTTTACACTTTGGAGCTTCGCATTTATAATTAATAAATTTGATATCTTATAGTATTTTAATTTTATATAGGGGGAAAACAACAATTTAACTTCTTCCTAGATTTCTTCTCACTTTTAATATATTATTATTATTAATTTTTTTTTTATTATTACTACTACTACTACTATATTATTATTGTTGTTGTTGTTGTTGTTGTTGTTGTTATTATTATTATTAATTTAAAAAAAAGTAAATTTCTAGTATCCCATAATATTTATATTTAATATATAAACTGATTTTTCAAATTCTTCGGACATTTTCTATTTCATTAAAAAAGAAAATAGACTTTTAGCATCCCATAATATTTATATTTAATATATAATAACCAATAATATATGATTTTAAAAAAATCATACATATATGATGATTAGGTTTTGTATGTAAAGGAAAGGTAGTCCTTGTTTAGTATGGATTATGTTTTGTAAGAAAGTCAATAATGGTTGGATATGTATGGTCCTCTACGTACTTTGGAAAAGCTTATGTGGATATATGTTTGTATGCCTTTTTGAAACTTGAATATGAATGAAAAGAACTATTGTTGTACCTTATCCTTTCTTCTTTCCAGTTTCTAGTGCTAACAGTGATATCAGGGTCCTTCTTCTTGAGGGATCTGTGAGGGCAAGAAAGCTAAGGTTTTTTCTCCAGTTATTCTAAGGTGAGAGTTGAGCAGCAGTAACATGGCATCCAACAACTTTTTGATGTAGGATCTCCTATGTTTACGAAAGAAATTATCACATATGGGTGATAAAGATACATGCTTATCTCGAAGCTCTTAGTTTATGGGAAACAATTGAAAGTGAAAATTATCCTCTTCCACTTGGACCAAATGTAAACGTTGCACTGTCACGCCCGAGCACCCTGGCCGGGACTGACACTCGAAGACTATTGTTGGCCCTCAAGCGAACCCTTGTCCTGGATTACTTAACTCAGTTGAACACTAAACTCAACTTAAACAAGAAATAAGACATGTTTAAAGGAAAGTACTTCATATAATCTCTGGCCATGACAGTACTCAAGTCTCAACAAGCAACAATAAACTCTAAACTGAAATACTACTTTCTACGAATCCTCTAAACTAAATGAAGAGGGATGTTTGAAG
The DNA here is from genome assembly GCA_027704785.1 of Solanum chmielewskii. NCBI lineage: Eukaryota > Viridiplantae > Streptophyta > Magnoliopsida > Solanales > Solanaceae > Solanum > Solanum chmielewskii. Next base: position 55,580,057 of record JAKWIX010000326.1, on the reverse strand, counting down.
AGACCCCACAACATCCTAAAGCTAAACTGCTAAAAGCAAAAGAAATGGATGTCTTCTGGAATGCAAAGAGGCTCAGCACTGACTTTAGAGCTTAATCTGGATCAACGAAACACCATGTGCTGATCCTGGTTAGCTGTGTCTGCATCATAAAACGATGCAAGCCAATTGGTATCAGTACATTGAATGTACCAGTATGCGAGTTGGAATGATAAGTACAACTATAAAGCTTGAAATCGAGTAAGAATGAACTTATCTGGGCTCTACTTAACCCATAAGACAACAACTCAATATAAACAAAAATAACATATGCAATATATATGTGTAAAACTGATAAAATGGTGTAACTTTTAGTTCATTAAAGATATAACAATAATAAACTCAACTTTACTTGTATATAAAGGTAATTTAGTTTATGTGGGTGTTTCTGTAACCGACAACCATCACTGCTACAATGATAATACAACGATTTATCATATGCTGTCAGCGCACCCTATACTCGGCCAAAGGTATTAGACCCCCGGCCAAAAGTATAAGACCAAAATTGCCTAATGGATCCACTAGTAAACTGTGAAAAAAATCATCTAAAAAGTATGACCCTTTTCTACCCATAGTGACTACATGGTTTATGGGGGATGTGAGTTATCTGAACTCTCCCCCATATCGGTGCTCAATACTACTCCCAAAAATATATTGGCTCTTATATTTGAAAAAATATTGATTCTGTGGTTTGAGATTAGTGCTCAAAACTTAGCTTTTAAAAAGCTCTCTTAGAAATCATGGTTTCATCTTCCTTCTATTAAAACTAGTCATAAGCTCTGTGGAAATCTAGATTCCCTTCCTTCTCAAAAGTTTGAAAACAATTTGTTTGAACTCTTAGGGACTACTTAGTTCCCTTATAATTCTTGAGAAGTGAACTCAACTTGATAATCTTTGTTTACTTGAAACTTAACTCTTACAAAATACTAAGTTCCCTTATAGCTTTTGAGAAATGAACTCAACTCTTTACTCTTTCTTGACTTGAACTTTAAGTCTTTAAAACAAATTGAAAATGTTTGTGAAAGACTTTAGAAAACTTGATAACTTTACTTGGACTTGCTTCGTAAATTCTAAACTTGGCTCTTAACTTCCTTGACTTTGATATTAACTTTCCTTGAATTAAATTATGGCTTCAAGGATCATGATCTCACATCTATGGATGATTTCATGATGTTTATATGTACTCTAGAGTGTTAAAATCAACTAGTAATGAAGGGTACATCATTAGGAACTAATACAAAAAAGATAGGGAAAGAACGGGGTCTCCAGGGGGTCCGGGTGTTCTGAGAGTCACGGAGCACCATACACGACAGACAGAGGCTGTACTCAGGCGCTCTGAGAGGTGCGCTGTGCCAGAGCCTGATGGACAGAGTCTCTTGAGGGGCTTTGGAGGCGCGACACCCCAGTACTTACCAGACAGTTTTTTCGACTTTTTTCTTCATTTTTCATCTATAAACATTCCCAAACTCCCATTTATTCCACCCCAAACTCTTAGGATCCCTAAATAACTCATTACCAATAGATTAGACCCAAAAATAGTCTGGAAACATGGATTAAAACTAACAGAGATGAACAACGATTCAACTAACAAGAACATCAAACTTTTCATCAAGAACTTTAAGATTTTCTTTCAATTAACTCAAATTGTTCTAATAAATCAAGTTGAAGGATGGGTGAAAGAATACAACACCGAATGATCACACATACCTGATAGGGATCACCCCCGACGAAATCCACGCAATGAAATCTTGGCATTCTTGCGTCTTTTTCTCCCTTCTCCTCTTTTATCCTTCCTTTCAAAGCCCTAGCTTATTTTCTAAGTGGTAAACTGAACGAGATCAGTTTAGACCCCAACATATTACCCCCAGAACAAATTTAATACTTGACTTAGGAAAAGACCAAAACACTCTTAACAAATCCGGATTTGGAACTTTCCTTGCTCAACAACCCAACTTCTGAAAGTCATATCTCCCTCATACGACCTCAGACATTTGCAAAATTAGCATTGTTGGAAATATCATCCAACGAGCTTTCCATCCTTATAAAGAACTCACCAAAACTTCTCATGAGCTGGAAATTTTGGCCTTTTGAAAATGACCAAAATTCACTTTTGAAATCATCAATTTTTCTAGATTTTCTTACTTATTTCCAAATTTAATTCTTCTTGTTTTTCTTAGCTTAACGTTAGTTTATATAGATACGAGATGTTACGATATCTTCTCCTTGGGAATATTCATCTTCGAATGAGAATTCTTTCTCTAAGCTAAGAATAACAATATCATTTCAGCACTCAACATCAAAAGCAAGTAATAACATGCTTATACATAATCTTATAAAGTGATAAGAAGAGAATTTAGTACCTTGATTTGCATTCCCTCCGGATTCAAAGAGATGTGGATATTCTTCTTCGTACCCTCCTTAGCTTCCCAAGTTGCTTCTTCCACGAATTGGTTCCTCCACAGGACCTTGACTGAAGCAACTTCTTTCGTTCTCAATCTGCAAACTTGACAATCCAAAATCTGAACTGGGACTTCTTCATAGGATAGATTATCCTTAATCCCCACAGTCTCGATTGGTAATATAAATAAAGTATCACCCAAACACTTCTTTGACATAGATATATGGAATACTAGATGAACAGTTTCTAACTCATGGGGTAGCTCCAACTCATAAGCCACATTTCCCACTCTCTTGGAGAATCTATAAGGTCCAATATACCGGGGACTAAGTTTCCCCTTCTTACCAAACCTCATAACTCCTTTCATATGTGATACTTTAAGATACACCCAATTATCTACCTCAAGCTCTAATGGTCTTCTTCTAACATCTGTGTAGGACTTTTGGGGACTTTGTGCAGTCTTTAACCTTTCTTGAATCACTTTCACCTTCTCCATATCTTGGTGAACTAAATCTTGTCCTATCAACCCTGCTTCGCCAACTTTGAACCACCCAATAGGAGATCTGCATCTTCTCCCGTAAAGAGCTTCATATGGGGCCATTTGGATGCTCGAATGATAACTATTGTTGTAAGTGAACTCAATGAGAGGTAGGTGATCATCCCAATTTCCCTTGAAGTCGATCACACAATATCTCAACATATCTTCCAAGGTCTGGATAATACGCTCTGCTTGTCCATCTGTCTAAGGATGAAAATAAGTGCTCAAATTCACCTTGGAACCTAAACTTTTCTGAAAAGATTTCCAGAATTGTGCGGTAAATTGTGCACCTCTATATGAAATAATGGAGATCGGGAATCCATGAAGTCTTACCACATCCTTAAGGTACAACTTAGCATAATCCTCGGCCGAATAGGTAGTCTTTACTGGCAAAAAATGGGCTAAATTTTTCATTCTGTCGACAATTACCCAAATAGAATCATGTTGTCTTCGCGATCTTGGAAAGACTGTGATAAAGTCCATATTAATCATCTCCCACTTCTATTTTGGAAGTTCTATATTCTGAGCTAAACCTCCACGCCTTTGGTGTTCCACTTTCACTTACTGACAATTTGAACACTTGGCACCAAATTCAGCAATATATTTCTTCATGCCTTCCCACCAATATACCTCTCTCAAAACACGGTACATTTTGGTGGAACCTGGATGAATGGAATATTTGGATCTATGAGCCTCCTCCAAGATTCTCTCTTGGATTCTATCCACCTTAGGTACACATAATCTGCCTTGGTATTTCAACATACCATCTCCCCTTTGTTCAAAGACCAATACTCTTTCGCTATGGATACGTGCCTTTAAATCAATTAAAATAGGGTCTTGGTCTTGCTTTTCTTTGACCTGTGACACCAAGGATGATTCATCCCCATTGGTCACCATTATGCCTCGTTCTGTGGAATCCATAAGTCTTACTCCCAATCGTGCAAGTACTCCCAATCGTGCAAGTTTGTGCACATCTTTTGCTAGCTCACTCTTTCCTTCTTCGGCATATGAAGTACTTCCATGGACAACCTGCTTAAGGCATCAACAACCATATTAGCCTTACCTGGGTGGTAAAGAATACTCATGTCATAATACTTGAGTAATTCCAACCACTTCTTTGTCTGAGGTTGAGCTCTTTCTTAGTGAACACATATTGGAGGCTTTTGTGATCAGTGAATATATCCACATGAACTCCATACAAATATTGATGTCATATCTTTAATGCAAACATTACTGCAGCCAATTCTATGTCATGAGTTGGATAATTCTTCTCATGAACCTTCAACTATCTAGAGGCATAACTTATAACCTTGCCATTCTGCATTAACACACAGCCCAAGCCAATTCTTGATGCGTCACAATAAACCACGAATCATTGAGTTCCTCTGCTAAGGTCAAAATTGGAGTTGTAGTCAATCTCTTTTTCAACTCCTGAACAATTTTCTCAGAAGCTTCAGACCATCGAAACTTACTGTCTTCTAAGTTAACTTGGTCAAAGGAGAGGAGAAGGATGAGAATCCTTCAAAAAATCTCCAATAATAGTCAGTCAAACCCAAGAAACTCCTTATATCTGTTGGAGATATGGGTTTAGGCCAACTCTGAACTGCCTCAATCGTCTACGTGTCAACTCTAATACCTTCACCAGAAACAATGTGGCCTAAGAATGCCACAGATTTAAGGCATAACTTACACTTGGAGAACTTCATGTACAATTCTTTGTCTCTCAAAGTCTGAAGAACAATCCTTAGGTGACTAGCATAATCTTCATTATTTCTTGAATAAATCAGTATGTTATCAAAGAAGACGATGACAAACGGATGTAAATAAGGTTTGAAGACTCTGTTCATAAGATCCTTGAATGATGCAGGTGAATTTGTCAAACTAAAGGACATAAAATTCATAATGTACATACCTTATTCTAAAAGTTGTCTTGGGAATATCACATTCCCTTACTCTCAACTGATGATTGCCTGATATAAGGTCGATCTTGGAAAAACAAGAAGCACCCTGAAGTTGATCAAAAAGGTTATCTATCCTTGTAAGAAGATATTTATTTTTGATGGTCACCTTATTGTGCTGACGGTAATCTATACACATCGTAAGGGACCCATCATTTTTCCTAACAAACAAGATCGGAGAGCCCAAAGGTGAGATACTTGGTCGAATAAAGCCTTTATCTAAAAGATCTTTCAATTTCTCTTTTAGCTCTTTTAAATCTGCTGGTGCCTTTTTGTATGGCGGAATAGAGATAGGACGAGTATCTGGGATGACGTCTCTGCTGAAGTCTATCTCTCTTTAGGGAGGTTCTCCGGGTAGATCACCGGGAAAGACTTTTGGAAACTCACTGACTATAGGAACTGACTGAAGGGAAGGTACCTCAACACATGAGTCATTAACTCTAACTAAGTGATAGATACACCCCTTAGAAACTATCTTCCTTGCCTTAAGGTACAAAATGAAGTTACCCTTAGGCACTGCTGAACTACTATCCCACTCTTGACTGGCTCATTAGGAATCTAAAACTTGAAAAATTGAGTTCTACAATCTATTGATGCATAACAGGCATGGAGCCAGTGCATACCTAGAATGACATCAAAATCTACCATGTCTAACTCTAATAAATCAGTCACGATACTCTTGTATTGACAAAAATAGGAGAATCACGATAGACTCTTTCTGCTTCACCAAAAGATGTGGATACACTGAATGATTTGCTAAGTTGCTCAAGAGAAATCTCAAACTTCATAGCAACATAAGGAGTTACAAAAGATACACTAGCTCTTGGGTTTAATAATGTATAAGCAGTAAAGTCAAAGACTCGAATCATACTAGTGACAACATATGGCGAGTTCTCTTGTTAATGCAATTATTAAGAGCATACATGCGGTTTGTTCCTCCGAACGTACCAGAAATAGCTCCCTAGGTGCAACCCTGTATGGTGGAAAATTGATGAAGATTGAGCTCTATTTCCCAGATTTCCACTGCCTTGAGAAAGTGCCCTCTTGACCACAATTGAAACAACCCGTGAATCCTTCACGACAGATGCCAGAGTGATTCCTACCACACTTGGCGCATTACCTCTTTGTGCCACACTACCTTGAGACTGAGTCGGCCTACCCTTGAAGTGCTGCGAATTCTGGACACTATACTCTCTTCTTTTTCTGCGTGAAGGTTCAATAGCAGATGATGGTGCATTCCCCTTTGAATTCTGAGTTGTGGTCGGCTTGAACAACTTTTCTGTTAGCTAGACTTGTTTCCAGTCTTGGCCTTCTTGTTTTGGTACTCTTCTCTATCCTTCACCTTATCTTCTTCAACTTGTTAAACATATACCATCAGCCTGGATATGTCTATGTCACCTTTCAACATGGAAGCCCTACCTTTCGTACTTGAAGCGCGACCCAACCCTACAACAAATAGACTCATTCTGCTCCTCGGATGTTTCACCATCTCCAGAGCATAGTCTGATAGTTGGGTGAATTTTATCCCATACTCATGTACACTCATGGAATCCTATTTCAGAGTAAGGAACTCTCTCACCTTGTCTTTCTTCAGTCCGCGAGGAAAAAACCTCCCAAGAAGTCTTTTTCGAAGCAATTCCAACTTGGATGTGGCTAATCCTCAGCTCTACCATCTTTCCATTAATCAAACCAAGTTTCGGCCACACCCATAAGTTGATATGCAGCCAATTCAACCCTTTCAATATCCACTACATGCATTACCTCAAACGCCTTCTTTAGTTCCTCCACAAAGTTCTCTAGATCCTTAGTAGGGCTTGATCCACTGAAACTAGGCGGGTTCATTCACAGAAACTCACGAACTTTTGAGGTATCAACTTCTTCTTATCGAGCTACTCTCTGTTTCCTAACATGTTTGGTCACAACCTTACTTAACATCCGGATAGTTTCACGGAATTCGGCACTAGTAACCTCTCCTTAGGTTTGCACCTCTGGTGCATTTGGAACCTCTTGTTCCTCAACATTTCTTCACGGTCAACCTCTGAATGCTCTTCTTGGAGGCATGATGATCTGAAATATACATGTAATCACGAATTAGAGACAGACTTTAGAGATAAAATCTTCGCACGAAAGGAACATAAAAGAAGAGAAACATTCCTAAATGTTGTAGCCTCCTAATCATAGATGTAGAGAGCTTCAGATCGATGACTAAGACTCCACAGAAACGGTTTCATAGACTACCTAGGACTCTTGAAATCTATGCTCTAATACCAAGTTTGTCACGCCCCAAACCTACACCCTGGGCAGGACTGGCACTCGAAGACCATTGCTAGCCCTGAAGCAAAGCCTTATCCTGGATTATTTAACTCAGTGGAAGACTAAACTCAACTTAAAAAAAAAGAAGACATGTTTAAAGGAGAGTACTTCATATAATCTTTGTCCATGACGGCACTCAAGTCTCAACAAGCAATAATAAACTCTAAACTGAAATACTAGTATCTACGAAACCTCTAAACTGACTGAAGAGGGATGTTGGGGCAGACCCCACAACATCCTAAAACTAAACTACTAAAATCCAAACAAATCGATATCCTTCGAAATGCAAGGAGGCTCACCACTGACTCTGGAGCTCAATCTGGATCAACGAAATGTCACGTGTTGATCCTGGTTACCTGCGTCTGCATCATAAAACGATACAGGCCAACTGACATTAGTACATTGAATGTACGAGTATACGAGTTGTGATTCTAAGTACAACTATAAAGCTTGAAATGGAGTAAGAATGATTGGCTCTCTGCTCAACCAATAAGACAACAACTTAATATAAAGCAAAAAGGAAATAGGCAATATATATGTGTAAAAGTTATAAAATAGTGTAACTCTTAATTTATTAAAGATATAACAATAATAAACTAAACTTTACTTGTATATGAAAGTAATATAGTTTTTGGGGAGTTTCTCTAACCGACAACCATCACTTAAGAGCCACAATGATGATACAACGATCTGCCACACGCTGCCATTGCACCCTATACCTGGCCAGAGGTATAAGACAATAACTGCCTAATGGATCCACTAGTAAACTGTGAAAACGAATCATCTAAAAAGTATAAACCTTTTATACCCATGGAGGCTACATTGTTTATAGGGGTTGTGAGTTATCTGAACTCTCCCCCATATCGGTGCTTAATATTACTCCCAAAAATATATTGGTTCTTATGTTTAAAAACATACTAATTATGTGGTTTGAGATTAGTGCTCAAAACTTAACTTTTAAAAAGCTCTCTTGGAAATCATAGTTTCCTCTTCCTTCTATCAAAACTAGTCATAGGCTCTGTAGAAGTCTAGCTTCCCTTCCTTCTCAAAAGTTTGAAAACATTTTGTTTAAACTCTTGGGGACTACTTAGTTCCCTTATAATTCTTGAGAAGTGAACTCAACTTGATACTTTTTGCTTACTTGAAACTTAACTCTTAGGAAATACTTAGTTCCCTTATAGCTTTTGAGAAATAAAATCAACTTTTTACTCTTTCTTGACTTGAACTTTTAGTCTTTAAAACAAAGAGAAAATGTTTGTGAAAGACTTTAGAGAACTCGATAACTTTACTTTGACTTGCTTCTTAAGTTCTAGACTTGGCTTTTAACTTCCTTGACTTTGATTTTAACTTTTCTTGAATTGGATTATGGATTCAAGGATCATTCTCTCATTATTATGGATGATTTAATGATGTTTAGATTTAATTTAGAGTGTTCGAATAAACTAGGAATGAAGGGTACATCACTTAGGAACTAGTATGAAAAGATAGGGAAAAAACGGGGTCTCCAGGGGGTTCTACTGCTCTGAGAGGCACGGAGCGCCATAGCCTGACGGGCAGAGGATTCCCTCAGGCTCTCTGAGAGGTACGGCATGCCAGAGCTTAACGGATAGACTCTGTTTTGTGGGGATTTGGAGGCGTGGCACCCCAGTACTTACCAGATGGGTTTTCCGACTTTCTTCTTCGTTTTTCATCTATAAACCTTCCCAAATTCCCATGTATTCCACCCCAAACTCTTAGGATCCCTAAATAACTTATTACCCAATAGTTTAGTCCCAAAAACAGTCCAAAAACATGGATTAAAACTAACAGAGATCAACAACGATTCAACCAACAAGAACTTCAAACTTTTCATCAAGAAATTCAAGATTTTCTTTAAATTAACTCTAAATTGATGTAATGGATCAAGTTGGAAGGTGGGTGAAAAAATCCAACACCGAAATATGTGACATACCTAATAGGGATCACCCCTGACGAAATCCACGCAATGAAATCTTGGCGTTCTTGCGTCTTCTTCTCCCTTCTCCTCTTTTCTCCTTCCTTTCAAAGACCTATCTTATTTTCTAAGTGTGTAAACTAAATGGTATAAGTTTAGACCCCAGCATATTACCCAAAAAACAAATATAATACTTCACTTAGGAAAAGACCAAAACATCCTTAACAAATTCGGATTTGGAACTTTCTCTGCTCAATAGCGCGCAACTTGCGAAGCCATATCTCCCTCATACAACCTCGGACCAGTACATGAGGTTCTTAAGAGTGAAACAACACACAAAGATCATACATGTGTATCTCAGAGTTTTAGTTACAGTATTACTCAAATGGAAGTCCTTATATTACAGTGTACATATGCAACAGTTTTGTGCACACTCTGTTTTATTACTCTCTTCTGTTTCAATTTGTTTATCTCATTTTCTTTTTTCATTAGTTTAAAAAGAATGTTTTTTCCTTCTTTTTTTAACTATGTTATTTTTACTTTCCGCTTGACATTGTTTGATTTTTTTCAAAAAAAAAACAAGCATTTCATTAATGTGGGAATAGTACATGATTTGAAGTTTTGGCATATCAAACTTATACAAACTTCAGTATAGACCTTATGTCTAAAAGCTCAGTTGCTTGATCCCTCTCCAAGTTTTAATGTGATAGCCATAATACTTCTCCTCATCGAGTCTCTTAATACACCACATGTATACACATTCTAGGTAAGACCCATTATTATGACTATTATAACTAGGGTGACAAAATGGATAAATAATATAGGTATCCATTCATCTTACCCATTTTAAATGAATTAGATATTCAACTCATTTAAAAATAGGTATAAACGAGTAATACTCATATAACCCATTTAAAAGTGGATAGTGAAATTATAAAATGGGTAGAAGAAGAAAAAAAAGGGATAAAGGATTGGATATTAAAAAAGTTTTTTTTAAAAAAATGAAACATTTAATTTGGGATAGGAGGTGGTATGGGTGAGGCGGGGCTGGTAGGGGGTGAGTTGGTAATTTTATAAAAAATATATTTTTTAAAAATAATTTAAAATTTTGTTACTTTTTTTGGAGGGGGCTGGTAATTTTTTTTCAACAAAAAATTAAATTAATGAAAAAATGAAAGTTTTCATCAATTTTTTTGAGGGGGTGGGGGTAGGGGCTGTGGGGGGGGGTGGATTGGTAATTTTTTAAATTTTGTTTATTTCTTTTCAGATGGGGGGGGGGGGGGGGAGGGCTGGTAGGAGGTAGGGGGTGTGGAGCACGGGGGTAATTGAGGTGATAAAGAAGTTTTTTCAAAAAAAGTTTTAACAAGATTTTTGTTATAATATGGTTAAATATATTATCTATCGAGTAACTCATCTTTGTCTATTTAAAATGTGAGTCGAGTAACTTATTCATTTTTATTTAGTTTATTTTTTCTATCGACTCATATTTGACTAGCTCGTTTGACTCTCCTAATTACAACTATTACATGTGGGGATACCAATCTATTAATAATAGCTCTCCATGGTAAGAATCATGTTATGAAAGGAATATTAGAATGCCAAACTTTAATTGGTATTAAAAACAGAGTTCAAGTGAAAGAATTGAAAAAGGTAGATGTGGAAAACAAACAAAATACATCCTGACATGAATTAACTGCATCACCAATCTAATATAAAAGTAAGTTTTCTGCCCCCTCCCTAATCCTTTTTGCAAGCGCCACGCTTCCGGGTTTTTTCATCAAAAGCTTTTACGTTTTTTAATTGACTAGTCCAATTAAAAGACTTACATGACAAGTAGAATGACTCAAATGTTTCATATACGTTAAAAGCTCACTTTAATATATTGTTTTGATTTGAGTAGGTTAATAACCATTTATTAACTAGACCCAATTTTCTATTTCATAAGAGGCCCGGGTGGGTACTGACCAGACCAGGCCATGAGAATAAGAGGGTCCTTTCGAACACCGATATGCAGCCCAAATGGAAAGAAACACATGTAAATTGTAATAACAAAATCAAGCAATTCTCCCTCAGCATCAAACTAGAAGAGTCTTCCTAGGATACAAGTAAATTATATGTTTGTATGAATATTTTATTCAAAAAATTCAAAATTTTGGAAAACCCCAAAAATCTGAAGAAATTTGAAAAAAAACCCAAAGTTGAAAAACTCGAGTTTTATTGGTTTGATTTGGTTTATAAATTCAAAAATTCGACACAAATAGTTCAATTTGATATTTGAAAAATTCAAACCAACCCGGTCACGTAGACCCCTAATCACAACCACCACAATTATAAATAATTTACATTTCAAATGTTTAACTAATTTTTATCTAAATTGTATATTTATTATCATAAAAATAAATAATAATAGCTTATTTATAAGGTGTTGAAGATAAATAATTTTAGAGTAACTTACAAAAACTTCATACATTTAAGGGCTACATCCTAACCTGAAAGTTTCCCCAATTATAAAAATCTCAAAATTTTCATTACTCTCGAATACATTCATTGGTTGTCTGCTATATTGCAAAAGATACATTACTTAATGGATGGTATATATCCGAGAAGGAATTTGAATGTATCCGAAAGGGGATAAGTATTAGTGATATCTCTTGATTGATCTCTCATATCTTAGTATCTCATTAGTGATTTAATTTCTATTATGATTAGGTGAAGATCACAATCCTTTAGTAGTTGATTTGTTTCCCCTTATTTGTAGTTTTCTCTCTTGTATACATACATACATATATTAATAAAATAAGACACTTCTCTCCATCAGTAAAGCTTATATGGAGATACTAAAAGCTTAAAAGCATTTTTTCCAAAGAATTTGTGCCTTTCTCGCTGTCACTAACAATGGTTTCAACCAATGACTTCATTGAGAACACCTCAATCACACCTTCTCTTGCATTTGTATCAAATTTTGCTACAATTCTCACCATAAATAACAATGAGCAGTTTATCAATATCATTTGTTGTTGAGGTAACCTCTTTATTACTTCATATCTGTTGAATGTCAAATAAATCTACAACACTTTAATCTTTGTTGGCATTCAAAATTCAATGGATGAGTTATTCCTGCATGCTCTTCATGGACTTCCAGTAAAATATGATACTATCATTGCAGTTTTACTTGCTCTAGAAATTTCAGTGACAGTTAAAGAGCTTCTTGATTTTAAGATAAATTTCATTCACTCATTTTCTTCTACCACAGTTCCAATTAAAGCAAATTCAGCTGCTAAACCATCACCTCACAACAACTGCTCTCAACCCAATCATGTTTCATATCTAGGAAACTGTTGCGGAAGCCGAATATATAGAGAGTGATGGAACAACTACTATATCTAAAGGTAGCTAATAAATAGTAAATCAGACAACAATAAAAAGAACACCAGAAATTAACGAGGTTCGGTAAACTTTTGTTTTCTTTTGCCTAATCCTCGGACACAACCAATTAATATTTATTTCACTCCAAAAGAGTACAAATGAAATAGTACAAGAGAGAAAGAAGAACAAATGTCTTAGGAGATGAGAAGGCAAGTTAGAGGTGTATAACAAATGAATTAGGATCTACCTATTTATAGGAGTGAATTCTTCCTATTGATGTCATCCATGACATCACAATATGTCAAAATGTCAAGATTTACCTTGTGAAATCAATTTATGGTTCACCTAAATTTCACCTACAAAAAAGGTCCTATCTTGACTTTTCTACCAATGAAGAATTATCCTCCTAACTACCATATCTTCTCATTAATCCATTTTTGAATCTTGTCAAATTTAATGAATCTCCACCTTGGCAAGATTCTCCATTTTCAACTTTCTCTCAACAACAATTTTGATTATGTCTTCAACCTTAATCTTTAATGGTCAACAATGTTGATCAAGTTCAAACAATGTTGAAACTTGACCGCAGTCACCACTTTTGTCAACATATCGGCAGGATTATCTGTAGTATGAATTTTCTGCATTATGACTCTACCATCTTTAATGATTTCTCGTATGAAATGAAATCGGACGTCAATGTGCTTTGTCCTTGCATGATAAACTTTGTTCTTTGCTAATTGATTAGCACTCTGACTATCACAAAATATTGTGATTTCTTCTTGTCCAATACCAAGCTCTCTAAGCAATCCTTGAAGCCAAATTGCTTCCTTCGCAGCCTCTATAATTTCCATGTACTCTGCCTCAGTGGTAGACAAAGCAACTGTTGACTGCAAAGTAGACTTCCAACTAACTGGTGCATTTGCAATAGTGAAAACTTAACCAGTAGTTGATCTTCGTTTGTCCAAATCACCTGCATAATCTAAGTCACAATATCCAACAAGATATTGACTATCTTTCTGCTGGAAAACTAAACCAACATCTACAGTATTACTAAACCAACATCTACAGTATTATGAATATACTGTAGAATCCATTTTACAACCTGCCAATGATCCTTTCCAGGATTGTGCATGTACCTGCTTACAACTCCAACAGCGTGTGAAATATCTGGCCTTGTGCAAACCATTGTATACATCAAGCTACCAATAGCATTAGCGTATGGTACTCTTGACATATATTCTTGTTCAGCTTCATTATTAGGTGACATAGCATCACTAAGCTTAAAATGAGGAGCAAGCGAAGTGCTAACCGACTTTATTTTTTTATTCATACCGAATTGCTTTAGTACTCTATTCAAGTATCCCTTTTGAGATAAATAGAGTTTCTTTGAATGTCTATATATTTTTATCTTCATGCCAAGAATCTTCTTTGCCTCACCCAAATTCTTCATCTCAAACTCCTTTCTTAGTTGAATCTTTAGCTTCTATATTTCCTCTTAACTCTTAGAATCTATCAACCTATCATCAACATATAAGAGAAGGTATATAAAGGAATTATCTTCAAGCTTACACAAATACACACAATGATCGTATTTGCTTCTTATGTACCTTTGCTGCAACATAAACTTGTCAAATCGTTTGTACCATTGTCTAGAAGATTGTTTCAATCCGTACAATGATTTTTCAAGTTTGCAAACCATATTTTCGTTTCCATCAACTTTGAATCCTTCTGGCTGAGTCATGTAGATTTCCTCTTCCAAGTCTCCATGTAAAAATGCAGTTTTTACATCCAACTGAATTAGTTCCAAATTTAATTGTGCTACCAAATCCAACAAAACTCTAATGGAGGAGTGTTTCACAACTGGAGAAAACACCTCATTATAATAAATTCTTTCTTTTTGAGCATATCCTTTGGCCACCAATCTTGTTTTGTAGCGGACATCTTCTTGGTTAGGAAATCCTTCTTTCTTTGCAAATATCCATTTGCACCCAATTGCTTTCTTGCCCTCCGGAAGATTGACCAATCTCCATGTATGATTCTGATGAAGGGACTGCATTTCTTCATCCATGGAAATCCTCCACTTATCTTCTTCTGAACTTTAGAATGCGTCTTTATAAGTGGTAGAAATGTCATCAGCTGCAATTGAGTCCGCACAAGCCACCATATCTATGAGTCAAGCAGGTTTTCTTATTGTCCCTTTTGGCTTGATTGTTGCTATTGATTCAAGTTGTGGTTGAGGTTCTTGATATGGAACCTCCTCTTCGACTGGCTCTCCTTCAAGAGAAAAATCATCTGTTGTTTCCTCGTTTGATCCCTGTGTTGGGAAAATTATTTTTCCCTCAAACTCCACCTGCTTTGAAGCACTATCAATTTGTTTGACTTCTTCAACTGTTACCTTATTTGTTAAGGTAGATTCATCAAAGGTAACATCCCTGCTGAAAATAACTTTTCTTTTCTCTGGACACCATAAATGGTATCCTTTGACTCCAGAAGTAATTCCCATAAATAAAGCTTTCTTTGCTCTTGGGTCCAATTTTGACTCTCTTACATGATAATATGCAATTGATCCAAATACATATAAAGAACCATAATATTCAGCAGGTTTTCCATACCATTTTTCAAATGGTGTCTTCCCACCAATAACAGCAGATGGTAGACGATTAATGAGGTGGCACACATATATTATTGCCTCAGCCCAAAATTCTTTGCCCAAGCCAGCATTGGACAACATACACCGAACTTTCTCCAGCAAAGGTCGGTTCATGCGTTCTGCCACTCCATTCTGTTGTGGTGTATTTTTTACGGTGAAATGTCTAACGATGCCATTTTCCTCACAAATTTTCTGAAAAGGATCATTTTTGTATTCACCACCTTTGTCTATGCGAAGACACTTGATCTTTTTGCCACTTTGAGTTTCTATCATCGCCTTCCATTTGAGAAAAATTTCCAATACTTCATCTTTTGTTTTCATCGTATACACCCACAATCTTTGAGAAAAGTCATCAACAAAGGTTACAAAATAGTGTTTCCCACCTAATGAAGGTGTTTTGGAAGCACCCCAAACATCCGAATGAACATAATCCGAAATAACTTTAATATTATGAATAGATGTTCCAAATTTAACCCTTGTTTGCTTCCCCTTGATATAATGCTCACAAAACTCCAAGTTGCAAGTTTTTACTCCTTTTAGCAATCCTTGATCTGATAAAGTTTTCAAGGATTTCCCTCCAGCATGCCCCAAGCGCATATGTCACAGCTTGGTCATTTCTGCATCCTTCTCGTCATTGGATTTGTTGCCGCTGTCCCAATAATCGTACTATCTTGATAGTGGTACATGTTATTATTTCTTCAAATTGCCTTCATTACCACCAGTGCATCAGAGCATATTCTCATCACACCATTACCTACAATGACTTTGAATCCCTTTGATTCTAGGGCTCCTACAGAAATAAGATTTTTCTTCAAATCTGGTACATATCAAACATCAGTTAATGTACTACTTAATCCATCATGGTTCCTTAATCGAATTGAACCAACAACATATGCGATAAGAGGATTATTGTTTGCAGTGTGAATAACTCCACATTTTCCTTCTTGTAAATCAATAAACCAGTCTCGATTGGGACACATATGATAACTACAAGCTGAATCCATCAACCATACATCAGATGATTTGGATGGATCTGTTGTAACTAGTGAGTAATCGGAATCATCACAATCAGCCACATTTGAATCCATGACAGCCTTCCCATTGTTTGGTTTGGCTTTGCTATTCAACTCTGGGCAGTCTTTCTTCCAATGACCTTTTTCTCGGCAAAAGGCACATTCATCTTTGGTGAGTCTCGATCTTGACTTGGATCTCCCTTTCTTCATTCTCATATGATTTTGAGAATAACCTCTCGCAACTAGTGCTTCTGCTTCTCTGTCTTTTTGTTTTTCTCTCTTTCTTTGTTCATAACTATATAAGGCAGAACAAACTTCTTTGAGAGATATTTCATCATTCCCATGCAGTAGAGTCGTTTCAAGATGCTCAAACTCATCGGGAAGTGAACTTAACAACATTAAGGCCATATCTCCATCCGTAAAAGTCATGTTCATATTTCGCAAATCCGTCGCCAACTTATTAAAGCTAGTGATATGATCATTCATTGTGCTACCGGGAACATAAGTGAAGCGTAACAGTCTTATTTTCATGTAAAGTTTATTTTGAGTGTTTTTCTTCAAGAACTTCTCCTCCAATGAATTCCATAATTTATTTGCAGATGTTTTCTTTGTGTATGGATACTTTTGTTCTCTTGCAAGGTAAGATCGAATGGTACCGCAAGCAACACAGTTGATAATCTTCCAATCTTTTTTCCTACACCATCTGATTTCTTTTCTTCAATGGCAATATCTAGCCCTTGTTAAAAAAGACCATCAAGGACCTCGCCTTGCCACATTCCAAAATGTCCTGACCCGTCAAAAATTTCAACTGCAAATTTTGCATTTGACACAATTCTTGTCATAAGCGAAGATGCCAATGATAACGTATTATTGACACTTGATGTGGACTCATCATCTTTCTTGTCTCCCATTTAACTACAAATACTATTTACTAGCTAACAATTCAATGACCAAAGTAAATCTTTTTCTGATGTGGAAGTTCAGACTATACTGCAATCACAGAGCATACTCAGATAATACCTTGGCTCTGAAACCAATTGTTGCGGAAGCTGAATATATAGAGAGTGATGGAATCACAACTACTATATCTAAAGGTAGCTAATAAATAGTAAATGAGACAACAACAAAAAGAACACCATAAATTAACGAGGTTCGAAAAACTTTTATTTTCTTTTGCCTACTCCTCGGACACAACCAATCAATATTTATTTCACTCCAAAAGAGTACAAGTGAAATAGTAAAAGATAGAAAGAAGAACAAATGTCTTAGGAGATGAGAAGGCAAGTTAGAGGTGTATGACAAATGAATTAGGATCTACCTATTTATAGGAGTGAATTCTTCCTATTGATGTCATCCATGACATCACAATATGTCAAAACGTCAAGATTTACCTTGTCAAATAAATTTATGGTTCACCTAAATTTCACCTACAAAAGGTGCTATCTTGACTTTTCTACCAATGAAGAATTATCCTCCTAACTACCATATCTTCTCATTAATCCATTTTTGAATCTTGTCAAATTTAACAAATCTCCACCTTGGCAAGATTCTCCATTTTCAACTTTCTCTCAATAACAATTTTGATTGTGTATTCAACCTTAATCTTCAATGTTCAACAATGTTGATCAAGTTCAAACAATAATGAAACTTGGCCGCAGTCACCACTTTTGGCAACATATCGGCAGGATTATCTGTAGTATGAATTTTCTGCATTATGGCTCCACCATCTTCTATGATTTCTCGTATGAAATGATATCGGACGTCAATGTGCTTTGTCCTCGCATGATAAACTTGGTTCTTAGCTAATTGAATAGCACTCTGACTATCACAAAATATTGTGATTTCTTCTTGTCCAATACCAAGCTCTCTAAGCAATCCTTGAAGCCAAATTGTTTCCTTCGCAGCCTCTGTAATTGCCATGAACTCTGCCTCAGTGGTAGACAAAGCAACTGTTGACTGCAAAGTAGACTTCCAACTAACTGGTGCATTTGCAATAGTGAAAACATAACCAGTAGTTGATCTTCGTTTGTCCAAATCACCTGCATAATCTAAGTCACAATATCCAACAAGATATTGACTATCTTTCTGCTCGAAAACTAAACCAACATCTACAGTATTATGAATATACTGTAGAATCCATTTTATAGCCCGCCAATGATCCTTTCCAGGATTGTGCATGTACCTGCTTACAACTCCAACAGCATGTGAAATATCTGGCCTTGTGCAAACCATTGCATACATCAAGCTACCAATAGCATTAGCGTATGGTACTCTTGACATATATTCTTGTTCACCTTCATTATTAGGTGACATAGCATCACTAAGCTTAAAATGAGGAGCAAGCCGAGTGCTAACCGACTTCATTTTTTTATTTATATCGAATCGCTTTAGTACTCTCTTCAAATATCCCTTTTGAGATAAATAGAGTTTCTTTGAATGTCTACCTATTTTTATCTTCATGCCAAGAATCTTCTTTGCCACACCCAAATTCTTCATCTCAAACTCCTTTCTTAGTTGAATCTTTAGCTTCTATATTTCCTCTTGAGTCTTAGAAGCTATCAATATATCATCAACATATAGGAGAAGGTATATAAAGGAATTATCTTCAAGCTTGCGCAAATACACACAATGATCGTATTTTCTTCTTATGTACCTTTGCTGCAGCATAAACTTGTCAAATCATTTGTACCATTGTCTAGAAGATTGTTTCAATCCGTACAATGATTTTTCAAGTTTGCAAACCATATTTTCTTTTCCATCAACTTTGAATCCTTCTGTCTGAGTCATGTAGATTTCCTCTTCCAAGTCTCCATGTAAAAATGAATTAGGAGCTACCTATTAATAGGAGTGAATTCTTCCTATTGATGTCATCCATGACATCATAATATGTCAAAATGTCAAGATTTACCTTGTGAAATCAATTTATGGTTCACCTAAATATCACTACAAAATGTGTTATCTTGACTTTTCTACCAATGAAGAATTATCCTTCTAACTACCATATCTTCTCATTAATCCATTTTTGAATATTTTCAAATTTAACAGAAACAACTTTAATCCTATCAATAAACCTTCTTCTAAAAATTTTAGTACTCAGCTTGCTAGTCAAAACACCAAAATTGTCCTCGTGTTACTTGCCAACTTTGTGACAAGCCTGGTCATCACGTGACGTAGTGTAAAAAATTATCATAAATTCTCTCTCTAATCAATGGATCTGGATCAGATAGACAGACAAGAAATAGTATTCCATCTCAAACACAACAGCCACGTACTTACTTTGCAACTCACAACACTAACAATGATGGAATTTGGCTTATTGATTTTGATGTCTCGCATCACTTCACACAGGATCTCCACAAACTACCCATTCACTCAGATTATGATGGAACTGAAGACATTATACTCGGTGATGGTAAACAACGCAAAATCACCGATATAGGATTTGCTTTTTTACCTTCATCTTTCAGCCTTTAACTTTAGCCAATGTCTTATGTGTTCCTAAGATGTAAAAGAACTTTATTTCTATTCATCAACTTTGTAATGATTTTGTCTCTGTCACGTTCTCAACATATTTTTTGTTGTGAAAGACTTTTGCACGGAGGCACCTCTATTAGCAGGAAACCTAATGTTTATCCATGACCTTCATCTCTTTGATCTCCAAACTCTCCTCAAGCCCTCACCACAACCATAACCGCAAGTGCTTCCAATTGGCATCGACATCTCGGTCATCCGTCCTCTCCCACTCTTTGTCAAGTTTTCTAGATTTTAGCTATTTTATCTTCTTTAGAAAGATCCTTCTTCTGCAGTTCGTGTAGATGTGGTAAAATGCATACGTTTTCAATTTTTAACTTTAATAAAGAGCAATGATTCTCTGGAATACATTTTTCAGACATTTGGGGTCCTTCACCAGAAATTTCAATAGATGATTTTCATTATTATTTGATATTTTTTGATAATTACACGAAATACATCTAGTTTTTTTACCATAACGAAAATTTGATGCATCCATTATAATTTCCAAATTTAAGAAAGTTGTACAAAAGCTCTTTCAGAAGCTCATCGTCTCATTTTATTTGAACGATTGTAACAAATTCATCTATCTTTGGTCCTTCTTTGAAGAAAATGATATTTCTCACCATCTCACTCCTCCACATACCTTGAACACAATGCAACCACCGGACATCATCGTCCCCATATTGTTGAAACACGTATCACCCTATTACACAGTGTGAGTCTCCCTTTTAAATTTTGGTCATATACCTTTAGTACCGCAACCTACTTGATTAATCGTTTACCTATCAAAATTTTAGAGTCAGTCTCCCTATTTTTTACTATAAGGAAAATAATTCCAAGCTTCAGGTCTTTGGTTGTTTATGTTACTCATGGTTAAGGTCTTATAACCAAAACAAATTGCAAACGTGTTCCTGTTGGGAATAAATCCGTGATAGAAATAATATTTGCGGTAATAAAAGCTATAAATGCGGAACACAATAATATGGTTAATCAACGAGAATAAAAGAGAAATAATGACACCAAGATTTTACGTGGAAACCCTACTAAATAAGGGAAAAACCATGACCCGAGAGGAGCAACGAATATCACTATAGTAAGGATTTTACACTTGTATGTCTGAGCAAAACTCCAAAGACCACTACACATTCAAAAAAAAATAACACTCTTTTGATTTTTCCACCTCATTACAATATCGCTCACACTCTCTATTTTTTCCTCACAGATTATTTTCCTCTGTGATGCCTCACTCTTTTTTTCTCTCCTTTGTAATTCTTTTTGGTACACCTAGAATGAAGAATTGTCCTCCATTTTATAGAAAACAAATGCACTACCCTCCAAATGTGCTATAGAAGAAAAACATTTTTTTTCTTCAAAGCTTACCTACTATTGAAAATTAAGTAAAGCTGAAAAATAATTCAGCACCAAATCTGCCAAACTTTGAAATTGGCAGAGAGCTATTCAAAGTTTGGTACATGGGGATGAACCCCACAGTTTCAGCCCATGTCTTTTTCGTGGATACTTACAAAATCAATGTGCTTACCTTTGTTTTGATCCTATGAAGTCTAGGTTATGTGTATCCAGACACGTGGACTTTGTGGAGCATCATTTCCATACTCATCTATGAAAATTAAGGCCAATTGACCTGAGTCTAACACTTTTGATACGTGAGTTCCCTCTCATCACATTATTCTTTTTACATAAAGCTCATCTGGTAAGCCCTCTCATGCCATATCTACAACATTAGACTCAGGATGTACCTCCAGCAATCGTTTTTCATTATATGTATGAGCATGAGAACTCCATCACATCTTTCCCAAGTGTGTCTTCTTTCACATCATCTTCTACCTCTTCTTCCTCTTCCTAATTATTAGTATCAATTCCTTCCACTTTATTCGTTCCTTCTCTACTTACCAAATCTTTCCATGGTTATCCGTTTTAAGAACAATATTAGTAAGTCAATTCAAAGATTTTGTCTGTTGCTACTTTATCTCCTAAAGGTGAATCATTCGCTGCTACACTTGCAAGTCACTTCCTCAAATTTCCATAGCAACCTAAGCCTACTAGATTGTTGATTTAATTCAATTCAATGCCCAAACATATTATTGAGAACTCCTTTTCATAGAATTAGTTATTCATTTCACAGAATTAGTTACTCATTTTCAGATTTATGTTAAGTGTTAGTTAGAGAGTTTGTTACAAATCTTAACTGAATTATTCTAGAACCATCCATCTGTATAAATAGATAGCATTGTAGTTCAATCAAACATACATTCATTTTATAACAGAAATACAGATCAGTTTCTCTCCTTCTTCTTCCTTCTCTTATGGAAATCATCAATGGTGGATTTGTTCAAGCTTTATGAGCTAAATTTGTCATGGTATCAGAGCATTAAAGGTTTTTTTGTCTCTGCTCAAATTCATATCTGTTAATTGTTCATCTTCAATTTCGTTTCTTTTCTCTCTCTTCTTCAATTCGCACAATGGTTGAAGTTGTGAATCATGTTACTGGGTCCTCATCCTCTGTTCCCTCATCCTCTATTCCAGCTCCAATTAATTTCGATGCTGGAAGCCCACTATACATCCACCCCTATGACAGTGCAGGTTCAGTGCTTGATCCTGTGCCATTTGATGGTGCTGGTTTTCGATCATGGAAGAGAAGTGTGTTGCGATCACTTTCAGTGAAGAACAAGTTAGGGTTCATCAATGGAGAATGCATGAAGCCAAGCCCATAATCTCCTGATTATCGTCAATGGGAGAGATGTGATGCCATGGTTACCTCCTGGATACTGAATTCCTTAAGCAAGGACATTGCAGATAGTGTAGAATACGTGTTTGATTCATTGGAGCTGTGGAGTGAATTACAGGATCGATATGATCAGACCAATGGAGCTAAGCTGTATCAAATTCAAAAGGAAATTAATGATCTAAATCAAGGTATTCTGGACATTACTTCATACTACACAAGAATGAAGAAACTCTGGAAAGAACTCACCACACTAAGTGCTAAGAGTATTTGTAGTTGTACTTGTACATGTGGTGCTAAACAGACAATGCATAATGCTGAGCAAGACAGACGACTCATTCAGTTTCTCATGGGCCTTAATGAGGTTTATACCATCATTCGAGGAAACATGCTGATGATGAATCCTTTACCTTCTATGGGACAAGCTTTTGCTCTTTTAGTTCAGGAAGAAAAACAAAGAAAGTTCAAACCAAACAATCAATTTTCTACAGATTCTTCTTCTTCCTTGAATGTTAGTTCCAATTCTTCACGAAGTTCTGGAAGTCCTTCAGGTGTTCGAGGTTTTCAAATCAACTATGCCAACAGTAATGCAAGAACAAGGCCTTACTGTGATCATTGTAAAAGAGTTGGACACACAAAGGACAGATGCTACAAGATCCATGGATATCCTAGCAGATCAAATGCCAATTCAAGACCTAATAACCAGCCTTACAATAACTATCCACCAAGGAGTCAATACAACTAGAATCAAAACTCCAATTCTTCCCAGTATAAAGGGCACAAAGGTAAAGGTACTGCAGCAAATGTTCATGGAGATCTGCTAGA
Source organism: Solanum chmielewskii (assembly GCA_027704785.1). Classification (NCBI taxonomy): domain Eukaryota; kingdom Viridiplantae; phylum Streptophyta; class Magnoliopsida; order Solanales; family Solanaceae; genus Solanum; species Solanum chmielewskii. The sequence goes on along the minus strand of JAKWIX010000326.1, from coordinate 55,556,771 downwards.
GAAGGGTGAATCTAGCACTCAGAGTGGTCCTGCAGGTGCTTTGTCTCAAGAACAATATCATCATTTGGTCAGTATGTTGTAGCAATTTCAAGGAGGAAACATGGGAGATGAATCTGCATCTAATAATCCAACATCTGATAATGGATCTGCCAACTTTGCAGGTATAATTGCTTGCAATTCCTCTATAGATTTTGATAAACTTTCATGTGGATGTTTCAAAACAAAAACTGACTCTTGGATCTTAGACTCAGGGGCTACTCATCATATAACTTTTGATAAGACTAATCTAACCAAAATCATCACAATACCCTATCCAATGCTTGTTAGACTACCTAATGGCTATAGAGTCAAAGTAACACAAGTTGGAGAACTGAGGCTAACTTCTGAGATCACATTGTCAAATGTTCTTTTGATACCTACCTTCAAATATAATTTGATATCCATAAGTTCTTTGAATAAAAATCTTCAATGTAACACTATCTTCACTAATTCACTTTGTCTACTGCAGGCCCCTTCACTGAAGAGGCCTCTGGAAATTGGTAAGACATATGATGGGCTGTACTTTCTTTGTTCAAAGTGCCTACAGAAGAACAATTCTATTCCTCAGCAGAATCACAATTTTCCTTGTCTTTCATCTCATGTACTCAATACAAACAAACCACAATATTCATCTAGTTCCTATTTCTGTTTCCCTAGTACAAATACAAAGAACTATATTGTTGCTTCTAATCTTGTTGTAAAGGATACAATTGTTGCTAATAAAAGTGATGATTCTTGTTTCACTTCTTTTACATCTCATGCAAATGTTGCAGACATGTTATGGCATTGTAGACTTGGTCATGTTCCCTTTGTGAAGATGAGAGGGTTAACTTCAATACTAGTGAAGTTCTCAACCAAACAACCTTTTTTTTGTCCAATCTGTCCTATGGCTAGGCAAACCAGGTTACCATTTCCCATTAAAACCACTCAGTCCACTAAATGTTTTGATTTGTTACACATTGATCTATGGGGGCCTTACCACACCAAAACACACAACAACTTCAGCTATTTCATCACCTTAGTAGATGATTGTTGTAGGGCTACATGGACCTATCTCTTAAGCAATAAAAGTAATGCATTACCTGTGGTGAAGTCGTTTATATTGATGGTTGAAAATCAGTTTCAAACTTCAATAAAGAAAATCAGATCAGACAATGGATTAGAATTCTCAAACATTGAAGCCAATTTATTTTTTCAATCCAAAGGTATCCTCCATCAGAAAACTTGCCCACACACACCACAACAAAATGTTGTAGTGGAAAGAAAACACAAATATCTACTTGAAACAACTAGAGCACTCCTTTTCCAATCTAACCTACCAATAAAATACTGGGGGGAATGCATTTTAACAGCCACTCATATTATCAACAGACTACCATCACACACCTTGAACAATAAATGTCCTGTTGAAGTATTACACCAAAGAAAACCATCATATTCACACATGAGAAGTTTTGGTTGCCTATGTTATCCTACCATACCAAAAACACAAAGAACCAAATTTGACCCTAAAACTAGTCCTCATGTCTTCATAGGATATCCTCCTAACACAAAGGGGTACAAAGTACTAAGTCTAGCTACTAAAAAGATCCATGTATCCAGGGATGTGGTGTTTCATGAGACAATATTTCCTTTTTCTTTGACAAAAAATACTATTGTTTTTCCTACATCTCCATTTTTCCATTCTGACATTCCTTCTTTTTCTTCATTATATCATGATAATGTCTCACCTCTTTCTAATCCTGCACAAAGTGCTCCTATGTCATCTCACACTAATTTTGAACAATGTGATCAAAGAGCTCATCAACCAACATCACCTATAACATCTAGTTCTGCTGAAACTACTAGTTTAACACAACCTTTTTCTGAACCTCCACCTGTTCTTAGAAAGTCAACCAGAATCCACAAAACACCATCTTACCTAAAAGATTACATTCACCTAAACCCCAAAACTACTTCACTCTCACTTTGTACTTCTTTTACACACAATAGTCATATTGCCCCTGAGGATTTGATACCTTCCAGTCAATCTTTTGTAATGAATATTTCTCATGAATGTGAACCATCATCTTATGAAGAAGCAGCTATGAATCCTGCATGGCAAACAGCCATGACACAAGAATTCAGTGCACTGCATGAAAATCATACATGGGACCTAGTTCCCTTACCATCTGGGAAGAAACCTATTGGATGCAAATGGGTATACAAGATTAAACATAAGGCAGATGGTACTATAGAAAGACTGAAAGCCAGGTTAGTTGTGAAGGGTTATACTCAACATGCTGGAGTCGACTACACTGAAACATTTTCCCCAGTTGTGAAAATGACAACAGTTAGAGCTTTGCTTGCTACTGCAGCCAAGAAACATTGGGACATATTTCAGCTAGATGTCAATAATGCTTTTCTTCATGGGGACTTATTGGAGGAAGTTTACATGGATATACCACAAGGGTTAGATACTGGCAATCCTAATCTTGTTTGCAAGTTGAATAAATCTTTATATGGCCTGAAACAGGCAAGCAGACAATGGTATGCAAAGCTAACTGATGCTCTCAACTCAAGAGGATACACTCATTCCATAAATGACTATTCTTTATTTCATAAAAAATCAAGTTCCTCAATGGTGTTTGTAGTTGTATATGTAGATGATGTACTAATCACTGGTACTGATCTTATGGAGATACAAAATCTGAAGACTTTTCTGCATGAGACTTTCAAGATAAAAGACTTGGGGAGGTTACACTACTTCCTTGGTTTAGAGGTCTTATATAAGGAAGATGGCATTCTCATTTCTCAAAGAAAGTTCACTTTGGATCTGCTCAAAGAATATAATTGCAGTCATTTCACACCTTTCTCATCATCCCTTGATCCATTAATCAAGTTGAGAGCTGAAGAAGGTTCATTACTCTCAGACCCTGCTTATTACAGAAAACTCATAGGTAAACTCAACTTTCTCACAAATACTAGACTGGACATTGCCTATGGGGTACAACACTTAAGTCAATTTATGCATGCACCTAGAGAGCCTCATCTACAAGCAGCCTTTCACATGTTAAGATATCTGAAGCAAGATCCAACATTAGGTATTTTCATGTCCAATACAGATGATTATACAGTGAGAGCTTTTTGTGATTCAGACTGGGCATCCAGCCCTGACTCCAGAAAATCTGTTACTGGCTATGTGGTTCTTCTTGGTAATAGTCCAGTGAGCTGGAAGTCCAAGAAACAAGAAACTATTTCTTTCTCTTCAGCTGAGGCAGAATACAGATCGCTTAGAAAGGTCTTTGGTGAATTAGTATGGTTGCAAAGACTATTTGAAGAACTGACTGTTCCTAACACTAAGCCATTTCATGTGTTCAGTGATAGTCAATCTGCCTTGCACATTGCACGAAATCCTGTTTTTCATGAGCGAACCAAGCACATTGAGGTAGATTGTCACTTTGTCCGGACTAAACTTCAAGAAGGCCTCATCACTTTACATCATATTGGCACTACTCAACAGTTAGCTGATATACTCACCAAAGCATTGACTGGAATCACACTCGAATATATTGTCCAAGTTGGCAGTGATTGCATCACCTTCAACTTGAGGGGGGGTATTGAGAACTCCTTTTCATAGAATTAGTTATTCATTTCACAGAATTAGTTACTCATTTTCAGATTTATGTTAAGTGTTAGTTAGAGAGTTTGTTACAAATCTTAACTGAATTATTCTAGAACCATCCATCTGTATAAATAGATAGCATTGTAGTTCAATCAAACATACATTCATTTTATAACAGAAATACAGATCAGTTTCTCTCCTTCTTCTTCCTTCTCTTATGGCAATCATCAATGGTGGATTTGTTCAAGCTTTATGAGCTAAATTTGTCACATATTGAGCCTAGGAGTGTTAACCAAGCATTAAAAGATTCTAAATGGTGTGCTGCCATGAATGCAGAGTAATTAGTTCTTAAGAGTTGAAGCACATGTCTCTTGTACCAGCAAATCATCAAGCTAAACCCGTAGGATCTAAGTGGTTTTTTCTGGTTAAATACAACTCATATGGAAGTACTAGTCATTATAAAGCTCAACTTGTTGCTAAAGAGGTGTCTTGTAGTGTGTAGGTATTGATTATGGTGAAACATATTTCCAGTAGCAAGGTATATTGTAGTGCGTGTTATTCTCTCATTGGTTGCCATGTTTGACTGGTCACTTCGTCAATTACATGTTAACAACACCTTCTTACACAATACGCCTTCAAATGTGCATTTAAATTTGTGAATCTTAATGCAAATAAATGGTGCATAAGCCATCTTTTTTAATTTCATCTAGTGAAATTCTCTCTTAATTTTTTTATTTTTTGATATCGATTTTTTCTCAAACCTTACCAAATATTCTCATATTTATTTCATAATCTTCATTCAAAATTCACTTTATGATCAATACACAAAGAAAACAACTTAAAAAATATGATGTTTATAGCACCTAAAATCTTGGCTTAAAATCGGACATTTGACATAGGTTTTTCCTTCCCCATCTTTTTCCTTCTAGTAGAGTTGCTCAAATAGAGAGCAACACTTTTCAAACTTTTAAAATCATATATTATTATAAGAGGAAACAAAAAAATTTAAAAATTAAATTACGATTTTACCCTTATTATAAATTAAAATGTTATAAAGATATTTAACTATTTAATTTAAATATTAAATTATATTATTTTAATCAAAATATTAATGATTTTTCCACTTCTTTAGAATATTTTTTAATTAAAATATCTAATTTAATTTATTTTCTTGAAATTCGTTAAAATATTATTTTTTCGTTTAATATTTATTTCAGGATTCAATGAATTAAGATTATCAAAATAGAATTACTTTTTTTCCTTTTACTTAATAAAAATATTTAATAAATAAAAATAACTAATCTAATTAGTAGTTTGTTACACAATCTAATTAAATAGGAATAATATTTTAATTATCACTCAAATTACAACAGCCTATATTCAATGTTTTGGAATTGCTAGCTTTTTCATCGTTCCTAAAATTGTCCTCTATTCAATATTTTGATTTCGTTTCAACTTCCTGAAATTATGAAACATTAATGTGAAATTCATGAATCTGTCAAGCCCTTAGTATAGTTTATCTTTTACTATATAATTATATATGCATTTATCCCATTAATTTTAAATTTGTTATTTCTTTTAATTTTCATCCGTTAGAAAGCTTTTCATGTACTCTATTAAGTTTTATATAAATATACATAACATTTTTTAAAAAAGCATAGGATGTAGTTTCAATTGATTTGCACAGTAATTTAGATAAGTGTATTACTATTCAAATTATATCATACAATTGAAAACTTGAGATTCTTATAGCCGATTGCATATTTGAGGCAACAATGTCAAAGAACCATTTCGTGGTAGTTTACCTATCAGGTGATGTTGATTAATTAGTTAAAATTGTTGTGTCTTTATTTTGTTATTCTTTAATTTATCTTACACTTTAATATATGTAAGTGCATGTATTACTATAGAAAAAAATGTTATATATGAGATTATATACTTTAGAGGTTTACTCAAAAATTTGAAGTTATTAGTTTAATGCGGTGGTGCAATGCAAAAAACATTAATTTTAACAGTTTGCCATGTTACATTCGATATACATTTACTACTTTACTAATTATTTATGTTAAATTCAAAAAAGAAATTACTCAGAAGTTTAAATCAGACAAAAAGTAATCTTCCCTTTCAAATTCATGTAACTCATATTATTTTCTTAAAAAAATTTACTTAACGTGAAATACACATGTGTTGCACGTATTCGAGAACTAATATTATTAAAATCAACAACTTTTGATTTAGGCTTGCAAAAACTCAATTTTCAGTCTATTAATATTTGCCCAATGCAGCATTAGAAAAATATAAAGAGTATTAGGTTATGAATATAATATAAGTGTAAAGTTTAAATATCAGTAATATATTCGGTAAATAAATTTTGTACTATTTTATTACTGATAAACAGTAAATGCTAGTTGACCCCTTGACCTTTGGTAATATCTAGAATTCGTCTTAAAAATATAAAAAATCGTCACAAAAATAATTCAATTGTTTAAGTATGAATAAATTTTACATAAAATTATTTTAGTCACGCTTCTGTATCAACAAGAAAATCAACACAAATATCTGTTTTGAGTTAAAATATTTAGTTTGTTGGGATGAGGCATAAACACCCTCGAACTTTATCAAAAATGTCAGTGACACACCTAAAATTAATTAGATTTTTATTGCCTGTGTTAAACTATTTAAAAATAAAATAAATATACCATACATATTATATTAACGTGTCATAGAGAGTGTGCACACTTTCTGTAAAGACAAGTGAGAAGCAAAAAAATAAAAAAACTTCCTTCAGTATTGGACACGTGTCCATTTTTAATTGGCCATTTACAATTAATTAGTACACACATTCTTTCTTTGATAAATATTTATTTCCCTTATAGTGATATAATTTCTTTACTTTTTATCATCTCCTTGTAATTTTAGATATTTCTTGTATTTGTTTTGCTTTAATATATATTTTTTTTATTTGATTTTGCTAATTACAAATTTTTATTTATTTTTCATATTTTTACCTTGTGAGTATAATTGATTGGGTTAAATTCAACTAAGAGTAGAAGACAAAACAATGTATGCAACTCTTTCAATTCAATGATTCTAAAATAAAATTTATCTATCATGATTCAATGTGAGTGTTGGGATATTGTATACTATTAACCATATATTAAGAAATAATATTTATTAGAGAATACATATTTGTTCAATTTCAATAGATCATATATTCGTTTATGGTGTCTATTTACTTATATAGTAGATGATTTAGTGTGTAGAGTTTTAGTTTATACACAGAGCATTAAATCATCAGTTCTTATAAGTATAAAGTTTTTGGTTCACAATCTTGGATGGAAATTGGACATGTCATCGGGTACGATTGTAGCACAAGATTATATTTAATTTATCCTGATTATGGGAACAGTATAGTTCCAACTTCTTGTGCTAGTAATTTTGTATGTATTGAACGGGCCGAGTAGAGATAGTTGTTTTAAACTGACTGACAAAAACATATTCTCTAAACTATTTAATTTACTTATATTTTAATCCTGATATGACTATTATGATTTGTATATACTCTCTCTGTTTAAAAAAGAATGTCCCTATTTCCTTTTTAGTTTGTTTCAAAAGAATGACCACTTTCCTTTTTTGGCAACATTTTAACTTTAACTTTTCACGTGACATGTTTAAAACCACAAGATTGAAGGACATTTTGGTACATTTAACATAACTTTAATTTAGAACCACAAGATTAAAAAGTCTTCTTTCTTTTTTTACACCCCGTTCCAAGTCAAATTAGGTCATCCTTTTTTAAACAGAGGGAGTATTAATTATCATTTTTGATTTATTAAAAGGTGAGATTATGAGATGGGTCAATATGCATGGTAAGTTGGATGATAATAATATATATTGGTAAAACAATAAGTTAGTTGATGGAATCCATGTCTCGTTATAGAGATTGATTGATATGCCTTTTTGAGAAACTTATAAGTTTTCATCCTGTCAAACCTTGCAAGTGGATTTAAGAATCCGACACATGAAATAAGTCAAACAGTGCTCTAAAGGAAATTAATTATTAAGTTAAATTCGTCAGTAATTTAATTTATTGATTAGTATCTGAAATCTTAAAATGGAGAATTACATAAGTGTTTAATAGGGAATTACAAAACAGAGGAGTGCAATTACGAATTTCTAGTGAAAAGATTTATAATTTATTATGGTAAAAATAATTCAAATTAATTATTTGAAATTATTCTCCGTAATAGGAAGCCACAATAATTAATTTTGTGGTCCCTATAGTGTCCATATTTAATTAGAACTCAGAATCCTATTTATATGCAAAAAGGGAGAATAATTTGAGTTTTTCTAGTCTTCTAGAAAAACAAGTATTCTAGTCCTTTTTTGATTAGGATGAAATCTCTATAAATAGGGATTCTCCTAACCTAGAAAAGATGATTAGTTTTCTATTCGATACTTGTCCACCCAATTATTGAGAGAGTTCAGATGTGACTTGGGATCACTGTAGAAGGTCATAGTTATCTTGTAAATTCGCTAAAGGTTTGTCTATCTTGGAGATTCGCTTGAAGGTATTCGTTCACGCTTCAAGAGGTAATTTTTGAATTAAATTTCAGTATATTTATGTGTTCTAGCATATTATATGTGTTTTAGAATAAACGGTATTTGTTATCTATAATTCATGAAAGCAGTAAAGATCATGATATGCTTTCGCTGTGCATATAGTTTTCCATAGCTATCTTGGTTATCTATTATTCATGTAAGCAGTAAAGATCATGATATTCTTTTTCATATTTTTACCTTGTGATTATAATTGATTAGGTTAAATTCAATTAAGAGTAGAAGACAAAATAATGTATGCAACTCTTTCAATTCAGTGACTCTAAAATAAAATTTATCTATCATGATTCAATGTGCTCCATTAATAATTTTTTGTAAGTGAAAAGACAGTCAAATATCACTATAAAACGAGTAGATTGCTCCCTATATCATCATATTCTTTTCTTTCCTATAGTCTACTATTCTCTTTTCTTCTTCCTATTTCTTAATACTAATATTTATGTAATTTTTTAAAATTTTGAGGTCAATAAAATTGGATTACACGTGCAAGGCACTTGTCCAGGACTAATCATACATTATTACAAGTGGGAAGATTTTAGTTCAAAATTAGATTTTGAAAATGCCCTTCATCAATTTTTTAAATTAAAAAATCTTTTACTAATTTTTAAAATTAAATCAATAATGACAATTAAACTTGACCAAATACATGATTGGATGTTACAACTTATTATTTTTCATTTCTTAATGAATTTGATTGTTAAACCTTTTAGCTTCTACCATTAAACACATTTATTCACAACCTTTCATGTACTTAATTTCTCCCTTTATAAATTGGATAAAAATTATTAACCCACTGCACTTTGTGTTTCATCATCTAATAGTTCTTATGTACATATTTTTTTGTTGCTCACTATTTTTCTTACTGATTTGTGCCTTTGTCATTTTTTGTTTTCATGATTGTTTGAGACATCTGATAGTTCTCATGTTATATTTTTTTATTGATTACTATTTCTTTTATTGGTTTGTGTCCTTCATTCATCTTTCTATTTTAACGATAGTTGGAGTATTTATGTCCCAAGAAATTTAAGCCTTGGGGCTTAGAATTTTTGAGTGATAATTCTAATTGGTAAAAATATTGATTTAACCATACAAGTTGCTCATTATCTCCCAAAAAAATTATTGATATTTAAATTTTAGACAGAAAATAAACACTAAAAAGAGTTAATATTATATGCACAAAAACACATATAGGAGTACTTTAGACTATGTTGAGCAATTTTATATCCACAACAGTTGGACCCATATAAATTATAACAGTAGACAAAGGTCAAACATGCAAGGCGCGTATCGAGAACTAGTATTTTTAAATCAAGGAACTTGTAGAGTGAAATGTTAAATTACCTAAATATCCCTTTGAAAGTGGGACTCCCAAAGTTAAAATTTAAAAAACCTCACACCCTTAGAAATATTTCACCTCTCTTTCAATTGTTCTCCTATTTTAAATTTTTTTTAAAAAAATCTCTTTTCTATTTTTGACAACTATTTAGTTTCAACTTTTTTCACATGTTCAAATTAAAAGATCGAAAAACATTTTGGTACATTTGACATCCATGCTAAACATGACTCTTGTTTTCATTTGCATTATTTGCTATATATATATATATATATGCAATAAAACTCTCCTTTTCGACTTAACATACAAGGGTGACTAATGTGACTAAAAAGCAGAGGAATCTGCTTCTTCTTTTTTTAATAATAAGAAGAAATACTTCTATATTAGCAAGTAGAAATAAAATGTGTAGATAGCCAACTTCTTTCAGGCAAGAGCATCACCATCACTCACCTCTGCGCTGCATCCCACGAATCAAGACACCAACACTTATAGTTGGATCTTGATATCTCTAACAGCTCATTAGGCGTCATGTTCTCGTGTGCCATGGATTTCCATGGATCAGAGCTACTGCTAAAGCTTAGAGCCGGTGAATTTGATGCCCTAATAGTCCCTTCCATTGGGTGGTCTTGTGAGCGGATCTTCTTATACAACCGCATGACAGACACTGAATCTTGGTAAGGATCATGGGAACCAACTTGGATATCATATCTGTTTCGGGCCAAAAGTTTCAGTTAGCATAGTACGGAAGAGGGCCTGAATTGCCTCGTTCAAGCTCCATGTAAACAAGAAACCAACAGCGACTGAACATTTTCTTCGTTAGCAGGGGGATATCAAAGTTAAACAAACAATGGGAATATAATGGACAAACTTGACCAACAAAAATACGAAGATAAAATAAAACTAAATGAGAAACATGAGAGTGAGCAAGTTACTTGCCCTAGATAAGTCTTTGTTAGATATTTCAGAGAGTGGCTGACAAAATTGGTCTTCATCAGGGGTCGATATGTTGCAGTATCTCTGCATAGAATGAAAGCAAGACATGAGTATTTCAGGCCAAGGATAGGGGGATGCATCTCGTGCAGAAAATATCTTCAAGGCATATTGAAATCATTTTCCCATATACCCAACTTGACAGACAAATACAGAGAACGTGAATAATTGATATGATAATTGTTACTTTTATCTTCATCTCTTCTGTTTGAATTTGTCAAAATGGAGTACAAGAAAAGTCAGCACAAGCTCTCTGATCAACTTTCCGTGACGACCACATATTCTCTCATGGATGGAAGGAAATCAAGGCATCGTGGGTAGACTTAAATGGACAAGCTTATGAAGTTCTAACCTTCACTTTTAAGCTAACACATTTATTAGGTACCGACCTTGAATTTTAACAATATACACATATTTTACTAGATCCAAATTTCTTGAATTTGTTTTTATAGGTTTCACCACACATATAAGTGAAACAAAAGCTATCGTTGATACTGATGCATAGCAATTCAGCAGTTCTGAATGATTACAACATCCAGAAGATTCTCACAAGTGAGGTGTAGGGAGGGGACATGTACACAAACCTTACCCCTATGCTTCTAAGGTAGAGAGATTGTTTCAGATAGACCTCGGCTCGAGAAAATCATTTTACGGAAAAATGGATTATGCCAGAAGGATTATAATGGATGGTGCTGGACATAATTGCTTATACTGAAATCATGATATAACCAAATTCTGCAAAACTTTATTTTATCTGTATAGATATTCTAACTTTTGATGATGAGGGAGTTCAAAACCAGTTCCTGTAGGAGTCAGAATTTATCTTCTTGGGTGGGGGGTGGTATGGGGGATATAATGGTACTTGAGGTGGAGTATATATTTGGATGATCCCAGCAAGTAGAAGGATTAATGCACCAGCATTTAGAGGAACATCAAGAAAAACCTAAGGGGGTGGAAATTACACAAAGAGGGCCACTTTACACCTTACCTAAGTGAGCAAATAAAAAACATGCAGCAAGGGCCTTGGAAAAAATACTAGGCTTCTTGACATCAGTACCTTATTAAGCGAGTTAATAGGTCCATATCAAGAACAAATCTACTTTACCTTAAGCATTAATTTTCCACCGACAACAATAGTCAATTATAAGCTACTCCCTTTTTCTTTTTGTTTTCTTTTTAAGAACGGCATTGTTTAGGCCAGATTGCGCACACCTTAACTATTTTGGTGCTCTTAAAGAAGCATGTTATGTCAAATTATGGATAAACAAACCATCCATGTTAATGTATGGCAGTGAATGGTGTAATACACCTAATACAGATCAGGACCATGTCTGGAAATAAACAGGATTCAAGGTTCCGAGAAAATGACTTTCATTTATTAGAAAGGAAAAAACAACATAAACTTACCTCCAAAGATGATCAGGATAATTCATTTTCAGGCAATCCAGGTGCTTCTCAAGGTTATGGCCAACAAGTAATTTTGCTCTTCCACCATCCAATCTTACTCTACTAATTGACTCTCCATTGTGAAGAATCTGCAAAATTCTCTTCCGGACTTCATTCAGAGGCATGGCATCTCGTAGATTTACCTCCGTCATACCAGTAATTTCATACCTGGCACAAAATGATGAGGAAGTGTGAAAAGGTGTAACGCTAAAAATGTCATCTGATACTATAAATAGCTATGTTTATTTGCCAGCAGATACCTATAATCAGTCACAGGAATCTGAGGTAGAACAAAAGCGTGAAAAATAAGCTTCTCATCTTCGTCAACTAGGCATACCCTTGCACAAAGGTCTAGTGAGCAATCACTTCCCCCTCCAACCATTTCACAATCTATGGCAACTGCTTCCCGACTTCTTATGCTGCTAATTCCATTACTTATATCCACTCCGTCTTCGGAATAAAGCATCTCAATTGTATCCTACAACAATTATACATACACATTCCAGCAACTAAACATACATCTAGAGTATCTAAGTGCAACTGAATGACTGATTCTTGAGAATGCATCCAGAGAGAAAATTCATCAACTCACAATGGGTCGAGGAGTGGTTAGATGACATATTTCCTTATGCTCATTGAGAGAATCCACGCTGCTGCAGATTTTCAGACACAAAATGCAGCCTCTTTCCGCAAAGATGCTTGAACAATTCACTTTGGACAATGGACCTAAATGTTAAATGAAAAGAAAGCTTAGAGAGAATTTACACCTAAAGAACATTCATAGTCTAAGCACAATAACTGACCAGCAACGTGCTCCCTTAGTGATTCAAACGATTTGCAATGCTTGTTACAAACACCACATTTAGGGTCATGAACCGAATGATAAGACGTTTTTATATGTTCAATGAGATGTTCCTTCTTCTTATACTGCTTGAAACAAGCAGAACATTTGTGCCTGACATCACATACAGAACATAAGCAAACACATTCAGGCAAATAAAAATCAAAATCTTATACAAGATTATGTCTTTACTCCTTCCATCCACAAATAAATACCAACAAAAAGTAAGCACCCAAGTGTGTGACTAATGGTCAAGAACACGACGTCTCAAGTTCAAATCTCAGCACATACAATAGCACTAGGTAATTCTTTCCACATGTATACGGTAAAACTAGTCGAGATAAAAAAGCTGGCCCAGACTCCATGGTCGAAAAATAAAAAAATAATGACAAAATTCGAAGTATAATTGTGAAAGCATCTAGGGAAAAGGACAAAAAGAAGAAATAGTTTTTTGACTTATTACTACCGCAATAACAGGGTTTAGACTTTAGAAAAATGGATTTTTAACATATATGGACAAATTAATAAGAAAAAAAATAAAAACCCCATTGAAGTAAAAAGCTATAGTGTATCTATTGCAGTTGCAATTACCGTATAGTGGAGAGGGGTTGTATAGGAACTTTTGAGGGTTCGAATTCCATAGAATCAAATCCGCTGAAACTGAAAGTCGAATTACTGAAGTGAAAAATGGGCATGAAAAGAGAAATCATGCATACAAATATTCTCTCTGCGTTATTTATATTTATTCTTCTTTTTTTTTGCGAGGTACTAAATTGAGTATGCATTTGCAATTTGCAGGTCCCTAGACAATGGAAGAAGGTACAATTTCGTCCCAACAATAATAAATATTATTTATTTTGGATTTTCTTTAAGTCTATTTTATATTCATGCTTATTTATTTTTTCTTAATCCTTCGTATTCAACTCATTAAGTGGTCATTTGGTTATACATAAAAATTAAAATATTGTATTAGTTTTACCATATTTGATAAAAAATTTGTTAGGCTTAAAATTTAATATGACTTATACTATGTTTAGTTAATAAGGTCTAAACATTATATATATGTTATCCATAATATTGTTTATATAAACAACTTAACTTTTCCTATATTTTTTTAATATTTTAAAAATTCCTTTTTTTATTTCAAATACTTAAAACTTCCGTATACATAAGTGAAACCCACTTTTAGCCACTTTTTTTTAATTTTTTTATTTTCTCTCTTAATTCTCTCCATATTGTTAGCAGTTATTAAATTGATTTCAAAATAATTCTCTCTCCAATCAATCAAATTTAAACAACTACATAGGCAGGAATTGTCTTCTCCAATTATTGATTTATTCTTTTTGTTCAAAGTTATGCTCCTGATACATATGGATAAGGGTGTTTTGTATAATATTAGGATTACTCAATCAATTTCTTCTGATACTAATCGAATATATGGCAGATGAGCTGAAAACGTATTCAAGATTTTGTACGACCCACTAGCAGTGAAGAAGAATCAAAGTGTTTTCAAGTCGAACAAGAAAGCACCATCATCCTCAAAATCAAGTGTTGTAAAAAAAACCTCAAAAAAAAAGAAAAAGAAAACAACACTGTCAATCTATAGGCCTGAATTGTCCTACATATGTGTTTTCGCATTTTTTTAAGAAAAAATTTGTGTTTGATATGATATTTGTTATGTTGGATCAGAACAATTTGATACATTAATTTGCATGTTTTGTGGTATATCAGTTATCTGGAGCAAAAATAATACATTGTTTTACAATATAGTGTTCTAATATTCTGTTGGATACTAAATGATTTGTAAATGATTGATACATCAAAAATCTAATTTCAGCATAGTAGTGAATAGGTGGTTGGATTGTAGCAGATAACGAAGTTCAACTAAACTCTTGCATGTAATGTTCTCATTGATGTATCATATAACTTGTATATATTAGCTTTTAATTTTGATGAGTATAAGATACCATTAATGTTGTATCAGACTCTAACCACTGTTGTATCATGTCATATATATCAATTAACTAGTAATAAATATATATATATATATATATATATATTATACAAACATTTTGGGGCATGTACAATGAGTATCATAGTAAATGTTGTATCAGTCAAAAATTATATTATTTAACATATTTTAACTACATTATGTTTAGTTTTAATAAGTATATGATACAAAACATTGTGTGTTATGTTCATTGAGGATCTTTTAATTGTGTATCAGTAAAAAAAAAATATTCTAGCATATATACTCAAATTTGTTATATCTAGTTAAATAAACATATGATATAAATATCTTGTGTCATGTTTAATATGTATTATGTTCACTAAATAATGTACACAATGTTGAAAATATTAACATGTCAATTTATTATATAAAAAATTTAGCATCTGATAATGATTTGCAGTGTATATCAATATAACAATGAAAATTTTTAAAATTGAATGAAACTTTAATGTTAACTTAATGTATTCGAAACATAATAATAATTCAAAAAATATTTTATCAACCATCTTTTTAAAAAAAGTACAAGATCTTCGATCATGACCTTCTTGTCCACAACGTCCCTTCATTTCCTTGATCGTTCAGACATCTCTTTTTATACCTAGGCTGTAAGACTTCAAAGCAAATTTCGAAATTGATCAATCTTCTTATCTGATATTGAAACCATTGGAACTTTATGTGTTTGCTTATGCACCTAATTTGTAGTAATCAGAGCAGTAGGGATGTATATCTGTAACTTTTTTTCCTAACAGAGCCCTTCAATTTTCATGAACAATCATCCGATAAACACACTAATACATAATTGTAGTTCTAATAGATACATTATAAAAGTTATTGTTTCATATATTATTATTAAAAATAGAGAAGAAAATAAAATATACATGCTAAATTATATAGTACAAACATTAAAAATGTATTCTCTTCATTGTTGATACATTAAAAAAATAAAGAAATTCACATAATGTATCCGAAACATAAAAGTAATCCAAAAAATATTTTATCAATCATCTTTCGTAAAAAAGTACAAGATCTTTGATTATTACCTTCTTGTCTACATCGTTCCTTCGTTTCCTTGATCATTCATGCATCCCTTTGTATACCTAGGTTGTAAGACAATTTCTTTCAAAGCAAATTTTGAAATTGATCAGTCGTCCTCATCTGACGTTGAAACCATTGGAACTTTCTATGAGTTTGGTAATGCACCTAATTTGTAGTAATCAAAGCAGTAGAGATGTATATCTGTAACTTTTTTTTCTAGCAAAGTCCTTCAATTTTCACGAACAATCATACAATAAACACATTAATACATAGTAGTAGTTCTAATAGATATATTATAAAAGGTAAAAAACTGAGAGAAGAAAAATTTGATATGTATGCTAAATTGAATAGTAGATATACTAAAAATGTATTCTCTTTATTGTTGATACATTAAAAAAATAAAGAAATCCACATACTGATAATTTTAAAAAAATATAAATTCACACCATACTCACTCTAACGGTATGAAATTGTGTTCAGTAATTCACATGTACAAACCTATAATGTATCATTTTTGTTTTCATTAATGTAACATTTTGATATATGTATCCTTTTACAAATTGAAAAAAAAATAAAATTTCACATGTATCTGATACGTTATATAAACAACAAAATAACCCACAGATATGCAAATCCATGCATTACATGTGAGTCTAATTAGTTATGTATCAATCTCTAACCATTAATGTGTCATTTCTTATATATCAATATACAGTTTTTTTTTTAAATCCAATGGTTAAAGAGAACAATGAATATATTAAAGATTGAAAGTAATTCAATTATGGATACATTTAAATTTAGAAAATCACATGTACATGATACATGAAATGAAGTACACACTAACTATAATTGTATCAAGTTCTATTCAATAATTCATATGTATCAAGCAAAAATGGTATCTATTTTGTAGTCAACAATGTATCATGGCACAAGGTATTCCAGCTAGTTGGAATTTCACATATATCAAAGAAGAATCGTGTGTGCACGGGTACTTCGTCTAATTGAATTCTCCCACAATTACATATTTTTCGCTCAAGGCTAACAATGTATCTTCTTCCGAGAATAATATGTATCATGACTTATGTATCAAAAATAAAAATAAAAACTAACTAACAACTTAAAAACAAGATAATATACTTACTTAAATACCTGAAGCATTGAATTATCACGGTTGCAAATTCATTTTTCAAACAATACAAGATAAACACTACAAAACGATGAATAGCCACCACAACACCAAGTTCAACTCACTCAACTGTGATGATATATATCAAATAAGTCGCGCGCATAAAATTTCTACTGATTATACTAAATTGATAAACCTGGAAATTATGGATAAAGATAATATCAAAGGAAGAGAATAGATTTTTTAATGTATCTATTATCCAATTAAGATATACAAATATCTTAGGCGTCGTTTACCCCAACTTCGACACAAACAATTGCACTGGATGTAGCATCAAAGAAATGCATCTCTCCAGTCATCTTGTCTGTTGTATCAATGCCAAATTTGAGATTAAATTCAATTGTAATTGCGGATATGAGATTCACAAAAGAAATTGTTTGTCCAACAATTATTCCATCACTATTGTATCGTTCATAACTCAGAGCTCACTCAAATTTTTTAATATCAAAACAAAATCAATATATTCGTCATGTATTAGCAACGGTGGTCGTCTATTTTAGATTTGTTATGATTTGGGAAAGATGGAGGAGAAAAAAAATTGAATTTTGAATTCTCTGAATCTGTTAGATCTATAAATAGATTTTGCGTGATTTGTAGGATCTGGTGTGATTTATGGGGCTGATAATCATTTTTATGTTTAGACTCTTTTTTAAGCTCAACAACCAATTTGTTTTTATGTATCAGATATTATGTATCCGATTGAATATAATGTATGGGAATGCTATAATTTTTTAAAGAATTTTTGTAAAATAAAAAAAAATAGAGATATGATGTAATTTAAATTTTAAACTATGAGAATTATGTAATTTATATTAAAAATAATAGTATTTGAACGTTTGTACGAAGAACCAGAGGACATACGTTGGAAAAATTAATAAAGTTTAGTCTACGCTCGTCAAGATAAAGAGAAACGGCGAGACAATGGTTGGTCAAGACAAACTCTGGCTAATTAAGTCAAGATTAAAGCATAGCGTTCCATAATTCATTTCAGCATATTCCTTGATAAAATAATTAGTAGTAAAATGGCCGATACCTGCAAACAACACAAGCATTTTCAGTCAAAAAATGTATAATTTGTGTAGAAGTTGGTGTTGTACCATTCTAGCAAGAGAATAAATTGAAGTTTATAAAATGATTCCCCAAACATACTAAATTTCACAACTACAAAAAAATGACAATTTCACCCCTCCCCTACTCACCCCATGTGACAAAACCCCTATCCCTGATACCCTGTACGTACCGCCACACTCACGGGCAGAGCTAGAAGTTTATATACAGGTTAGACCAAACTCAATAATTTTAATTCAAGTTTTTTTTTTATTTATATTAAGAAATTCATTAAATATGTATAAAAACTAAATTTAAAACCAATTACCAATCACATCCTCTAGACTTTACAAACCATAAAGTTCAAATCGCGTCTCTAATCATACTCTCATCCTAACAACCACCTCATATAACATTTTCATAGACTTTACAAACCATAAAGTTCAAATCGCGTCTCTAATCATACTCTCATCCTAACAACCACCTTATATAACATTTTCATAGTATATGTCTAGATTATATAGAGCATAAGATGACATATTACCTAGGATATGAAGAAGCATGATGACCATAGTAGTGAGGTTGCTCCATTATCATGGATCTTCTCATTGAATAATTGTATGGACTCATTGGCATTGTGTTATAGTAGTCATGGCCACGACTATAACCATAGCCGTGGCCATGGCCGTAACCGTAGCCAAGGCCATGGTAACCATGGCCATAACCACTATAAGGACGATAATGTGCTGTGGGAGTAATAAGAGAAGGATGCTTAAGCTTTATATGTACTATTTCTGCATGTTTTCCTGTTCCTTTTAGTGCCTTCACTAATAAGTTGGGATCAACTTCTCCACATACATTTACTTCTCCTTTTTCTGCATTTATTGTCAATGCATACACACCTACACACACGCCAATAAAAAAAAGATATTTTACTGGTTATAAGAAAAGACAATTCAACTCTCAATATTAAATGCTAATGACAAAAATATTAAATTTCTTTTTTTATAATTATAGTATTCGTGTCAACGTGCAATTAATATTTCATTCCGATTGAGGATAGTATTACCGCATACGGAGCTTAACACTTCCACCATCTTCATCTTGCACGCATCGCAATGAACATCCACTTTCAATATGCAACTCTACAAAAAAAATTCCGATTGAGGATAGTATTACCGCATACGGAGCTTAACACTTCCACCATTCATCTTGCACGCATCGCAATGAAAATCCACTTTCAATATGCAACTCTACAAAAAAAATATTAAAAAATTTAAATTACTACACTAAAATTAATTTTACAAAAATCTATAATACAAAACCAATCGTAGGGTTAATGGAAATGTTCAAGAAAACAAAGATCGCGGTGAATAGGTGATTACTCCTTCGTTTTTAATTAGACATCTCCAATTTGAACTCTGAATATGAAATCGTTTTATAAAAAATATATTACCCCTTTTGAATTAGTTAGATCCCAAAACAAGTATCGGACATAGAATTTTTGCTTTTAATTACTTACCACGTCTGCAAAGGGCTCCATGACAATCACTCGAACGTGGAAACAACTGACAAGTATAAAAGAAGATTAAATAATTAAGACCAAAGTTGTAACCAAAAATTTTGTAACAAACCAAAAAATAGAGAAAAAATCGTAGTAATTAATCATTTTGTACACGGTTAACATTATTTTCTGCAAACTAAATACCAATTGATAATGATTTACATATATATTAGAGTAAATGGAGACCAAACTCGTAAAGAAAATTAGAGAAACTAACCTTGCAATGAACAGTCAATTATGAGGAAAAAATGGTAATTAGAGAATAAAACATTTCGTAAAGATTAGTGCTAATTAAGTTATTAATTACGAAGTGATATTTAGGAGTGATTTTCTAAGATTTTCATTATTTTATTTATTTAGTTAAAATCAAGCAAAGATATAGTCATATATAATATATGGAAAATTATGATATGATAGATCCCATCTTCTAAATATTAATAAGTATTTAACTATTATTTGCATTTTCTTTCGAGAAAGGGGATTTTTTAAGATCCTTACCAAAATTAATCTTTAGAAAAGAGAATTTTAACTTGTATTTGAAAAAAGAAGAAGATGTTTTAATACGTTACGAAAAGTATCATGGAATAGAGAATTTTAACTTGTTCGCTAACAAAATAATTTTGAACATCTATATTTACTTATCATAATGAATTAAAGAAATAGTAGCCTAGTAGGTGTGTAATTAACATATTACGCATTAATTTATTAATTATAGTTGTAAGTTGAATTTGTGTCGTTTCCTTTTGTGGTACTATAAGATCGTATTTTGATGCGAGGAAAATTTAATAAAGAGACACTAAGTTCTTAACTTATATTTTACTGTTTGATAAGTAAGCAAGAAAATATTATATTAAGAACATTTACAAGTTATATAGTAAAATCAAGTGGAGCCTGCGGAGGTTTGGGAATGGCGGGAGGTAGGATGGACAAGTGGTGAGGATTGAATGAGCTGGAGACAATAAATTTTGAAATCGTTTGGTAGGTCGTATTAGAAAAAACAATATTATGTAAGGTATTATTTAGTACTATGTTTGATAGGAATTTGAGCATAAGTATAACTAATCCATGGATTATTTATACTTTCTACATGATATTATTATAGGATGTATGTATTAATACCTCCATTTGAAGGTATTAGTAAAACATAGGATATAATATCATGGGATAAGTCTATGTAAAAGCAAAAATCCCTCAAATCATTCTAATTATTTTGTTTATTTTCTTGATTTATGATATTATATATATATATATATATATATATATATATATATTATATAATATATATATATAATTATATATAATATAACACTTGTATGTTTTCTAATTATTTGTATTTTGAACAATTTAAAAAGTTACATACAAATTAATATACAACTTGCAGTTTTTATGTGTAAATGTAATTGGTTTATTTAATTTTATCATTGTTGGCCATCTTTTCGATTTTAAAAGTAGATGGTTTATCTTTTTCAAAATTGAAAAGTGACATTTTGTGAGTGATCAATTTATTAAGATGACAATTCAAGTCAAAAAGTAGCAACCATGACAACAAAATATTCTTCTCCTAGCTAGTTAGAAGAACATAAAAAAAAATATTGTCTAACAATTATATCTACCTATTACATAATAATTTAAAGTATAATTGAAAAGAAGGTTTTTTTTAGAGTTTTAATCTAAAAACAAGATGAGATAGGAAACAATGAACCAAACATTTAATAAAAATAAATCTTGCATTACTAATCTCTATACTATTTATCTCTGCATTACTAATCCATGCATTATTACTTTTTAAGTTATTAATCTTTGTACCAAACAACCCCTTAAAACGTCATTTATGCTACTTGTTTTCCAACTTTCATTAAGGAAGTCATAGTATTCTTTTAACAAAAAAAATAACTTTGGGTTCTATTCCATATAAACAAATTTAACTCACAAATAAAAATTATTCAAGCCCATAAAAGCAAATAAATCATCATTCTAAAAATAGAAAAAGAACAAATATAATCTTAAACTATCGTAAATGATATACAAATATCAGGGACGGATCCACATGTAGTTCAGCGGGTGCTAGAGCACCTACTAACCTAGTTACAGAATATATATATCTATGTAGAAATTAAATGGTATTGTGTAAAGTTAACATAAAACATATAATGAATAAAGAGTGTTTAAAACTTTTTTAGTCTTGTTGAGCCAGGGTTCAAATCTCATTGTTATATATATCTTTTTTATATTTTTTGTTTTGCTACTCTAAATGATATCAATTTCAATACTAATTTGTAACTTGTAATAATAATAATCACTAGATACAAGAGCTCATGCCTAATATATATTATTTCAATTATGTGGCATATATAGAATTAAAAGAGTTAATAAATTTTTATATAATTTTAATTATTTTAAGTTGTCAATTAATGCAATTTGCAGTACTTTTTATGTAATTTTTAGATAATATATGTTACTTGTAGAATTCTATGTAGAAATCACACATCTAGGATTAGAAAGATCAATGATCGTATTGATATATTGATCAATATTGATTAGGGGTGTGCAAAAATCGAACCGATAAAATGTTATTGCGTTATTGTTATTGGGTTATTGGATTATTGGGTTTTTAATGGGTTTGGAAAAAATAATTATTGGGTTATTAGGTCGGTTTCGATTTTTCCTATTGGGTTATTGGGTAAACCGATAACCCAATAAGACGATAGTTATTTACTATTTTACCCTTCCTCAATATTAAATATACATAATTTAATACATAAATAGATTCAATATTAGCTTTTCAGGCTATGTGATTTTTTGGCTAGGAAATTGGTGAGAACTTTGTTGATTATCTGGTGGATCAAGCAACTGTTCAAGATTGTCTCATTGAAATATTTTATTTAAGTTTTAATTCTAGTTCGTAATTGTCGGCGATAGCTTTTGCAAGTTTGTGAATGTTAGTAATTTGGTCAACATTCAAAGTTTTCTATTATGTTTTGGTCAACATTCAAAGTTTTCTATTTCTTATTGGTTTGTTATTGGGTTAGCATATTTTAAAATCAAAAACCGATAAACCGAACCGATTATATATAAAACCGAACCGAACCGACCGATGCACACCCCTAATATTGATAATATTGATAAAAATAATATTGATTTACAAGCTCCTTATATAGGAGAAGATTGTAGAGTTCTAAGTTAACTATACTTAGAGTCCTACTACAATATCTATTACTAATATAATAATAATAATGCAATTATAAATAATTTAAATCCTAATTGTATTATAACTCTAATAGTAGTCTTAGTCGTAATATAATCCTAATCATAATATAATTATAGACGAAATATAATCTTAATTAACATAGGTAGTATAATTCTAGTGCTACTCTAATTCTTCAGCAGTGCTGTAATCCCCAGTTAGCTTCGTTGGACCTATTCCTTCGATATGTTACAATCCTCAACTTCCTTGTTCATCAACACTTGTTGTAAATAGGTCAGTCAACTGTGCTGGACCTGCTCCTTTGACATGTTTCAATCGTCAGTTTCCTTCTTCTCTAACATAGCCCCTCAAACTAGTGAGTAGTGAAACAATTACTCCTAACTTGCTTTGAATAACAAGCAAAAAAAAACTTTGAATACCCAACAAAAAACTTGTTTTGCCAATGCTTTAGTATGTTGATGTTGTTGTTTCCTCTTCCCCTGCCTTTTTGAGCAGATAATTGATATGCTCAAACTTACTTCTCAAATAAGAAGTAAAGCGATCGTGTCAAGTAAATAACCCAACTAGTGAGGTTGGGATCGTTCCCTCGAGGAAAATAGTCTAGACTTAACTTCAACCTGTTATTACTATTGTTTGGTCAATGACTTCCTTGGAAAGTAAAAACAATAAAGGGGGGTTCCTATTTCTAAATGAGTGAAAATAAATAACGAACTTGACAGAGACACTTAACAGCTTTTGAATGTTGGGTTTTAATCAATTAATCAAAGTAACTAGGGTTTACGTGTTCCCCACAGGTTCATAACTTGATAATTCCAACTATAACAATTCTTTCCTAGTATCTTGCATGCAAAGTGATAAGTTATGTATTTCTAAATCCTTGGTCCGACATCTAGAAAATCTCACTCCGTACCTTGGTCCGGCTACGTGTGTTGCTATCCTAACCCTTATCTTTACCTCATATTATGCATCGTATTCGATATTTGACTAAGTTATTACCGCGTACCAATCAATACTAGCCTATTAGATAGTATACACTAAATCTATGTTAATAATTATTTTCCTATTATCTACCTCCTTGGTCCGGCAAGTAGCATTAAGGCGAGTTCTAACGTTGGCCATCCGTTAAAAAGACTTTAAGCGAAGAATTATTAATACATGCAAGACACTAATCTAGAATTGTTATTTTAGTTGGGTTTATCTCATTATTTGCCTATGGTTCCCACAACCCTAGTTATGGAGTTTAGTTACTCATAGCCATAAACACAATATTCAAATATATTAAATACGAATTCATGTACTTACTTCAACGAGAAAGAATAAAATCCAAAGTTTGCTTGATTAATATCCAAAAATCACTTGCAAGAATCTCAAAATCCAACACTAATACACAAAGTCTAAAAATCTGATGTCTAATCTCATAGAATCTAACAATACGGAGTCCAACCTCAAAAACGAGGTTTTTCGAACTATTTATGAAAAAACAAAAACCTAATTAAACAAGGATTCTAATTGCTGGAAATCTGCCAAAACGCGGCTGGGTCGACGGACCACGCGACGGATCGTCGCGGTCACGTCGGACTGTCATGGACTCCGTCGTCCCATACTTGTGCAATTTCTGCTGCTATCTTCATTCCCCTCGACGGCAAGTATGACGGACCGTCATAGGCACAACGGTCCGTCGAGGGTCTCGTTCCAAAACACTTCAACTCTTGGAATCTAGGTACTGGGATCACTTCTCTGAACTTCACGACGAACCTGCAGGACGGACCGTCATAGCCACGACGGACCGTCACAAGCTTCGTAATCCCACACTTGGTCAGACTTCCCCATCTTCCTTCAGCAGCTGCACTATGCTGCCACCCACGGACCGTCACAAGTACGATGGACCGTCATAAGCTCCGTAGGTGGTCTCTTCTGCAATTCTTCGCTCAAAATCTCCGCGTTCAGCTTTGGACAGATTTCCTGCAAAACAAAGAGAAACTTATATAAAAATTAGCACAAAAAGGCTTTTGGACACACTAAACTTAAGGAAAAAGTATTAATAATACCGTGAAACCACGGTATATCAACACCCTCAACTTAAATTCGTTGTTTGTCCTCAAGCGACGCACTATAACTCACTACTCAATCTTTGTACAATAGTATCCATGTTTTATCCTTTGCAATCATTTGGCTATCGATCCCGATTAGTCTCATCACATCTATGCATGCTATCACTGTTAGGCTTGAATTTTGTGGGATCAGAATATGACACAGACTTACCACGCACTAACACCTATCCTCTTCAATTTCTCACCGAGGTGCTAACAATTCGGGTATTGTAACT
The DNA here is from genome assembly GCA_027704785.1 of Solanum chmielewskii. Taxonomy (NCBI): domain Eukaryota; kingdom Viridiplantae; phylum Streptophyta; class Magnoliopsida; order Solanales; family Solanaceae; genus Solanum; species Solanum chmielewskii. The sequence continues at coordinate 55,531,524 of JAKWIX010000326.1, read as the reverse complement.
AGTGTCCTCACTTTAAAACAAAATCCTCCTTTTTCACACAATGATTTCAGTTTGAGTATAAGGATTACTTTTCAACACTCACTCTCAGAACAAAGTCACACTCATTCATACCTTTTGCCATAAGCTTGCCCTTATTTTCACTGCCTTAAGTTCGCTATACAACCCTTAGGATCACGATAGGACTTTTTTAGCTAGTAACATAGGCTCGGGGTCAGGTAAGGTATATTTTAGTATACTTTAGTGACTTTTTGCCCTCCTTGACGTATCGTCTAAACCTTCCACTGTCTCTCGTTTCATCTTGCCCAGTTTCTCATATTCTTTCACCTTGCTATTTTCTCTTCTTTCTTCATTTGTGTAAGTGACTCTCTTCTTTTCTTGCTTGTATTTCTTGTGTATTTTTCTTTTTCTTTACTTTTTTTTTCATCTAATTCTTGAGTCACTTTACTTTTGTTCTTTCTCTCTCTTTGTTCTTTCAACCCCACTTTCCAGAGCATTCCTCATAGTAGCCACCCTCAACTCATGGCTTTGCCATGAGTCAAGGTACACAATACCCAAAGTCGGGTCAGGGCCATAACGAAGGTTGTTTATGCATTAGCCACCCTCAACTTATGCTTTTGGCATAAGCTAAGGTGCACATGTCCAAGGAGGGACCAGGGCCAACACATTGTTCCCAGAAAAGATCAGTTGGGGTGAAAAAGAAAGGTCAAATTTTAAGCTCAGATTATTTGGATCAAAGAAGGATAAATTTCATTTGGTTTCTTTTCTTTAGGCTAGAAATGGGTTATATTGAATAAGGGCCTATGATCCTTTCCTAATTGTCTATTACAACTTACTTTTAGCAGGACTAACCAGAAAAGTTCTAGCTCAGTACCAATAGTAGACTATTCAAATTTCCTCACACTCACTTGACATCTCATCACTATACCAGATTATCAGACACCTAGTTCGAATTTAAGACTTAGGGTAATGCAATGGTGTAACTCTGTTTCATGCTTAGAGCCACACAATTATCAGTTACTATGCCTAGTCATGCATTATTTTCCAGTTTATCAGGATATCATTTTAGCCATCATGCTTCAGACTTAAACTATGTACAAAAGATATAAATATGCCGGTTCAACAGAAAAAGTAATCAGTCTTTTTGGGGAAAAAGAACACAGGCAAGAAAACCCCAAAAGAGGATAGTGAATTGGGCTACTCAGACTTCACCCTAACACTAACTATCCATTTACCCCACCCCCAACAAAAAGGCATGAAATTGTCCCCAATGCATAAAAATCTAAATACAAGAGTGGTAGGTGAAGCAAACCTGTGGCACAAAGCGCCGTCGATCAGCAAGATGGTGGGTCCGGTTCCCCGGAACCCACATCCTCTCCAATCTGGACACCCTCAGTGGTGTCTTCAGCAACAACTGCACCATTAGTAGTGCCTCCTGCTATCTCCACAGTGCAAGAGCTAGACGCCCCAGCCGCTAACTCAGATGCTCTCATTCGGTTCGCCTCCTCCTCAGCAAGGGAGACTCTCCGCGCAGCCTCCATCTCTCGGCGCTCCTTCTTCCTTGCTCGCGCCTCGTCCTCTGCTCGACCCCTACGCCTCTTGTCACTCTCTCGAGGGGGAGGTGAAGGAACTTCTGAAGTAGCAAAAAGGGCTGCCAACACGGTGTCCTCAGCAGGCTCGACAGAAGGGGCCTCAGGCTCTGGCACCCTAGCCTCTAAGATCGTGTCGATGTCTGTACGAAGACTGTCGACTGCAGCCTGAAGAGTCGACACATCCACCGGAGGGGCTGGTCGGGCTAGCACTCTCAACTCAAAGGCGTCCAGACGCTCGTTAACCTCAGCGATCTTTCGCTCTGTAAACTGCATCATCTTCCTCTCTAGACGCTCTTCGGACTCAGTGATCGACCTCTGCATCCACGGCTGGATATGATGCAGAAGAGTGGCCATTTGTGCATCTAGTTTTTGGACCCTTGCAAGCGAGACCAGTGTCGGTAGAGGGGCTGTGCGAGAGGAGCTCGGGGCTTTGCTACTACCCGGGATAGACTCGACCGGGGTAGTGTCAGTGGACGCCTGTGTAGTTGTGCGGGCCTGGGCTACCGTATCAGCAAGTGGGGGCAGCTCTGGACGGGGCCCTCTGCGTGGAGCCAACTCATTCGCCTCGTCTATGATGAGGCCGGCGTCTACAGTGCCCTGCGGGGTCTTAAGCTGATCTACGTGCCATATGGGCACACCTGCGGACCTGCAAAGAGCAAAGATCATGCACGAGAAAGGGTAGGTAGTAGTGACCTTGAATGCCCTCTCGTGCATGACTGCCTGGAGAAGCCATGTGAAGTCCACCTCGAATCCGGCTATCATCGCCGCCATCAACACTGCTCGATCCCAGGTAACTATGTTATCAGCAGCTGTGGGGGAAAGGCAGTGACGGACAAGCAGCCATAGGAACTTTGTTGTGAATGTGAGGTTGGCCTTCTTGATGGCCCCCTTCGGCTCAGTCACCCAATCGGCACCCTCTCCATCTACTGACAGGTGCAGGGCCATCCACCTCTTGGTGGTCTCTCTCAGTGCTGGCTCGTGCAAGAACTGTCCATCCTTTACTATATGCCAGCGATAGTCAAACTCGGCAGTGATGGGGGTCCGAGTAGCATCTGCACTCTCGTCGTATAGAAACCGGCGGATAGCTGGCAGGGAAATTGTCAACCTGCACACCCTGGACTCGAACCTGCTCCAGTGGGGGCCTGTTTAGCGGGGGCAGCCCGCCTATCGATCTGTGATCGGAGAGTCGCTACGTAGGATGCGTAGAACTCTCGGACCATTTCCTCGTTGTATTGTCCCAACGGACGTGCTGTCCACTCTAAGTGATGCCTGGTGAAGAGGTTGTGGATCTCCGGCATCGTTGGGAGACTCCCTGTAAGTACTCGCCGCTCCAAGGTGAGTGTTCGAGTCATCACTCCTTTATCAGTCAGGAACTTGGCGTCGGAGTAGACTTGAAACTGCTCGTCGACACACCACCGGTTGGGCTGGTCAGTGGCTGGAGTGGGGACCTGAGCTGGTGAGCCAGATGTAGAGTCTGAATTGTCAGCCTCATCAGACGAGGCCGACGCTGCAGCAGTGGCGGGGGCGGGGGCGGGGGCGGGAACCTCAGCAGAGTCAGAGGCTTCCTTGGACCAAGATACTCTCAAGGAGCCAGACGCTCCTTCCTCATTTGTGGCTGACCTAGAGGGTGTGCCGTCAGTGTGCGCTCCTCATCAGACTGGGAGGCAGTGACTACGCCGGACGCCGCCTTTTTGGGTGTGGCTCTGGGAGCACGTGAAGCACGGAAAGGTGTGAAAGTGCCTGCGGCAGGGTCCCGCTCATCATCAGAGCCGATGATCATGCGTGCAGACAGGGCGACAGACTTTGATCGCCCGCGTGCATAGCTTCGATCTTGCTTGGGTGCCATAGTAGATAGTACCTGCAAAGGATCAATATTAGTACGAGTAGTGGCAAACAAGACAAGCAAAACCATACGAAATAAAACATTAAAAATAGTATGTCATTGCTGTAAAAGCAGTGACACACGACGGGCAAGGTGATGGATCGTCGTGACTATGACGGACCGTCGTGAGGTCCATCGTGTTTTACTTAGACTATGTATATATAGAGAACCCTGAAGGAGAGTCTCTGACTAGCAGGACGGTATGTGCAGGACGGACCATCACAGGTACGACGGTCCGTCGTATATGTCTGTCGTAGGACACTTGGAAAAAAAAAGAGACCCTTAGGAGAGGGGTCTCTGACAACCAGAACGGTTGTGCAGGACGGACCGTTGTGAAGACGACGGTCCATCACATGTGTCCGTTGGGGAACACTTGGGAAAAAAGTGAGAGACCCTTAGAAACAGGGTCTCTGTCTAGCATGACGATTGTGCAGGACGGACCTTCGCGAGTACGACGATCCGTCACATGTGTTCATTGGGACAGGGATGCTAGAGCTTTTGCAACGTAGGTACGATGGTCCGTCATCGGGGTCTCGTTCTGAATAACAGTGACAGAACTAAGGGTACCCTAAGCATCCCCGATGAACCCACATCAACCTTGTAGTGTTTTGGACTTACATATGACTAACCCAACTACCTAGGAAACTAGCAAAGCAAAAGCACCTATGTCTAGGGTGGTAAACATGGAAATTTCGAACATTTGTGACCTAGGTTAGAGAGAATAGTCTAAAGTAAACAACATACGATGAGGAACTAAGCATAATACTAACTAGTAAACAACAAGGCAAGATAAATGAGTATAAATTTAGAGACACATACCTTAGAAATGGAGAAAAACAAATGCACACGTACTCGGTGGCAAGGTAGACACTCACAACAGCAGTTTCCACTAGTAGATAACACTTTAGAGCTTTGGAGAATTGTGAGAGGGCAATGATCGGTGGTTGAGAGAATGTGGAAGTTGAAAAGAGAGGGGAGATGAGAGGAATAATGAAGTAATGGGGGTGAAATGAGGGGTTGGGGGGTTTAAACGTTCTGATTTTGAAAAAGGGTTCGGCCGGGTCGGGTCGGGTATACCTCATTAATCACGTGACGGTTCCCTGACGACGGACCGTCGCAGTTGTGATGACCCATCGTTTGTTCCGTCGCGTGTGCCCTAGTTTCAAAATAACAGAAAAATGTACCTAGTACAACAGATGCATACGACGGTTCGTCGCAGGCGCGACGGTCCGTCGATGTCTCCATCAGTGACTGCTGCAGAGTAATTTTCTGCAGAATTTCCTGGTGATGTGCCTGCAAATTTAAAACCCATTAGTAGAAAAATGCTACCATTACTAAAAAGATGATAAGTATTGGGTTGCCTCCCAACAAGCGCCTGATTTAATGTCGCGACACGATTGGGGACCCTTTATTACTCAGACTTCATCAAGATGGTATGCCTCTATCACTTTATTCCCCGATGCTTTATGCCCAAAATAGAGTTTTATTCTATCTCTATTCCTCTTAAACCGCACTCCCTCTTTGGATTTTAACTCAACTGCTCCATGAGGGAATACTTGGGTAATCAAATAGGGGCCAGTCCATTTAGACTTGAGCTTGCCCGGAAGACAAGGCACTCCAAAACTGTCTACAAGCACCAAATCCCCAACCATAAACTCTTGTTTTGCATTTTTCTGTTCAGTCTCCTCCTTCATCTTTTCTTTGTGGGATACGACAGATACCGATTGGAGCTCACCACTCTGCCTCATGGTCCTACAAATGTTGAAGGTCGCTTCTTCATTGTTCAATCGAAATGTCATCTGTCCTTTCTCCATGTCAACTAATGCTCTACCTGTAGCAAGGAATGGCCTCCCAAGAATAATAGGCACTTCAAAGTCGACCTCACAATCAAGAATAACAAAATCAGCCGGAAAGATGAATGACTCCACTTTTACTAGCACATCATGGAGTATCCCTATAGGTTGTTTCCCTGTCCGATCAGCCATCAGTAGCCGCATCGCAGTGGGTTTTGGATCCCCCAAACCCAACTTCTTGTAGATAAAAAGGGGCATGAGATTTATACTTGCCCCCAGATCACATAATGCTTTCGCAAAATGTAATGACACAATTGTACAAGGAATAGTGAATGCACCAGGATCTTCTTTCTTTTGTACAAGGGATCTTGTAGCAATAGCACTACAATGCTGCAGTCTATCATCATCCTCAAAAGTGACCGATTTTTTCTTGGTGACCAGATCTTTCATAAATTTTGCATAACTGGGCATTTGTTCTAGAGCTTCTACCAAAGGGACATTGATAGAGAGCTGCTTCAACATTGTTATGAAGCGCCGGTATTTACCATCCTCGGTCTTTTTCACTAATCTCTGAGGGAAAGGTGGTGGTGGCCTAGGCATGTTAATTACCTTGATAGGTACTTCTGCATCTTTTCCATTACTTCCCTCTGCTTCACCACTACCCTGTACCACATTATCATTATCCTTTCTCACATTTTCCTCAGTAGATGGCATAGGTGAGTCAATGGTTTGCCTACCACCCCGAGTAGTGATTGTCATACAGTACGCATCATTCTTTGAATTTTGGACAATGTTGCTAGGAAGAGTGCCCGATTGCCGTGTGTTCACTGTCGCAGATAATTGGGCCACTTGCAATTTGATCTGTTTAATCGAAATTGCATGTGTATCAACTTTTTGCCCAATACTAGCTAAATCACACCTCAACTCTTTAATGTGTTCATCACTAGTGTCGAACCTCCTCATCATTTTGTGCAACATATCCTCAACTCGCGCCATACTATCTCCACCATCCCTAGGAGTAACTTTACGATTTTGAGGAGGGACATAGGGCCCATTCCTGTCATTTCTATTAGGATAGTTACCCCTGTTAAAGTTGTTGTCGCGGTTGTAGTTTCCATCTCGGACATAATGACACTCACGATTGTAGTTACCGTAGTTCTGACCTTGGTTCCCTTGACCTTGGCGCCAATTATCCTGATTTGAGCCTTGGGCGCTTGGTCGGAAACCCCCCGTCTGCTCATTTACTGCATAAGTGTCCTACTTATAATAGCACTCATCATTAGGAGGTGGTGGCTTAGCCAAGTAGTTGACTGCATTTATCTTTTTTGCACCCCCTGTGACATGTTTTAGTACCACCAAGCTCAGTTCTCATCTGAGCCATTTCTTTCCGAATCTCATCTGTGGCTGGGTTGTGAGTGGAGTGCACTGCGAATGTGTTTCTCCCTGTATCAGACTTCCTAGTACTCCAAGATTTGTTATTCCGGGAGATTTTCTCTAATTTTTCGGCGATCTCAGCATAAGGGCATTCTCCATAAGATCCACCTGCTATAGTGTCCAACACCGCTTTGTTGTTGTCATCCTGTCCCCGATAGAAGTATTCCTTCAGTGACTCATCATCTATACGGTGATTTGGAACACTTCTCAAGAATGAGGTGAATCTATCCCAAGAACTACTAACTGACTCTCCTGGTAGTGCCACAAAGTTGTTCACTCTGTCTTTGTGGTTTAGCTTCTTGGAGACCGGATAGTAGCGTGCTAAGAAGACATCTCTTAATTGGTTCCAAGTGAAGATTGAGTTGTATGGAAGCTCAGTGAACCATATATCAACCTCTCCCGTCAGTGAGAGAGAAAACACTCTGAGACCTATTACATCTAGATCCAAATCAGGCCTCCCCACACAACTTTTACACACCACCCTTACCTTAGCTATACAAGCATGTGGATCCTCAGAAGGTAGCCCTGAAAACAAACCTCTGGCAGTGAGCATTTGCATCAGGCTACTAGTTACCACAAAAGTGTGGCCTGTGGGTAGAGGGGGCAGGACAAGTGGCCCATCTGAGTCTGCTATGTTATCATACCCTCTGTAGTATGCTTGGGGCCGTGGAACGGGATTTTATCCCCTCTGTTGATGTTCACCCGGAGCATCGGGTAACATCTAACCATGAACATCAACCGGAGCTGGGATGTTCTGGTTCGGATCCTCATCATTTATTCCCAAGTTCCGATTCATATTGCGCAGTGTACCCTCTAGCTCGTGATCGTAGGGAAACAAGGGTTCTCTTCCTCTCCGTGTATTTGGGATACAAGGAGGATAGTTCTGAAAAGAAATTGTTGACACCCAATTTTGACCGACCTTTAACCATTTTTTAGGATTATATTCGACTAAATACGTATTTTAAAATTTACTTAAAGTTCTGAAGTTTTAGTCGATTTTTCTCAAAAATTATATATTTTAGTATCGTTTACTTTATAAAATTACTGTAAATATTATTTCAAATGTTTTTAAATTTAGATGATTTTCAATTATACAAAAAATATTTTAATGTATGTAATATTTTAATAAAATTATTTAAATTCTAGCCTATTCTCTTCTAGCCACTCTAATTCAATTTTTATTTCAATCATAGCCCCTCTTTCATTAGAATTTTAGCCATTCCAATTTGATTTCAAGACTCCATCTTTTAAGTTAAATCCTAGATTAAATTCTAACCACTCATCTAAACTAGTTCTACGGTCAAGATTTAATCTCTTATTCTTCCTATTTTCTAATACCCCCAAAGAACCTAATCCCTAAAATTCTTCTCTCCTCCCCTTACTCTCTCCTCCCCCCTCTCTCTCAACGCCGCCGCTCCTCCTTCTTCCGTTTTTTCCGGCCGGCGAGGCCATCAGCCAGAGGTGGCAACGCCCCTCTGTCACCACCCCTCTCCAGCCGCCTCCCTTCCCGTCCTTATCCCTCTCCCCGCCTTCATCTTTTCTTTCTCTCCCCTCTTCCCTCTTTCCTTCTCTCCTCTTCTCCTCTCCGACGAAGGCAGGCGATCAGTGACAGCTCCGGCGAAGTCAGCCGCTGGCCACCTCTTCTCCCTTTCTCCTTCTCTCCCATCGTCCCCTTCTCCCACTTTCTCTCCTCTTCTCCTCTCTCCCCTCCCATCTCTTATCGCCCCTTCCTCTTCTCCTTTCTCTTCTATTTTTCGCAAGCTACCAGCAGCTGCAACAAACAACGACAGGCAGCCTCTCCGACCAGCAGCAGCAAGCGCGGAACCACCAGCCAGCAGCCGCTGGCAGTGCCCTTCTCTCCCATCGTTCTCTCCTCCTCTCTTCCCCTCCCGTCTCTTCTCTTCCCCCTTCCCTTTCTCCTTCCTCTTCATTTTTTTGCAGGTTCCAACAGCCACAGGACAGCCTCAGCGAGCAGCCAGGCGACCTCGACCCTCCCCCTCTCTTCTCCGATTTTCAGCAGGATCGACCTCCGGCGAAGGCAAAATTCGGATGGATCTATTCAGATCCATCTTTGGTATTTCTTTTATCCATTATTACTTTGTCTATCCAATTCTCTCCGTTTGGGTTTTCATCATATTTTTCTTTTATTCTAATATGCTTATTATAACTTTGGTGTTTAAAATATGCATTAATCCGTATAGTTAATCTCTTGGGATTGATAATTATTTGATTTTTGTATTTGTGTTAATTTTCTAGTGCTCAAATTCATTAAGTTGGATGAGAACCTTGCATATTGTCCCTCCTTAAATGTTAATTGGTGAATTTAGCTTGCTTATGAAGGTAGATTATTTGATAATGGGTCAATATCATTATAATTTTATTTTTTTTGAGTATATTTGATTTCATGAATGATAATAATCGTAAGTATGCTATTTTATTATGATTGATTGTTCCTACATGTTAGAACATGCTTAATTTGATGGATAAATCTTTGCTCATGTGATAAGATGAAAAATAAGAAAAAAAAGTTTCTTACTTGTTTATTTTTGGAAAAATATTTACTCATTCTGAAATTATTTGTTATTGAGTTAGCTCTCTTAAAATGAGAAATATTAGTTAATTTCTTTTTCCTTTAATGTTTGCCTAGATTGATTCTTACATATTTATTTATGGTAATTTATTATTAGGTAAATGTTTGACCTTAAATTATTTCCTTGTCAAATTTAGTTGCTCATATATTTGATAAAGTAATAATAATAATTTTTTTTTAAAAAAAAAGAGTTGTTTTTACTGATTTTAACCCTTCTTTATTTTCAAAATAATAATAATAATAATAATAATAATAATAATAATAATAATAATAAAATAATAATAAGTTAACTGATCTATTTTTTCCTTATGTATAAATTTCCTGATTTCTTACTTGTTTATCTTTGGTAAAATTATATTTGACTCTTCTTTATTTAAGGAAAATATTTTACTCTTATATGTTTATATTTGGTAATAGATTTTTAATATAAAATTTGATTTTGTCTCTTCCTTATTCAAGGTAAAAGATTATTTGTACTTATTTTATTTTTGGTGATGAAATATTCTTATAATTTTCTGATTTTAGCTCCCCTCTAAATTAAGGAAAATGGTTTAATAATTGATTCCTTAATTTATTTATTTCCCTTATTAAGTGCACTCCTCTTTGCTATATAAATAAGATCTCTTTTATTCATTAAAAAAGGAATGAATTCATCAACATACACTCATTCACTCTAAATCACAAATTCTCTCATCACTCTTCATTCTCCCATTGCTCTCTTGCTACTCTAAATACATTAAGATTTCGATAAACATTCAAGTGCTCTTCTTCGCTACCTTGCTTTGTGCTTTTGTTCGAGTAAAGGTTGGATCAACTTGCTTTTCGTTGCTACCATTCCTAATCTACTCAACCATTATTTGACTGTTTTAACAGGTTTCAAACTTGAAGTTCAAGTTGAAGATCAACCGTGAAGAAAGATTTATTTGTTTATTTGAATTTATATTTTTTTTTCTTTCTTTCTTCTTCTTATTTTATTTATTCGAATTTTGTAACATTTGTAACTCTAAAACTCATATATAAATTTATTTGGGGGATCGTCTAGGGAAGGGGGATTTATATGCTTACTTGTTCATTATAAATTTTTAGAAATCATGCCTATAGGTTTGTCTTTAACCACCTAGAATTATTATTTGTAAGTGTTATAATCAATTTTCAATTTGCTTGATGCTTTTTGTTAATAAGTCTAAAAAAAAAAAACTAGATTCCATTAATTTTTAAATGTTAAAATCAAAATCATAATAATTTAGTAGGTTGATTAGGTGTTATAACTTTTAGCATTGTCTTGTCATGTAGAAACCATGCGTAAAGATTAATTTGTTCATATCATTTAGATTTACAAAAATCATGCATATATGTGTTACTTTTTTTTTTAACACCTAGAAATCATGTCTATAGGCTTGTAAATAACTTTTAACATATCCATAAAAAATAAAATTTGTTTGTGCATATTTGTGCCCTTCCCCCAAAATTGGTTAATAATCTTATTTGTCTTCCGCATTCATGATGCAATATTTTTTTAACGCTAAATTAGAATCATTTTCATGCATTTGGCAAATTACTTGGCTTTAAAAATATTTCATATCAAAACCTTGCAACATAATTTTCTTAAAAAAGTCATTATTCAATCTTTCTTTAAAACTTTGGATTGATTATGACATTGTTTATTTTGAAAAATTAATTATATGCACTATCTCCTAACCTATCGTTAGTGGGAAAATCAAAGGAACTATGAGGTCTAGTTCCAATTTTTAAACCGACGCATCCTCGGAAGTACCACTTACCCATGAATTTCAAAAAAAGAATTATGTGCATTTATGTGTAAATATTTATGTGCCTACATGTAAATTAAATCTTTTAAATCATTTTTAAAAAAACATAAACTATATTTTTTAGACCGACCTCAAATCAAAATTGTTATCGTGACATCATCCCTACAAAGAAACAAACATTTTTTTTTAAAAAAAAAAATCATATTCAAAACTTGCTCAGTTTTCAAAACTTTACTTTCTCACATATTAATTGTTTAATATTACAAATTTTGTTTATAACATAGTCTCACATGCTTAAATATAAATAAAACTTGATTGTTTATTTATTGCTATCACGTAGCCTTGCATGCTTAAATTAATGAAAAAAAGTATTAATTGTTTTGTATTTGTTATCATTTAGCAAGATTAAATAAACTATTAAATGAAGTGACTTTGTTTGCTAATTGTAACCTCCACATAGATTGCATGAGATACGGTCGGGACCCACACTTGTGGACCTCGAGGGATGCCTAACACCTTCCCCTCGAGGTAATTTGAACCCTTACCCTAATCTCTGGCTCGTTGACCTTAGTTAGACTTAATTAGGTTAGATAGGTGCCCTAACGCGCCTTAATTCGTTAGGTGGTGACTCCTTAAACTCGAAATCCCAAAAGAGTTGTTAGGTCGTGCACAAAACCCGTTTTCTGCGAAAATGGGGCGCGACAGAAATCAAAAACAATAAAACAAGGTAAAATCAAGAAAATATCAACTAAACTATAGTAATTGGTTCAAGTTAATCTAAAAGTTAAAATCTCCGGCAACGGCGCCAAAATTTGATACGCTCAAACTTACTTCTCAAATAAGAAGTAAAACGGTCGTGTCAAGTAAATAATCCAACTAGTGAGGTTGGGATCGTTCCCACGAGGAAAATAGTCTAGACTTAACTTCAACCTGTTATTACTACTGTTTGGTCAATGACTTCCTTGGAAAGTAAAAACAATAAAGGGGGGCTTCTATTTCTAAATGAGTGAAAATAAATAAAGAACTTGATAGAGACACTTAACAACTTTTGAATGTTGGGTTTTAATCAATTAATCAAAGTAACTAGGCAATTCTTTCCTAGTATCTTGCATGCAAAGATAAGTTATGTATTTCTAAATCCTTGGTCCGACATCTAGAAAATCTCACTCCGTACCTTGGTCCGGCTACGTGTGTTGCTATCCTAACCCTTATCCTTACCTCATATTAAGCACCTTATTCGATATTTGACTAAGTTATTACCGCGTACCAATCAATACTAGCATATTAGATAGTATACACTAAATCTATGTTAATAATTCTTTTCCTATTATCTACCTCCTTGGTCCGGCAAGTAGCATTAAGGCGAGTTCTAACGTTGGTCATCCGTTAAAAAGACTTTTAAGCGAAAGAATTATCAATACATGCAAGACACTAATCTAGAATTGTTATTTTAGTTTGGGTTTATCTCATTATTTGCCTATGGTTCCTACAACCCTAGTTATGGAGTTTAGTTACTCATAGCCATAAACACAATATTCAAATATATTAAATACGAATTCATGTACTTACTTCAATGAGAAAGAATAAAATCCAAAGTTTGCTTGATTAATATCCAAAAATCACTTGCAAGAATCTCAAAATCCAACACTAATACACAAAGTCTAAAAATCTGATGTCTAATCTCATAGAGTCTAACAATACGGAGTCCAACCTCAAAAATGAGGTTTTTCGAACTATTTATAAAAAAAACAAAAACCTAATTAAACAAGAATGCTAATTGCTGGAAATCTGCCAAAACGCAGCTGGGTCGACGGACCACGCGACGGATCGTCGCGGTCACGACGGACTGTCATGGACTCTGTCGTCCCATACTTGTGCAATTTCTTCTGTTGCTATCTTCATTCCCGTCGACGGCAAGTATGACGGACCGTCATAGGCACAACGGTCCGTCGAGGGTCTCGTTCCAAAACACTTCAACTCTTGGAATCTGGGTACTGGATCACTTCTCTGGACTTCACGACGAACCTGCAGGACGGACCTTCATAGCCACGACGGACCGTCACAAGCTTCGTAATCCCACACTTGGTCAGACTTCCCCATCTTCCTTCAGCAGCTGCACTACGCTGCTACCCACGAACCGTCACAAGTACGACGGACCGTCCTAAGCTCCGTAGGTGGTCTCTTTTGCAATTCTTCGCTCAAAATCTCCGCGTTCAGCTTTGGACAGATTTCCTGCAAAACAAAGAGAAACTTATATAAAAATTAGCACAAAAAGGCTTTTGGACACACTAAACTTAAGGAAAAAGTATTAATAATACCGTAAAACCACGGTATATCAATAATATCAAGTTATGATTTTTTTATGACACTTTTTCTTCCTCTTTCCTTATATCAAAGGATGTGAGAGCATTAACAAATTGATTAAGAGTGGGATACAATGTCTTATCTAAGCTTCTAGCAAAATTAATTGTTTTTTGTTGCTTGAATATATGTTATTGTTTTTTTTCTAAAAAAGATTTTCCACATCTCCTTGGCAGAGTAGCAGCCCACAGTTAGGTGCATGCTTTCTTCGGTCAAGGTGCTTGAGATCCAATTCTTTAGAAACACATCTTTCTCCTTCCAATCATTAATGATGTCACTATCTTTTGCATCCTTCTTAGCCGCTACAACTTTCGCAGCAGGCTGTCCAGTGGAATAACTACTTTTACTTGGTTCATTCTCAATGATATAAATCTATTGGGATATGAGTGTCCTCTTTATGAGGTAGTTTGTTGGCTTAAGTTTAATGGAGAAAGCGACAATTATTTGGTGAAGTAAGGAGGTTGACATGATTTTTGGTAAAAGGGGCCATTGCAACATGTAATTTTTTTTATCAATACTCAGAGAGCGGAAGAGCTTTAAGCTCTGATACTATATAGAAGAAGTGTTGAAGAAGAAGGAAGCTGAAGTAGGAACATGTCAAAGGAAAGGTCCAACACAGCTGACTAATGTGTCTGCAGCAAGTGTTGAAGAAGAATGAAACTGACGATTGGAACATGTCAAAGGAACAGATCCAATACAGTTGACTGACCTATTTACAATAAGTATTAGACCTGTTCTTTTGATATATTCCAATCGTCAGTTTCCTTCTTCTTCAACATTACTTATTTTAATCCAATTTATACGACACATGTTAAACGTTGAGAGTCAAACAAATTTTTAATATGCTTTTTAAATATTTTGAGTTGTTAATTATTGTGATTTATAATATCCTTTACTAATATAATTTTCAAATAACATATGTTAATCTCTTTGTCCCAGTTTATGTTGTATATGTGAAATTTCGAGAAACCAATTATTAATAGGTTTTTTTTAAAAATAATTTTATAATATTAAATATTGTGATTTATAGTACTCTTAATGTAATTTTCAAATAATATATGTTACTCCATTTGTTTCAATTTATGTGGCATAAGTGAAATTTTGTGAGTTGAACAAATTTTTAATATGTAAAATATTTGTGTTAATTTGAATATGTTTTTTTTTACCAACATCTCATGAAAAAATTGCTACTAGAAAGTGATGCACAAGAACAAACACTTACTTTAACTACAATTACGAAGAGCAACCATACTATAGCAATGATATAATAATCAAACTATCACATTTTTGTTTCAAAAAAGACGTAAAGTCACTATTGAAATCGTTTTGGATTTTCATAAAGTTGCGACTGTTCTATTATCCCACTAAATAATTTTGAACAGATGTTATTATACCATTTTTCAATTAGCCCCAAATTTTAACAAGCAAGTGAGTTCACACCCCAAACATTATATGACACGTGTTAATTAAAATTATATATTTTTTTCCTTTATCTTTTTCTTTCTTTATTTCTCTCTCTCTCTTACTTTTGAATTTTAATTTTGATTCATCTTAAATTTTTCACCTCCCACTTTCATCCCTTTATTTTCTTTTTTTTCTTCATCTCCCAACCCCCCATGTCAAATTGAAACTCATTTTTATTTGTTTTATTTTTTTTTCTGGTCAAATTCATTATAAAATTCATACTATTATTTAGACTTTATTGAATTATTGATAACAAAATCAATTTTTTTAAAAGAAAATTTAAAATTTTGAAGGTATAATCAACTACTCATTTTCATATATATTCAAAATTAAAAATGATAATTTTAAAATAATCAATTAATTTCTCGAAAATTGAAAGAACATAATTGAAATCGAATAAAAAAACTATATGATACTTCCTAATCATCTTCAAATCTAATGAGTTTATTGAATTGTTCGAAATGTAAGAAAACATTTAGATAAAATTTTAAAACTAAAGAGAATAAAACTAATAGTAATAAAAAAAAAAAGAAGGTGAAGTTGTGATTAAAATGACATTGAAAGTAAGAAGTTTCAATAGATGGAGATGAAAATCAATTTTTGAAAAGAAAGAAGAAAGAAAGAGAAAAATAAAAAGGAAAAAAATTTAAAAAATAATTAAAAAAATAAGAAAATAATTTTATAACAAAATACTTGTAAAAATAAAATTATATTAATTATTTTAGGATGTTCACTCTCTTTGAGAGAGTGCACACCACTCTCTTGTTAAATGGACGAAAAATGATGTAATTATATCTATTCAAAATTGTTTAGTGGGGTAATAGGACGATTGCAAACTTAAGGTGTTTTTTTAAAAATTCGGGACAACTTTTGTAGTGACCTTATGTCTTTTCTCATGTAAAATAGATAATTCTCAAAACCAATAACAATGATCTGAAAAATATTTCATCATAAGTAGGAGTTGATTCTCTATCATTGTTGTGCCTTAACAACATAGTTGCCTCAAAAAATGGATCAACTTGAAATTCAAACTAAAATTGAGACTATAGGGTTCGATTTGAAGAAAAAATGGAAGAGAAGTCTGGTTTAACAAGGAAAAACAAAGACACAAGGAAAAGTGAGTTTTGTCCGGAAACCTTTTTCACGTGTAAAGAGAAACACTGTTAGATTTTTATGACTGTTTGCAAGAGTATCAAAAGTGTACCAATTATTGAAACACGGAGGACTATTAGTGCTCGATATTAAAACGCAAGACTTACTTTGATTCTTAATTCAAACCTGAAGGACAATTTTGATCCTTTACTCTAAATTCGTCTATTCGGTTTTGTATAATAGAAAACACAATATTATAGTTTTAGTAATTTATAAATACATAATGTACTAAAATAAAAAATATGATAAATAAATTAAACGAAAAAGTTACTAAATATAAGTAGAGAAAAAGGACAAATCAAATAATTTGACTGACTAATCCTAAGCTCCTATGTCCGCTTCTATATAACATTGAAAACTAATATTATTATTATCGTAATATATAAATACATAATGTACTTAAAAAAATAAAGAAATTATTAATCATAAATAGAGGAGAAGGGCAAATCAGTCAATTGATCGACATATCCTAAGCTCCTCTATTCGTTTTTATATAGTAGAGCAAAAGAATATTATTATTTAAGCAATATATATATATATAATATATATTAAGAAAAAAATAATTTAATCAAAACAAAAATTATTAAATATAAATAAATAAAAGGATAAACAATTAATTGACTAACTGATTCTAAGATTCTATATATTTTCTTCTATATAATAGAGTAAAAATAGTAGATAAACTCCCTTCTAAAATCACTTACATATATGTAACTAAATGATATCAATTTTAATTTTACTTTGTGAGTTGTAATAATTGAGAATACGTACTGAAAAGGATACTTTTCTACCACTCTTAACAGAGGTACAATTAGTACATCATTATCGCCTAATCTTTTATTCAAAACCCCACCAAATTCAATTTTTGATTGCAACATTTGATTAAAGGTCTTAGGGTCCATCTCAATTGACTTTAAAAAAATAGCTTTTAAGTTAAAATAAAAAAGTCAAAGTTAAATTATTTTTATGTTAAAAAATAAAAAGTTGGGGGAGATGTTCTTTTGATTTTTTAACTCATTTTAAATTATTCTTAGTTTTGCTAAATATTTTTCAACTTATTTTAAGTTATTTTTGATTTATTTAAAATTATTTTTATATTTGTTAAACACTTTCAAAAATCAAAATATGTTTGACTATCTTTTAAGCCAATTCAAACACCCTCCTAGTTTATCCATGATAGATTTTGTATTCAAGTTCTCTTGGATACGTTATTGTAAGTTTTGGATTTATCTATGTGAGATCTTGAGTTTGAATTCTTCTGAATATATGGAATCGTTTTTATTAGGTATTTTCTTCGTTTTAAAAAAAGTGTTGTTAAGGCAATGCATAGTCATTAAAAATAAAAATACAGAACATACAATAAACACCATTTTTAACTTTTGCTCTTCAAGACATTCTCAACCTATATAAGTAATGTCAAAAACATATTTAAACTATTTTCTTTTAGTTTCATATCTAAACTATTGAGAGTGTGAGTTTCACACCTAAACTATGACTTTGCATCTATAACTACTTGATTGTTATTAAAATGTTCTTTTTGTAAAATTATTTAACAAAAATAATTGATCTAATATGATTGAGACTTGTACTTTTGAATTTCTCATGTTTATGTTGATCATCGTATTAGTCTTACAAAAATACTTACTAAAGGACTAAGAGAATGGTTAAAACTTATTTGCTAAATGAATTGTAATTTGTATGTAGACTTATAAATATATACAAGTCAAAGTTAAATAAATTATAATTACCAAATATCAAATTAAAAAATATCAAAATTAAAATTAAATATATCAAACTATACCAAACTAATTTGATATGATAATAATCTAATAGTTTAGATGTCGAATACCAGAAATTACAATATCAAGATTTTTATATATCATACCATGCTCACTCCTAGATACCGGCCCGACACAATTTATTGCCCATCCGCTTATTAAAAATTCAAAACCCCACAGCCACAACAAAAAAATTCAATTTTTGATTGTGACTTTGTAAAAGTCTTTTATGAATATATTCATCAGTGATTGTGACTTTTTAAAAATCGTCTATGAATTCATCAGTGATTGTGAAGGGAAGGCACTTTCTTACTGTATAGCAAAACATGGCAGGGACTCAGTGCTGTGAAAATCCACCAGCTTTGAGCTCAAGCAGTGGCTATGGATCTGTTTTTGAACTTGGAGGACTCAAAACCTACGTCTCTGGTTCTTCCGATTCCAAAAAAGCCATCCTCCTCATCTCTGACATTTTTGGTACTTAACCTTTTAACCCTTTTCTCTTCTATAAATTTGGGTATCTGGGTTCTGCTCAATTTGCTCTCTTTATTCATCAATTTGGCACCCGGAAGACGAATCTTTTGAAAAAACACAACTTTTGTTTTTTTTTTTATTTGGTTGGATTGTGGTAAAAGCAAATTGGGTAGTGCTTTGTGAGGTAATAATGTGTAAATGTTCAATGGAACAGTGGTATATTGTTGTTTTATAGGGAAATGATCTTTTGTGTGTTAGTTAGTAAAGCAAACTTTGGCGTTAGGAGCTCACCTTTGTTCAAAAGTGAGGAAGTAATTTCCCCCCATTTGATGTAAAAATGGTTCGTTTGTGGATATGTTCTGGCAATATCGGGGTATGGTGTATCAGAAACAACCTCTCTACGGTAGGGGTAAGGTTGGTATACATACTAACCCTCCAAGACTTCACTCGTAGGATTACATTTCCCACGGGTATGTTGTTGTTGTTGTTACAATCAAGAGATAAGGCACAAATACCCTCTAAACTATGGTCAAAATTTTAGATACTCACCTTAACTAAACTAAGGTACTATTACCTTGAACTTAATTTTTTTTTTATAATTTTGTAAACCTTTTATCTTACGTGGCACCCTTCGTGACTTCACACAATTGAGACGCGTGAGAGATATTTGGATGCCACGTAAGCCAAAAGGTGCACAAAATTACAAAATATAGGTTTAGGGTAATTGGATCTTAGTTTAGTTAAAACGTGTTTCTGCAATTTCGGTCATAGTCTAGGGGTAGTTCTACCTTTTCCTATCATCAAACACCAGAAATAACTTATTTTTGAAAAGAACATTGGGACAAATTGATGTGTATGGGAGAAGGAAAGAACTCCCCACATCCTTTTCCAGTACTACTTCTATGACATCTATCGTCTCAGTATATGAGTCGTTTGTTATTTTGGAAGCTAAGTTGATCTTTCAGTAGCTAAAAATGTTTCACTTCTAAATTTTTAGAACTAGTGTACTCTCTGTGTAGGATCTAAACATGTAAATTTCATTTCGAACGTACTATTTTAGAGTGGAAATTAGATATTTTGACCCTTGGTAATATTAAACATCTCTCTTTGAGCCGAAAGAAGCATATAATGGTATAAGGATTACTGTTATTATTTATGTCCAAGACAATCTCTTATTGTTATGAATGCTTTACAGGTTATGAAGCACCAAATCTGAGGTATGCACTGCTTCTCAAGTTCAGCTTGGAGTTGTCTAATAGTACCTTTTAAAATTACTTTTTCTTTTCCACTTCACTATTGTTATTTTTTCATATATTTCTGTACTAATGTTTGCACCATATGTATGCTCTTGGATGCTTCTCTGATGTCAACAACTTCATTTCTTGCTTTCTTAGATAAAATAGTATCATATACAACTACAACAATAAACAACATACCTAGTCTAGTCACACAAAATGGGGTCTGGGAGCGTCGAGTGTACGCAGACCTTACTCCTACCTTAGAGGTAGAGACTGTTTCCGAAAGACCCTCGGCTCGAGGAAAAAACCCAGAAAAAGAAGTAACGGAAGTATAAGAAACATCACATAATAACAAAAAACAACAGATAGAAACTACAATACAATAATCAAGGTACAAGGAACAAGAGAGAAACCGATCGAGAGAGAGGAGTTTGAATTACAGATTTTACGTTTATAGAAGAAAGTCTGATTTACAGATTTCAGGCGATCCACTGATCTTATCTTTGTATTTCCTTATATTTCAATGGAAGAAGTTGGGATGATTGTTCTTTGCATTTTTGTCCAGTAATTAAGCTGCAAGAAGTTTCTCTTTTATCTTGTGCTGATTCCGAAATTTAACTGCTGTTTTGTAGGAAGCTTGCTGACAAAGTTGCAGCTGAGGGTTACTATGTGGTGGTTCCTGATTTTCTTAATGGGGATCCTTACAATTCTGAAAATAAGGAGCGGACTATACAAGTCTGGTTAGAATCACATGGAACAGTATGCCTTCTGATTTTTTTCTTCTTTTGTAATATTTCCATAGATATGCATCACGAATAAAAGGAGGCAACATCATCATTCTCATAGTTTTCCATCCATTAACTTGATCAGGCTTGGGAATGTCATTGTGCAGCATTAATATTATCAAGCTCACCGCCATGACATCCATTTTTTTCCTTTGTTCTGTTAGGATAAAGGATTTGAAGATGCAAAGCAGGTTATTGCAGCTTTAAAAGATAAAGGCATATCTGCAATTGGAGCAGCAGGTTTTTGCTGGGGTGGTAAGTTGTTCAACTTTCTCTTTAAGGATTATTCATCCCTTGCCCGCCTACGATGTATCGAGTTATTGTAGTTGTCTGAGATTCCGACCTTCTGTTTTCTTAATAGGAAAGGTGGTTGTACAATTAGCTACGTCTGTGAACATTCAAGCTGCAGTGCTATTGCACCCATCATTTGTCTCTGTGGATGATTTTACGGGTACAGTTTTTTTTACCAAAACCATTTGTGATTGGATTGAACTGCATCATTTTCTTTTAGATTCTTCCTGTTTCCTTTTTTATCTCAACTTTTTCCCTCTCGCTAATGGAGCTGATGATGTATCTATTTGCAGAGGTGAAGGCACCAATAGCTATTTTAGGAGCTGAGTTAGATCGTCCAACTCCTCCTGAGCTTATTATGCAGTTTAAGGAGATTTTATCATCAAAACCTGAGGTACGCGATCATCCCTATGTTTGAAAATGTCTTAATTTTAGAAAGACGACTATCTGTGAAATAGTACACTCCTGTTTATCAGGTGGATGTATTGAGATAAGTGGATACCTGCTTCAGTGAATTTCTTAGAGCGCGTTACAAATTTCTTGATTTATCCTTTCCTTTTCTTTTGTTGCCGTTATGTAAAAAAAAGGTGGACAGTTTTGTGAAAATGTATCCCGGTGTTGCCCATGGGTGGACTGTGCGATACAACGTGGAGGACAAGAAGGCTGTGCAGAGTGCTGAAGAAGCTCATCAGGATATGCTGAACTGGTTTGCCAAGCATGTCAAGTGATTGGAAAGAACAGTAGCAGTTGGAAAGTTTCCAGTTAAAAAAAGTTTAAAAGTTGGTCATGATAAACCCTGTATTGTATTGTATCTTTTATTTAAAAGAAGATTTATCTTGCTATGGTTATGTTAAATGTAGTGTATGTTTAAAGATTGCTATTGTATGAACTCTAATATTGGACTTCCGCTTTTAAATAAAATGTATTTTAATTTAGTGGTTAACTTGTATCTGTAAATCCGGTTTTGTCAATGCCAACATTACAATGGAGTTTCGACATTCTTCAAGTTAATCAATAAATAATTGTTTACACTAAAGATTTAAGCATAAATAATCAAGACCACTAATGAACCTTATAAATGAATAAGTGCATTTGATTAGCAATAGAATAAATAGCATCACCAATCTCATAAAAAATCCAGCTCTCATTCTCTCTATCAAATTTGTTTGTAGGCTTTTACTTCTTTTAATTGACTAAGCTGAGGCTTGCTTCCATGAGAAGTAGAATAACTCGAATTCTTCATATACATTAATCGATCAATGAAGGATATAATCATATTATCAATATTTGTGGATGCTTTGCTATGGAGTTGTCATCCTAAGACCTTTAAGGATTCACTCCTGCAAATGGTAACTAATATCATACTCTTAAGCAAGTGAGATTCAGAGATGAGACGCTCAATAAAATCCACCAGATATCTTATTAATTGATAACTCTAAAGATTTCAGATTTTGATATTCAACAATAAATATCCAATTTTTCCAAAGAATAACTAGAATACGATAAGTGTTCAAGAATCGGTGCGTGGATATTAACAAGCTGCAGTTCACTATTTATCTTAAAGCTAAGTGACCTAATCTTTTGATGATCCTGCACCTCAAACTTTTTCCACCCAGGACAATGGTGAATGATTAAATTGAGGATCAAGATACAACTAGTGAGTAGAGTTTGTAGCATGTTGTTGTCTCAAGTTACACAAGATAGAGAAAGCTTTCTCAAAGAAAGATTATTTTTGTATTAAAAAAATTACTTAACTTATTTCTTTATATGAGTAAAATTACTCACTCATATTCATCATTCAAAAAAATTACACCAATAAATTATTTTTTATACTATCTTCATGATTAAACTACTAAGGCGGAATAGTATGATAGATCCTTGTACTTGTATGAGTTTGTATTTTGGATCATTCTACTTGATCACTGGTCAATTGAACTCTTAAACTCAGTGACACTAAGCATTTTAAACACCTTACGTTGCGTGTGAACTTCGGGGTAACCCATCGGTGGCCTCCTAAATTTGGCACGAACTTTCACTTGGGCACCTCAACTGGTGGGTTTTCATTTTAAACACCTAATGTAAGGTCCCTATGTGTCACTTAAACACTTTTTGCACAACTGGAGTGCCGCGTGAATTTCAGTGATGCTAGGCGCGTAAACATGAAATTTTGTCTGATGTGGAGTCCCCAACGATAATATTACTCCACGTCATTTATTTATATTGATGTTATTCCAATTATACCCTAATTTAAACCCCAATTTCTCTCTTCTTTTCCAATTTCTTCCTTCTTTTTCAATTTCTCTCTTCTTCAGCCTTTCATGTCAAGCTTCTCCAATTCTTCCATGGCATCTATGGATGCAGGTCGATATTGTAGGTGTGGTAATGACGCATTATTAAAGACTTCATGGATCCAATTAAATCCAGGGCGAAGGTTTTTGACTTGTAGAATTTCAAAGGTAAAATTCTTGTTTCCCTTACATTTTTCAGGTCAATTAGACGGTTAATTCGGTTACGTCTAATTCTGTTTGTTTGGTTTTATAGAAAATGGGTGATCGTGACTATTTTCGTTGGTATGAAGATCGACACCCTCCACAAGCAAACAAGGTGATGTGGAGATTGTTGAAGAAAGTCAATGCTTCTGATGAAAAGTTAAAGCGAGCAAGAAATATATTTATTGTTGGTGTCGTTACTACTGGGTTGCTTATGTTTGGAATATGGAAATTGAAGCCTAATTTTTAGTGTTCTTGAGGTGTTCGATCTAGTACTATTTTGATGAGCCAAACGGTGTTCGATGTATTAGTATTTTAGATGTTGTTGTTGCTGTAAATTTTTGATTTAATTGTCTTTTTGAATCCAATGAAATTCTTTTTTGATGTAATTGTCTTTTTGAATCCAATGAAATTCTAAGTTCTATTAGTATTTTGATCTTGTTATTACTGTAGTATCAAAAGAAAATGCACATGCTATAAACAATTATCATATTTGTCACAATGTAACATCCAAATTACACAATACATAGACAGTTATATAAAATGCTCCATAATGAGCTAAAAGTTAGCATTATGCTACATAATATTCAAGGATATAACCCAAAAGTGTACCAAAATAAGGTCCCAAAATAAAACTAGTGCAAACAAAAGTTACATACAACCTTCATAAAAGTGTTTACTAATACCAAAATAAAGCTAGCATACTCCAAAAACATACTACAATTGGTGTTACTTTTTTTTGGTTTGTTATTTGTTGCAATTGGAAAGTAGTGACAATATCCTTGTTTTTCCATCTTAAGCCTCTAGGCTTAAAGCCATTGTCTATACCCGTTATACTTGCATCCTTGTAACTTGAACCTGTTGGTAGAATTCTTTGACTTGAAGTCCCAGACTGTTTTTTGAAGAACAAATCAAAATTAATATATAAATTTTCATTCATTTAAGAGACAACTAGTGACACACTTATGTTTAGTATTTGGGTTCCACTTTCTCTTGTGTAAATGCCAAATCCAACATTACTTGCTCCACCTTTAGTTTGTCTCTTTGGTCCCCCTCTTGCAGAATCTTCTCCAGTTTCAACATTTCCTCTTTTTTGATCAGCAGTTTGTCTTGTCCTTAGAGGTAGTTGACTTGTTATTCTTCTTGTAACAGAAATACTTGTATCCCCAACCGGTGGTGTTTGGCTTGCTTTTGTAGTTTTCCTTGCCCTTTTAACTCTACTGGTAACACCTTTAACTGTTGTTGAAGAAGCATGATTGTTTGATGTTGTTGGTCCAGGTTGATAGGAGCTTGTTTGTTCAGGGTGACTACTTCCTTGTGAACTTTGACCAACAATGAAGTGTGAATTATGGCTAGTTGGTTGTGAAGTACGGACACCAACCTAAATATAAAACATAAAAGTATGTTCATAATATCCAATAAGACTTCAAAAAAGGCACAAACAAATAATAAATTATTTTACCTTGCAATATTTCTTGTTCTGGCCAGGTTGTTTACACTGGGAACAAGTAATTTTCACCCCTTGTTTGGACATCTTTCCATACTTCTTTCTTGGTTCATCTTTACTCTTTCTTCTATTTCTTGGAGATCTACCAGACATTTGTTTATGCTCAGGAGGCTCAATCCTTGGACTGTTAGTTTCAGGCCACATCTTCATATTTGAAATTGGTTGAATGAAATGACTATAATCCTGTAAGAAGGTATCCTTCCTATACCAATGCTCCACAAGTGCTTCAGGTTCCTGTCCTATGTGGTATAATGCAGAAATAGCATGTTGGCATGGAATGCCTCTCAACGGCCAAGTTCTACAACTACAAACTCTATTAGTCAAGTTGATTGTATGCCTATACTGCCCTTCTCCAACCTCAAACCCAACATTAGCATTCCAAAGCACCTTGCTTGCCCTAGACTTTTCCTTATTCTCCTCTAACATAAGTCTAGCCATAGGTGCAATATCACATATCCAGGTGTCAGCAAACTTAACCATATCCACAGTTCTAGTCATTAATTTTCTCCTAATTTCCTCAACATGGTTATTATAGATTTGTGTCTACAAGATAATATCCATGAGTTAAAGGTTTCATACATGTTATTTTCAACTGCATCACATTTGGAGTGCTCTTGAAAGAAAGATCTAACCCATGACGCTCTTGGATAATGTAATAGATCTTCATTAATGTTTTTATTACCAAATTTGCTCATTTTGTAAAGCTCCTCATTGTACTTCACTTCAAAAGTTGCCTTCGAATATCTACAAAATTGTTTTCTCCTTTTCTCTCCCTTCCATATTTTACTCCAGTTAGACCAGATGTGTCTAGCACACTTCTAACTTCAACATTTGGCAGCAGTTCAACAACAGCTCCTTGAAGACCCTACAAATACAATTAAATACAATTCAAGAAAGAAAACATATTTTTACAAATCTACAATAATCAAAGTGATAGACAATTAATTACCTTCTGCATATCTGACATTACAGTAAGACCCTGTCCAGTATCCAACTGCAAGTCATCTTTCTAGTAGTTGATAAAGAAGCTCCAACTGTGTTTAGTCTCCTTGTCCACAACTGTCATGCTATAGGAAACATCTGATTGTTTCAATTCCTGCCAACTACTACAAGAAGTTCACCTTTACAAGCTCCCTTTAGGAAACATTCATCAAATACTATTATTCTTCTATATCCTTCCTTTCACCCCTTCTTCAATGCATCCAAACATAAATAAAAGTACACAAATAATTTTTTTCCTGGTACAGTTTCCCTATCCATTCTTACCCAAACAGAACTACCAGGATTGGTTTGTTTTATAACTTTAGCATAATTATATAACGTTGCAAATTTCATATTCCAGCCAACCATGTTTTCTCTAAGAATCATCATTTGTCCTTGTAACAAATTGTTCTACCCACATGAAGTCCTAGCTCCTCCCTGCACAATTCTTGTATTTCTCAAATCCTCAAAGATGGTTGTTTAGTTATTTCATCCTTGAATGTGTTTGCTAGGAACTTAGTTGTACACATTTTGTTCTTATAAGATGGTAAAGTTTGTGTATCCCTATCAATAGCACCATAGCATAACCATTTGCATTTTTCTTGGAATTTACATTTAGGTCTCACTCTATGAGCTTCATTAGGCCTTTAACTTAATCTGATAATTTATTTCAACAACATATTTAGGTAGAGCATTTTTAAATTCCTTAGCATTCTCAAAAATTATTTCAAGTTCAAAAATAGCAATACTACATTCATCATCATACCTGACCTTTTGCTCTTTCTTCTGCCTGGTAGATTAACACCTCCAACAGCTTCTGCATCTAGGATATCAGTGCTATCATCACTATCACATTCTAAGCTATCAATGTACTTCTCATCCCCCCCCCCAATGTGCCAACATATTTATCCTTCTTATTTACTCCAATATCTTCAAAGCCTCTAGTAGACCTGCCTCACCTATTGAAACTTCTTCAGTTACTGTTTTGTCTTCCTACCTTTTTTCTTCCTAAGATTAGGATTTCTTTTGTTTCTCCTTTCATTCCTAAGGGATCTCAGTTCTTCATCAACATTTGAATCATCTTCATCTGAAATATCATCTACATCTGAATCACTACTAAACAGATCTGATTCAACTTTCTTATGATTTATATCATCTCCATTCAAATTTGACTCATTCCCCTCAGCATTAATACCCACAGATTCATCAACAGTGTCAGACCATGGTAAAAGAGAACAGGGAGCAGGTAATTCTTTTTCTAATTCATCAACTTCATGGATCACATACACATGAAACTCATCACCATCTACCAAGTCTTTCACAAATTTTAACAGTTGAGTATCAGAAGTAACTTGAACTAATTCATCACCATCTTCACAGTAAAATGCCTTAACATTTGTGTACCCAAGTTCTTTAGTGTAGAAAAGAAACTCGACAAGACTAAAATAGTCTTTATCTACAGCGACACCATATACATCTACTTCTCGTTGGTAAGTACATTTAGGGTTAGAAACAACACCCCCCCATGATGAAAACATGTTACAATATAGTTGTCCATATCCCAACAAGGAAACCCCCCCTCCCCCCAACAAAAGGAAATACCCAAAGAAGTCTTGTACTTTATCAGCACTACTAAAACCAAAACCTAGATTAAAAATGATAATAAAGCAGAATCAAAAACAAAATACACCTTTTACAACGAAAAAACAGAGGTAAAAAAAATGGTGACAACGCAATACCTCGTCAATTTCACGTCGTACAACCCGATACCTCGTCAATACAACCTTAAACCTGCAAATGTTGACACAAAATACAACAATGTATTACTTACAGTAAATTGAAGGAAAAACAATGCAATACATGCGAAGGAAGAGTCATTGACCTAGGATTTTCGTCGGAGAAGAAGGAGAAACGGAGAAACGGAGAAACGTATGAAGGAAGTTAAAAGAACTTTGTGGAAAGATGAATCAATTTTCCTTTTTATTTTATCTGATTTAATTTGTCTAATAATTTGAATAAAAATTACGTGTAAATAAGTATAACAGTTTGCATAATATAATTGGTAACTTAATCCACGTAGAACGGGTTGTGTTGCACGTGCCTATGGTCTACAGATGTTACTGAACAAAGTATTTAAGTGACAGGCAGGGACCCTAAGTTAGGTGTTTAAAATGAAAATCCATCAGTTGAGGTGCCCAAGTGAATGTTCGTGCCAAGTTTAGGGGGCCACCGATGGGTTACCCCGTGAACTTCAAACGCTTGACAAAAATGACATATCATCACCCACATCACAGTTTAAATGACACCTCACTTATTATGATTTTTTTAAAAAATAAATCTATTTTTTTTCACTTCATTCCTCTTTCATCCCTTCATCTCTCTTCGTTTTTTTTACATTAGAGATACCATCACAACCTTCCATTCTCACTAGTATCATTACATTCCTAAATAAATGACAATATAATTATCATTCGATTTTTTTCGAAACTTCTTTCATCCACAACTTTTAATTGTATTTCTTTTAACAACATTCACATCTACCACTTGAACCACCATAAATCTCTTTTCCCCATTGATGTTAACAAATAGCCATTAAAATACATTAATATACATTAATTTTGTACACAATTTTACATAAAAGATTTCACCTAGTTTCACAAAGATATTTAACAATCACTTTTCATCTTTCAAGATTGTTGAATTTTTATCACTATATGAGTTATAAATTATCCCAAAAATTAAATAAAAATACAAATCTACAACAAAAATACAATTTCGTTTCTAATCCTGGAAAGAAGAAAATGTGAAAGAAAAGAAAGAAGAGAAACAAAAAATTGGAAAGGATCTAAAAGGAGAGAAAGAAGAGTAATGGGAGTTTGAGAGTAGAAAGAAAAAAAGAAATGGGGATGCGTGGGGTGGGAAATAGGGCTGGCAGGGGGACCGGGTTTGCCCGCCCCGTCCCGTGTCCCGTCCCGAACCCGGCCCATCCCCCAGGGTTTAAGGGGTTTAAAGGGTGGGGGATGAGGGGACCGGTCAGGGGCCGGTTCACCCCTGCGTCCCGGTCGACCCGGCCCGGTCCCGACCTGGTTGAACCGGCCGGTTCGCGGGATCTCCCTTCCCCCCCTTTTTTTTTAAATTTTTTTTTTAAAAAAAAAACTATCCGTTACTATCCGTTGGGGAAACGGCTAGTGCCCCCCCCCCCCCCAACGGATTTATGCCTCTCTTTGTCTTCCCAAACACCCCCTACCATCCCCTACTTTTTAAAATTTATTTTAAACCCTCAAGTTATTATAATTACACTTTAACCCATTTTTAATACTATAAATACACCAATCCTCTACTATTTCTTACAAAATCATCTATTTTCATTTCTCTCATCTATTTTCTATATTCTATCAACTCTCAACTCTCAAGTGTCAATCTTAATTTCTATTCAATTTTAATTCTCATATTATTAGAATCCATATATTACAAGTTACAACAAATCACAAGCTTCAACAATCGGTTTAACGTCTGCTATTAACGCAGACGTTTGGTACATTCGTTTCATAATATTTATATTTTATTATTCGTCTTTACTTTTGTGTTATTATTATTTTTATTACACACACACACACACACACACACACACACCACACACACCACACACACACACACACACACACACACACACACACACATATATATATATATATATATATATATATATATATATATATATATTAAGTATGAGTTCTAAAATAGCGGTAAGATAGTAGTTTAGTAAAAAAAATTGTAAAGAAAAAAAGAGTAGTAAAAGTGGTGGTACTTCATCTAAATCAACGAGTAGAGTTAGATTTAACATAAATGATTCTACTTATGTTGATGATACTCCTTATAATATTGATTCAAATGTTCAACTCGATCACGAAAGTTTAGAACGACATTATGGTAATATTAATCCTAATGTTGATGAAAATTCAGGTGAAGAAGTAGAAGCTGATTTGGGAGAATAGGAGTTAGATGAAACACCTACTAGTCCGGTGACAGAAGTTCCAAATGAGACTATCAATTTACCGGAGCAAAATTTTGGACATCCACCCCTTATACCCCCCACAAGGGAGAAGGTGAAGTATCAACGACCTAAAACTTCTATTGTGTGGCAATTTATGACTTTTGATAAAGAAAATAGTGTTGCTATTTGTAATAAGTGTAAACATAAACAAGGTGGGGGTCAAGGTGGAACGGGGGATTAAATAGACATTTGTTATCTTGTGTGCCGATTCAATATAAAGAAGCTAAAGCGTTAGCCAATAGAAAAAAGGGAATTTCAATTAATGAATTAGATATTACCGGTAATGCATCGTTAGGGGCTTCTAACACGGTTCAAGGAACATTAGATCCTTTTAACCCCGCTGGTCCAATAACACAACGTAAATATAATAAGGAATTAGATCGGGAAAATTTAGCTAAAATGGTTCTGTTTGTGATTTGCCTTATAGTTTTCCTTCAAATCCCGGTTTTGTTGAATATATTCAACAAACTTATAATCTGGATTATAGAGGCTTTTCAAGAAATACTGTTAAAACTGATGTTTTTGAATATCAAGGTAAACATTGTCAATTTCTTCGTTGTCTATTTAGCATATTAGATAGTAGAGTGTCTATTACTTCGGACATGGGTCGTAGTGTTAATGGAAATGATTATTTAACTGTAACTGCACATTGAATTGATCATAATTGGAATTTGCAAAAAAGAATTATATGTTATAAACTATGTATAGAGAAAAAAACTGGTGCATATTTAGCTTCAAATATTTTAAGTGTTTTAGATTATTACATGATTATAGATAAAATAATGTCTGTCGCATTAGATAATGCATCTAATAATACAAATGCTGCTAATATGTTAAAAGTTAGATTATGTCCAATTGACAATAAAGCTTTTCATGTTAGATGTGTTGCACATATATTAAATTTAGTTGTACAAGATGGTATTTCATTATTTGATTGTGGTAGCGTAAAAGTTGAATATGCTGTTACCTGGATTTTTCATACAAACAATGCTGCTAGAATTAGAGAATTTAATGAGCATTGTTCACTATGTGAATTGTTGCCTAGAAAAATTCCAAAACATATTAAAACAGGGTGGAATTCTCTTTACGAAATGCTTTCGGTTGCTTATAAATATAGAAGACCCATACAAATGGTTTTTAATGCTCATAATGCTGACCCATTAGATAGAATTTGTGATGAAGATTAGGAAGAAACTAAAGAACTATTACAATTTTCAAGACTTTTTTATGATGCTACTACTATGTTTTCGGGAATTTATTATCCTACTATTTCATCCGTATTAATAAATATTTGTGCTCTTTCAATTCAATTTTGTAAATATAAAAAAATAGATAAATTTAGAGTTGCAATTGAAGGTATGATTGAAAAATTAAAAAAATATTTTTTTCCTATTCCTCAAGTTTTTTTAACAGCTACTTTACTTCATCCTGCTTATAAATTACAAGGTGTGCAAGGCCTTGTCGACACTTTTTATGAAACTAGAAATTTTACCGGAAGAAATTCCAAATTGTGAAACGTGTAAGTCTAGCATAAAAGTAGAAGCAAAATTGTTGTATGAAAAATATAGAACTACTGAAAATTTTCAAAGAGAAGTTGGTCAAACTTCTAATGTTGAGATTGATTTGTCAGTTCCAATTTCATGTTATATGCGAGGTTTTCTTGGTCTTAATTCTACTAACCGTGATGATTTTGAAGAATATCTTAATCAATCTTTAGAAAACTTGGAAATCAAAGATGGCAATGAAGATTTATTAGGATGGTGGAGTAGTCGAAGCGATGCATTTCCAACTTTGAGCAAAATGGTTCGTGATGTTCTAGCTATTCAAGCTTCATCAGTTGCATCGGAGGCTGCTTTCAGTGCGGCAAGGTTTCAAATCGGTGATCATAGACATTTATTGGCGGAAGACAGTTTGGAAACAACAGTTTTATTTAGAGACTGGTGCAATTCTGAAAGGAGGAATAACAATTTGCCAAAGTTAAGTAAAAAACAAGCAAGTTGGATCAAAACACAAATTGAATGTAGTGATGATGAATTAGAGGTACAAGAATTTCTAACAAGTTTGCCAACACCGGAGGATATCACCATCGATATGATGCGACAATTAGAATTAAATTTTAAAGGAGAAAACATATATTATTAGAATACATTCGAGAACTAATTGAAACAGAACCCTTCCTAGAAGGTGGCTGCATAAAATTAGTTACTCATCTAATATCTGTAACAAATATTAGTTTTACGTATGAGAACTTGTTGAAAAAGAACCCTTCCTAGAAGGTGGCTGCGTAGATTAGTTACTCCACTAATATTTGTTAGTTGTAAGTTGTAACTTCTAAGTTCTATTGAATAAATTTGAAGGTTTTAACTTTTGTTCAAGTTATTTTTTATACAATTATTGTTTTGCATTTTAATTTTAATATATACAATTAATTATATATACTAAAGTACTAAACTAATTTTAAAATACTTAATTTAAAGTTAACAATTTACATTACATTAAAATATTTAAATTACAAATTTAAACTTCTCAAATTTGAAATTTAAAACTTTAAAGTTTAAACTTGAAATTTGAAACATGAATCTTAAAATTTGAAAATTGAAACTTTAAATTTTAAAATTTATTTTGATATTTGAAAATCAAAAATTAAATTTAAAATTTATTATCTAAAAACGTATCATTTCAATAAAAATATATAAATATTTTAAAAAAAGAATCCCCCGTCCCATGCCATCCCGTCCCGTCTCGTCCCGTCCCCCCAAATCCCATCCCATCCCGTATATATAGTGGGACGGGATGACCTATTTTCGTCCCCCCAATCCCGGTCCCGTGGCAAATCCCCTCTCCCCGTCCCCCGTCCCGTCCCGTCCCCCTTCGTCCCGTCCCCCAGTCCCCTTCCCCGTCCCCTTGCCAGCCCTAGTGGGAAAAGAAGAAAGAATTGAAAAAAAATAAAAAGTTAATTTTAGTATTTTTTTTTTATCTTTTTATTCTATTTTTGAAAGAAAAAAAAATAATTTTTAGTCTAAAATTTGATCTTTCACGCTCCTTCCACGCGTGACATCACACATTTGTGCCAACTCAATAATTAAGTTGTCACATAAGCTTGGTCAACGGTCAGAAGAGCTTAAAACATAGAGATTCATTGAGTTTAAGGGTTCAATTGACAAATAGTCAAGTAAAAGGGTCCAAAATACAAACGCATATAAGTAGAAGAGTTCTGTAAAATTAAATACTTTAATACATAATATTAGGATTTTGAACACGATAATCTTACATAGAGATCGTTAAGGGCACATATCTGATGAGGAAGATATCATCACAGAGAAAAGCGGAAGCGTTAGTTGTAAATTGATTTCTACCTCCTTACCCTAACTTTATGTTACCACAACCGTGAGCGATGAAATTAATGTAGAGAATATGTTGTAACCCTAATGGGTGGAGGGAGAATCAATTTATAGAGGTTATGATTTAATCTGGTACGTCCATCAAGTAGCCAATGTACGGACGAGATCTATTTTTTATTTAATACTATTTATGGTATTACTTTGGTTACAAGTAAACTTGGGCCACAAGTAATAGATAATTAATAATTAATAATAATAATTCTTACATTCTCCCATTTGACCAAATAACCATATAACATTAATATTTAATAAACATTAGTTGCATATACAATAGATCTCTTCTTTAATGTCCATCATACATACTACAATATAACAAACTACTAATGCCAGTTATAGCGGCTACATAAATTTTAAGCTACATACTTCCTTCCATATACTACTACATTAGCAACTTATCATACTAGGTCCATAAACTATAAAAACATATAACATCATGGTCCACAATATATCTCATAGATACTCATCTTGTAATTTCTCAAAACAATAATGTGTACACCATTATGAGAAACACGATTTTCATTAATGTACATCAGAAACACATAATTTGAGCTTAGAGTGTAAACCATCATAAATGTATCAATCATAAGTACAACCAAGACCCATTCTTTGAACATGTTTTTTAAATGTCTTTGGTTGTAAGCCTTTTTGTTAACAAATCTCCAATCATGAGATGTTCTAATATTCTTAAGTAACATTCTTTGAATTCGAATAACTTCCTTGACATAAAGTACTTTAATTTCATATGTTTGATACATTTGGAGTACTTATCATTTTTGGAGAAATTTACTGTTGCAGAATTATTACAATAAAATTTTCAGCGACTTGGTAATGGTGTCGACAACCCCAAGTCCCAAAATAAAGTTTCCCAACCATAATGTATGAATTGTGGCTTCATAATGTGCCATAAACTTTCTTTACAATTTTTCAGTAATCAATTCCAAGGATACTTTGATATCTTCCTACCATATTGACCACAAAGCTAATATACTGTCTTGTGCAAGTTTAAACATACATCAAACTTCCGACAATAGAAGATTAAGTTCTATTTTTGGAATTGAGACCCTTTTCTTTCGTTCTACATCATTCTTTGGGCATAACATGGGATTAAATTTGTTCATTTTTTAAAAAATAGGAATTATTCTTGCTAAACAGTTGTTCACGTTAAATCTCTTTAGAACTTTTTTGATTTAGCCATTTTAAGACAGTCACAATAGTTCTTGTGATCTATCATGGAATATTTCTATCCCTACTACCATGGATTATTTCTATCCCTATCATATAGGATGTCTCACTCATATCTTTCATTTCAAAGTTCATATAGAGAAAATCATTTGTCTCACACAATTATGCCTAAATCATTAGCAACAAGTAAAATGTCATCAACACATACAAAATTAAAAATGTAAACTTACTTCCACTGATCTTTTGGTATATACATGAATCAACGGTATTTTCCTTAAATCCAAAAGATGTTATGGTATCATTAAACTTTATATACAATTTTCGTGAGGCTTGTTTGAGTTCATATGTTGACTTCTTTCGTTTACACACTATTTGATCTTTTCCTTTAATTTCGAAACCCCTTGATTGGTTCATATAAACATCCTCATTCGAGGTCTATATTAAGAAAGATAGTTTTCACATCCATTTAATGTAACTCTAAATCATAATGAGCTACCAAAGCCAAAACAATTCTTAATGAGTCTTTCTTTGAGACCGTGAAAAGGTCTCTTTATAAAAAAAAGCCTCATTTTTGAATGTGTTCCTTGGCAACAAGCCTGACTTTATATCGTTCAATATTACCATTTGAATCGCGTTTGATATTGAAGACCCATCTACACTCAATTATGTTAGAACTTTCTGGTAATTGAACAAGATCCTAGACTTTGTTGTATTCCATGGATTTTAACTCTTCATTCATGGCATCAATCCATTTATGAGACTCATTGTTTTTTGTGGCTTGTGAAAATGAAATCAAATCTTTATTAATTCCAATGACAAAATTTGACTCTTGCAAATAAATCGCATGATGACTGATTTTCTTTATGACATTGTTTGTGGTTCATTTGTGACAGATACTTGTGAGTTAGTTCTTTTTTGAAGTGTTTCACCCAAATATTGTTCAACATTGTTAAAGTGTTCTTTAACAAGAGGAACAACATTTGTGATTGGTGCGGAAGTAGGTTCATTCATGTGCAATGAAATATTTACCCTTACCTCATTAATTTTCATACTTCATCGTTCAACACTCCCACCAACTTCACCATTCTCAAGGAATTTTTCAAATGGACTTTGACATTGTTATGATTCGTTATAATATCCATAATATTCACCAGGTCTATCTGACCTAATAATTTTTACTTTTCTATCTAAATTGTCTTTCAACCTCATTAACGTACACTTTGAAGGCGTCCACTACTTGAGATTTTTCTTTCAACATTGTTATGATTCGTTATAATATCCAAGGTGTCCGCTACTTGGATACATGACCCAAATGTTTATGCCACAAATAAGCAAAACTTTCTTTTAGTGAACTCGTCTAATTATTATCGAGTTCAATCTATATAAACCGTCCATAAGAACACCAGAATCATAAAAATAATATTCTTATATAAATTGAAACAACCATGTCCAAACTTAAAATTAAATCTAGAAACATCAACTCTTGAAAGAGAAATCAAATTCCTAGAAATTGAAGGAACATAAAGAGTCTGTAATAGATTAACGTGATGTTCAGTCTCCAAGATCATCAATAAGTCCCTACGCCTTCAATTTTCCCATGAATAAGATTTTTTTTATTTGGATTCGTAGTTTGGATCATAGTGAATCCCCGCAACATAGTGGATACATGAGAAGTTGCACCAGAATCAAGCCACCAAGTATTATTAGAAATTTCTACTAAATTTGATTCGAAATATACAAAGGCACTAATCATACCGTTCTTTTCAAACCAAACTTTATATTTCATGCAATCTTTCATATAGTTTCCTTCTTTTTTACAAAAACGACATACATGAGACTTGAGTTCCTTATAAGCGTCCTGTGAAATTTTAGCAGGTTCTTTCTTTTTCTTAAACTTGTTGGCTTTCACTTTAAGTTCTTTACCAACTCCTGGACCATGAGGTTAATGGAATGACCTATTTGTTTCTTGAGTCTTGACTCCTCTAGAGTAAGCATACTGGACAATTCACTAACATCCCACTTATCCTTATGCTTAATAGTGTTATAGTTAATTTGAAACGGTCCATACTCAACAACCAATGAGTTCCGAATAAACTTAACTATGAAGGTTTCATCCACTTTCATCACCAAGGTCCAAAGTCTTGCTGCAATGATAGTCATCTCGATGATATGAATTTGCATACTACACGACCCATCAAACTTCATGATCATCAGTTCAACTATTAGTGTACCAGCGAGACACTTATCAGCAGAATTAAAATGTTCTTCCTATACCTGACACTTTCTTTTTGTGAAATAGTTATCTTAATGTTGTTAGTAACATTCATTCGCATGAACACAAGACTCAATTTTTTAGAGCGTTTTTATGATTTATGAAAAAAATTCTCATTCTCACTGCTCTTATCATTAATGACAGTTTTTTCATTCAGCAGAGCTAAGTCAAGATCCATCACACCTAAGTGGAGGTGGACTTGTTCATGCCATTTAGAAAAGTTCAATCCATTGAACACAGTAACAGACGGAGCATGCAAATGAAGAGGAATAATTGCAAATAGATATACATGCTCACATATAAAAAAATAATGTGAATTCAGTAAAACGTTAAAGTACATCGTAATTATCCTTTGGATTGATACTACGACATACTATCATAATTTAAGTGACATTTTAAAAAATCTTTAATAGACAATTAAATAATTTTGACCAAACATATACGACAACTTTGGATATACAATATAGGTTTGATTGAATATAAATTTACCTCATAATTTTCACTATTCGTACAATGATAGATTCACCTTTGGGTAAAACTTTTTTAAGTTCTAGCAAAAGTGAAAGTCAATTTATCCTCTTTTTTTTTTCAATATAGACATTTAATTAACTTTCATAGATAAATGAAAAAATTTAATGAATACATATTTTTCTTAACCATACTAGTTTGACCACTTTGGTGACTAACAAGCTATATGAATACAAATGCAAACAGAATCTCATAAAAATTTGTGCATGTGAATAATTTTAAACATTTTAATTTGACCACTGTGGTGACTAACAAACTATAGATTCATAATACATGCATCAAGTGATCATAAACATAATATGTGTAGACGTTAATTTTCTCTAGTTTGATCTCTTTGATGACCAACAAACTATATAAATACAAAGTACACATAACATCATACAACTTTGTGCATGTGAATAATTTCAAACAATATAGTTTGACCACTTTAGTGACTAACAAACTATAGAAATATAATATATGCATCAAGTGAACATATACATGATATGCGTAGACATTAATTTATTTAGTTTGGTCACTTTGATGTCTAAAAAATTATATAAATACAAAGACACATAACTTCATAAATTTTTTGTGTATGTGGATAATTTTAAACATTTTAGTTTTGCCACTTTGGTGACTAACAAACTATAGAAACATAAAACATACATCATGTTGAAAAAGCAGAGCCAGTCTTTCTTGGAATATTGAATATGCTAATAAATAATGAAATGTACTAATCCACATATGTCAAGTGATCATAAATATTATATGTGTAAACATTAATTTTTCTAGTTTGACCACTGTGGTGACTAACAAACTATATTGCACTAAGTACACACATATTATTTATTACTTAGTATAACGACCACTTTAATTTAGTGCACAATCGAAAAGAAAACATAATTATTACATTATGGGTTAAAAAATTTCAATATTTGTGCAATCTAAAACAAAACATAATTACTTATTTATTTAGGGATGGTGGACGGTAATTACTCTTTATTACCTTACCAAAGTTGATGCGGTTATATAATTTATGAAGATTATTTGTCCAAACAATCCAGACTCTGATGCCACATGTAAGATTAAATACTTTAATACATAATATCAAAATTGAATATGATAATCTTACATAGAGATCGTTAAGGGCACATACCTGATGAGGAAAATATCACAGAGAAAATCGAAAGTTTTAGTTGTAAATTGATTTCTACCTCCTTACCCTAACTTTATGTTACCACAATCGTTAGCGATGGAATTAATGTAGAGAATATGTGGTAACCATAATGGGTACAGGGTGGACCAATTTATAGTGGTCATGATTAATCTGGTACATTTATCAAGTAACCAATGTATGGACGAAATCGATTTCTTATTAAATATTATTTATGATATTACTTAGGTTATAAGTAAACTTGGGACATAAGTAAGAAATAATTAATAAATAATAATAATTCTTACAAGTCCATCAGTCCATTTTGCCAACTACTAAATAAAAAATAATATAAAATTGAAAATAAAAGATTAATTTATCAAACTTTGAATCTAAAATTCTCCAAGCTGGCATCGTTCACACAAATAAAGAAATTGATTAAACTATCACAACAAGTGTTGTTATACCGTCAAATGAAGCAGTGGTAATTTATCAGATCAAGTGGTAGGCATCATTGCAACGAAGCAGTATTAATTTATCTAATGAAACTGATGAAATTATCTATTAATATTTTATATTGTAATAAAGTAGTAATTTAAGCTATTTATTTATTATTTTAATTGTGATTAGATATTAAAAAATAATTTATTTTGTTTCTTAATAATAAAATTGGTTGAGTGACTTTATTGACATAAATGCATAAATTGAGTGATTTTATTGACATAAAGGACTTAATTGGGTGATTTTATTGATATCAAATAAAGTTTAATGACTATACTGGATAAATTTCTAAAGTTGAATGACCTTTTGAGATATTAATTCTACAAACAAGATAAGTTTGTTTGTATAATTTGCTTGTCAATGTACAAACAAGGTAAGTATATACAAATTATGTATTTATACATTTTGGATTTTTTCAGAACTTATACAAATCAAATGTATCAACAAGGTAATTATATACAAGCTAGGATAATCATATATAAATTCTAGATTTATATAATTATGAACCGAATTATACAAATTCTGGACATGACCAACGTAAATATAGTTAGATGTAGTGGTGAAAAGTAAATTCTTCAAAATTAACTAGTATATATTTGTTTAGTCGCATAAATTTTCCTTTTTTAAATATATATAGAATAAAAAAATTTATCTGGATAAAGTTGATGTCGTTTTTACTACATCAATCACTATCATTAATTAATAAAGCACTAGCTAGTTGTTGTTTACCAACCATAAATGAATAGACTAATAATGCAATAATTCAGACACATAAAATACACATTCCAGTCAGTTTGTGCCATTTGCCAACTCGAATTATTGTTTAATCTCCTCACCCATCTCTCTGTACTAGACATCTTGTCCCATATAGGATTTTGATCTACCAGCAATCAGTTAATAATTGATCGATCGATCTATTACTGAGCTACTGAGGAGTAACAGGAGATTCAATAAGTCAAGATTGAGGTGAGTTCTATTGATTCATAGTTTATTTTCATACTTCAAGGAAATAGTCTATATACTCTTCCGTTCCAATTTAAGTTTTTTAGTTTGACTCGGCACATAGTGTATGAAATAATACAAGACTTTTAAATCTTGTAATTAAAGATGTGTTTAGTCCATTAAAACTTGTCAAATTGAAAACTTACTAAATATAGAAAGCGACGCTCACTCTTATTGGATATATGTACACAAGTTCATAAGAATGAAGTTAACAAATTCTTTACTGATACTGAAATTCTAACAATAGATATTGAAAGACATGTTGTTCTTTATAATATTCTAAGAGTTGGTGAACTTTCAGGAATTTTCTACATAAGATGATGAATCACAAAGACATCGAATGTTGATTCACCTAAGAAGGATCATGAGTAGAGGCAATCTGAACAGCGTCGAGATTGATCAAATTGAGACACTTGAAATGGAGCTAAGATTTCTCACAACTTTTCTCAAATACCATCATGTTCTTTTGCCTGATTCCTTACTCAAAATCACAAAGAAGGCTCAATTGATTGCGGAAATGCTTCAGTCAGTTCTTGGTGGAATTCCTAATGAATATCAAACTGAACTTAATATCGAAAGGCTAGTATCACAGTTGCAGGAACTCACTGAAGGTAATACTAGTTTAAGATACAATTACGAGTTTAGTGATTCCTACCTATTGGAATATATGGATTGCCTCGACAAAAATCTAAATGATGTACCAATGTGCGTGGATAGGTCTTACATTTCGTTTAAGAATGAAAAACGAATCCTTCAGAAAAATCGATTTTCAAAGCAAGTGAAAATCCTTCAAAAGAAAATGAGATTCTTGAGATACTTATATGCCACCGAGATAAGAGGTTATATTGACTATGAGAAGCTGGAATGTTTGGAGATTCTAATTCAGTTTATGGCTAACAATGTGGCACTGTTCTGTTTTGCTGTTTGGGTTAACGACGGAGATGATAGAGCTTCAGATGATTATATAGGTCCAGTTGAGGATGAAGATGAAACAGATGATATCTTGAGTA
Source organism: Solanum chmielewskii (assembly GCA_027704785.1). NCBI lineage: Eukaryota > Viridiplantae > Streptophyta > Magnoliopsida > Solanales > Solanaceae > Solanum > Solanum chmielewskii. The sequence goes on along the minus strand of JAKWIX010000326.1, from coordinate 55,490,865 downwards.
GACTTCCTTATCTGTTATGCTTGATTGCACTTGTAGAGCTGGAAATGAAGAAGATTTTTCACGGTGAACTAAAGGCTTTAAAGTTTACTCAATCAAGAACATTCAAGGACAAGAAATTACCAAAAGAATTTTCTAAACATCTCTACAATCTGCTGATGTATCTCAGAAACAAAAAGACGGAGAACTTCTGCAATAATGTCTATGCTCGAAATATTGATGTGGATATAGAGTTCTTATTGATTTTTCTTTCTGATGTACCAAATAGGTTTATTAACGGTAAGAGGTTGAATGAGATCTTGGAAAAGGCGGGAGTTCTTGTGGGTGATGTTCTATGTGTAATTCAAAAGATTATTCCCAGCTCTATAATTAAAGATGATAGTAGCACGATAAATCTTTTCACGGTACAGATATTGGAGAAAACTGAAAATATGAAGGCACAAGTGGAGAGGTACTACAGATCCTTCAAATTCATTCCATCTCAGTTTCCCGCTGTTGGTGGATTGAGCTTTCTGGTCTCTCTTGTGAGAAAAATGAATGAGATGTTGAAACTTGAATCAGGTTTAAATTTCATGATAAAACCTCATATTGTTATTTTAAAGAGAGAGCTCTCATATCTAAATTCGACTTTCAGAGATGTTGAAAAGGTGCATCATGATATTCTGAGAGCTACTATCAATTTGGCATATGAAGCTGAAGTTGCCATTGACTCTATTCTTGTTCAATATAATGGCCTTTGGCATGTTTTTTGCTCACTTCCTGCTATCATAAAAGAGATCAAGCATATTAGTATGAAGGTGAACGAGATGAGGTTTAAGAGCATTCCTCTTAAACCCTTCTCTATGATTGAGCCATCTAGACATATGCCATATCAACATCATAATAGTCTTATGAATGATGAGGATATAGTGGGTTTTGGGATAGTAGCAGAAAAAATGATTCATTCTCTTACTCGAGGGACAAATGAGATAGATGTCATACCAATTGTGGGAATGGGTGGACAAGGTAAAACAACTTGCGCTAGATTATTGTATAATAATGAAATCATTGTTTCTCATTTTGATGTTCGAGCATGGTGCATCATTTCTCAAACATATAACCGGAAAGAGCTATTACAAGATATTTTCAGTCAAGTTACTGGTTTCATGGTCAAGGTAGATGAGGTTGGCGAACTAGCTGACATGTTGCGGAAAAGCTTATTGGGAAAGAGATATTTCATTGTCTTAGATGATATGTGGGATGGTATGTCATGGGATGACTTAAGGTTCACTCTCCCAGATGGTGAGAATAGAAGTAGAATAGTAGTGACAACTCGACTTGAGAAAGTAGGTGAGTATGTCAAGCACCATACCAATCCTTATTTCCTTCCATTTCTCACACTAAAAGAGAGTTGGGAATTGTTGCAGAAAAAGGTGTTTCAAAATAAATCTTGCCCGTCTGAACTGTATGATGTGAGTCTAGAAGATGCAAAGGATTGCCCCTTGTGGTCATCTTGGTAGCTGGAATAATAAAAAAGAAGATGGAAGAATCATGGTGGCATGAGGTTAAAGATGCTATATATTCCTATCTTGGTGAGTCTGAAGAGTATAGCCGGGAGACTGTGCACTTAAGTTATGATAACTTACCCGATTATTTAAAGCCTTGCCTTCTTTACATGGGGATGTTTCCAGAGGACCACAACATTTCAGCATCTAATTTGATAAATTTATGGATTGCGGAAGGTTTCGTGCAAGATGTTGAATCTGGAAGATTGGAGGAAGCAGCTGAAGGTTACTTGATGGATCTTATTAGCAGTAACGTGATAATGGTTTCAAGGAGAGGAAGATATAACGGTAAAGTCAAATACTGTCAGGTTCATGATATAGTATTTCACTTCTGCTTGGAGAGGAGTAGAGAAGAAAAGTTTATGTTGGCTGTGAAGGGGAATTATAGCAACTTCAGACTTTCCGATTGGAAGGAAAGTCGAGTGAGTTTCAGTTTCAGTGATGAACTTTCTGAGATTGCATCCAAAACGCGGAAGCCCTTCCATCAACACTTGAGGTCACTAAGAATGACACTAATCAAAGGTGAAGTTTCTAATTGGAATTCATTCAGACAGTTAAGTAAATTGAGACTTCTTAAGGTTTTGAATTTGAGTTCCCATAGGGTGGGTCGGTTGTCGTCAGCTGCATTGCAACCACTAGTTCACCTGAAGTACTTAGCAGTTTCTGCAAGGAAATTCGATTTTCATCCCGAATCACATCTTCCCCATATAGAAACATTAATTGTGTTGTGTCCATTCAGCCGTACAGTCTTACCACCGATTTTTTGGAAAATGAAAACATTAAGGCATGTTGAGATTAATGATGCTGTTTTTGATTTGAAAAACAACAAGAAATGGATATCAGAAGAATCCTCTAAATTGGAAAATTTGAGGATATTAAAGCAAGTTGCAATTAAAATTGGTGCTGATGATAATGTCGATGTATTACTACGGAGGTGTCCTAATCTTCAAGAACTTGAAATCGGCATCTTGTGCGATGAAGATTCTGTAGAGATTTGTCAATTGGAAAGTCTTACCCAGCTTCAAATACTTCGCCTTTCCATTGACTCGTTCCAGTTAAATGTATCCAAGTTACGCTTGCCTTTACATATAAAAAAGTTAGTACTACGTGGGACTCGTATAGAAAGCATAGTTTCTTCCATTGAGGGACTACCAAGTCTTGAGTATCTCCAATTAGTGCTTCCAACTTTTATTCAATTAAAAGAGTGGTGCCTCAGAGATGTCACGTTCCATAAACTTAAGTTGTTGAAATTGGAGTATTTAAACATCTCAAGATGGGATGCCTCTGAGGAATCTTTTCCCCTGCTTGAAAGGCTTGTTATAAAAAAATGTCACGAGCTCGAGGAGATCCCACTTAGCTTTGCAGATATTCAAACACTGAAACAAATTAAGTTGGTTCAGTGCAAGAACAAATCTCTGAAGGCTTCAGCTTTGAAAATTAAGGAAGAAGCCGAAGCTATCGGAGGAAGCGACATAATTGACCTCATTGTGAAAGTAAGTAGAAACAAACTCTTATGTGAAAATCACTTGAGGTACATAGCTATAGGCATCTAATGTGCATCTAATGTTTTTGATACAGGATTTCTAGAGCTATTTATCACAGCTACAAGCCATGTTCTTGTTACAACTACATGGTATTGTTTTCAGAAATTAATTTCTTATTTTAAATTCATTTTTTATTAGATTATTTCTTTCTGTTAATAGTTCTGTGTTGGTCATGGATGTTTTAAGTTTGACAATTTCTTAGAGTCTTTGACAACTGCACCAAAAGCAGAGGCAGAGTGCATAGAGTTCATACATCTTGCGCGTTTTGATGCAGAATAAAGCATGAGAAAAGTAGTAACATGGTGTTACTTGGTTTCCGTCACAAGGAACTTACTCTTTACAACGGGTTTTCTTAAGGTCACAAAAGTATTAAAAATTTCGACAAAGTACAGCTTTCTGACTCTGTCAAACAGAACCAGAGAAATATTAACATCTAATGTGCATAAGTAATTTTTTAACTGTACATAAGTATATCCGAATATAATCAGCCGATAAATTTAGCTTTTCGCAGCATCGAAAACTTAGATGAATTTGACTTTGCAAGGATTTCCTTTATTCTGTTAGGATAAAGGATTTGAAGATGCAAAGAAGATTATCGCAGCTTTAAAAGGTAAAGGCATATCTGCAATTGAAGCAGCAGGGTTTTGCTGGGGTGGTAAGTTGTTCAACGACTCAACTTGCCCGTCTAGGATGTATTGAGTCAATTTCTTGTACTTGTCTGACCTTGTGTTTCCTTAACAGCAAAAGGTGGTTGAGCAACTAGTTATGTCTGAGAACATTCAAGTGCAGTGCTATTGCTTCCATCATTTGTCTCTGTGGATGATTTTAAGGGTACAGTTGTTTGTGATCGGATTGAGCTATTAGTCGTCTTACTCCTGGATTTTATACAAGTGTCTTGCATATTGGACAAAGCATTGGATGTCTCAGTGACACTAGAATGCTGGTGATTTGTTCAGTAACCTTAGGCTCTCTCTTTCTGTGTGAGGCAAAGAGACTCAGTTTTGATGTTTAATTGACTAAGCCGAGGCTTGCTTCCATGAGAAGTAGAATGACTCGAATTCTTCATCTAAAATGTCCACTTGGGGGTAGCAACTCTATGGTGTTGTTTCAATTGCTTCCTTTTGATCTCATTGCATTTGGAAATATGAAGTTATATTTTAGGTGTTTTGATCTCACAAATGCGGGTACCTTGTCCCTAGCAGAGTGCTCTCGTCCGGATATCCAGATACAAATGAGGTACAGTTGTAAAGTTGTCATGTCAGAAGTTGGTGAGGCGTGAACGTACTACACCAATTAGAATGGAGGATGGTGTTTGTCGAACTGGTAAAAACTCTTTATGGATGATATTTTCTACATGAAAAATACCATATTAAATTCATTCATCCAAAAAAAGGAAGTCAGCCAGCAAGCCTTTTCAAGACCTCACAAAAAAGTTTGTTAGGGACCTAGTCCTTACAAGACTGCGATATGAAAAGGTGACAAGACAGACGCAAAAAAGCTGCCACCTCTAACGTGGTAGGTGAGCAACTTTTCTGAACTACAGGCTTTCAACCAATAGGGTTGTCTTAACGAGTTTGTGTTGGTTTATATAATCTGTATACAAAATACACGAACTCAAGTTTTGGCAAACAAAGTTTTGGATTTCAAAAAATCCAAAAGCTAAAAAAGCAAAGGCCATCTTCAAGAAGTATTATCCTAAGAGCAACAGGGATCTGATAGAGCTGCAAGCTATCTAGTTGTCTTAGGATTATATTTTTTATGCTTACATTGTAAATTTGTTCCTAATCTATGAATGATTCATATTTGTTTCGAGTTTGTAAAAGTCTAAATCAATTAGGGTTAACTGATTTAATGAGCAACATTGTTTTGTTACTTAGTCAAATTCTAATTCATCTAGAGCTAGGTGGTTTAGTGGGTGGTGTAGTATCCGCTTAGCAAAGTCTAAATCATTTGGAGCGTGGTGATTTAGTGGACAACCTGCTTGTTGCTTAAGTTGAATCCTAAGTTGTCTAGTGGTGATAACTTAGTAGGCAGAGTGTCATCTGCTTAGGCTCTTCAATCAATTGGTTATTGCTTGGTCATGAGATTAATAACTTTTTCTCACATTGTTATAACCTGATTTGACTTTTACTTGTGAAGATCAATGAAGACGGTTGAAAATCCTGTGCAATACGTTGTGGTTTTACTCCCTTGAGCAAGGAGGTTTCCACGTAAACTGCCTATGTTGTGTTCTCTGTATTGTTTACTCTTCTGCACTGTTCTTGATGTTTCAAGAGACCTGGTCCATTGACTGATAGTGGACACACATATTCTATCAGTTGGTATCAGAGAGGGCACTCTCTAGCTAATTAACACCAAGAGAGATTCTTTTGGAAAGATGGTTGCTCCACTAAACAAAAATCAAGAAGCGTCAAAGAAGGAGTTGAAGAAAGAGAAATCTCTAGTCATCAAGATGATATCTGGTGAAACTCTTGATAAAGATCATAAGGACATGACATGCCTCACAAGAAGGTACCAAAGTTGGAGACGAAACATAGAGGTTTACGAAAGGCAGCAGAGCTACAAATGTAAATTACCTGCACCACTAGTATGGAAAGCCAGGGCATTTCATCAGAGATTGCCCAAAGCATAAGGTTGAAGCCAAAAACTATCGAAGACCTGGAGGAGAGAAAGGCAGAAAAAGGGACCCGATCCCCAATAAGAAAGCAAGAAAAGTTACAGCTGGCTATATTGTGAAGAAAGATCTTGCTTTTTGGGGAGACTCCTGAAGTGATTCAGATGAATCAGAGTGTCCTGATGACGCATCCATGCTGGTTATTCAAAATGAGGCTAAAATATTTGATGGAATGTTTTCCCTCATGGCCATATCAGATGATGAGAATGATGAAGATGGGGTAACTCTTCTTGACATTAAGAAAAACTTGTATACTCTTTCTGTTAGAAGATTGAGAAAACTAGCCAATATTTTGATTGACTCTGTTATAGAGTTAACTACCGAAAAAGACTCTATGAACAGTAGCCTTGATAGTCTAAGTGAAGAAAGGGTTATGATGATTGTGCAGATGTTGGTCATTGAGGGACAACTGGTAGTTCTTAAATCCGAAAACTAGAAATCAAATATCAATTGAACTTAATGATAGAGAAATCAGGGAAAAGAAAGGGGGAGTTAACCAGTTTGCAGACAAAGCTAGAAGCAAGTTTAAACACTGTTGAGACCCGACTTTCTCTAGCTTTGGAAAGAAATTATCAGCAGGATAAGGACATGGTCCTTCTTAAGGAAGAACTCAATACTTCTCTTAAATAGACCAAATCCTTTAAATTGCTCTTTAACATCACCAGTCAAAACAACTACAACAAAAAATGTTTAGGTAGCTTGGACATTACTTTTCCCTACAACCCTCACAGTAAACTATGTCTGTGTCAGATAATTTACTGCATCTCAAGTGTGGAAGATATTATCACTTGAAAAGGGATTCTCTTGGCTGGAAAGAGTCACAACAAAAATTTTCAGTCTATTCCAGACAGAAAAAGGCACTAAAAGGGGGACCTGGTCTTGTTCTTAAGTCTTTGAACAGGAAAAGGACCAACCTGCCTCACTGGGCAAGAAACAATCTTGTTACACCTCTATCTGCTTACTGGGAACTCACGTTAAAATGGGTTTCTAAGTCTAAAAAGTGACATTTGTTGTAGAAGAGTGAAGGAAGTAGTAGTTTTACTTGTTTATGGACAGGGGATGCTCGAAGCACATGATTGGAAACACTAAAAACTTACTTTCACTCAAGGTAATTCAAGAGAGAGGTGTCTCTTTTGTCGATAAATAAAAGGGTATATCCTTGGTGGTAATAGGGTTGGATAATCTCTCGAAGACTTCATTGAAAATCTTTACTATGTGAGCTAGTTAAAGTATGGTCTTCTCTGTGTTTCCCTGATATATAATAAGGGAAACGAAGTCAAGCTACCTAAAAAGTGCTTTGTCACTAGCTATCTACCAAGAAGATGATCCTGATAGCACGAAGGTGGAAAAACATGTATGTGGCGGACCTAGAAACATCTCATGGAGATGATAACATTGTTAGGAAGTGGAGCCTAATTAATATATATATAACTGTTTATGCGGTTTAACCTCCACGGTGAGGTTGCCAGGGGGTTATGGGGGCGGGAGCCCCCCATTCGAAGGTGGGGTTCGGTGCAGCGCCCCAACCTAAATTTTAGGCTTTCCTATTTATTCTCTGTAACCAAAAATACTCTGATTTATTAATATAAATATACCTCACCGCCGTGGAAGTTTACTCACGGGGTGTTACCACTAAATATTGGATTTTCTCTTTCTCTCTCTAGATCTCTCATCTCTTTCTCTTGAAAGTTCTTATGTTCTTCATTCATCTAGTGTGTGTGCGTGAATTCGATCCTAACAAACATGCCTTAGTTCTCAAAGTGAAATGATGACTTATGGCATCGGAGGCTAGGTCATGTGAGCTCGTCTTTATTGAATAAGCTATTTTTTAGGACCTGGTCCGTGATCTGCCAAAATAGAAGTTCAATGACTATAAAGTGTGTGATGCATGTGTCAAAGCGAAGCAGCCAAGATCATCATTCAAACCAAAGAATCTAAAGTTAAGCTACCTACGAGCTTCTGGGTGCAAATGTTTTATGCTGATAAATGGAAAGATGATCTAGGAAAGTTCGATCCAGGAGTGATGAAGGCATTTCCGTAGGGTACTCTTTTTCAAGCAAGGCGTACAAGGTCTTCAACAAAAGAACACTATGCATAAGGAGAGTGTTCATGTGATATTTGATGAAAGTAGTGATTTGAGGAGCCTAGAGATGAAGGACAATGATGATCTTGATGAGTTGCTCAAAATCCAGAATAATGAAGCCAGTCATAATGAAAATGCAGCAGATTCAGAATTCGATGATGTTGATCCTAGTCCATCTGTGAAAGTGAAAGAGGATGACCAGCCTACTCTAGGACCTGGTTCGTCTTATGAGGCAAATCAGGAGAAAACCCATCCTCCTGAGAAGGATGACTACGAAGGTGGAGAAGAACAAATGGATCAACCCCAATCCCTGGCCTCTAAACCAGGGTGGAAGCACAGTTGATCTCACTCCCTTGAATTCTAGAATGCAAACCAAGTCAAAAACCAGAAATCCGGTTACATTCAAGTGTTCATCACTATTGTGGATCCTAAAATGTGAAGGAGGCTCTGGAAGATGCTGATTGGTTAGAAGTTTTCATCTGAAACCAAAATTGAAGAGTCTATTTAAGTTGTCATTCTCCTTGATGACAAGTTCTGTAAAAAAAAATCGCATCTAGACAAAGTAAGCATAAAGACCATCAGGGACACAGAAATCATGGCAGGGGAATATTTGTAACACTTGAAGTTGATAGCGTTATTTTTCTGATCCAGGGCCTACTTTTACTAGTCTTATTAAAGTGAAACATGATATGGAAAAAAGGAAGTATGGGAATTATTAATATATAGGACTTAAAGTAATATATTATCCAGTCTTGATGTTGATTTTCCTTTATCTTTCATTATGTTACATTTTTGTTCATTATTTTCGGCATGGCTTCTTTGACTAACTTGGACCTTTTTTCCAGAATTCGTTGGTGACATGTTTATGCATCACCAAGTGAGAGATGAATAGCCTTTCAAGGGAAACTCTTATTTCATTTTGTTATCAACCAGCAGCAGCAAGTATGAAGTTAGTGCACATGTAGGGAGGGGGATTGTTTTTCTATGGTATTCAAAGGGAAGTACAGACTACCTCTTTCTGATACAGAAACTGGTATATATACTCTCTAATAAGTTGTGCCGTTAGTCTTTATGATCATCTCAGAAGAAGGAAAACAGAGTAATATACCCTGCTCGTGCTTGGTTCTACAGACGGTGAAAGAACGATTGAATTCAGACAAATTTATAACATTCCAAATAACATGTTTAATAGGTTGTGAATTGTTCATACTGGTGCAACTTTTATAATTTTCTGAACTGGATGTTGTGCCCAAAAAAAAAAAATTCTATGTCATGTATTTTACGTCATAACACTAACCTAAAAATAGGTGAGGCTACATCCTGACAAATGATAAATTTTAGAAATGAATAAGTGCATTCAATTCGAAATAGGGACAACTTAACTCCATCAACAATCTAATATAAAATAAGGTTTCTCCCCCTTCGTAATCCTTTTTGCAAGCTCCTCATTTTCGAGTTTCAGTGACTGATTTTTTACATCAAAAGCATTTATATCTTTTAATTGATTATTCCAAGGTGTGCTTGAAGAGGAATGACTCGAATTCTTCATAGACATTAAACGATCAATTAAATGTGTGACTGTTGTAATATCAATTGACATTAAGTTGAGTCTCCCAGGATGACAACTCCATAGCAACCATCCACAAAAGTTGGGCACTCAATAATTTCATCCATGAGTAGCATATTGAGATTTAAAACGTCCACCCATCCAGTAGAATATAAGTTGTGGTCCATTTGCAAATCTGTCATGTTGATATCATCATCGCATTCGAATAAACAAAGGCTAACTTCAGACCAAGAGCACGAATTTGATGATAGAAAATTCCTCAACTTAGAAAACCATGCCGTATTTAATCTGGAGAAATGAAGAATGATTTTTGAGTTCTTCAATTGGCTTGATTCTCTTGCAATATTGTTAAGTTGAGGAATTTTAGTCCCTGCATAGTCAAGGGATAACAAATTTGGAGCATCAATGTCACATATCTGGAAATATTGTATATTCTTCAAGACCTTGAGGGAATCTGACTTGATCTTAGAACTTCCATCCTCGAACAATTGTCAAGGATGAAAGAGACGATAAAGGGACAGCTATTAAGTAGAGTCTGAAGCATGTTTTCGTCAAATGTTACATTAGATAGAGAAATCTTTCTCAAAGAATTGCAATTCACAACCCCAATCACAGGCATAAGAGTACGATTGTGCAGAACCAATTCTTTTATTGATTTTGCTGCCAATATTGTTAAAATAGGCACCGGGTATGATTTAAAGTGAAGTACAAGTTCTTTTACACCATTCTCAAGTACACTGAGAAGCCACTTATCAACCAGAGGAAAAAGTTGGGAGAATCAGCAAAAAACAGTGATAATTCAAACTTATGTATAGTAATTTTCCCCTTCAGTTCTCATATCTCTCAATGATTGTGTCCACAATCTTTGTACCGACTCCCCAGCCTTGCCAACAATTAACGAAGAATTTTAAGTTGGGAAGAGTCGACCAAGCTTGCAGCCATGTTTTGGAGAGAATGCTCATCTTCGTTGCTTGTTTTTAACCAATCAAACATAGTATTTTTTGAATGAGACATTCCGGCAATAAGTCAGCCATGATTGTTTCAGAACCCTAATGTTAATGGAAATTTTTACTATTATTTTTTTTTCCAAAGAGGCACTAAAAGGAAAGTCCCTCTGATAATTTATAGGAATCCTATTTCCTTTTGTTTAGGATTCTTATTTGGTTTATAAAAAATAAGGATTTCGACAATCACCAACCAGAGACGGATCTATGATTTAGAGTCACTGGGTACCAAGCAAAGGTGGACCTACATGGTACCCAGCAGAGGCGGACCTTTATGATTTGATAGGGGTGCATGTGTGCATCCGTTAACCTCAAAAAGAAATCACGTGTATATATGTATATCTATCGTGAAAAACAGACATAAAGTACCATATAATCAACAGTGCACCCATAAGAAGCGAAGGGGTGCCCTTGTTTAGTTGGTACAAGCTAGAGGAACCACTCGTAAATACATTTTAGTCTTATTTCATTATTTTTATTTTAAATTTAGCTTATAAATCATATTTGAGTGATTAGTTACTAATCAAATACTACATTATTCGTTAATTATAGTAAAAGTTTCGTAAACTACCTAAAGTAAGATAGTATTGGTCCATCAAAATCTTCAAATTTTGAATTCGTCTCTAATGCTCAGTGGACTCATTGATTAAATCAATTTTCAGATAGCATTATTCGTCTTGTGGCTGAATGAGAAAGCATGATTGCGCGATGAACGAAAGGCGGAAGCTGTAATTAATGACAATTTTTTTGTTCTTCAAAAGTTTAAAGGAAGAGCTAGGATTTCAATGGTGAAGAGATTTTTTTTATTATATATTTAATCATATAAAAAAAGTCAAAGAATCAAATTAAATTAGTTAAAAATAATTATTGATTAATCTTAATAATAAGTTAATAAGTAAAAAAAATAAAAAACAAAGAAAATGTGCCTTCTCATTTATAAAAAGAAACGCTGGACCACGCGACCTAAGATCCATTAAGTAAATGCTCTACCGCAGCGCCAAAGATTAATTTTGTTCTGTGGGTGGCACATTTGTTATTTATACATATGTTGTATATAAATACGTATATATAAATAGAGTTTCCATCGAAGCTCGTGGGTGGTGTGGCACCCCCACGGGCCTTAATAAATCCCCTATCACCAACACATACAAAAAAATATAATAACTTTTTTTCTCATTATCTTTCTCTTTTAAAAATTAGACTAGTTAATCTAATAAAAATTACCTAAAGTGCTAAGCTAAATCATAAATTGCACGATGACTACCTTGTTGGTTGAATGATTTAATGTTATTATATATTCAACTTAATGATAACAATTCAACTTTACTAACGATAGTTGTTGTGGAGTGATAACTATTTCTTCATTCTTAACCAGATATTTTGATTTTTTTCAAGGTTTATTGTTTTTAGTTTGACTCCACAGAATGCTAATTTGACAGGCAATTAATAGAGAAAGCTTTCTCAACACCACATGAATATCAGACACTGAATAAAAATAGGGAAGGGGTATGATAATAATATAAACTTAATATTGCTCCTAATCAGCTTTTCATCATCTAGCTTCTGCAGTTTTCAACCAACTCTGTCAGATATTTTTTATAGTCGTGTCTGGGAGGTTATTGGTTTTAATTTGGTATGATAAAATATATATGTCCATGAATTTATGGTTAAGAGAGTTATTATGCTAGTAAAATTCTGATACAATATTTACCTGTCCAACTTGCCTAATACTACTAATCTCCTTATATAAAATTTAAATATTAACAAAATGACAATATTTGTGCAATACGTAGTTAAATATTCAGGTGTAGTGTGACAATACTTGTGCAATACGTAATTAAATATTCAGGTGTAGTGTCTAAGTTAAGTTAGCTCTGCATTGCGGAAATGAACAGTATATATTCTAGTTTTGCTACAGAAGATGGAGCCGAGAGATTGCTTTCTCCTTTGGCCGAAGAAACTCAAGCCCTATGGAAAATGTCGAGAGTCGTATGGAGCTGTTTGAAAAATCTATAGATGAGCATTCAATCCATGTGGACAATAATGTTTGATGAAATGTCTACTAAAGTTTTCACCAAACAAGTAGAGGAAACTTCTTCCACCTTTAGCTTTGTAGCTCATTTTGAAGAGATGTTGAGTCATCTAAGGCATTCAACAAATTTTTCCGTAATTGCTGCCCGAAGGTAGTCACAGAGCTGCAACCGAGACTCCAATCAAAATGCTTGATGAAGAGTCACCAGGCCCTGAATGCAGCAAAGTCAAACTGTTTGATGAATGTTCCCGAAGAGATACGTCAAAGAGGTACAATACTGCAACTTCTATGGATCACGGCTCTAGTAAACAGAAATTGAATTTGAGACATTTGATGATATGTATCCTACAGAGTTTTCTTTGAAGCCTTAAGACTATTAAGGATCTAAATCTTGATAAATTTTTAGTTTTGAAGATTGATGATAGCGTTCCACCAAGTAATTGCTTTCTACCATTGACATCGACATATTATGAGCTGATTGAACCTTACATGCACACTCTATTTTAGTTGACCACGGAAGCATTAGACAAAGACAGAGATGAGAATGTTGAAAAAGTTGGGTGTATTTAAAATTTGTTTTTCAACTACGTCTGTTGAAATGTACGCGTCCACCGGTAAACTCAGAACCAGGTCCCTCGACAGAATTGAAGTGCAGAAAATAAATAGCATAATGTAAAACAGGCATAAGAGTTTTCGTGGAAATCTCTTTGCTGAAGGTAGTAAAATCACGACAAGTCACACATGATTTTCCAACTGTTTTCACTGATCTTCTCAAGCAAAAGTGAAACATTAACACCCTAATCCCACACTAAGTAGTACTCCTATTGCTTAAAAGAGCCAAATTGAATGCATCCATTACCCACTATACTAACCCTCACTGATTAATATAGACCTTAACCATAAGACACAAAGTTAACTCTATCAATGTTCTTACGAAGACTCGAACAAAGATTTGAAACGTTTCTAACAAGAGTGAAACGAATCCTACAATTTTAGCTCAATACAACCATTCAAGAACACCAGCAGGTACGGGAAGCACTTCTCAGTTGATCAGGTCCTTGTTGTATGTCTTCTTGTGCTTGAGTTCTTCCTTGAAGATGATCTTTTCTTTTTAAGATTGTGACTTTTTGTATGCCAAAGTTTCAATTTGTGTTTTGGATAAGAGACTTTATAAAATGAGCATTTACTCCTCGAGATGACCATTGGCTGAGAGTCTGCTTCCCTAAAATGACGTGCACCTACCACATCTGAGGTGACAACTTTTTCAATAGCTCTCTTGTCATCCTTTTCACATTTGTAGTCTTGGAGGGACCAGGCCCCTTGCAATGTTCTTTGTGAGTTCTTGAGAAGACTTGCTAACTCTTTTTCTCTTTTAAATTAATGAATATTCTTGTTGTTTGTCATTTGATTATATTGACCAAAAAGAGTTATTGTCCACTATACAAACATCCTCGTCTGTTTCTATTTGTGAAGTATGCTAACAACTTCACCAACTCACTGACAGGACAACTTTACACCATTATAAATCTGGACGAGAGAACTCAACCAATTATCGAATTATTCTCTTATCCTAGGACTTTGATTATCTCTTTTTGAGAAGTTATGTAGAAAAAAAGAAAAGAAAATCATTATCAGGGACACATAAAACATTACAGAGGAATGTTTGTTTATTTTTTTGATCAAGGGCCTACTTTTACGAGTCTTATTAAAGTGAAGCATGATATGGAAAAAAGGAAGTATGGGAATTATGAATATATAGGACTTAAAGTAATATATAGGAAGCATTATGTTACATTTTTGTTCATTATTTTCGGCATGGCTTCTTTGACTAACTTGGACCTTTTTTTTGCAGAAGTCGTTGGTGATATGGTCATGCATCACCAAGTGAGAGATGAATAGCCTTTCAAGGGAAACTCTTATTTCATTGTTTTCAACCAGCAGCAGCAAGTATGAAGTTAATGCACGTGTAGGGAGGGGGATTGTTTTTCTATTGTATTCAAAGGGTAGTACAAACTACCTCTTTCTGATACAGAAACTGATATATATACTCTCTAATAGGTTGTGCTGTTAGTCTTTATGATCATCTCAGAAGAAGGAAAACAGAGAAATATACCCTGCTCGTGCTCGGTTCTACAGACGGTGAAAGAACGATTGAATAAAGACAAATTTATAACATTCCAGATAACAAGTTTAATACGTTGTCAATTTCATACTGATGCAACTTTTATAATTTTCTGAACTGGATGTTGTGCCCAAAAAAAGAAACTCTATGTCATGTGTAGGTCATAACACTAACCTAAAAATAGGCGAGGCTACATCCTGACAAATGAAATAGTAAATTTTAGAAATGAATAAGTGCATTCAATTTGAAATAGAGACAACTTAACTCCATCACCAATCTAATATAAAATAAGGTTTCTCCGGCTCCTTCGTAATCCTTTTTGCAAGCTCCTCACTTTCGAGTTGCAGCAGCTGATTTTTTCCATCAAAAACTTTTATATCTTTTAACTGATTATTCCGAGATGTGCTTCCATTAGAAGAGGAATGACTCGAATTCTTCATAGCCATTAAACAATCAATTAACTGTGTGACTGTTTCAATATCAATTGAGGATACGTTCAGTCTACAAGGATGACAACTCCATAGCAAAGCATCCACAAAAGTTGAGCACTCGACAATTTCATCCATCAGTAACATATTGAGATTTAAAACGTCCACCAATCCAATAGAACCTATGTGGTCCATTTGCAAATCTGTCATGTTGATCTCATCATCGCAGTCGGATAAACAAAGGATAACTTCAGACCAAGAGGACGAATTTGATAGAAACTTCCTCAAATTACAAAACCATTCCGTATCTAAACTGGAAAAATGAAGAATGATTTTTGAGTTCTTCAATTGGCTTGTTTCTCTTGCAATATGAGGAATTTCAGTCCCTGCATAGTCAAGGTATACCAAATTTGGAGCATCAATATCACATGTTTGGAAAAATTGTATAATCTTCAAGACCTTGAGGGAATCCGACTTGATCTTTAGAACATTCATCCCCGGACAATCCTTAAGGATGAAAGAGACAATAAAGGGACAACTATCAAGTAGAGTCTGAATCATGTTTTCGTCTAACGTCACATTAGATAGAGAAATCTTTCTCATAGAATTGCTATTCACAACCCCACTCACAGGCATAAGAGTACAATCGTCCAGAACCAATTCTCTTAATGATTTTGCTGCCAAGATTGTTAAAATAGGCAGCGGGTATGATGTAAAGTGAAGTACAAGTTGTTCTACACCATTCTCAAGTGCAATGAGAACCCACTTATCAACCAGATGAAAAAGTTTGGAAGAATCAGAAAAAAGCTCTGTTAATTCAAACTTATGTATAGGAATTTTACCTTTCCCATATCTCTCCATGATTTTATCCACTTTCTTTGTATGACCTTCCCGGCCTCGCCTACAACTTACTGTGAATTCCAAGTTGGGAAGAGTCAACCAAGCTTGCGACCATGTTTTGGAGAGAATACTCATCTTGGATGCTTCTTTATAACCAATCAAACAGAGTATGTTCTGAATGACACATTCCGGCAATAAGTCAGCCATGATTGTATCAAAACCCTAATGTTAATGGAAATTTATACAATTATTTTTGCAAGAAAAAAGACCTATCGTCTCTCTATTTATAATTTATAGGAAACCTATTTCTGAATTAAAGTGTGTTTGATTAGTTACGTTTATCTTCCCTAAATAAATGGTTCAATGTATTATTTATTAGATGAACAAAAATAGGGAGAAATATATTTCTTTTTCCTTATTTCACAATTGTATCATTAAAACTAGGAATTTAAATATTGATTCCTTATTTTGTAACTGAATATTCCTCATTCAAAAAAAAAAAAAAACGGAGTATTCCTAAAATTAAGGATTCAATTAAGGAAAAATTACTTAGATTGATACCCTTTAATAAATAATTACTGATTTTAGCGATATTTTTTTTTTTTACCATTTATAGTAATACTATGTTAAATCTGCAATATGAATTAAAAGTGAATTATGTATGCAATATATTATTATTGTTATTATTATAATAATAATTATTATTATTATTAAATAGTAAATTTAAGTTCCATAATAGAAAACTTTTCACATACCACTAAAATATTATCGTAATAAATTTGAAGTTCATTCATGAGCATTCCTTTTCCAATTATCATCGAGCTGCATGACATTTTTTCTTCTTAATTATTGAATTTTTAGCACTTAAAACAATTGTCATACGAAGAAATTCATACAATGTAAATATTTAATTGAGGAGGACCTATAGGATAAAGGTCATGTACAATCATATATATATATATATATATATTAAATATGAATAATTTTATTACATAATGGTAGAATATGAATTTCAATAACTACACTTAAATTTTTTAGTTATGACATCATAATTACAATTGATTAGATTAAATTCAATTAGAGTAGAAGGCAAAATAATGTAG
The DNA here is from genome assembly GCA_027704785.1 of Solanum chmielewskii. Lineage (NCBI taxonomy): Eukaryota > Viridiplantae > Streptophyta > Magnoliopsida > Solanales > Solanaceae > Solanum > Solanum chmielewskii. Next base: position 55,473,927 of record JAKWIX010000326.1, on the reverse strand, counting down.
GAAACTTTCAATTCGATGACTCTTTGAATTTTAAATTAAAATAAAATTAATGTATCACGATTCAATGTAGGGGTGTGCATTCGGCTTTTCGGCTTGATTTTATACTAAACGGTTTGGAATTTCGATTTTTGGTTTGAAAAAGTGCAACCCAATTTGAACCATAATGTATTTGGTTTGGTTTGGTTTTTCGATTTTCATTTTCTAAATTGAAACCAAACCAAAAAACTAAACAAAGTAAATTATAAATTCAAAACCAAACCAAGAATTCAAAAAACCATTTAAATTAGAATTTGGTTTGGTTTTTCGGTTTAATCCAAATAATGCACACCCCTAATTCAATGTGCTCCATTAATAAAATTTTGGTTGGTGAAAAGACAGTCAAATATCACTACAAAAATCTGTAAATTGCTTCCTAGATTATCATATTTTTTTATTTTCTAGCATCTACTATTTTCTTTTCTCTTCCTAGATGATGATATAGATACATGTCGTGAAGATGATAACTGAGGAGAAGAACATATTGATCTGAAATTAAAAAGAGAAGTTTTCTTGCAATATAGTTCAAGTGTTAAACTTTGAACGAAATATAAGATATGACATATATATTGATTTATATATTTTTTTATGTTAGCTTATGATTTTAGGTTTTTCTTTTCCATTTTGTAGTTAATGTATGGTTGTCTAAAATAAATTTGATATGCAACTCATATTTTTTTGTAATTCTGTATCATAGTGCATTGTTATGGATTTTAATTCTGTATTTTTTTGTTATTATTCTTTTAAGTGCTACTTAATTGACAACTTTTATTAATACATAACGAGTTTGATAATACTTGAATAGTTTATGCAGTATGTTTTTATTTAACTACAAATAATTTAAGTAAAGATTGCTAAAAGATTACTGCTTTGAATGAAAGATTTTGATTGTATTACTTTATTGTCTATCTAACATAGTGTTTTGATCATATTCATAACCTTCAAATGTTTAATTTAAAACTTTAATATGTGTTTTGATATTCCTCTATCTTTATCTATATAAATTCGTCTTTCTTATTTCATGAAACTCACATCCAATATTATCCATTTCATTTAAGATTAAAATAGTGAAACCATCAACATAAATTATATGATATATCTACCTTAATATGATTTTATCACTTTATAAAAATGAGAGTAATTTTTTTATTTGAATTATGCTTTAGTTTGACTTGATGAAGAAGACATTTGAATTTTGATTGAATATGAGAGTAGGTGCTAGAAAGCCTTAGAAAGTTATCTACACATGTTTTCATTGAACTTTAATCTTTCTAACGAATTTATATAATATTGCATAAGGCAAACGTGCAAAGCACGTATTCAGAAACAAGTATATTAAAAGTGAACAAGTGTAAAAAATATTTTATTAATATAAATGATAATATTTTTTTAATGTAGTATATTTATGTAGTTTTCCAAAAATAAATAAGGACTTTCTTTTACCTGCTTGTCTCTTCATCGTCATTATTTATCACCTTGTCTTCAACACCAAGCAATTTTAGACAATCACCAACACACTAAAAAATATATATGATAACTCTTTTCTGATTTATCTTTTTCTTTTTAAAATTTAGGCTAGTTAATCTAATAAAAAGTTACCTTTGTAATGATGAAAACTGCTTAGCTAATTCATAAATAGGCACGATGACTACCTTGTTGGCTGAAATGATATATTATAACGTTAAAAGTATTAGATATTCAATTTAATTATAACAATTCAATTTTACTCGTGAGAGTTTTGGTGGAGTGGTACATACTTCTTCATCTTTAATTAGATTTCTCATATTCAAGTCGCCTTTATAAGAAAAGGGGTTACCAAAAATGTTAGACTTTTCAGCATGAATTCAAATTTAGTTAGATTTCAATGTGGATACCAAACACTGGATGGATACATATCGCAATTTAATTTTTTTTAAATTAAGAAAGCTTAATTTAAAAAGATTTTAACAGATAAACATGTAAAAATTTAGAAAAAAAATGGGTAAGTTGTTCTTATTTTCACTTTAAGAGAGTTTATACTCACTCCGTCCACTTTTAACTGTCATGATTTCCTTTTTAGAAATAAATTATAAGAACTTTGATTAAGATTTTACGACGTATTTTTCCATCATATTGATTTGAAAAAAGAATGCAATTTATAGCATTTTTCGTATAGTTTTTGAATATTTAATTTTTTGTTTAAAATGTCAAATTTAGTGTAATCTAATTTAACTTGAAAAATTAATCAAATAGACTTTCGAAAAACACAATATGACAATTAAAATTGGACCGAATGAATAACACATAAAGAGTCTGCTAACACGCCATTACTCAACGACTAGCTCTCTATTTTTCACCCTTTCGATGTAAAAAAGAAAAACCTCTGTTTTTAGATGGTAAAAATCACGTCTCCAACTTCTCAATTCCTATCTTCCATCCTCCAAAGAGTGAACCAAGGGGGATATTTATAAGACGAATTTTGGATCTATTTTGGGGGGAGATTTGTTGGATTGGATTTTAAATTTGAGGCCTTAGCGTATTTCTCGCATGTTGGATGATGTACACTTCCTTGAGAGATAATGTTCTCGGGGAACGTCTGAAAGCACTCCGTTGTGTCATTATCCTGAAAAAACTTCGTTGACCACTCTTTGGAAGAACTATGTAGTTCATGTTGTGGCTTTCTCCCATGCTTGTTGTAGTCTTTTCGGGATTTTCTTCAGGATCTTTTCTTTCCCCTTGAATGTCAAGTCAATTAAACGTTCTACTTAGCCGGCCTTTAAAGTCGACTCACCCAATAAACCAACTCCTATACCCTCCCCCGATGTCATTTTTTCTTCAAAAAGATCAACAAAGTGAAGTTCAGGTAGTCAACCAACTGAGCTAGATGTTTGCAATGACGATTACATAATCAAGGTCCAAAGTTACAGACGAAAACATCAAGAAGATGGAAAATCAACTGTAGAATTACATGACAAATGATGCAAAAATGGACCACTTAGGCCGGGAACTTTTGCCTAGCATGGGAAAATGTCAAGCAGAAGGTCAAGAATAACAGATTCAAACGACAATTCCATAGGAAGGCCTCAAGCGAGCAGTTTTTATCTCTAGGGGTGATGAAATTTCAAAGAAGGCGCGTGATTCTTCAGTTTTTGGTACTTTTCATATAATCTGAATAGTGAAATCACAACAGAAGCTGGCGATGTATGTTCTTCATCTCAATGGAAGAGCGGAGTTTGGTACTTTTCATATCATCTGAATAGTGAAATGGTTTGATTTTGTGGAAGAAATGTACAAAATCAAGCATCCTACCATCCCGGATGAATCAACATTCTACAGGACAATATAGGCATAAGAAAAACTTGATTACATTGATCTTAGGAAGTTAAACCAACCAAAAATACCTATTGTCTTCGGTTAAAAGAAATCCAAATATCAGCTAACGATAAGAAAATCAAATTGAACGACAACAAACGAACCTCTGATCCTTATGTTGGAAGGGAAGGGTAAAAGAAGTAAAGAAGTCTGTATTTATTTGATGAAAAACAGTTTATTAGATGCAGCAGGGCTAAGCTCGTAATGGGCATCTCAGAAGAAGTGAAAAAGTGTTCCCTGGATGAATAGGCCCCCATTTATATATTAATTCGGCTCATTTTGACTCGCCCAAATTCAGTCCATTTGACACCTATACCTTTGAATGGCCCCTACTTGTAGCATTGCGAATTCACAATATTCTATCCCTATTTTTTGGTTATTCAGTCGCATTTCAGATTCAACGCCCTTTCGGAAGTATATACTGCCTTGTGAAAGTCGATAGACAGTAATGGCTTGTGTTTTCAGTCCAATTAGTAATTATTGAATCTATACTTACATGTCCTCCTTCTGTTCCACTTTACATGTCTTGTCTTTTACTAAACACGAAGTTAGAAGGGAGAGAAGACTTTTGAATTTGTGGTCTTGAATTAAAGATTACATACATACTCGTGGACTTTAACATGTTATGTTATTCCTATTAAGGTAACGTCATTAAGAGAGAAATGAAATGTTGAATAAAAAAGCAAAGTGATATTCTTTTTGTTTCGGACAAAAAAGAAAAGTAAGACTCGTATCGGCATCTAGAGGTTTAGTGGCTTCAACAAGAAGCAGAACGGTAGGATTCATCAACAGGGCCTGGAAAGTTACAAATCCAAGAGAGGTGTGGTCTTCTCAAAAGGGAAATTGCAGGCACAAGATGGTAAAAATGACCTGAATTACTCCTCCATTTCAATTTATGTGCCTGGTTTTGACCTAGCGCATGGAGTATATGAAAGTAAAGAAGAGTTATGAATCTTGTGATCTTATACTAAATATATATGAAATGTACCAAAAGAGAACCAAAACTCTCTTTGATCTTGTGGTCATAAACATGCAATGTGGAAATGTACGATTAAAGAATACCCAAATGAAAGAAACATTTTTTTTAAAACAAACTAAAAGGGGAAGTAAGAGGAACAATGTTTCCCATCCAAGTCACACCAAAGAAAGCTATTTCCTATAAGAAGTATAATTCATAAGAAGGAGCTGAATTCTCAGTCGACATCACATGTGACTCAACTCTGAAACATGCATAAGGTGACTAAATTGAACGCGAAACGAAATTAATGTTAGCAGACAATATGATGCAACGAGATAACATGCTCCTGACTTCAAAGATCCAAAATAAATTGTTGCAGGAGATCCATCTTTTTTCTACAGGATAAAAACTAAGAGCAAATCTATCAATCCGTACACATGTTTACATAGGCAAGACTGCAATAAAATAGACCAGCTGGAATGCATTTAGCGGCCTCGACCACGTCCACGCCCACGACCGCGCCCACGACCACGTCCCATAGGCTTTCCTGAAGAGGAACAATCAAAGCAAGAGCGTATTAGAAGGATGTTCAAGCAATAAGGAAATTTAACCATACACCCACAATGTACAAAAACATCTGAACGTAGTCCTTAACAATACCAGCTGTTGGCTTCTTTGGCTTCACCCTAGGTGTTTCTTCCACCAGTAACGTCTCAAGATTTAAGCTGTCAGGGAGGATGTAATAACGGATGTTGTTACCCCTCACACTCAGGTGATCCAACGTCACTGGATTCTTCCCTTTTAGCGTAATTTTGACAGCCTTCAGATGTGTGTTCATGCTAACATCCACACCTGTAAAAATATAACTGCCTTTAGAAACTTTAACTCACAGCTCTCAATTTAGCAACTTCAATAAGGAGACAGATGTAATAGCCGCTGTGCCTAGTTAATATCAAAACACATACTGATATGCTCGAATACAAATTTCTATATCCCTATTATATCTAGCAATTTTCTGTAAGTATAAGCAACCCCTCAAGGAATAAAAGTCAAAAGCATGGAAAGGACAACCAACAGAGAAAGGAAAATGCTATGTCTCAAAATATGAGAACAGGACAAAATATCTACTTTTGACTACTATAGTTATCTAGAACAGAGATAAACTCTGCAATGCATAGTAGCTATTTTCCATGCAAATTTGACATTTTCAATGCAACCAGCACAAGCCCTGGCACTTGCCATAAGAAGCCTATCTAAGTTTGCTAAGGCATCTCTACAGCCAGACAAAGAAGCTACAGTATGATGATCTTTTTTAGAGGATAAAGCAATTATTATTTTTTAAAATGTAGGCACAAAGCACGCCTGTATATGTATACCAAAAAGCAGAACGCCTACCTAAAGATATGATGTTCGATCATTCTATGAATGACACCTATCTTCAATGCATAGAGGTATATCATGGGAGCACCAAAAAGAAATAAGGGATAAATGGCTACTCCTCAATTGTAAAAAATCTATAGTACAATGAATACAGATAACATTCACAACAAGATTACAACAACAGATAAGAATTATAAACGCAACACTAGGTGTTGTTTTCATAAAACTTGGGTACAACATAATAAGCTATAAGTTGATCGCACGCTAGCATAAGCTCAAGTATTCATGCATAGTGAATAACAGTAGTTCGACACAGCTTTAGCTCCTCATCTAGTTGAATTTAAGATTAGTTAACATTGCACAGCAAAAGTCAGAGTACACAACATCATATAGCCACTTACTTCTCACTCTTTGCGCTAGTTCTACATGCTCAAATATCAAATGCAACCAGCCTATAGAACTTGACGTGTCGTACTCTTTCTGACCTAAGTACCTGGAAGTTAAGCTCGAGCTGGGAAATAAGAACTTACTCACGCCTCACATAGACAATGAAAATCCACAAACAAGTGGAGGCAACATGGTTTATGCTCATATAATCAACTAACAAGTGTTATAAGTTACCCGTATAGCAACAACTAGGTAATCAAAATTTTATACAGATAAAATTTAATATTTGTCAATTAGTGTTACATTTGCTGATATGAGCAACTAATGCTCATCTTTGGAAACAAAGGGATAAAGACAACATGGTTTTGCATAGAAAATAAGAGAGCTCTTGGACCAAATGACTCCAGCATAGAATGTTCCACTTGTAGGGACCTGAGAGCAATGGTGGCATAATGATGTGGAGCCATGTGCAGACTTAAATTTCTGAAGATCATTACATTATCGACCTATTCTATTGACAAAATGATAATGAAGGTCTTACAACATCAACGAAAGAAACAACACCACAGTTTCAAAAAAGTTCGGTACGACTAAATGAATCCAATTGACCATGTTACTCTGTTTAAACTTATCTCAGGCTAATATTACACAACATTGAAAATATTAGCAGTATAAGAAATACCATTTATACTTCCTACTGATGTATCAAATTAATGGTGACATTAACCCGTGAAAATTTAGAAGTATTAGAAAATACTACTGTCTCAATATTAAGTCAAGACAGATTCTACTGATCTACCTCCCTTAAGTGAAGCATTGGTCACTGATTTACTTTCCCCTTATGTGGTGAATTGGTTATTCAGTAATTTTCCTCCCTTAAGTGGATAGAAGCGATGTAGTTCAGGTTGTTTGGTATGGATGGAACAGAAGTAAGACAGATACATTTCCTTTTTCCATTAAAATTCAGATATACTGAAAAATCCACATAGAAGGATACACAACCCATCTACATTTGCTTTATATGCCTTTTTTACTTAGAACGAAATTAACTCTTAACCTCTTACTTCCATTGCTCTTAAGATTCTTTTTTCCACCCCAGCCAAACATAGTTTAAGTTTCAAAGCAAAGAATATATGAATGGGGTTAACTTAAGAAAAATATTAAGAAAATGACAAAAAGATGATAAGAATCCCATGTTCACTCCCATAATTTCTTAGTTTTTTGTTTTGTTTCATAATATAGAGATTTGTATTCAGTATACGAACTGTGAATTAATGAAATGGTCCGAATAAAGCAAAACAAATAGAGAACACTCATATAGACAAACCAACTAGTTTGGGATTGAGACATCACAGTTGTATTTAAATGCATACTAATTCATTGAAGGAATTGCTGAATTATTACAGTGACACTTCAAATTTCTTCGAGTTGTGTAATAATCCAACTTTTACAGCTACAAAAAAAGCGAACGAGTGATGTTATTTTTATTGACCCAGAGTACAGTAAATGCATTGACAGAGATGAACTACAGTGATCTAGAGTCTAGACATAAATTACAGTGATGATAGGCAGAAATAGCTCTGCACTTGAGAATGAATTCCTATTGGTATTTCAAAGGAACTTCATAGTTGAAGGACTGAAGTAGAGATAATACGTGTGAATCAGAGAGGATAAGAAGATAACAAATTCAGAAGGGCAGTGAGAGGAGTAGACAGATTGAGACGAGTTACCACATATACTTTCTATAGCTTCTCAGCCCTAGCTTCGATGCATTTATGGACATACATAGTGACTCACAGTGGAGGTGAAGGAGAGTGAAGTAAACTACTGCAGTCCCCAAACTAACTTAACTCGTGGCATAAACCAAAGATAGTTTAGCAACTTGGTTTCGTTGTTGTTGCTGCTCCGTTTTTCCACCCCACCCCCAGGAGCCTAGAAGGATCAATAGTTTCCGATCTATCCTCTGACCCAAACCCTCAACCTAACAGTGCTCAACCACTTGAGCAAAACCTCACTTGTCTGTCATGAGCACTAATTTTTGTATATCCTTTATAAAATTGTTTGGAAATGCTTTATTTAAGCATGAAAATCTATTGGAAAGAACCTCTTTAACTCTACGACCTCACCACTTGTGGAATTATTATGTTGTTGTTGTAGTTCAGTTAGCGACACTTCCAAATAACTTGAAATTCATACAAACACATTATTTAATTCACATATTGGCTTGAGAAATTACATTGTTGATTTTAGCTAAGAAAGAAAGAAAGATAAGGAGGGTGACCTGTAATGGTTCCATGAACAACGGTGCCGTTTTTGAGCTCAATTGAGACAGTCTCGTTGTTCAGCTTCATCAAAAATCTGCACAAAAAGGTAAAGTTAAATCCATTGCTAAGCTCACTGGAAAAGAAACTCAAAAAAATGAAGATATCGCATGAACCTGACGAGCTTCATTGTTGCTTGCTGAAGAAATTGAAAACACACTAATCTAGGGCTTTAGTTTAGGGCAAGGAGCGCCAGGGGTTGTTCAAAATACACAAGTGATGTCTTATTATATGCCTCGTCTGGGAACGTCCATTGGACTAAACGTGGGCCGTCGTCTCACACTATTTAATGCTAAGAATATAAGAATAATTACACCTCTTAGGTATCTATATACGTAAAATTACAAAAATCAAATACCGTAAAATTATAATTTATTCTTTAAAATTTATAATTATAAAAAATTTCTTAAATAGACACAATAATATAGGCGTTGATACATTAAAAAGAGGATCAAGTATATTAATGACAAAAAAATCAAAGCGCTAATACATTAAAAAGAGGATCTGATACATGCGCTGATGCATTAAAAAGAGGGTCCGATACATTAGTGGCATTTTTGACTTAAGAGAAAAATGAGGAATTTTGGAGATTTGTAAAACTTGTAGAAAGTAATGATAATAAGTAAACTAAAAGGTGAGATTTCTGTAATTAATCTGGATATGTATTTAAGTTGTATCCAATATTTTTAAAATTTTCAACTTATTGCCATTTTGGCAATGAAATGGTCAAAAATGTGATGGAGTTTCAAACCCATAAAAGATACCGATACTAAAACATTTTAGGCATGTAACCACCGTCAAATAGTATGGCCTAAACTGTCAAAAAGTCAAAAGTCACACTTTCAGACTTTAGACAACACTTAAGAGGGGGTGACCTAAAAAAGTGTGACCCTTGACTTTACGCCACACTTTTCAAGTGTTACCTTAGCAGTTACGCTTAAAAAGTGTGGCCCATGAGGTACAAATGTCACGCTTTGCAATACCTCATACAACAACACTTTAGTTTCATACAACTACACTTTTAAGTGTAGTCTTTGCTTCCCTTTTTGCCACACTTGCATTTATACCTCTTCTACGACATCACTTTTCAAGTGTAACCGATGCTAATGTATGTGACACAAGTTATAATACATAAGCTACACTTTTAAAGTGTGGCAATTTTATAACCCGTCAAGAAAATTATATGCCACAATTTCTGATTGAAAATATAAAATATTATTCGAGTATGTTCACTTATCGCATGCTAAATTATAATTCAATATAAATTATCTCAAGCACTACATTAGCTAATAAATAATACAAATGTATTGATTTTCTACAAAAACTTTGAAAATAACATATCTTGTACTACACATACTTATATAGCAATATTTTAAGATTACTTATATAGCAATATTTTAAGATGTGCATTAATAATGATTTCAACAAAACTAAATGTATAAAAGCATCACAATAGTTTAAAAATTCTTCATCAATCATAGATCGAATTGACTTGTGGCCATCATCAGTGGCGGATTTAGGATTATAAGGTTGTGGGTGCTCTATAAAAAATATGTGTTAACAATAAGATTCGAACCTTGGTACAACAACACTAAAAAAGTTTTAAGTACCCATCCTAGAATCATTGGGCCAACTGTATGATTTATTAATTGGGTTCTCTATGTTAATTTTATACAAATATCTATCGATTTCTACATAGATATATATATATATATATATTTATAATGAAGTTAATGGGTGCTCAAGCACCCGCCGGACACCATGTGGGTTCGCTCGTGGACACCATTCAAATTCAATGACCCACTTTTTCCTGCACATCACAAATGAAACTAAAATTAAAAGGAAATCATGCTCAACAATTCTAAAACAAATTTTCATGAAAATTATTTTGTAACATGGGACTATCATTGCCCCCTAGTCCATTTGTGACAATTCAAAGATACCTTCTCATTTTATACCTTCAGTAGTTCAATAGACCAAGCTTAGAGATAGACATCTTACCATGAACTTTTGATTCGAATTTCAATCAGCATGAAGCAACCAGCACCTCAGAAAAGTGACGGTATTAGAACACGAAGAAAACCACCATCAAGGGGTCATCCAAGATTTGTTGCAGAGATCAATGATTCTTTACAAAAGGTGAGGCTATGGCTTGTGACATTTAACACTGTTAAAGATGCTGCAAGGGCTTATGATCAAGCTGCTCGGGGGCTAATTGATGAAATCCATGAGTATTCAAAAATTTCCAGCAATGGAGGAAACACAGAACTTTTCAGATGAAGAGAGAATTGTTAAAGTGAAGAGAGAAAATACTCATATCAATCACATGTTCTATACAATGGTGTATCTAGCTATCTATATATAGAACAATGAAAAAATATCTAACTAATCTAGATTAGCTGTACATTTTATAACTAACTAATTTTTTATCCACTATCACTAACTGTTCTAACAATAATCAACTTAACTAACTTGTTCCACGTCACTGATCCGAGTGATACCTCCATGTCATCAATTCATGTGATGCTCCTCATTCTCAACACTCCCCCTCAAGCTAGGTGCTGAAAAATCATTGATCATCCCTAGCTTATCTACAAGTTATTCGTGTTGTCCTCTCCCTAAAGCTTTTGTAAATAGATCAGCTACTTGATCCTTTGAATGAACATATTCAGTCTTGACTATTCCCTCTTGAATTTTTCCCTGATAAAATGTAAATCAATTTCTATATGCTTCATCCTTTCATGAAAAATGGGATTTGCAGCAATCTGTATTGCTGACTTGCTATCACTGTGTAGAGTTACTGGCAATTGAACCTTTATAACCAATTCTTCGCATAACCCAACAAGCCATAGTATTTCTGATACCCCTGATGCCATACTTCTATATTCTACTTCTGCTGAACTTCTGGATACAATAGTCTGCTTCTTAGACTTCCAAGAAACTAATGAATCACCCAGCTTTATTACATAACCTGTTACTGACCTTCTTGACATGGGGCATGCTGCCTAGTCTGAATCACGAAAACTTTAAGTTTATTTGACTGCTTTGAACTCATATGAATACCAAGTCCTGGAGCATTTTTAATATACCTCACAACTCTCAAAGCAAATTCCATGTGAGACTTCTTTGGACAATGCATGAACTAACTGAGTGTATGAATATCATATGATATATCTGGCCTAGTCATGGTTAAGTATAGAAGCTTTCCAATCAATCTTTGATATGGTCCTGCATTCTCTAACTTGACATCTCCCTTTATTCCCGTGTGATCATCTAATTCAATTGTTGTCAACTTCTGATTGAATTTCATACGTGCAGTTGCTGGTTTAGAACCTGCCAATCCCAATTTTGTAATTAATTCTATAGCAAACTTCCTTTGATTCATCAAGATCACATGCTTTGATCTTGCAATCTCAATCCCAAGAAAATACTTCATTTCACCAAGATCCTTTATTTTGAACTTGGATTGCTTTGTTCTAATATAAGTTGATGATCATTTCCTGTGATCAGGAGATCATCTACATAAACTAATATCACCACCTTCTTTGTATTCACCCTTTTTGTGAAAAATGATTAATCATAATGACTTTGAATTAAACCAGAATCAATTAGTGCCTCTGTAAGCTTCAAGTTACACTGTCTTGAAGCTTGTTTGAGTCCATACAAGGACTTTTGCAGCCTACATACTTGGTTCTCCCCTGGCTGGGAAGGCCTTGTGGGACTTTCATATACACCTCTACAAGAAATCTCCTTGTGAAAATGCATTATAGACATCCATTTGGTGAAGACACCAATTCTGAGAAGCTGCAAGATCTAGAACAACCCTCATTGTGACCATTTTAACCATTGGAGAAAAGTTTCTTGATAATCTATGCCCTCTTTATGGTAGTAACCCTTAGCTACCAACCTTGCTTTGTATCTATCAACATCACCATTGGCCTTGTACTTGATCTTATACACCCATTTACATCCAATAGGTACCTTATGAGGAGGTAAGGCAGTCAAGGACTAAGTGTTGTTATCTTGAAGATCCTGAAGTTCTTGATCCATAGCCAGAATCCATTTAGGATCAATAGCAGCCTCAACATAACTTTGAGTCCCCTTGAGGGAAGTGAGTTTGGTGAGAAAAGCTTGATATGTACCAGACAAGCATGCATTGGACATGTAGTTGGACATAGGATAGTGACATGTATTTGCAGAACTAGTGGAAGGCTTATTACTGCAAATATATTCTTGCATCCATGATGGCTGAGTTTTCACTCTAGTAGATCTTCTAGGTTGCACAACAATTGCAGGAACATGTGGTACTGGAACAGGAAAATTATCTTCAAGAACTACATTAGGAAGTTCAGCAACATCAGCAGGTGGTGGAGCCATAGATGCTGGATTAGACACAACATCAGCTAGCCAGTTTGTAGAAGCTGAAAAGGAAAAATAGATTCCTTAAATTGTACATCCCTGCTAACAAAAAAATTGTTAGTCAACAAGTTATAGAGTCTATATCCTTTTTGTGTGTCTAACTATCCCATGTGAACAACCCCTATAGACTTAGGCTCAAACTTGTCCCCTTTGGTGAGAGTATTTGCAAAACATAAACATCCAGTAGTTCTCATGTGTTGTTGGGAAGGACTTCGACCATACAATAGCTCAAAAGTTGATTTTCAAGATAGACAGTGGCAATCTATTAATGATGTAGACAGTATTATGAACATATTCTCCCCAAAATTTTGAGAGGCAAATGACCTTGTAGTCTTATGGCTCGAGCAACCTCTAGAATATGTTGTGTTTTCTCTCAACTAAACCATTCTGTTGAGGTGTATGTACACACGAACTCTAATGGATCATACCATAAGTTTGAAATTAAGCATTACACTCTGAGTCAAAAAACTTTGTACCATTATCACTTCTAAAAACTTTAACAGTTGCACCAAACTGAGTTTTTATTAATGCAAAAAGCAGTTTCAATATGACAACTACATCACTCTTCAATTTCAACAAGAAAATTCAAGTCATTCTACTATGATCATCAACTGTAAGGAAGCATCTACTCCCATCATGATTACACACTCTATAAGGTCCCCATACTTCAGCATGTATCATCTCTAAAGGTGTAGCAAGCCTATTGTTTCTAATAGGAAAAGGTATTATTATTTGTCTAGATAATGGACAAATAGTACAATCATTTATTCTACTACTATTACTCGAATCAAACTTCATGTTTGGAATCTTCTCCAATACTTTGTCAGAAGCATGACCCAGCATTTGATGTCAGATTGCTAAGTCTTCTCTTGCAGAAACAATGTTAGATTGTACAGTTGCCACCATAGTTTTCTAAAAATCCTTCAGTTGCAACTGCATCTTGTATAATCCATCAAAAACTCTACTAATCCCCTTCACCTTCCCACTGTGAAGCACGTGCATGATGCATACATCAAGGTAAAAACTAACAAAACACCTTAAAGCCTTGGTTAGTTTTGAGAAGATTATACTGAAACTTTGGTATGTACAAGACATTTGTAACTTTGCTCCCATCTTCCAAATCACAAGAACCAATACATGATACTTCAATATCATTACCATCTGGAAAATAAAAATTTCCTGGACATCTGTTATCTATCATTCTATTGTCATTAAGAAAATTCTTGTTGTAAGTCATGTGATTGGTTGCTCCTGAATCTACTATTCATTTTAACATAATCAATGTTATGTTTGGCTAGGAAAGAATGGAGTATGCCTGTCATATTTTGTCCATTTGTCACATTGTCCTTGTCGATCAACTTCATCAGTTATTCATACTGATCTTGAGTAAACATGATGGCTGCTTTGCGACCTGTTTCATTTGCACTTGTCATACCGGATGAGAATCCTTCTCATGTTGCTCTTCATACTTCACTGCATTGGCTGTTGTATTGAAACATCCAGACACATTTTGATTTCCTCACATTCTTCTCCTTCCTCTAGTGTCTGCTGGATACCCATGCACCTTCCAACATTTTCAATTGTATGACCTCTCATTCCATAATGATCACAGTAGAAGTCACTTTTCTTTCTAGGCTTAAAATTGTTCTCAACATCCTTGTAGCTTCCACCAAGTGTTCTTTGATTTCCAGTAACTTTGCTTCTGTTGCTAAACAAAGATGTTTCATCCATAGTTTCACTTACATGTACTGCCTTTCCCAGTGATCTACGACTTTCTTCAGATATCACCATTGAGTAAGCCTTGTTCAAACTTGGAATTGTAGTTGTCATCATGATTTGACTTCGACATTGCACATAGGAATCATTTAGTCCCACCAAGAACTGCAAAAGTCTCTAGTACTCATAATTCTCTATATATTTCTTCGATTCTACACATTCACACCCAAGGCATGGCATGAGAGTGTTAGGATCGAATCCACGCAGACACACTTAATGAATGAAGAACACAAGAACTTCCAAGAGAAACATATGAGAGATCTAGAGAGGGAAAGAGAGAAACCAATATTTCGTGGTAACACCCCGTGAGTAAACAAACACGACGGTGGGGTATATTTATATTAATAAATTAGAGCATTTTTTATTACAGAGAATAAATGAAAAATATATATTAATCAGGCTCCACAACCTAACAGAGAGCATCAAATTCCACCTAGAGATCCTTCATCTTTGAAAAATAACCCAAAACAGAAGATGTGCCCTGAGTCAAATGGTCTATCTCTATGTGCAGATGGAAAACTCTAGATCCATCAACCTTGTCCAACCTTTTTTTCAGATATATCCACACCTTGTGTGCACTTGAAGCATACATGATTCCACTTTAACAACTCCTTGCTCACAGAATTCATTATCCATGATAACACAATTGCATTACGTTTTCCCCATAATTCATACAGTGGTTCAACAAACTTATCCTTTGTGTACCTTCTATCAACAAAACCTAACTTGCTCTTTCCTACTAATCTAATTTTCATTGACCACCACCAAAATCACCCCATGCCCTTTAGATTTAGGAAGATCATCAAATGATATCCACACTGATTTGAGACCAAACTACCTCAGAAATTGGCAAGGGTTTTAACAAACCAGGGTATGCAGCTAAATCAGATTTATTCTTTTGACATACATCACATTTTCGGATGAATTTCTGTACGTCTGTCATTATGTTCTTCCAGTAAAACAGTGTCAACAATCTGTTGAGGGTAACTTCAACTCCTAAATGAGACCAAGAGGGCCAGCATGCCACAGCGTAACAATGTCAGTTCTCAAGCTCCGTACATTTCCAATCACCAGCTTCCTTTTCCTTCTTAACTGACCCTGTAACCAAGTAAATTGCTTGTGGGAAGTAGAATCCACTTGTATCTTGGTGATTAACTGATGCAACTCCTGATCTGAATGTCATCTCAAAATTATAGCTTGAAAAAAATCAGTATTAGTAGGTGAAAGCCAGAAATTCAGCTCTAGTCACTCTAGAAAGTGCTTCAGTTACTTTGTTCTCAATTCCCCTTTTGTACTCAATAGAGTAATCAAATCGCATGAGCTTAGTCAACCACAACAATTGAGAATTACAGTGCAACTTTTGCTCTATAAGAAACTTTAAGGCTTTCTGATCAGTCCTAATAACAAACCTTTGAACTAGTAAGTATTGAGACCACTTAGTAACAGCTAAGCAACTGCCAATAACTCCATATCATATACTGACAAGGCAGCATGTCGGGGATACAAAGGTTTACTATGGGATGCCCTTCCTGCATAAATACAATCCCTATCCCATAGCCACTAGCATCTGTTTCAACAATAAAAGTCTTGCTTTCATCAGACAAAGACAAGATAGGTGCTTGAGTAAGTGCCTCTTTCAATTGTACAAAGGCTTGTTGAGCTATGGAATTCCATTTGAATTTATCTTTCTTTGTAAGATCATTGAGAGGTCTACTAATCATCCCAAACCTTTGAATGAACCTTCTATAATAACCAACTAAGCCTAAGAACCCTCTCAGCTTCTTAAGAGTAGTTGGGATAGGCCAATATCTAACTTCTTTGATCTTCTGACGATCAGTAGACACAACCTTCGCTGTGATAAAGTGACCTAGGTATTCAATCCTTTGAACACCAAAGAAACATTTACTTTTTCTAGCAAATAACTGGTGCTCCACCATCTTAAAAAAGACACACCTCAAACGCAATACATGATCTTCTATGGTCTTACTATATATCAATATATCATCAAAAAAATATCAATACATGTTTCCTTAAAAATTACTGGAACACGGAATTCATTAATCCTTGAAATGTGGCTGGAGCATTTGACAATCCAAAGGGAATTACCAAGTACTCGAAATGCCCGGAGTGAGTTCTGAAAGCAGTTTTAGGCACATCGTAGTTGATGATATCCATACCTTAAGTCTATTTTAGAGAATATCTTGGACCCTCCCAATTCACCCAATAGGTCCTCCACTATAAGAATCGGAAACTTGTTCTTGATAGTAGACTTATTTAAGTCCCTATAATCTACACATAACCTCCATGACCCATCCTTTTTTCTTACTAACACAATTAGTGAAGCAGAAGGACTGCAACTAGGTTGTATAATTCCTTGATCCAACATTTGTTGTACTAGACCCTCAATAGCATCTTTTTTTACTGAAGGATATCTATAGGGTCTCTTATTCACAGGCTCCACACCATATTGTATTACAATTCTATGATCAAATAAACCTCTAGAAGGTGCTTAACCAACAGGATCATCAAATAGAGCAGAAAATTCTGATAATACCTCCAATATTGCAGGATTTTCCTCAGCCTGTTTTTCATTTTCCAATAAATTCCCTTTCATTTCATCACTCCCTTGAGGGACTACCTGAATCATGCAAAGTTGGGATTGATTTCCTGAGTGTTTGGACAATCTTCCAACACTAGAAGCTAATACTTGACTGCCCGATCCTCCGAGTAAATGCTTTTTACCCCTGTACCAAAACTCTATTGTTAAACTCCTGAAATTCATCTTGATATCACCTAATGTTAACAACCACTGAACCCCCAACACTACCCCACTTGAACCTAGTGGAAGTAGTAGAAAGTCAACTACAAACTCAGCTCCCTATAGCAACCAAGTGACAGTAGTCATTTTGTCCACTTTATACTTCCATTAGCGGCAGCAACCACCTCAGTGTTAATGGACTTCACCTCACACCCTAACTTCTTGACTAAATCAGAATCTATGAAATTATGAGAGCTACCAGTGTCTATCAGGATATGTAATGCCATTTTAGAATGGTACCCAGTTACTTTCAAAGTCCTAAAACCCAAAGACCCATTTAAAGCATGCATAGAGATCTCCATGTGCTCCACAGGTTGCCCCAAATCTAACGTATCACTCTCCGATTCTTTTAAGATAATCCCTTGATCCTCTACTGAATCTTGCAACTCATCCCCTTCATCCACTTCCAACAAATATAACTGTTTAATTTAGATTTGACAATTTTACCAATGGGGTCTTGAAGTAATTGTGTCAATCCTTCAACAATAGAGTAATGATTTTATTGATAGAAAACTCAAACTAAGACAATAGAAAAGATCATAGTAGAATTGTAACATATAGTAGAAGGGAATGAGGAGATACTGAGACATTCCGCTTAATTAGTTGGATAATTAGCCACAGTGGAACTGAGATACGGTCCACACTCCCATGAGGATGAGAAGAAACAAAGTTTTTGATCAATCATCCTACCATTCCAGAAGAATAGACGTTAAACAGGATATTGAGTGCAGGGCTAAGCTTGTAATCAACATCTCAAAAGAAGTGAAAAAGAGTTCCCTTGGACCTGCCAATAACTTGATAGGTTCGAATTACACCTTTTAATGAAGTATAAAGCGTCTAAATATGAATTGGACCTGTCATGTCATAACGCTAATTGATTTCACTAATTCACTATCTAAAACCAAAAGTGAATTAGATAACATATATAACTTTGAGCAAAGTACTGCAAGTTCTCATTCGAGGCAATTGTAGTTATGTACAAAGTCTCGTTACCTTTGGGTTTCTCATAAAGCGAATATCCCATGGTGTTAATCCTTACCTTACTAATACAAATATGAAATCAGTTTTTCATAGTGCTGAGCAAAAAGAAGATGGAAAAGACTGCCTTTTGGGGGGACAAATTGAGAGATCTAATGAACTTTACGACCATGCCCCTGCATTTTCTCGGTTGGATTGCATTAACAGTTTATTTTTCATTTGGGGCTTATTATCTATAAACTAAAAAGACATTGTGTTTTAACTTTAGGCACAGAGAAATCATGGATAAAGTCCCCTCGTGATCTATGCATTCTCAAGGTCTGCATCGTGGAAGATAACTGGTAGTATCCACTTGCAGGTTTTGGACAAACTCTTAAAGCAGAAGAATCTTATATGTGGAAGGACATACAACCTGAAATCATATCATCATGCACGTCCCGTGAGTATTTGTATGTTTCCTTCGATGTAACAGTAACAGTATTTGTAAGTCGCGTTGAGTATCAATATTTTTTCAGATGTGAAAAGATGAATGATTTGTGACAAAAGAATGACACCAAAAATTACTTGACATCATAGATTTGAAGTACTAAACCCCATAAGGCACAAGTTTAACTACTAAAGACTCATCCCTATGAAACCTTATCCTAACGCGCAGTCACACATGTCTAGAAATTCCGAGAATCTTCAGAATCAGTTTTACACTCACACTACTATCTACACAAAAAAGTAAAATGCAACACTGCTCAAGAAGAACAAATCAGATCAATGTTGAAGCAGTTCGAAATTAGAATGTGTCAAAGCTAAAATACATTGCTATGATCTGACATCGTCAACCAACAGTGGGAAGTATGAAGTTAATGCACGCGTAGGGAGGGGGATTTTCCTTCTAAGACACCCACCCTATACTCTACACATTTTCGCCACTCAACCAAGGGCGACACTTTACTTTCCTCTCCCGGAGTTATACTTGTATTTGAGGGTTCAAAAAGAAAGCTAGAGCACACTGTTGATCTCGTGGGATGCAATACGGTAGAAATATATCCAGAAAATCATTGTTAATCCCTTTCATTACTCGTAAGAATTCTGCTTAGTTTAGCTTCTATGCGCTTTTTGCACTTCTTTTCTATCAAATATAGTGCAAGGCATTGAATATGTTTTTTACCTGATAATGAGACACAAAATTGAATATATTTGCTTGTATAGCTCGTAGTTCCTGTAAGGATTTCTCTTTTTTACTTTAATAGTTTCCAGACACGTGCACTGCACTTTGTCCTCTATCGTCAATTATAATAATGTTTTAATTTCGAAAGAAGTTAATGTGGTCTACTACACCTTTCACCAATTTTGTGTGAGTGTCTGTATAATAAAGGATGTATCAAATAATAGAGAAAGCATAACGTAGTATTCACAATTTCATTGATAGTTTGGCTTAAAACTATGTCTCAGTGATGTACAAATAATATTCGCAACATAGAGCCTGTTTGAATTGGTTTATTTTAGGTGCTTTTTAGCACTTAAGTAGTGATTGGGTAGCATTATGCACTTGTTTTACTCTGCTCGACAAGGATTAGATTTGAACCTTGATCTCCCATGGTTTTAGTAATTTCCTTTCTCCTTTCTTGAAGTATGAAAAGTTCTGTTTTTATTTTCTATAGACA
The DNA here is from genome assembly GCA_027704785.1 of Solanum chmielewskii. Taxonomy (NCBI): domain Eukaryota; kingdom Viridiplantae; phylum Streptophyta; class Magnoliopsida; order Solanales; family Solanaceae; genus Solanum; species Solanum chmielewskii. The sequence goes on along the minus strand of JAKWIX010000326.1, from coordinate 55,453,845 downwards.
GTTGGTCTAATTTGGTATTAACAATGATGAGTTAGAGTTTCAATATAGTGGTTCTTATGGTTTCTTTGCTGACATTCTTTTACATGAGAAATGATTATTCATTCGCATATATGTTGTTGATATTTCTTATACTATGTGACTATTTTTATAGTACTATACACATTCTTTGACAATTGTTTTGAAGAGATACGACCTTAACTGTTGGGTTATGGGTCTTTTTCCCTTCCTATGTGGATAAATAAAAGCCCAATTTGGACCAACCCATTTTTGCCCATAAGCCCATTCTTATGAGGCAAATATAAGCCTATTTTAGGTCTTATTTTCAGACACACAAGAGAGTTTTTCAGCAGCCAAAACAGGGAGAAAAGAGAGATTTTCGCAGTCCAAATTCAGCCTTCATAGCCAACTTCAAATTGCGATTCCCGCTTCGTTTCTTGTCCGATTGAGCTGATTTTTGGACAGCATATTGTCTTCATCTCAATCTTTGATTAGGAACTGACAGAGTTGGATTTGGTGTTCTGCAGATTCAGTTTTGCTGTCGTGAACAGTAGCTGCAAAATTGGTGATTTTGCTCCTTTAATTCTCTAGATTTGGTGCAATCTTATTTTGTTGTTGCTCGCTGTTTGGCACTTGTTTTGTGGCCAATTTTGGAGAACAATATTGTAACTCTTGGTGATTATAGTGGAGCTTTTGGTCCCGTGGTTTTTTACTCTTCACATCGAAGGGTTTTCCACGTAAATCTTAGTGTCTTGTGTGATTGGTTTATTATTGTCTTGTTATATTTGTTTGGTTGAATTACTTGCTGCCTTACTATCATATTGCTTGTGGTTGTTTGTCTTCTCTTGGTTCAAATCGAAAAGAGAAAGTATAGACTTGGGTATTCTTCCGCTGTTATCCTGTCAGGCATTCTTTGTTAGTGCCTTGTCTTTCCCAATAAAGTGGTATCAGAGCATTGGTTATTGTTGATTGTCGTTTTGAATGATGGAGGCAAATATGAGCAAAATGGTGTGTTTAAATGGTAGTAACTATCATATTTGGAAAGGCAAGATGAAAGATCTTCTATTTGTCAAGAAGATGCATTTACCTGTGTTTGCTTCTAATAAGCCTCAGTCTTTGAATGATGAAGAATGGGAATTTGAGCATCTGCAAGTTTGTGGCTATATTAGACAATGGGTTGAAGATAATGTTAGAAATCATATTGTGAATGAGACACATGCCAAAAGTTTGTGGGACAAGCTCGAGACACTTTATGCTTCGAAGACTGGCAACAACAAGTTGTTCCTATTGAAACAATTAATGAATATCAGGTATAAAGAGGGCACTCCTATTTCTGATCATATTAATGATTTTCAGGGTGTTCTTGACCAACTGTCCGGAATGGGTGTAAAGTTTGATGATGAGATACAGGGACTTTGGCTTCTTAATACTCTGCCAGACTCTTGGGAAACTCTTCGAGTTTCTTTAACTAATTCTGCTCCCAGTGGTGTTGTAACCATGGAATATACTAAGAGTGGTGTCTTGAATGAAGAAATGAGAAGAAGATCTCAAGCCTCATCTTCTTCAGCTTCACACTCCGATGTTTTGGTTACTGAAGATAGGGGGAGAAGCAAGTCCAGAGGTCAAAATGATAGAGGTAAAAGTAGAAGCAAGTCAAAGTCTAAATACAAGAATACTACATGTGACTATTGCCACAAGAATGGGCATATCATGAAATATTGTTACAAGCACAAGAGAGATATGAGACAACAAAAGAAGAAGATAATGAGCTAATAATGATCTTCTTGTTTCTTGTGATGAAAATGTCATTAATCTTGTTCGTGATGAGTCTAGCTGGTTTGTGATTCTGGTGCTACTTCTCATGTCACGCCAAATAAGAAATTATTTTCTTCTTATACTCCAGGTAATTTTGGAACGTTGAAAATGGGCAATAATCATGAAGTTGAAGTTATTGGCATTGGGACAGTTTGTTTGGAAAGTAACAATGGTTCCAAACTAGTTCTTAATAATGTCAAGCATGCTCCAGATGTTCGCTTGAATTTGATTTCTGTGGGATATCTTGATGATGAGGGTTATGTTAATACACTTGGTGCTGGCCAGTGGAAGCTTACTAGAGGTTTGATGGTTGTGGCCCGTGGTGACAAGTTGTCTAACTTGTATGTATTTCAGGGCTCCATGTCCAGAGACTCAGTAAATTTGGTGGAGAATGATACTTCATCAGAGTTATGGCATAGAAGGCTGAGTCATATGAGCGAGAAGGGGATTGATAGTTTGGCTAAGAAAAATTTGCTTTCTGGAGTGAAACAAACAAAGTTGAAGAAATGTGTTCATTGCTTAGACGGTAAACAGAAAAGAGTTTCTTTTCAGAGTCATCCGCCTTCAAGAAAGCTCGATTTGCTGGAGTTGGTACATTCTGATTTGTGTGGTCCTTTTAAGGTAAGATCTCATGGTGGTGCACTTTACTTTGTGACTTTTATTGATGATCATTCTCGCAAACTCTGGGTATTTCCTTTGAAGTCCAAGGATCAAGTACTTGATGTGTTCAAGGGTTTTCAGGCTTTGGTTGAAAGACAAACAGGGAAGACATTGAAATGCATCCGCTCAGATAATGGTGGTGACTATATTGGTCCTTTTGATAGATATTGCAGAGAGCAGGGTATCAGGCATCAGAAAACTCCTCCAAAGACTCCTCAGTTAAATGGTTTAGCAGAGAGTATGAACAGAACTCTAGTTGAGAGGGTTAGATGTATGCTTTCAGATGCTAAGCTGTCAGATTCCTTTTGGGCAGAAGCACTTAATACTGCTGCTTATGTTATCAATTTATCTCCTGCTGTTGCTTTAGATGGTGATGTCCCTGACAGAGTTTGGACTGGTAAGAATGTTTCTTATGATCATCTTAGAGTCTTTGGGTGTAAAGACTTTGTACACGTTCCTAAGGATGAAAGGTCAAAGTTGGATGTTAAAACTAGGCAGTGTATCTTCATTGGTTATGGTCAAGATGAATTTGGCTATCGTTTCTATGATCCTGTTGAGAAGAAACTTGTTAGAAGCCGTAATGTTGTGTTCTTTGAAGACCAAACAATTGAAGATTTTGACAAAGCTGACAAGGCTGATTTTCAGAGTAGTGAGAGCTTAGTTGATGTTGATCCAGTTTCTTTGACTATTGCACCGGAAGAAAATCTTCATAATGATGAAAATCAAGTTGATAATGAAGATGGTGATCATGTTCAGAATGACCGGCATGATGTTGTTGATGCTCCAGTGCAAGATGATGTGGTTGTCCAACAACCAATTATAGATGCTCCAGAGAGTTCTCTCAGACGATCTAGTAGAGAGAGAATTCCTTCATCTCGTTATTCTCCCAATGAGTATGTACTCTTGACTGATGGGGGAGAACCTGAGAGTCTTGATGAGGCCATGGAAAGTGAAGAAAAAGAAAGGTGGTTTGATGCTATGGAAGATGAGATTAAATCCTTGCATGATAATCATACCTTTGATTTGGTTAAGTTACCTAAAGACAGAAAAGCTTTGAAAAACAGGTGGGTTTTTCGGGTGAAACATGAAGATGGTAATCCAGTTCCACGGTACAAAGCTAGATTAGTTGTCAAGGGATTTAATCAGGAAAAGGGAGTTGATTTTGATGAGATATTCTCTCCAGTTGTGAAGATGTCATCCATTCGTGTGGTTCTAGGCTTGGCTGCAAGTCTAGATTTAGAGGTTGAGCAAATGGATGTTAAAACTGCTTTCCTCCATGGTGACTTAGATGAAGAAATTTATATGGAGCAACCGGAAGGTTTTGAAGTCAAGGGTAAAGAGAATTATGTTTGCAAATTGAAGAAGAGCTTGTATGGTTTGAAACAAGCTCCCAGGCAGTGGTACAGGAAGTTTGGTTCTTTTATGAGTCAGCAGGGCTTCAAGAAGACTTCTTCAGACCATTGTGTTTTTGTGCAAAAGTTCTCTGATGGTGACTTTATTATTGTGTTGCTTTATGTTGATGACATGCTTGTTGTTGGTCATAATACTTGCAGGATTCAGAAGTTGAAGCAAGAGTTGAGTAAGTCTTTTGCTATGAAAGACTTAGGACCAGCAAGGCAGATTCTTGGCATACAGATTGTCCGTGATAGAAAGGCCAAGAAATTGGTATCATCACAAGAGAAGTAGATTCAGAAAGTACTTCGCAGATTCAGCATGGACAAAGCTAAGGTTGTCAGTACACCTTTAGCTATGCACTTCAAATTGAGCACGAAACAGTGTCCTTCTAGTAATGATGAGAAGGAAGATATGAAGAAAGTTCCTTATGCTTCAGCTGTTGGTAGTTTGATGTATGCGATGGTTTGTACAAGACCGGATATTGCTCACGCTGTTGGAGTTATTAGTCGTTTTCTTTCTAATCCGGGAAGAGAACATTGGAATGCTGTGAAGTGGGTTATGAGATATCTTTGTGGCACTTCTAGTCTGAGTTTGTGTTTTGGTACAGGGAAGCCTATTCTTTGTGGTTATACTGATTTAGACATGGCTGGTGATGTTGATACTCGCAAGTCTACTTCAGGGTACTTGGTTACTTTTGCAGGGGGAGCTGTGTCTTGGCAATCTAGGTTGCAAAAATGTGTTGCTCTATCTACTACAGAAGCTGAGCTTATTGCTGTCGTTGAAGCTTGTAAAGAATTGCTTTGGATGAAGAGATTCTTGGGGGAACTTGGTTGTGCTCAAGAGAGGTATGTGCTTTATTGTGACAGTCAAAGTGCTATACATCTTGGCAAGAATTCTACGTTCCATGGTCGGTCTAAACACATTGATGTGAGATACCATTGGATTCGAGATGTGTTGGATTCTAAGTTGCTTGAGCTTGAAAAGATTCATACAAATGACAATGGTTCCGATATGATGACTAAAGCTCTGCCAAGAGGGAAGTTTGAAGATTGTTGCATGGTCGCCGGGATGGCGGTCTCCTCCACATAGTCGTGAGGGGGAGAATTGTTGGGTTATGGGTTTTTTTCCCTTCCTATGTGGATAAATAAAAGCCCAATTTGGACCAACCCATTTTTGCCCATAAGCCCATTCTTATGAGGCAAATATAAGCCTATTTTAGGTCTTATTTTCAGACACACAAGAGAGTTTTTCAGCAGCCAAAACAGGGAGAAAAGAGAGATTTTCGCAGTCCAAATTCAGCCTTCATAGCCAACTTCAAATTGCGATTCCCGCTTCGTTTCTTGTCCGATTGAGCTGATTTTTGGACAGCATATTTTCTTCATCTCAATCTTTGATTAGGAACTGACAGAGTTGGATTTGGTGTTCTTCAGCTTCAGTTTTGCTGTCGTGAACAGTAGCTGCGAAATTGGTGATTTTGCTCCTTTAATTCTCTAGATTTGGTGCAATCTTATTTTGTTGTTGCTCGCTGTTTGGCACTTGTTTTGTGGCCAATTTTGGAGAACAATATTGTAACTCTTGGTGATTATAGTGGAGCTTTTGGTCCCGTGGTTTTTTACTCTTCACATCGAAGGGTTTTCCACGTAAATCTTGGTGTCTTGTGTGATTGATTTATTATTGTCTTGTTATATTTGTTTGGTTGAATTACTTGCTGCCTTACTATCATATTGCTTGTGGTTGTTTGTCTTCTCTTGGTTCAAATCGAAAAGGGAAAGTATAGACTTGGGTATTCTTCCGCTGTTATCCTGTCAGGCATTCTTTGTTAGTGCCTTGTCTTTCCCAATATTAACTTGTTTTGGACTACTGAATTTCAGGAAGTGGAAGTTGATTTCTTATTAGCTTCTGAGTGCATGGATTGAAATGATAAAGCCTTGTGATGATCTGTTCTCTTGCTCCATCTTGTCTGCTGCATTTAGTATCAAAATTGTAGTTGTATCTTGATTCCGCCTTGTACAACAACAATGTTAGAGGAAACCTTGTGGTGGTTCCCCTGCTTTTCAGGGTGAAATATTATTATTAGTCGTTCTAATAAACTTAGGAATTATGAAAATGCTCCACATCTACAACAACTTCTACTACAATTGATATTTAACATTGGAGTTATCTGCCTTCTTTCGTGCCGAAGATTACTTTCTTTAATCTTGCACGTAAGCTCACCATAGTCGGGAAATTCATAAAGGGAAAACCAACTATGGAAGAGCTAATTTCAGCTATTGGGATCGGTTAAAATAGCTTAATTGATTATAGAACTCTATCTGTACATTGATTTCTCTGATGAATAACATATGGTAACATAAGTAAGACCTTTTTTTGTCGGGACATAAAAGATGCAACCAACCTCATTATCCATGCCTTGATGCTTTCTTATTTAGCTTTATAGCTAATATTGGATTATATCGAGTAATCTTTGGATTGTATTGATAATACTCTATACCTCTTAATTTTAGAATCGTCACTAATATACTTCATAGCTAACATTATCAATAATCTAGGAGTGATATAGTAAATGATTTGTTAGGAGTCGACAAATAAATATGCACGGAGAGAGTAGTAATTAAACTTTAAAATAGATATGAAGATCCAATTGAACTAATAAAAAATATATAATTGAAAGTAATTAACTACCACCCCTTTTAACACCTATTTAGGGGAGGAATCCTATATCAAGCAAACTAAATGATCGAACAAAAAGAAGAGAAAAAAAGTTGCATTATCCTATTCTCTTGCTTCAGGCTTGATGATGACTGCAATAGTTCCTCACTTTGCCTAGGAAAAAGGGTACCCTCTTGGAGTGTGTGAACTCTCTGTAAAAACAATCATCTGAAATTGTTGAAAGTATTTGGCAACATTGAGTGGATAATGAGATTCTACGCTTGAAAATGGAAGTGATCAAATTGAATGCGCAACCATTGACCTTGATGCAAGAAGTGGTTGGAGTTGTCCAAAAGGGAACCATGTGCGATGGAGAAATGACATCATCAACTGTGGATGGGGATGGAGCTGCATGAGTTGGTGAAGCCGAATTATCAACCAGAGATGGAGATGGAGATGCCTGAGTTGGTAAAACAACTGGAGATGGAGATGGACCAGCATTATGAACGGCATGACTGCAATAGTTTCTCACTTTTCCAAGGATAAATGGTACCCTCTTTGAGTGTGTGTACTCTCTATAAAAGCAATCATCTAAAATTGTTGAAAGTACTTGGCAGCATTGAGTGGATAATGAAATTCTACGCTTGAAAACGAAAGTGATCAAATCTGATGCACAACCGTCCACCTTGATGCAAGTTTTGGTTGGAGCGGTGTGCGGTGGTGAAACCACATCATCAACTGAGGATGGAGCCATATGAGTTGGTGAAGCCACATTGTCAATCGGAGATGGATATGGAGCCACATGAGTTGGTGGTGATGGTATTTTTGGGTGAGTACACCACCACCATCAAGGCCACAATCGAATTGAAGAAGTATCAAACGATTCTGTTTTGGGTTCGGTGTCAGTGGAAGTAGCAATGTCTATGCAACCCAACAACAGAAACACACATAATAATGTGCCACTTCTCGATGACGACAACATGTTTCACAAGAAAGAATGAATAATTAGCTGAGATGAGAGGAAAAGAACTTCAAGCTGTACTTCCAAATCCTTTAAACTTGTATGAATAATCAATATGAGTTGATATAAATAGACAAAGAATTTCAGGCGATACTTAATTCCCAATCCCTTTTTACTTCAAATATCAAATTCTATCCAAATTTGGATTTCTATTATTATGTGCAAACGCCAAAAACAATTTAAGGTGATACTAAATCCCAATCCCTCTATAATTAGAAGGGATAATGCACAAGTACCCCCCCTAAACTTATTTTATTAATAATTTTCTACCCCTTTTTGGCCTACGTGGCACTGGTATAGTATAAGTGTGTCTATGAGATTTCGTGCATAGGTTGAGGGATTACTTGTGCATTTTCCCTAATTAGAATATCAACTTCTATCCAAATTAGGATTCCTATATATGTTGTCACGTCCACTTTTAATAAATTTATAATTCAAATTTGTAATTGCAATCAAACTACAACTCCTTGTACTCAATCAATACAAACCCCAAAAATCTAGCCCTGATTTTTCGAAGAACCATACCAAGTTACTGCTCATGACAAAGGATACATCTATCACAGACTTATATTCCGAAACACCAACCATGATTTCAAGTTTTGTCCTCTCCCTCTATTGTTTACCAACCAACAACTCATTTAAATGTTTAAAGTAATATGATCATTTTAACATAAATAAGTGTATTGGTAAATAAGTGAAACTTTGGACGTTCATAATTTTGGGTTTAGAGGTTAGTTTCAGGTATCACATAACTCTATTTCACGGTTCGTACCTTGATTGAACATATAAAAACCTATAGTTACCCATTCGAACTAACACACATAATTTATCAAATCATCACAAACCCACAAAAAAAATTTGGTCAGAGAAACTACATGCAATCAATGTGTGCCTCTCTGGAAGTCAAACATTGTATACTACCATATATTTTAGTAACTAATGAATTAGGTGAGACATGACATATGAAAATTGTAGGTCAATAATTTTTTTTTCAAATCTCTCTCGAAATTCATGTGCCTTTCTAAATCATGGCTTCAACTAATCTCTAGCCCTTCTTTTGTGAAGAACCATATCAAGTTAACTGCTAATGACAAAGGATACATGTATTGCAGACTCATATTTCGGAACACCAATAAGAATTCCAAGTTTTGTTCTTTTTCTTTCTTGTTTACCAAACAACAACTCACTGAGGAGCTATTCCACATCGATTCCCCATCGAAAGATCCACTTTTTGAACTCACATTGTCGGCTATGTCAATGGGTCTATTTGTGTTGTCCATGGCCAATGAGAGGTATATATATAGAACCCCACTATTACTAAGTCAAAGTAATTACCCAATTTTACGAGTGATAATGTGCTCTCGTTCTATCAAATATAGTTTCAGATATGATGAGTCATGTGATGATTATAAAGTGTTATTTATCAATTAATTCTTATAATCTTCCTAATAGATCTAATATAACACTGTGGTCAATAGATATAGTTTGAGGAAGTGGAAGCTAATGTGAACACTAATTAATAGTTGTTGCTGACTGTATGGATTGAAACTATGAAGTCTCTTGATGATCTATTTTCTCCATACCTTCTAATCAGTTGAATAAGGATGGAATTTGACTTTTACTTCCCATGTTATCATGACATATAACAGTTCAACCAGACAAGTAGAGATTGCAGATCAATTTGAGGAATAAGCTGCTGCAGAAATCAGCCTTGTTGATCCCCTATTGATTTCATGAAATCAATACAAGTTTATATTAAAAATAGTGAGCACCCAGGCCACCCACAACCTTAAAATCCTGGCTACCTTTCATAAATAAAAACGTTGTTGCACTTCTCTTTTGTCATATGTAGTACAAGACGTTGAATATATGTATGAATCCACACATCACATTTGGTTGTATACCTACAAGTTATTGTAAGAAATTCTCACTAATTCATAAAACAAAAGGTTATAATCTCCTATAGATAAAAAGTTTTGTACTATCGATGAAGCTTGCTTGCATGAAAAATAACCTATCTATTTGCCCTTTATATAGTTTGTACTATCGATGAAGCTTGCTTGCAGTTTCAAAGCCCGTCAGTGTCTCCTTTTTCCTGCACAAACTCCAGAGCAGCTCGCAAGTACATTGAAAAACCCCTGCCACTTCAGATAACTATTGTTTCAAGATTGAGGATTGGTATAACCAAAGCTAAATGGATATTTAGGTTTCGTATAACTAGTCTCGACTAATTTGTATTTGTTAGAGAAATCTTATGCAATCAACCATATATAGATTTTTAAGAAATGAACAAAGATTTTCTTCTCTTGCTTTTACAATAAATTAAGCAACAGCCACAACCCCAAAAAACTCGACAACTCAACAAATACCACTTTCTCTCACATCCAACAACTAGTTATTCAAACCTCCGGATCTTTATAGCTGCCATTTTTCTCTTCACTTCAACACTACCAAACTGTTTTAGTACCCATAAATATTCTATTTACTCTTTCCATGACTCATCATCACATAAATCAGCCTCCAAGTCACTAAAATCATCGTCAATAGATGAATCCATAGTAATCTGGTGTGCTTTCAACCCATAAATGTTCTGTTCTTCTTCATTATCTTCAATGGTTGCTCGACTTGGTGTATCCCCGTTGTCCATTTTAAAATAAGTGTCTAGGTGTTCAAAGTAAATACCATTCGCATTTTCTTTTTGGATGTTTTTACTAACTTAATAGAGGCTTCGATATTTGTATAAATCAATCTCCATCTTTTTCCATACTTTCTACACTTGCACCAAAAAGTTATTGAATCAAATGCATATCCAAAAATCTCCGCCATCTTTTTAAAGATCGATTCGATGTGTCCCTATTAATGTAATCAATATAATATATCTAGGAATTAGATTTTTCAATTATTTTTTCATAAAAAAACAATTGAGCTGACAAAGTCTTGTTGTAGGTTGTACGACTGTGGCAAGTTGATAGTTAGTGTAAAGATATCATGGTAAGTCTTCTTATTGATTAATTTTTTGGGGTCGAATAGAAAGAAATAGTTGCAGAAGATTCATATGACCGTACTCAACTTTATTAGGATCAAGGCATAGTTGATTGATATGTCGCGAATAAGTAAAAGGTTGTGTATCCTAGTTAACATTATGAATAGTATAGGAGTGATAGAAAAAGAGTGTGTCGAGTCATGGAAAAATTAATATGTGCAGACAGAGTAGTAATCAAACAGTAAAATAAAGATGAATATCCAATTGAACTAATTTAAGAATTTAATTGAAAGTACTTAAAAAACGCCTAAAATCCTACATAAAATAAGATAAATGACCGAAAAAAAAAGGAAAAAATCTCCTTCAGGCATGATGATGACTGCAATAGTTCTTCACTTTGCCTAGGAAAAATGGTACCCTCTTTGAGTGTGTGTGCTTTCTGTATAAATAATCATCTGAAATCGTAGAAATTACTTAACAACATTGTGTGGATAATGAAATTCTACACTTGAAAACAGAAGTGATCAAATTAAATGCACAATTGTCCACCTTGATGCAAGAAGTGGTTGGACCCCAAGAGGGAGCCATGTGCGATGGAGAACAACGTCATCAACCGGGGATGAGGATGGAACTGCATGAGTTGGTGGAGCCGCATTATCAACTAGAGATGGAGTTGGAGCCGCATGAGTAGGTGAAGCCACATTATCAACTAAAGATGGAGCCACATGAGTTGGTGAAGCCACATTATCAACCGGAGATGGAGATTGAGACGCATGAGTTGGTGAAGCCAGATTAACAACCGGAGATGGAGATGGAGATGCATGAGGTGGTGAAGCCGTATTATCAACGGGAGATGGAGATGGAATCGCATTATCAACCGCATGACTACAAAATTTTCTCACTTTTCCAAGGGAAATGGTACCCTCTTTGAGTGTGTGTACTCTCTGTAAAAGCAATCATCTAAAGTTGTTGAAACTACTTGACAACATTGAGTGGATAATGAAATTATACACTTGAAAACAGAAATGACCAAATCTAATGCACAACTGTCCACCTTGATGCAAGAAGTAGTTGGAGTCGGGACCGGTGCCCAAGACAGAGCCGTGTGTGGTGAAGCAGCATTATCAATGATGGATATGGAGATAGAGTTGGTGGTGATGGTATTTTTGGGTAAGTAAGCCACCACCATCTGGGCCATAATTGAATTGAAAAAGTAGCAAAGTTGTTTTCTATTTTGGGTTCGGTTGCAGCAGCAGTAGCAATGCCTATGCAACCAAACAACAGAAACAAATATAACAATGTCGATGACGACGACATGTTTAAGAAGAAAGAATGAGTAAATAATTAGCTAAGATGGAAGTAACAATAGCCAAAGAAGTAAACTTGTACGAATAATATGATGCGAAGGAGTTGATATAAATAGGCAAAGAATTACAGGGCGATATTTCCCAATCCCTTTATACTTCAAATATCAAATTCTATCCAAATTTGGATTTCTTTTTTATGTACAAACACCAAAAACAATTTAAGCCATACTTAAATCCAAATCCATTTATACTTCAAATATCTACTTCTATCTGTAATACTCTGTATTAAAATAAGGGCATATATGTCATTTAGCATTAATTTTAGAAAAAAGATCAGACAAAAAAAAAGATCATATTTTTTAAAAAAAAAGTACGTTGAAAGCCCTAATAGAAGCAGCAGATTTTCTACAACTTCAGCGGTCAAAAAAAATATAAGACTCTTCTGCTTCTACGGTGAGAAAGGAGAAAAATAAATTAAAAATTGAAAGTCTTAGTTCTCAAACTAAAGAGAGAAGTGGAAAAAGAATAAAGAGAATAAGGTAAGTTTCTTAACTTAGTTTAAAGGTTGAATTTTTATCTTCCATGATTATAAGATTGAGAATTGGGAAGTGAGAAACATGGGTTTAGTAGAAATAGAGGAAATTTATTTCACTCTTATGAACCAAGTGAATATAGTCAATGATTTGAATAAAAAACTTCGGTATTGGGCTTATATGCAATAAAAGTAATTAGGCATTAAGGTTAGGTTAATCTTTTTACAGTGAGAATTGACCAAGAAGAGAATAATTTGTGTGATTAAAGCATTAATTAAGTGATTGGGCAGATTCTGAATCAATCATGAAACCTCTAGGGCTGGATTTTTATTGATGTAGTATGAATTACCTAAATGAAGAAGTTAACACGAAATTGTTATGAATGTGTTTATAGTTTGACTAAAGGAATTCATACGGACCATTCGAGCGAAGAGCTTCGTGTTTCAATACAAGTACTGGGAGTAGTAATCTTACCACAATTTATGTTTTATAATTTGAATGATTTTCACATGGTTTATAAAGTAAATGTGTTACTGAACATTTTGAACATGCATGTGGGACAAGTCTCTTACTGGACATGGTATTACTGGATATGATATTGAAAAGATAATTTGAGATGATCTCGTTTTTTTACAAGATATGATTTCTGTTATTGAAAAGGTTTCACTTATTTGAAATAGTAATTTGGACATGTAATTGTTAAACTTTGAAATGATAAGATTTAAATGTTCTGTTCGATTTTGAAATGCTTCTACTGATTACATGAAGGGAGTAGAACTTGATGAATCTCGTAGCTAACGGTGGGACCCTTAGACCTGATGCACCTTGTAGTTACTGATTTCTGATAAACCCCTTGCTAGTGGGATGTGGAACTTATATACTATCCCTCGAGTAGGGTCTACTGATATGAATATTTAACTCGTTTATGAGGATTTCACTGTTATTGGTTACTTCTTAAAAAGAAGATCAGTTTGATTACATGCTTCATCGTTGAAAACGTCCAGTAGAATATAAGTTGTGGTCCATTTGAAAATTTGTCATGTTGATCTCATCACATTTGAATAAACAATTGCTAACTTTATACCAAGAGGACAGATAAGATAGAAACTTCCTCAACTTATAAAACCATGCCGTATTTACACAGGAGAAAACAGGGAGACAATGATGAATGATGTTTGAGTTCTTCAATTGACTTGACTCTCTTGCAATGTTAAGTTCAGCAATTTCACCCCCTGTGTAGTCCAGGGATACCAAATTTAGAGTATTAATGTCACATGTGTTGCAATATTGATTGATATTCAAGATTTTCAGGGAATCCGACTTGATATTTAGAACGTTAATCCCCGAACAATCCTCAAAGATGAAAGAGACAATCAAGGGACAGCTATTAAGTAGAGTCTGAAGCATATTTTCGTCTAATGTTACATGAGATAGAGAAATCTTTCTCAAAGAATTGCAATCCACAACCCCATTTGATAGCATAAGAGTACAATCATGCAGAATCAATTCTCTTAATGATTTTGCTGTCAAGATTGTAAAATAGGCGCGGGTATGATATAGAGTGAAGTACAAGTTGTTTTACACCATTCTCAAGTGCAATGAGAAGCCACTTATCAACCAGAGGAAAAAGTTGGTAAGAATCAGAAAAAATCTCTGTTAATTCAAACTTATGTATAGGAATTTTACCCTTTCTATATCTCTCTATGATTGTGTCCACTTTCTTAATTTGTATGTCCTTCCCAACAACTTACAATGAATTCCAAGTAGGGAAGAGTCAACCACGCTTGCGACCATGTTTTGGAGAGAATACTCACGCCACATGCTTCTTTATAACCAGTCAAACAGAGTATTTTTGGATGAGAAATTCAGGCAATAAGTCAGTCATGTTTAGGTTTGTTTTGTATGGTGAATGATAATGTTAATTTCGATACAATTATTATAATTTATAGGAATCCTATTTTATCTAATTTCTACTCCTTCTCTTTTATGTGTCGTCCCTTAACTCTATTTTTCTTAGATTTATTGAAAGACAAAACTAAAGTCACTTAAGTGAGTCTCTTTTTATTAGCTCTCTTCGCTTATAATCGGATTTATTCATAATTAGTGATTTTTTTTTTCGTTTGTTTACTTATTTACATGATTTTTTAATTACTAAATGTAAGTGTATTGAATAGTTAAGTTTAATCTTCCCTCGTTCAATTGTATTTTTAAATGAGCAAAAATAGGGGGGAAATATATTTCTTTTTCCTAATTTATGATGAAAAAAATATATACAAATTTGTTAGATGAATAAGGATGAACATAAACTAATGCAAAATTGTAAAGATACTCCTACAAATACAAATGTACTAATCAATACCAATGTAAATGAGGGCTTAACTATGACTTATTAATTCATAGTAGACAACAGAAATTACACTTTTTCAATTTATTTTTTAGAAATATTATCAAGTATTTTCACATGTTATTAATATTTAAATAATACTACTTCAGATTAATTTAAGTCAAGTAAGAATTCTAAGCAAACCGCACATGATTAATTTAGAGTTCAGGTACTATTTTTATTATTTTCATTTAAATATTAATAATATGTGAAAATATTTAGTAATATTTCTAAAAGTAAATTGATCGTGTAGTTTTATTGTCCACAATCAATGAATACTAGTTGTTTATAAACAATTTATTAGATGAATCCGGACAATAAACAACAATCTCTTCATTTGCATCAAATTTGAAATTATTACATTAAAGACTGTATATTGTCTAAGTGTCTTCCATAATTATTAGACAACACTGATGCAATTGAAGCTTGTAGTCAAACCCATGAAGTGCTTCAGTCTGAGTTAGAACACCTTGAGAAAAATTCTGTTGGAGAGACTTCAAAAATTTTAGTTATGCTTCTATGGTTAGCAAGTTAGTACCTCCACCCTATTTGCAATTTATGACAACAATATACCCCCACAAGTGGGGTCTAGGAAGGGTGTGAGGTAGAGAGATTGTTTCTGATAGACCCCGACTCATGAAAAGCAGGCTTGACAAATATTAGAGCTAAAGCTTTGACACTTTATGTATGAGTAAATAAAAAAAATGTTAAAAGTAGATGTATATCAAATCTTTCCATGACTTTGATCCACATCAGTAAACTATCTAATACGAAATTCATTCCCAAGCATCTGGGTGAAATATAGATACTCTGTAACAGCAACATACTAGTTTAAACACAGATTCGACATGCACTTAACATTCTACTATGATTTTCAATATATTGACTATCCAACTTGCAAAATCAACATCCTTAGGCGGAAAGTTTGGCATTTAACAGTAAATCAAAGAGAACATGTCAAATTTTACAAGAAGAGTCAAAGTTCTAGACTCACCTACCAGTAGGAAAGTACTCGATGAAAATGCATATGAATGACGGATGACCTGTAGTAGTAATGGAATTCTCCAAGCTCATCGTCTTGTTTCCACCTATATTCCATGCTAATATCTAACTTTAGTTAATAAATCTTTGATGCATTGAATCCTAGACTAGTTGACGTGTTATTCTACCTTGCTCTCAAAATTTTGAAGATTTCTCTTGGACATTCTAAGTGACAACATAAATTTTTTTCCCTCCCAAATTCCTCTACCCCCAAACCCCAACAGAAAGAAGAAAAGTCCACAGCTTTGAACAGAAAATGAGTAGCAAGGCAGGCCCATTATCCACCAAGTTCAGAACCATGCACCACTAGACCTCAAGGATTTCTCGGTTATCAAAAAAAAAGTTGCTTCTATCTTAGTGTTTCCCTTCTGTACTGGTTGATACTCAATAGATTGTTCATTGTGTCTTCATGCTGGCTTGCTTTCTAGAACAATCACACTTTGTAAGGTCCATGTATGATATATCTCTGGTCACATGAATATCGACGATCATGTATGATTATAGTTGTGTAACTTGCTATCAGTAGATATTAGAAATTGGAACCATTTTGAAATGTTGCCTGATACAATATGATGCAATTAGTTGTAATTGCAGGTCCATGAATTCTTGACATAATCTCATATTTCAGACATTTGCTTTGTTATTTCAGCCACTGTATAAGCATAACATGCTTTCTCTTTCCCTATTCTTAGGCATTAGCTGCACAGTTAGTTGGAAGCTAAGTCTACATTGAGCAAAGAAGGTCAATCAGCAATAGATTTTCAACTTCCAATTGCCTTACTTGTTATCTTTTTATCCTAGCCTTAGAAGTTGGTCTATGTTCTTGCTTGCTTAGTTCATTGATTGAAACAATTACAAATACCCTTGGATAACTTGAAAATGGTTCACTTACTGCCTTTTTTGCCGTTCATGGGGTTACTTGGGTGATCACAACAGTAGGAGAAAAGAGAAGTCTCGTGCATCAGCTTTATTACTACCTAAGATGCTAATTACTGGTTCTTCCTAATTGCTTGTGAAGCTTTTACAATCTTTGTTCTTCCTATTCGAATAAATGATGTACTTTCAAGTCAAGCAGTTGCACCATTATTTAAGTGTTAGTCGTTCAATCATAAAAGTATGAGAAAAGATAAGTCCTGTGCATCAGTTTTATTACTAACTATATGCTAAATTACAGGTTCTTCCTAATTACTTGCTAAGCTTCTACCAACTCTTCTGCAAATAATTCAACGAAAGATAATGTACTTTCAAGTCAAACAGTTATAGAAGCCGTGGCTACAGTATGCACCATTGGTTGCGTTTGTGTTTCATCATTCTCATCCTCCTCATCTTCTATTTCCCAGAGGAAATTAGCATAAGCAGCATGTATGTGACTGTTAACACATCAAACAAGATAAAACAGTCAGTTTTGTAAAGTAAATAACATGTTCATGAATTTCAAAAAGACTAGAGTGTTCTTGGTGGTGGGTGAGAAGAAGACCTGTCACTGGAGGCTGTTTGGACTGCTCTTTCGAAATAGCTCGTGGCTCTATCTGTATCGTGGTGAAGCTCCCATATAAGCTTAGCATATTGTGAAAGAATTTCACCATCACTTGGATCTGCTAAGATAGCTCTTGAATAGTATTCCTCTGCCCCTTTAAGGTCTTTCTTTGTCTGCTCCAACACGAAAGAAAAGCAAAATTAGCTATTGTCAATGACTGAATAAGCAAAATAAGAGAAGGGACAAAAGCAAAGACTCACTTCATATAAAAAGTTGGCATAATTCCTCAAGAATAATGAATTGCCAGGATTCTCTTCTATCATTTTCTTGTAATGCTCTTCTATATGAAGTCCCTGGCTGTCACCACCATCCCTATCGAACGCTACTGGGCGATAAACACCGCCTCCTCCACCTCCTATGCCACAGCCACCATCATCAAAGCAACCAATATCAGCAACCCCAAGTCCTCTTGCTAGGAACATCTCTTCTCTGCCTTCAACTATATCTAACTTCGAATTTCGACTCACATGACTCATTTCCTCTTTCACAGTATTCATTCCCAAACTGTTCTGTCCACTTATGCAATCAAAGTCATCGCTGTCATCGTCGTCCGAATGAAGCTCCCTTGAATTGTGAATGGAGAAAGATGGAATGGTTTCCAAGAATGATTTTGGTGGTTTACGCGAAAGCATGTTGGTTGGTTTAGAGAGGGTAAATTCATCAACTACTTCATCAGTTGAAACTTTTACTAATCCTTCCAAGTTCCCTTCAGATTGAGCTCTTCTAAAACCATGAGATGGGAATTTGTTGGCATTGCTGATCTCAGAAAATGAAGGAGAGATTGGAGACTTAGAAGGGTATAAACTTCTATTAAAATTCTGATATCCACCATGGCTACATGAGAGTTTGCTATAACTATGGTGAATGGAATTGGGTGTGTGATTTGGGGTTAAATCAGACTGATGATGATGGTGATGACTGTTGGGACTCTCTGAGTGTAAAGATCCAAGAAGTGGTGTTGAAGAACTCCTTAGCAGCATTTTCTTGATTCAAGAGACAACAAGATTCAAACTTTCTGTCACAATAACAAGGTTAAAAAGATTTAGCAGCATTTTCTTGATTCAAAGATTCAAACTTTATGATATTATAACAAAGTTAAAAAGATTCAGTAGCATCTTCTTGATTTTCTTGATCTAAGATACAAAAAGATTCAATCTTTCTCATATTATAACAAAGTTAAAAAGATTCAGTAGCATCTTCTTGATTTTCTTGATCTAAGATACAAAAAGATTCAATCTTTCGCATATTATAACAAAGTTAAAAAGATTCAGTAGCATCTTCTTGATTTTCTTGATCTAAGATACAAAAAGATTCAATCTTTCTCATATTATAACAAAGTTAAAAAGATTCAGTAGCATCTTCTTGATTTTCTTGATTTAATATACAAAAAGATTCAATCTTTCTCATATTATAACAAAGTTAAAAAGATTAAGCAACATTTTCTTGATTCAAGAAACAAAAAGATCCAATCTTTATGATATTATAACAAAGTTAAAAAGATTTAGCAACATTTTCTTGATTCATCAAACAGAAAGATTCAATCTTCATGATATTATAACAAAGTTAAAATGATTAAGTAGTCTTTTCTAG
Organism: Solanum chmielewskii; assembly: GCA_027704785.1. Taxonomy (NCBI): domain Eukaryota; kingdom Viridiplantae; phylum Streptophyta; class Magnoliopsida; order Solanales; family Solanaceae; genus Solanum; species Solanum chmielewskii. The sequence goes on along the minus strand of JAKWIX010000326.1, from coordinate 55,434,934 downwards.
ATTCAAAAAAAAAACATTCAATCTTTCTGATATTTTTAACAAAGTTAAAAAGATTTGGCAGCAATATCTTGAATTTCTTGATTCAAGAGACAAAATAAAGAGAAATGTACCTCAAACACAAAAAAAGTTCTTGAAAACCTTATGGACAAATTGGGAAATAAATATATGGCCTTATTATATAGAAAAAATAGATCTTGATATTATTTTTTATAATATAAAATTAGAAGATATGAATAGTTGTTAAATGAAAAGAAAATGGAGTGGTGGAGAATTAAAGATTCCAGCTAGTAGCTTTAAAAATATCAGATTGCTCAGTTATTATTTTCTTATTGAAAAGGTCAAGAGTGGTTGCTTCTTCACATGTGGGTTTGGGCTGATATGCTCCGTTGGTATACCAAAAACAAATTTGAGTTCATATTCATGAACCCCACTTGAAATGGAAAAAATATGTTTAATTTTGCAAGCATTTTTTGGCAAAATTTGTTGACCATATAGAATTTGTTTAATTTGAAAAAAACAACAACATGTTTTTAGAGCCAAATATAATTATTGAGTTCTTTTAAAATGTTAAAACTCACCTCAAATTAATATATTTTAGGAGGATAGAAAAGTCTACTTTATTTCATGTGTATTATTAAGGATTTTGAGATGATAGTATGAAAAGATGGATTTGGAGTACGAATTTAATTTGTTTTATATTCTTAGGTTTTATAATTGAAAACAGTTAAGATTTTAAAATTGTTCGTCCAAAATTATATTATATGCTCTTATCATTGAGTTTTATACTTGTTTTATTTTTCTTTCTAATTTTTGTTAACATCTCTTTAAGTGGTTACGTCAAAAGCCCAAAAGTGCTATCAATAATTATTTAGAGAGAGCGTTACTCAATTTAAGAAAGAAAAATAAAACAAGATAGATATAAAATTCAAATTCTCAACCTCACTTACAATGGTGCAGTCAATCATCATCACATTATATGATACTTTGAGCGTGAATTTACATAGCTTAACATAACTATATATGATTTCGAAAGGAAAACATGGATTCACGTGAATTTGATGACTCGTCCAGCATACATCTATGTTTATTTATGACTAACTAATTCTATTTACCTTTCCTCCTCATTAAACGCACTCTTGAAGTTGATATAACCTGCCCAATTATATTTTTTCTTGAAAAAACATGATATAACTAATAAAAAATCGTCAATGACAATGTCTAATTTACTGAACCCCAATTTTAGTAATATTCATTCACTAGAAATAGCCTAGTTTAACGACTTACAAAAGATTTTTTAGTAATATTCGTTCACTAGAAATGGCCTAGTTTAACGACTTACAAAAGATTTATCTAACTCTTATTTTTATTTTGGTTTGTGTCGTAGTCTATTGTATGAAACTCTGAAGCTTATTATCTTAAATGCACTTTCAAATCTATTTTTTTTTTAAATATTTAAAAATATGGCCAAACACTGACTATTAGTAATATAACGTTTAAAACGTTGTTATTATGCTACAATTAACACATTCCATGCTTAATTGATAAGTATGTAACCGAAGATTCTGATAATATATGTAATACTAATCAACCTTTAGTAATCCCTCGTTTTCATTTTATGTGGCATATTTTATCGGACAGAGAGTTTAAGAAATAATGAAGATTTTGAAATATTTATTAAATTGCCCTTAATAAATAGTCATATTAAAAAGTAGAACTATTTTTATCTATAGTGTACATTTAAATACTTACCATATAAGGAAATGTGAAATTCTTTCTGGAATTGACCAAAAACGAAATGATGTCACATAAAACAAAGCGGAGCGAGTAGTTGATTTCCAATTTGAGTTCTTCAAATAAATAATTTCATGAACCTACACTAGGTGTGTATATGACCGTATTTGTTCGAGTTTTTCAAATATCAAATCAAATCATTTGTGCTGGGGTTTTTTAATTTATAAATCAACCAAATCAATAACGTCTAAACCAATGTAAAATTAAAGAATAAATATTCAATATTATTGTCATTCTTAGTGTTGAATTGGTTTTCTTTTTGCATTAGTATTAATTTGATTTTGATTTAAATTTTATTATAATTACCAACGTCTGTGGATTATAATCTTTATTGGACCATTCAGAATTTTAAGTTTCAAACTTGAAATAATATATTTAAAAATAAAAATTATGGAAAAGCATAAAAAATATTTAAAATTTATATCAAAGTAAACATTTCTATGTAAAAATTAAAATTTTAAAATTATATATATTATGTCGGGTTGGTTTGATCTGGGATTTTTTTATAGTTAAAACCAAACCAACCCAATTATAGTCAGATATTTTTTTTTCAATACCAAACTAAGTCAACCAAATCACTAGTCGGGTTTTTTTCGATTTGACTCGATTTGCATTTTTGTTCGATTTCGATTCAATTTTGTACACCCGTAATTACTACATTTTCTTGTCACTTTTACTCATTTTACTTCTTAATAAGAATTGCAAACACTCATATTTAGAGAATACAATAACATTTGCATCATTACAAGACGTCAATTATATTTTATAGAACCAGCTTGCACAATATTATCACCCCAACAAGAACACAAAAAGACAAATTAAACAAAAGATCAAACTTTCTTATGATGAAAATGAATAAATCTATACATTTATTTACATGACAATTAATCACCAAAAAAATATTATTAGCTAGTCATTTACCTCAAAGTGACTTGTTTAAATCAGGAACACACTTAATAGATTAAATAACATTTTATAATACACTACTCAAACACTAATTAGAAAATAATTTAAGTGGATAAACTGTCATTTGACCATTCGTTATAAATTAGGACAAGCCGCAATTAATCCGTTTTGATTAAATACAGACATGAATAACCCTTTATGTTTATGCATTTTAATTAGGAAAAGTACACTATAGGGATATTGGTATTCATTCATGCCCCATCCTAAATAAACATTACAATTCACAATTATAACAATATAATTTGAAAATTTAAACAATCTATTTTTTTTAAAAAAATAATTTATTCCCAAAAAAAATCAATAAGGTTTGAAACTAGCCGTTAGAATGTTTTCAACATATAAATAGTCTTAAAAAGATGAATATAAGAATTCAAGTACTAACACACTATATAGAAAATCTCCATCTTCTTCATCAAAATCTCTCTCAACCCAAGAAGATTAAAGGGTATGCTTCAAAAATCAAATCTTGATGGCAACAATGAACAGTGGAAACAAAAGCAAGACTTCTACAACTGCTGCTCCTTATGCCTTCAGCAAAACAGACGCAGACTACTGCAAAGACTATTAATACTCAGTATGTTCTTAAAAGTTGTCTTTTTTAAAAAAAAAACTCAAATCTTTGAATTTTGATGTTTATAGTTGTTGGGTGTGTTTGTATTTTTATTTAGGGAGGGGGTTTTGAATTGATTTTCTTGATATGGGTTTTTAATCTGTTTGTGGATCGGGGTTGGGTCGAGGGTCGAGACGGGGGGTAGGCGAGAAGGGTAGGGGTAGGGGATTGAGGTTAAGGGGTGGGGTCAAGCGGGTAAGGGGGTTCGTGAGGGTGGGTAAGGAGGGGAAAGGGGTGGGGAAAGAGGGTGGGAGGGGTAGGGGTAGGGGTAGGGATAGTAAGGGGTGGGAGGGTTATGTGTGGAGAGTAGGGGGTAGGGGGTGGGGGTGAGGGTGGAGGGGGGTTGGGGGTAGATGGGCGTTAGGGGTTATGCGTATGAGGGTAGGCGAAGGGAGGGGGGGAGAGGAGATAGGGGTTAGGGGTAGAAGAGGGGGTTGGGGGTTAGAAGTAGACAAGATGGAGGGTTGAGGGTAGACGAGAGGATCGGGTGGGGGTAAGGGGGATCCGGGGGGTAATGGGGTAGGAGGTTGGGGGGTAAGGGGTAAGCGGGGTATAGTGGGGTGGAAGGGGGGTAAGCGGGGTTTAGTGGGGGTAAAGGGGGTAGGGGAGTGTTGGCAGTAAGGGGTAAATGGGTGTATGTGAGGGTTGGAGGGTTGGGGGTAGGGGGTTGAAGGGGGTGGGGGTAAGAGGGGATCGCGGGGGATAAAGGGAGTAGGTTGTAGGGGGTGCAGGGTAGAGGTGGGGGGGGGGGTAAAGAGAGGTAATGGGTGGTGTGGGTGAGGGAGAAGGATTAGGGGGGAGGGGGTTGTAAGAGGTGGGTAGGCGGGGATTAAGGGGTTGGAGGGTGGGGTGATCGGGGTGGGGGGTAAGGGGGTAGGCAGGGGCGAGATAGGCGGGGGGAGGGGTAAGGGGGTAGGCGGGGAGGTTAAGGGGCATGGGGGGTTAAGGGGGCTGGGAGGTAAGAGGGTAGGCGGGTGGGGTAAGGGTGGGGGTATACCTAGAAACCTCGAAACCTCGCTTGGGTCACGATATAGGAAGATAACTTAAATCTCGATAATTAAAATATCTATCCCCGTTAAATGAATATAGTTAGGGTGTTAATTATCGTAGGCGATTAAAGGTCGGGAGACCATAATCATACATTTAACCATGTGATTCAGTGATTCAATAGTTAGTAATACCCATTAAAATGATATTGATTACATGATTCTTATAAATGTCGCAACCCTGGATCTTTCCTTAATCATAAACCTTGAAACTGAATCGTGTTAATTATATTTTATTTTAAGTTAGAAATAGAAAATAAAGAATTCTTGAAATCCGGAATTGCATTTGTGTTGAACTGGAAGTTAAAAGAATTACTAGTTTCTAATTCGTATGGTCTTGTGGGTACGATACTCGACTCTTAAAAATAGTCACTTTATTACTTGTACGACCACGTGCACTTGCGTGTACGATTTGGATGCAACAAGTTTTTGGCGCCACTACCGGGGACATAAGAATTAGGAAATATTTGATTTTTCTGATTTCTCATGTAAAACGCAAGTGTTGACAACTTAATATTAGCATTTCATTGTTGCAGGTTGATGTGAAATTCCAAACTGGACAACGATCAAGAATTGTTGTCGCCTCTCTTAGAACCTGAAAGATTCATATACATAAGGTGTAGACAAGCTGAATATCCAATTCCTCTGGTAATTATTGAACTACCATCTCATGTTACAAAAACAGATGAAAGAGAGAAATAATCTGAGACAATATCTGTTGTTGAGATGAAAGTTAGAGATGTGTCAATCCCACGCCCTACCAATATGACGTCTTGCATTCGGAAACTTGAAGTTGTTGGGAGATCTGAACTGAAGCAGAGTATGATGCAAATTTTGCACACGAATGGGCAATTCACTGGTCTTTCCCATGAGGATCCACAGTTCGTATTCAGAACTTCCTCGAGATCAGTAATACCTACACTTCAACTAGAGAGAACAAAGATCACATGAGGCTCACATATTCCCCTTCTCTCTGCTTGGGGAAGCATAAAGATGGTTGAACTTAGAGCCTGAGAATTTAATCACCACCTGGGATGATCTAGCATAGAAGTTCCTCATTAGGTTTTTTCAATCTGGGAAAATATCTAAATTGAGGAGTGATATACTGAGTTTCAGGCAGAAAGGTAGAGAGAACTTGTATCAAGCTTGGGATAGGTTTAAGTCGTAGTTGATAAGTTTCATTCATCATCATCAATCTAATGAGGTGGTAGTCCATTCCTTCATTGAAGGTTTGAAGCCTAACACCAAGATTTTACTTGATGTAGCTGCAGGTAGACAGGCCTTATAGAAGACTTATGTTGAACTGTTCACCTTGCTGAATAGAATTTCTCAGGGAAACCCAGAGTCAATGAAACCTATAGTATGAAAAACTTATGGGGATGTTGGAAGTAGATGTTGTCACTGCATTTACTACTCCGATTTTTGCCATGCAGAATATGATGAACACATATTTTAGCAACATGGCTTTGGGGCAGAAGTCAACTCAAGTCAATGCAGTTCAACAACCACCATCTTGGTGTGAGATCTTTTGAGAAAGTGATCACGGTGCAAACCCAGACTCGATAAACTTTGTGGGCAATGCGTAGAGAGGAGGAGGCCAACAAAACTATGGGAATTCATACAATCCAAGTTGGCAAAACCTCCAAAGTTTCTCTTGTAGGATAATTAAAATCAGGGCCAAAGACAAAACTAATATAGGTTGCAAGGTAATGCTCATGGGTACCAACCATATGCACAACGTGAGCAGCCAAAGCAACATTTCAGAAACATGAATGTTAAGGATATATTGAAGAAGATTTTAGCGGATCAAGCTCAATCACCCGCATATGTGAGAAATAGTCAGTTGTCTACAAATATCTTGGAGAAACAATTTAGACCATTTGCTAGTGCACAAATTCACGACCGCGAGGAGGGTTGCCTGGGAACACTGACCCAAATCCTAAACAGGTTAATGTAGTGAGTACACACAATAGTTTGCGATTGGAAGAGTAAGATCCTAAGAAAAATAACACAAAAGTTGTAAACAAGAAGAGCGAACCTAGTAAGGGTGAGGTCAAAGAGAATTAAGCAGTTGCACCAGTTTAAAGTGCAACCAATGGTGAGAACACCTCTTCCATTCCCTCAGAAGTTCAAGAAACAGAAAGAGGACGAATGTTTTGGTTAGTTTCTCTCTTTTGAAACAATTTTACACTAACTCGCCTTTGGTAGATGTTTTGCAGGGTATACCTAAGTATCAAAGTATGTGAAAGAGATTGTGGCGAACAAGAGAAGGTTGACAGAGTATGAGACTATGTCACTTACTAAAGAGTGCAACTCCAAAATCCAGAACAAGTTGCCTATTAAATTGAAAGATCTGGGCAATTTCAATGTTCAGATCACTATAGATCATACCATTCATGCTAGAGGACTGTGTGATCCGGGAGCTAGTATTAACTTATGCCATTTTCTTTTACAAAAACATGGGTTGGGAAGTTGTAAGGCCCCAAAAATGAATTAGATGAAGCTAGAGCCTAACATGGTTATCAAGATGGTCTAAGGTCCTAAAATGGTTTATAATGTGGTTTTGAGGTAGAGTCTAAGAGTTTAGGTGCATTGGAAGTCAAATGTCAAGGGACGACCAAGACGTTCGACGACTAAGTCACCTAGGGCCTCATATGTGGTTACGTGCCTAATTGTGTGTTTCATGAGTTTATAAGGTCCTTAAATGATTTAGTATGGTGTTTATAGGCAGTGTGTCAAGTTTCATGAAGTTTGGAGGTCAAACGTCCATGACGTTTGAAAGTTTTTCCTTGAAATGACCATGTGTGTCTATACATGTTTCGTTGAGTTTTACATGTTTGTTTTGGATGAAATTCATGTGGGAGGTCCTAAACTCATATATGAGCATATTTGGTTTGGAAACGTCTGGGTACGACTCCATGTAGGACCTAAAAGAGGCCCTAAATGAGGACCCCAACTTGGAGCTCAACACTACAAGGCAGTAGCAGTCGACTGCCCCAAACGACGGCCAGTCGACCTGAAGACGGCCCATCGATGGGTGGTGTTGATGGAGCCACTTGGCCTGCAGGTTTTGGAGTTTCATGAGAAACCAACAAGACCCCATTGACGGGGTGTGGGTGAGACCACAGACCGTCGATGCTGGCGTCGATGATGCTGTGTGTTTCCTGCCAGTTTTCTGTTAAGGCTTGAGGTTTTTGGGAAATTCACCCCAAGTCTTATAAAATATGAGGACGTTTTTTTGAGTGTTTATGGGTATTTTAAGAGTATGAAAGTCATTAAACTCTCATTTAAACCCTATCACCCAAACCACAACACATTCCCTCCCAAAGTTTCTTCAAAAACCTCCATGAGAGTTCAAGGTGAAGATGGATCTTGAAGATGGTTCTTCAATGAAGTTTATTCTTCAATTATCATTGGGATATTCTAATAAGGTATGGGATTTCTTCATCTAAGGCTTGCTATCACCTTAGAGCCAATTTCAAAGATGATTTTCAAAGATGAAAAAAGTCCAATTTCTCATGAAATGTCTTCAAACACTAAGATATAATAAAATTGATTGTTTAATTGATGTTTTCAAATGAAATTCTCCATGAACCCTTTACCTTCACAAATCTCTTAATTTGACTAAAATATGGGTTATGTGATCATGCTTTGATATTAATTAATTCAAGTGTAGACTGTTATGGACTTTTGTTTCGTGTATAGACTATGATTAATTGGTGTATAGTCTATTTCAATTTTATCAATTGAGTATTGTATATTCTTAAATCTATTGAATATTAGGCCTATTGAATTGATATTGACTTAAGGCTTATGAATTCTAGTGTAGTTTTCTATGGGCTATTGATTGATGTAATAATTCAATTGATGTCTAATTGGTATTAGATTGATAAACCTATATTGAATTGACTTTGATTCACTAAGTATTATGGTTTATGTATTGAATTGATGTTCATGGCCATAGGTAAGGGCCTATGGTTTGGAATTGGATGATTTTAGCTTTGGAATCAAAGTGGTAAGATGGAGTGGGGGTATGCTTTCCTAATTCCCTTTATTTCATGTAAATTAGACTTCAATTATATTGTGATTGGTATGTTCAACTTATGATGGTGGTGCAATGTGAATTGATGTGGCTTTGTCGGCGTTACTTTATGCAATATGATGATCATGGCCTTGTCCGCACTATTTGAAGTATTATGATGATTTGTGTAGTTGGTTTATGTGAAGTATGGACATATCTATCTGTATGTGAAGTAATGTGAAAGTATGTGTTCTTTCTATGTATGTTAGGAAATCATGTAGACCATGACTATGTGCTTCTATGTGTAGTCTTAGGGTTGATGCATGGTTGTTCCTACTTGACTATATGAGTCAATAATGGTTATATTGATGATGATATGGTAGTGTATAGGATAACTTAAAGATGATAATGGTTATTCCCAAGTGCCTTAAAGAATGACATGTGATATGTGTTAAAGTGAAGTATGTTGTGTCTTGTCTTAGTTGACTTGTGTCCCTTACTTGATGCATGTATGAAGGTGAATATGTTATGTCTTGAGTGCATGAGTGCTATTTACCTTGAATGATGTTAAGAGGGTCTTTATGTGAAACGTTGAAACTAGTGGTAAGGTTATTAATGTTGAAGTTGTAAGTCGTAAAGTCGTAATGGTATCCTTCAAAGTAAAGAAATGATAGACTTAAGGTTAATTGATTGGAACGGCATCATATTAATTTCTTGTTGTCATTGTAAGGTAGCCCTAGTGGACCTTTCTTTGGTAGGGTAAATGTAATTGGGTTATGAACTTGATATGGAACCCCTTTATATAAACTTTTTTAATGAAAATTACTCTATGAGAACAAAGGCTAGCATCGAGTGAGTATGGTAAGGGAAGTAGTTCTAGTTAAAGGATGAGACTAGAATACAAAGGACACCCTTCATATTCCTTAACCATGTGCCGACATGTGATGTGTCCAAGTTCTACCATTGGCAAGTAGAACACCCTCATTGGAGTATGTTAGAACTCAGGTTTCCATGATTTGCTACCTGGTCTATGTCGGTTATTGCCTATTCTCATCATATGGTATACTTACCAGCATTAGAGAAATTCTATGAAGTTTAGGTGGTGGTATTGGACGCTATTTAGTCATTGCACAATAGGCTTTGAAGGTGTTAGTTGGAGTCCCTAGGCCTTGTCCAAGACCATTAATTGAATGTCCTTATGTGATGACTGAGTCTTAAATGAACTAATGAATGTAATAACTTAAGTTAAGAAAGTATGTTAATTGAATAAGTACTTACCTAGAGTAGTTAAGGGTTGTCTAGTTAAGGCATAAAAAGGGCATAAGAATGGTCACTTCGTATCTTACCTAGATAAGTCTTAAGAATGACTCTAGTAGGGAAGATGTTGATTATGTAGACATAATCCAAAGTTAGGTAGTCTCAAAGATTATTTAGATAATCTTGAAGAGGTCAATCATGGACGTTATCTTCTTGATTTACTTAAGTTAGTCTTTTGATAACCTTTGTAAGGAAGAATGCCATATTATATGTAAACTAATGTATTAAGTGAGAATGATTCTATCTTAGGTAGTCTATAGGATTTCTAAGTGTGTGTAAGGGATTTTATGTGCGGTCACTTCACAACTCACTCAAGAGAGACTTAGAATCACCTTTGGTAGTAGGATCTCATGTTCATATGTTCGATGTCTTGTAAATGTATGTTAATCTTATTATGGGTGGTCTTTATGATCATTTAGGTGTGCTTATAGAGGGTGTATGGGCGGTCTCTCTTTGTCTTAATTAAGTGAGTCTTATAATAACTTTAAGTGAGGGAATTATATGCTAAAAGGTGTGCAAAGTGAAGCTAGGGAACTTCATTGTAAGAGTGAAGAAGTTCAATCTAACATTTCCTAAAAATGTGACTATTTTCTTAAATGATTTCTTATGTGTTTCTAAGTTGTTTAATGTTGTTCTTATGCTTATAGTATGATGTTTTAATCAAAATTCATGAAAAATATGTTATTTACTAAATGTCCCTTTTTCATGGTTTTTGCATGGCTTCCATACTTAGTACATCTAATGTACTAACCCCTTCTTTTACCTTTTTGACTAAAGTGTAGGGAATTGGAAGTTTTGATATGCCATAGAGGATGGATAGGCTTCTAAGAGTTGAAGATGAAGTATTGGTGAATCCTCATCGATTCGAGGATAATGTCCACATGTTCTTTTACGTCCTAGTCTTTATTTTATGTCTTGTATGGGATTAGTCCCAAGTGTTGTATACTCCAAAGTTTAGATGGTTCCAAGAGATGTTGTAAAGTTTTAATGTTTTTAAATGAAAGTCTTCCGCTTGTGTAATGTTTATGTAAACAGTTCTTCATGTGTGAAGAAAGTTTTAAGTTCTTACTCACTTTAGTATGTTTATTATACAATGAATGATACGAGTGGCTTAGATGAGACTTCTTGAAGTCTCATTTGCCGTGTGACGACACAAGGATGCTCTAACTTCTAGGATGTACTTGTGGGTCGTCACAGTAGTTCCTAAACCAACTACCATAATTTTGCAGTTGGCGGATAGATCAGCGGCTACGCCTTAGGGTGTTGTGGAAGATGTGTTGGTACAAGTGGGATCTTTGATTTTTCCAATAGATTTTGTAGTGTTGAATTTTGAGCCTGATCTCGAGAGGTACCTTTCATTATAAGAAGACCTTTCTTAGCGACTGGGAGGGCAATAATTGGTATAGAAACTGGGCATCTAACATTAGAACATCCTTGGACTTAAGGATTCCTTTCCTTGAGCTTGAGAATCATATATCAAGATCATCAATCATATAGACATCCTTTAAGCATCCATAACCTACACGTTGCGTAAAGTAGAGAAGAATGGAGTTAGTATAAGAATGCACGTATGGCAACCATGCAAAAATATGCATTTAAAAGGGACATTTTTTTGAAATCATACTTCATGCCTTTTTGTGAAAACTTCATAAAACCTTTATACAATAGTATTTATATCATTTATATACTTCATATAGACATATTCAAAGTCCAAACATCATAAAAAATCACATATAATATTTCAGCCCCATTTGAGGTCACTTTACAGTAAGCTCCTTTCGCTTTACAGTGAACTACTTTCCTATTACAGTGAAGTTCTCCTTTTAAGTCATTAACCTCCCAAGTTACCCTCTAGTGATACTTGGTGCAATGCATCACCTTAAGGTCATAACAAAAAACATACATACAACTTATATAAGCCAACACATACCATTATAGAAGTATAATACATAAAAGACATACTTAGGCTAAGACATAATAACATTATAGTAATCTCTTGTCGTTATGCATATATACTTATTTGCTTCACATAAAACCTTATGAAACCTTACTCATAATCCCAATCTAAATCTACTAGTGCAATGTACATGTGAAGCCCCATAACCTCACACATACTTAGTAGACCTATCATGAGACCACAAACCTTAATATCCAATTCATACATCAACATAGCAAGTGAGGGCAACTTCATTCATGTCAACAACCTTCATCATGTGGTCATTAAGACCAATCTAGTGCATCACTTAGATCTATTAGGACTCATACCATGCACTTCATCACAACAAGTAGACAATTACTACAAAGTCATGCATAAAGAACATATACATAATCATACACCTTAGAACACCTTCCTATAACTCTCTAAGAAGCCACTTGTGCAATGTCTAGGTGGGTTCATTGCTTCCACCTATCCTAAGCAACCTTCCCTAGGTCATCCTAGCTAGGGTCTTAGTCATTTACTTCCATTGTCCATTTTTCTTTAGGGAAACTATAGCCTTAACCGAAAATAAGACCATGCGAGCCAAACATGGAATTTAATGTCATCCCCTCACACCAAAAGAGGGTATCTTACTTGCCAAGGTAAGCCATGAGTATCATGCTAGCATATTAAGTCATATCACTTGCTAGATCCTATGGGGAAACATAGTTATGGAAACTTAGGGGCATCATGGAAACATCACTCTAACACCCTTTTTGGGTCATGAGGCTATCCACCTCGTGAGGTCTATGGTGACATATCTTCCTACAATGGGAAGGGACACCCCCCATCTTCAAGTTCGCTCGGTGCTAAGATAAGCTCCTTTTATTAAAAGTCTTTAATTACATTAATTTATAAAACATAGGCTTTAGGAGATTCACTCCCCATATGCTTAGCTCATAGGATATAGATGAGAAGTCCTTTCATCAACCTATATCATATGAGAAAATCTTTCACATGGGCATAGCTTATGTAAGCATCTATCTAGTTTAGGATACTCTTGAGCACACCTTTCAAGAGCCCCTCTATTGACTAGATCATCATACATGTGTGTTTACCTACATCTGAGCAAACCTTTTCACATAACACCTTTATACCACACATGTTCGTACTTTACTTCAACACATGTTCGTACTTTACTTCATTCATGCATAAGTGTACAAGTGTAACTATATGAGCCATGCTTTCATATAAACACATTTAGACACTATGTATAATCATACTTCATCATACCACATACTTCACATTATGGCATGTAAGACATGTTCATAACATACTCATGCATTCATATCCATGTACATAAGAGACCAAACCTAGGAACTATTCTTTCAAGGTACACATGTGCTATGCATAGACAAGGTCTCATACCCTTTCCCATACTAGTACACCTATCAAGTCATCCTAGTTAAGGAAACACATATCATACTTTCATAGACATAAGCTTAACATGCATAGTAGTAGACACTAATGAATATGAGAACAACCTTTCATTAGACACTATGATCTTATACTACTTGTAAGCATGCATGTAGAGTGAGGGTATGTGTACATTGGTCAATATGATCACATAATAGCTATCAACAACACATTGAGGCAGCCACCCTCTTAGGACCACAATCCACAACCAAACATAGACCATACAACACATAATAGCATAGGATGCAAGCGAACTTCATATTACACTTAAGACTCCTAACTTTTGCTATTCATGCATTCACATAGGGGTACATAGGGAGAATCATTCCTTAATATTTCATTAATGGCAACACCTACACATAAGCCTAACGTAATCATTCTCATGCTCATAACAATAGTAAGATAACCTAGATTCACAACTAAAGTAGAAGACTAGGCACAAGTTACACATAAGATGGTCATCATCACCACACATTCATATATTCATCAATTTGCCTTCAAGGCCATGTTCAACACATATATAATGAAAATAAAGTAAACACCGCCATCAAAAAATGTACCATACCTAACAATGTCATACAAGGCTTCATCAACTACAATAATATAGAAAGTAGAGAGGAAGAGTCATTCTTACCAATTCATCAACCTTTGATCATCATTGATCAATACACCTTTTTCATCATCAATACGTTATAGGGCAGTATCTAAATATACATTAAATCATGAAAGAAACCATGTACAAGTCCCTACAAGATCATACTATAACATAATACAAGGCATCACATATATACTAGAAGGTAGAAAGTCATAGATCACTTACTAATATTCTTTACTTTGATCACCATTATTAACATTCATAATATACCTATAATACCAAACTAGGGCAGTAGCTAACGACACAATAATCACAATGATCTTTGCATAATCAAAATCCTACACAATTATTCTATAATCGAAATCATTGTTACACATAGAGACATAGGCTCATCATGTTCAAATCTTCATTCATTGATCCACACGTAAATAACATTATACATAAGCAATTCAACGTAATAGAATTACAATTCAACCAATAACAAGACACGATAACAATGCCCATGCAAGGGCTAAATCGAGTTTGGGAAGGAGCATGGGTTCACAATGCAATTGGATTATTTTTCACGTTAAAACCAATACATTATCATCATTCATCATGATTAATCCATTGAAAACGTTTTGAGAAAGAACCATGGCTAGATTGAAAGATTGAAAGTTTGATCATGAAATTCTCTTTGAAAACTTTGAGATTTTTTTTTTGTTGAACGACCCTTGAGGTGGGTCAAGGGCTTAGCATCACCTCCAGGCCTTAACATTTCATTAAATCAAATATTACAAGAAGGGGGACTTGACCTTACCTTCTATGATTTGGTAGGTATGTAATTGACTTATCTACTAAGATATGTCAATTCAACCTTATACAATATGGTGCCTATCTATGGAAAGAAAACAATTCCTAAGAAAGCATGAATTAGGGAGACTCTCCCTTTACAAGAGTAAAAATAAAAAAGGTAAACCTATTCTACTAACTAAATAGTCAAAGAATAAGTTTAATGTCATTTGTAATACTACACATATGATAATCAAATTATATCTAAGGAGGATGTTTAATTCTCTTGAGCTTCCTTCTTCTAGAGTTTTGTATGCCCATCTTCTCCAATAGGTAACTTCCTCCAATATCACCTTTGAGTTGTGTTGTTGTATAGAAATGTTGAAGTATTTCCAGGTTGTGACTCCATTTGGATAACAAGTCTGCAGTACAATTTGCTTCTCTATATGTGTGATGGCATTGAAATTGATCAAATTTCCTAGTTATTTGTTGAATTTGTTGGACAGTTTCTTCATATCTCCAAGGTATATTTATTGTGTTGTTGATCCATTTGCACAGCAACTCAGAGTCAACTTCCAGCTCAATTCTTTTGAAGCCATGTTGTTCACACCAATCCAGCCCATATTGTGCAGCCTTTATCTCTGCAATGTTGTTAGTACCAAAACCAAAAGGTAAAAAAAAAGCATAAACTATTTTACCTTGATGATCCCTTAGAATTCCACCTCCTCCAATCTTACCAGAATTCTGTAATGCACTACCATCTGTATTGAGTTTGTAAGTGCCTAAAACAGGTTTATTCCATGTTACCATGACAATCTTGTATTGCTGCTGGCATTGATCCACTAGGTTGATCAATTTGCTCCAACTAGACTGCCATGGTATAGTAGGGAACACACTTTGGATAACCTGCATCACATCTTTGAATATGCCATATTGTACTCTGTGTATACTGGAATTCTTCCTTCCATACTTGACAGCACACCTATTTTTCCATAGATTCCAACAAATAAAATTAGGTAAAATATGTAGAAGAAGTTTGTGTACCTCATTATTTGCTTGCTGATGTTTCTATTGTAATAATTGATGTCTCAAATTTGTATTAACTGGCACTATACCAACTGTTGAAGCATGAATCTTCCATATATATTTGGCAAAGTTTCTATTGATCAATATGTGATTAATGTCATCTTTGTCTTTATTATAATAACAATAGCAATCTGATATATCAATACCAAATCTCTGCAGAATTTCATTAGTAGGCAATTTACCTTTTAAAGCTCTCCAAATAAAGAAGGCTATTGTGAAAGGTATATGTTTATGCCATATAATATTATTAATAGGATCAGTGTTTCTTTTTTTCCTAATACTCTCCCATGCAGAAGCAATACTAAAATTGCCAGATTCAGCAGGTATCCATATTGCAGTATCATTTTTGCCAGCTTTATAATTGATGTTTGTCTGCAGAATATTAGGTATCAACCAAGGAGGCACCTGCTGTCTTAATAACCTTTCATTCCATTTACCTTCTATGAAGAAATCAGATACTATACTGTTGTTTAAGCTGGATATCTGATCACATTGAATGGCAAGAGGATCAATATCTAACCAATTATCCCACCAAAAGCTGCAATTACCAGACTGAATATGCCATTTAATGAGAGACTCCACTTTGTTTCTATTTCTAGTTAGATATGTCCAAACAATAGAATCCCCAGTATCATATTTTTTAGCCACAGGATTGGCTCTTTGACAATATTTGGCTTTTAAAAACTGACTCCACAAAGAATTTTTGGTTCTAAAATCCCACCACTGCTTATATTGAAAAGCAGTACAAACATCTTCCAGTAACCTTACTCCAATACCTCCTTCATTATTTGGATATGCCATACTTTCCCAAGATGACCAATGATATTTCTTTCCATCTTTATCTATACCCCAAAAGAAGTCAGCAATTAACTTTGTAATACAGTTTAAGGTAGTTTTTGGAGGAGAAATAGCAGCTAGAGTATGTATTGGAATAGATTGCAAGACATGTTTAACCAAAGTAATTTTGCCACCAAAGTTTAAAATTTTGGAATGCCATCCTGCAATTCTTTTGATCACCTTTTCTACCACCTCAGAATAGTAAATAATCCTTTGCCCTCCAATATATAAAGGGCATCCAAGATAATTGATAGGGCTGTGCTTCCTGCCAAAACCAGTAGCTCTCTTGATTTCTTCTATAATCTCATGACTAGTGTTAGAAGTAACCATAAAGAAGCTTATCTTTGTTCACTTTCTGATCAGATACTTCTTCATAATCTTCTATAGTCTTCATTATAAGATGAAGGGAATTACTATCAGTAGAAGTAAATATAATTATATCATCTGCAAAACTAAGATGATTAATTTGTGGACCATTACTTTCCATCTGAAACCCTCTATACAACTGATTTTGATAAAGAAGACTGAGTTGTCTTGAAAGAACTTCAGCATCTAAAATAAATAGTGCTGGAGATAAGGGATCCCCCTGTTTAAGACCTCTCTTAGATTGAAAAAATCCATGCCTCTTCCTATTTATCACAATAGAATACCAATTATTGCTCATGATCCTCCAAACTCTATCAATAAACACTTCACTGAATCCCATTTTTCTTAAAACAATGCAAGTATATGTCCAAGAAACTCTATCATAGGCTTTAACCATTTCCAATTTGATGACTACATTACTGCCCTCTCTTGGTTTTTTAATGCCATGAATAATCTCCTGAGCCAACAAAATGTTCTCAGCAATGCTTCTCCCTTTGACAAAACCTTATTGATTTTCTGATACAATACAAGGTAAGATTGATGCCAATCTAGTACTAAAGATCTTAGAAATGATCTTATTGGTAAAGTTACTAAGGCTGATAGGTCTGAAATCTTTTAATCTGCAAGGATGTTCAACTTTAGGTAGTAAGACTAGACAGGCATGAGTCATATATCTGGGCATAATATTACCACTAAAAAAATATTTAACAGCAGCCAAAAGATCTTCTTTAATAATATCAAAGCATACTTGGTAAAATTTGCCTCCAAAACCATCAGGACCAGGTGCAGAATTAGGATTCATACTCATAATGATCTTTCTCAATTCCTCCTCATCAGGTAATCTATCCAAATCCTCATTCTGTTCTTGAGTGATTATATGATTAATACACTGAAGAGAATCCTGTTTAATCTTCTCATTTTTTCCAGTAAAAATCTCCTCATAATAATCACAAGCCTCTTTAGCAATATTGTCTTCCCCTTGGATCCAAGCCCCACTGTCATCCATCAATTTGTGAATAACCATTCTATTCCTTTTACCTTTAATCACAGCATGAAAATATTTGGTGTTTGCATCACCCTCATTTAACCAATGCAACTGAGTTTTCTGTTGGAGAATTTTATGTTCAAGCTTCAAGTACTTAATATAATTAGCATTGACAACATTCAACTTCTCTCTATTTTCAGTACTACTATTGAATATCATATCATCTTCAGCTTTTTTCACCAACTCCTCATACTTCTTTACCTGATCAAAAACATCACCATATTCCTGTTTTGACAACAATCTTAAGGTTTTAGTTAACCTCCTCATTTTTGTATGTAGAAGCCACATAGGATTTCCAATCACTTTTCTTTTCCAACAGTTCTCCACAGTTGTTAAGAATGAATCATTCTCAGTCCAACAATTTAGAAATTTAAAATATTTAATAATATTGGACTGTGTATCACTTATTTCCATCAATAAGGGGCAATGATCAGATCCTACTGAAGGAAGATGAGTAATGCTAGATTGAGGCATTGTTTCAATCCATTTATCATTAGTCATACCCCTATCCAGCCTTTTCCAGATTCTTGCACCATCCTTCCTATGATTACACCATGTATAATTCTGGCCATGATATCCCATATCCACTAAACCACAAGCCTCAATAATACTGATAAACTCCAAGCTTTTAGTGATATTATAATCTCTACCACCCAACTTCTCACTAATTGAAGCTATAACATTGAAATCACCTAATATACACCAAGGGTGCATGGTTTCAGACCACTTTAGCATACCACCCCAAAGAGGTTTCCTCAACTGATCCTTACACTTAGCATATACATAAGTCATGAGGAACTTCTCATTGCAATTTTCATGGCTAACCTCACAAGTCACCTGTTGTTGATCACTATCCAAAATATCACAAGTCACTTCATTAGACCAAAAAAGCCAGATTTTGTTATTAGGATTACAATAACTATGATCCATGAGCAACTGCATTCTTTAAGAATCTATGAGAGAATGATTAGAAAAAGGTTCTAAAATAGCCAACATAGACAGATTATGAATTTTCTTAAGATTAATCAACCTTTCTAGAGCACCAAAAGTATTGATGCCCCTAATATTCCAACAAAGCAACTTAATCATCAAAAACCTCTACTTCTAGCTCTAGTGTTAGGTTTACTAATACTAGTATTTTTATTAGGTTTCAGAAGTTTTCTACCTCTTGGAGAAAGGCCTTGTTTGCTTGTAACATCTCTAATTTCATCAACATTAGAGGTATGTAACAAAGGACCCTTTTGAACTTGGTAAGAAGTACCTATGTCTTCCCCTGGCTCCCTACCTTACCCTAAGAATTGAGTATTAGGATCATACTCATCCTCAAAGTCAGGTTCTTTATAATCATCTAGATTGTCTCTATGATGAATACTAGGATCATTGCCAGTGTTAGAAAATTTAGGATTAACATTCTTATCAGTAATCAGACGAGGATCATTAAGATTAATTTTATCATGGGGTACTTTATCATTTAAGGTCCCCTGTTCACCAATTTTACCCTTTCCTTTAGAAAGTCTAGATTGATTAAACCTATGTGTCTCATGACAATCTCCATCCACACCTCTAACAGCTACACCAACAGTATCAGCAACAACTAAACCAACAGGATCATGAACATTATGGGGTGTAGGGAAGGGGAGCATTGAGTCAATACCTGAGCTGGTTATTATTTCTTGTTGATAACCAGGTTGTTCTTTCCTAGGCACCTGAGAATCACTTCTTTGTTGAGTATTTCTTTGATCTCTATGCTCATTGAATCCAGTAGTATAAGCATAACTTTGGGGTGGCCTGTTTAAGGGAACACTCTGAGGCCTATGCTCTTGTACAGTATGTTCCTCTCCTCCTTTATCAGTTATGAATTCCTGCACTTCCAGATCAATATAGGTATTTTTGGTAGGGATAGAAACAATACCTGTCTGAGCCTGAACTTGTTGAGCAACAACTTTGTCTGCATTGAATCTGACTTGTTGAGGTTGATTCCTTCTCTTTTGTGTATGCCATTCCTCTTGTATCAATTGTTGTTGATTTTCATGTATTTGTTGTCTTTGTTGGTGATGATCTAACTCCCTTCTACCTGTTTCCACAGCCTTAGGAATCTGCATATCTTCATTATTATGGTAATCACTGTCTTGCCTTTCTTTGTTTTTTTCCATCTCTTTTTTCCTTTTTTCTCAGCATCCCTTTGTTTGATAATACAAGCAGATTCTTTATGCCCTTGATGCTTACAATAGAAGCAGTAGTCTGGTATGCTGTCATACTCTATTTTTTGCCATCTTCCATCTGTTATATCTTCACCAATGTATCCCATCCAAATATGGGATGGCGTGTCTTTAGTTAAATCAACTTGGACCTTCACTCTAGCCTGGCTACCTCTTGTTTTGTTAATAGAAGCTGAGTCTAGATACAATACTCTACCAATTGGGGATAACAGGCTGGTAATAAACTCTTTGTTATAGCAGTGCCAAGGTAATTCAGGCAAATATATCCATATAGGGACAAGGGGAGTTTTTTCATCAGGATTGAAAGTTGGAGTCCAAGCCTGGATTCTCATGACTTGTCCAGCAATTGTCATTCTTTGCTTTGTCCACACCATATTATAATCCAATTCATTGTCAAGGTCTATGTAAACATGCCTAGAATTAAAGTGTGCAATTTTTACCCCTCCCCCAGATAATTGAGTTTGGAGGATAAAGTTTTTTCTAATTAGTTCAACTCTAGGCATAGTGTAGATGAACTTTCCAATCAATGTAAACTTGCAAGTCGAAGCCAACTCTTTAACAATTTCATCCTTAACATAAAGAACTGCTGGGAGACCATGCTTGGTGGTAATCTCAGGCTCACTCAAATTAATACTCACACCCTTCTTTGATTGATTAAACCTTAGTCTATCTGCATAGGTTTGAATCACAGTGTATGGAGCAGGCTCTTGAGATTGATCTTTCTTAGGCAAATTATCAGCATTGCCTAAGGGAGGATCAATCTTATCAGTCCTATTTCGATTGCTAGGCCTATCAAAGTTACTAGAAATTTTAGGAAAATTTGTTTGATATGCCTGAGTTCTAACAGAATCCATGTTCCTTCTTCCAGTATCTTGCAAATTACCATCATAATTGGAATTGGGATTGGTAATAGGAAGATTACCTTGATTTTTCCTTTGTTGACTGAGTATTTCAGATGGATTCCCAGCAATTTGATTGTCATGCATAGGATGAACTGCTGTTCTCGAGCCTAGAGTTCTTGTATTGATATTCATAGATTGTTGCTGTTGTGAATGTATTTCTTTTTCCTTGTTCAAATTGGTAATACGATGTTGCGATTGTATAGATGAAGTTTCCTGATGATGACCATCGCGATTACCCTGTTCTTGATGATTTTTCTGCAAATCCACCATTGTACTTTCTTGTCGAGAATCCATATTGCGATCTCCCCTTTCATCCCCACTTGGTTGAGTATGCGTATCGAGACCATGAGATAATTCCCCCATAGCAGATTCTTGTCGAGAACCTTCCAATCGACTTGTATTAGAACTCAATGTCGCCGCCTCCATCGCCTGCGATTTTGCCCTCCATCGCCTGCGATTTTGCCATCTCTATCGCTTGTGATTCTACTCTTCCCAAACCCATCTGCTCATTAACCCTTAGTATTTCCCCCACCGTTCCACTTGTATTTCGACGTATTTCGACATTGCGACGCAATTCATCCATGTCCGCCTCTACAGTCGCGACTTGGATCGCCTCTTCCCTCAAGTGCGAAGAGGAGGACGATGATCCATCCGTCACTTCGATATTTGTTGAATGAACAGTCGATTTTTCAACCCCTCAAGCAAGATCTGGGGGTCGAAATCGTTCATCTACTGGATTTTCATCCATTCCACACACTTTGCCAATCAATTTAGCCGATCAGCTACCACGAACACGAACAATTCTTGAGAGAATTCTAGAGAGAAAATTTTAGAGAAAGAAAAAATCTGGAAAATGAAAAAGCGATCTTTTGAGATTAACTCTTTAGATGGAAGGGTAACGAGAGATAAAGGATAACCATAACTTTATCTAGGATAAAACCTCTAAAAATTGATGAATAATCCATGTAAATCCAAGCTCCAAGTTGTTCTTGAGCTTTACCTTCAATGGAGGTTTCTAAAGATTTGGTTTTAGAGGGAAGTCTATTTTGAGTGAATTGAATTGGGAATGGGTTGATCACGTTTTTGATCCCTTAAATACACACAAAAATAACTAAATAAACCTAGTAGTGTCAAGTTAGAACGTGGGGCGAATTTCCCATTCACCCCTTTAATGAAACAGTGCGCAGGCAGTGACACAAGGCCTGCATCGAGGGACCGTTCTGTGCCTTCCGTCGTTTGGGTTAGAGGCTGTCATGTGGCCAATAATTCTCTAGGTTAAGTGCTCATAGACGCCTCTCCATCGATGGGGCTTCAGTCAACCAACGGGGCATCATTTGAGCTCATCGATTGACACTACCAAGGCAGTGTCTCGACAACCTTTAGGTCTTTATTGTGGGACCTTTTGCGGGTACCTTGGGAAGTCGTACACTGGAGTTTCCGACATAAATATGAATATTAAAAAGTCGAGGACCTTCCACATCAGTTTCATCTAAAACAATTACACGCAACACGTCCAAACATGCTAGGCACCATCAAGACACACACATGCATGTCTCAAGGCCTATTTTTCGAATGTCGTGGACGTTTGGGATCTAAACTTCATGAAACTCAATGAACTGTTTATAAAAATCATTATAACTCATTTTGAGACTTCATAAGCTCATGAAAAATTCAAAAACACATAAAAGCATCTAAGGCCCCTTTGGCGACTAGTCGTCGAACGTCTTGGTTGTTCCTTGACGTTCAACTTCCAAATCACCTCTAACTTTGCACACTGCCTAAAAACCATATTATAAACCATTTTAGGACCTTAGAACCTTATAACAGGCATGTTAGAATCTAGACACCCTAACTCATTTTGGGGGTCTTACAATTAGTGTATCCTTGATGGTTACTTAGGATATAACTAGATCGTCATTCAGAGGATCAAAAGAAGACGACATTCACTTGTCCATATGGCACATATATGTTCAAATGCATGTCATTTGGCTTGTGCAATGCCCCAACCACATTTCAGAAATGTATGATGACAATCTTCCATGTTGAAGTCTTCATGGACGATTTCTCAGTGTTTGGTGAGTCATTTGAACTATGTTTAAATAATCTTGACAGAGTTCTTGCTAGGTGTGAGGAGACTAATTTGGTGTTGAACTGGGAGAAATGTCACTTCTTGGTCCGAGAAAGAATTGTGTTGGGAAACAAGATCTCCAAGAGTGGGCTAGAAGTTGATAAAGTGAAGGTGTGAGTGATTGAGAAGTTGTTCCCACCTATATAAGTGAAGGGAGTGCGAAGCTTTCTTGGACACGCTGGCTTTTACAGGAGGCTCATCAAGGACTTCTCTAAAACTGCAAGACTTATGTGCAACTTATTAGAGAAAAGAGATGAAACTTGTGTTTAATGAAAAATGCTAGTAGGCTTTTGAGATGCTGAAGCAGAAATTGATTGAAGCACCTGTTTTGATTGCTCCAAATTGGGAGCTCCCATTCGAGCTGATGTGTGATGCTAGTGAAATAGACACACATGTCCTATATGACACTATCACGTAGGACACCATGTAGGACAAAAAATGACATATACGATGTCATGTAGGATATTTGTGTATATTTGTTCAACTTTAAACAAGTTTAAGCGTCTACTTGTGCACGTCAAAGTTGAAGGGCATAAATGTGATTTGAAACCAAGTTAAAGGGCATATTTATGTATTATGCCCGTTTCTTATATCAAAACTTTAATTTTTTATTTATAATTTTGTGTATGATTGTGAAATTTGATGTTTCTAAGTTAAGATTAAAGGTATTTTGTGTGTTTCTTTTATTTTGGTTGTTGATAATGAAAAGATATGGTAAAATGAGGAGAAGAATTAATCAACCAACTTGATTTTTGTTTGAAAAGGTGGAGAAGATGGAGTATAATTTGAAGTATTTGTATTTTCTTATTTAAATAAAAATTATAATTTTTAAAAATAAAATTTAAGCTTCTGACGCGCTCAAAACAGGTGCATTCTACACAATATGCAAACTCAGCAAAAAGTGTCGAATTGACACAGTAAAACCTTACTATAAGTGTCTAAAATGAACAAATCCTACTTAAGGCGTCTACGTAAAAATTATTACCAACTTTAAGGGGCCGCGGATGGGTTACCCCTTAAATAAAATTATTATTTAATATTAAATTAATTATATATTACTCCCTCAGTTTCAAAAAGAATGTCCCTATTTCCTTTTTAGTCTGTTTCAAAAAGAATAACCCATTTCCTTTTTTGGCAACACTTTACCTTTAACTTTTCACGTGGCATGATTAAGACCACATAATTAAAGGACATTTTGGTACATTTGACATAATTTTAATTTAGAACCACAAGATTAAAAAGTCTTCTTTCTTTTATTAAACTCCGTTCCAAATCAAACTAGGTCATCCTTTTTGAAACTGAGAGAGTAATATTTAATTTAGTTTTAAGAATAAAATAAGGATAGAATGATAATTCAATTTTTAAATTAGAAGCTTTCCACTTATAATAATATATGGTATGATCTAGATATGATCTATGATATGATGTGATGATTGATACTTCGTATTTTAATTTTACTTCAAATATAGCATCATACTTAATTTTAAAATAATTCAACCTTGATTATTTAATTTTATGCATGATAAAATAAATTATGATCATATTATTATTATAATTTAGTTAGAGACCACAAATTTCAAAGTATATGTTTATAACAATTAGCTATTATTATTATAATTTAGTTAGAGACCACAAATTTCAAAGTATATGTTTATAACAATTAGCAAGCTTTCTTTTTCAAAAGCATACATGCCCCACCAAGTTGACAGACTGATAGGACCAGCAGGAAGCTGCCCTTTATGAAAAGAAAAAGTGTTGGCATCTGCAATTTTCTTGAGATGCATCCCACATCATTGTTGGGATAAATAGTCATTATTCTTAACTAAAATCTCGGGCTCAAATTTTCGCGATATGAATACTTTTTGTTAAAAAGTGTTTTACTTATTGAATTCGAAAATAAAATTACATCAACACACTGTCACTAATGAATAACTTTACTTTGTCCTGGATTGTAGTAGAAAGTTGATATTATTTCACCCTTAACTAAAAAAAAGATTTCAATTTGACTGTTACATATAAAAAAAATTTTATTAAAACAATTACTTTCGAATAAATCTTGCAATGTGTTATCCAGATATAGACCGAGTTCTATGTGGACACCAAACAAGAAAAGAAGAAGCAGCCTTTAAAATGCCCAATATTTCGTTCCAGTTCACAAATATCTACATTTTAAACCATGGCAGAAGCTTTCCTTCAATTTCTGCTAGACAATCTCACTTCACTTCTTTAATCAATGATAAACTAGTATTATTCTTCGGTTTCGAAAAGGAATTTGAAAAGCCCTCAAGCATGTTTTCGACAATTCAAGCTGTGCTTGAAGATGCTCAAGAGAAGAAATTGAAGGACAAGGCAATAGAGAATTGGTTGCAGAAATTCAATGGTGCTGCGTATGAAGTCGATGACATAGTGGACGAATGTAAAAGTGAGGCAACAAGATTCGAGCAATCTCGATTAGGGTTTTATCATCAAGGGATTATCACTTTCCTTCACAAAATTGGGGAAACAGGTATGAGTACATCTAAACTATTATATTTTCGTTATTTTCAGATCTCAACTATACGAACACATTTCAATACTGAACTGTTGGTGCATCTGGTACAGCTCGATTTTAGTTTTTTATTTAAAAATAGGGTGTCAAGTAGCACTTCCATAGGTTAATTTTGTCTACCTAATCTAGTTAGGATGTTTGTTAGTGGTGTTGATTGAATGGGTAACAGTTAAAGGTTGGTTAAAAAATCAAAATTAGGATTCTAGAATCTGAGTTAAACAGGTATAAATTGTCAGCCTTGATTTTTTCTGAATGTTTTTCGTTTAACTTTTGATTGTGCTAAAAAAAATATAGGGTTGCGTATTTTGGAGTTCATTATAGGATTGTATAAAAAGTTCTAGGGTTCATGAGGAAATGAAGGAGGAAAACCGGGAAGAAAATCTGAGAAATGATGGGAAAGTGAAGAAGAAAGGTGAAGAAATGAAGGATTTAAAGGAAATAGAAAAAAATATATTAAGCTCGATTGGTTGTTGTAGATGCTATATGGACCAATTTTAGGTGTTTTAAGTCCCCGCACACCTATTATCGAGTCGTTTCAAACATTTGGCTCACTTAGCATTGAGGTGTGTATAATACAAAGGGTGTTACAGTTTAGGTAGAAAAAGGGAGTTTGAATAGTTGGGTTATGAAATTAGCGAAGAAAGTGATAATTTAGTGGTGTTTAATTTGCTCTATTTTGCAAAAAGCTTTTACGTTTCTTGCTGACTCCTTCTAATGAGATCAATTGCAATAAAATTTTCCAACAGGTTTTGTTTTGACTGAACCTGAAGTCTATGGAAGGGACAAAGAGCAGGATGAGATAGTGAGAATTCTGATCAACAACGTTAATGTTGCCGAAGAACTTCTTGTGTTACCTATAATTGGTATGGGGGGACTAGGAAAGACGACACTTGCCCAAATGATCTTCAATGATGAGAGAGTAACTGAGCATTTCAATCCCAAAATATGAATTTGTATCTCAGATGATTTTGATGAGAAGAGGTTGTTGAAAGAAGGGTGTCTGGATGTTGAGGACTTGGCTTCGTTTCAGAAGAAGCTTCAGGAGTTATTGACTAGAAAACGATACTTGCTTGTCTTAGATGATGTTTGGAGTGATGATCAAGATAAGTGGGCTAAGTTAAGAGCAGTCTTGAAGGTTGGAGCAAGAGTTCTGTTCTAGCAACTACTCGTCTTGAAAAGGTTGGATCAATTATGGGAACGTTAGTACCATATCATTTGTCAAGTTTATCTCAACATGATGGTTTACTGTTGATTATGCAAAGCGTGTTTGGGCAAAAAAGAGAAATAAATTTAATCTTGTGGCCATCGAAAAGGAAAGTGTGAAGAAATATGGTGGTGTGCCTTTAGCGGCGAAGACTCTTGGAGTTATTTTACGATTCAAGAGAGAAGAAAGTGAATGGGAACATGTGAGAGATAATGAGATTTGGAATTTGCCTCAAGATGAAAGTTCTATTCTACCTGCCCGGAGGCTGAGTTATCATCACCTTCCATTTAATTTGAGACAATGTTTTGCATATTGTGCAGTGTTCCCAAAGGACACCAAAATGGAAAAGGATAATTTAATCACTCTTTGGATGGCACATGGTTTTCTTTCATCGAAAGGAAATTTGGAGCTAGAGGATGTCGGAAATGAAGTACGGAAATAATTATACATGAGGTCCTTTTTCCAAGAGGTTGTAGTGGATGAATTTGGTAAAACCTATTTCAAGATGCATGACGTCATTCATGATTTGGCTACATCTCTGATTTTAGCAAACACATCAAGCAGCAATATCCATCTAGTAGGAGAGGAAAATAACATATTGTCCGTTGGTTTTTCTAAAACAGTGTCTACTCTCCCTCACTCCTGAAAACCTTTGTCTCACTAAGGGTGCTTTATATGAGTTACTCGAGAGTATATCAATTATCATCTTCCATTGGAAATCTAATACATTTAAGTCTCTAAAACTGTCAAGCACTAGAATTCGTAGTCTTCCTAAGAGGTTATGCAAGCTTCAAAATCTCCAGACTCTTAATCTAAAATCTTGTCGCTCACTTTCTTTTCTGCCAAAGCAAACAGGTAAACTAAGTAGTCTTCGGAATCTTCTGCTCGATTACTGTCCATTGACCTCTATGTCACCAAGAATAGGATCGTTGACATGCCTTAAGACTCTAGAGTAGGCGGTTGGTCGTAGAATAGTCTTTTCAGTAAGTGTTGTTGCAGTTGTAGAACCATTGGCCATTGATTCTTCCTCGCAAACCCTTCATCCCCGCTGTCTAGCTCTCTCGTAGTCCAAAGCTAATTCAATCGTATCCGCCTTTGAGGAAAAGACCGAATAAGTCTTTGAGCCATCCTAATAAATCCTCGTAGGTAATGCTCTTGGTCTGCCTTCAATCAGTTTATCAGCCTAAGGCTTCGCTCTATTACCTGTGTTGTAAGCTTTCCAGTCTTTGAAGTAAGGTTC
Source organism: Solanum chmielewskii (assembly GCA_027704785.1). Taxonomy (NCBI): domain Eukaryota; kingdom Viridiplantae; phylum Streptophyta; class Magnoliopsida; order Solanales; family Solanaceae; genus Solanum; species Solanum chmielewskii. Next base: position 55,406,848 of record JAKWIX010000326.1, on the reverse strand, counting down.
AATGCTAGGAAAAAAGCTTTTGCTTCGCGGGTCTATCACCCCAATTGATTTTGTTAGGAAATTTTTTATATGAGTATGCCCCTATCCCGTAAGCCTTCCATCGTTGCAAGCCCCTTCCATTCGGCCCAAGCTTTGTTATTGGTAGGAGAAAAGGTTATCGACTTGGTGAACTACGAAACCTAAACCTTGGTGGCTCACTTTCAATCACGCATCTTGAAAGAGTGAGGAAGGATATAGATGCAAAAGAAGCCAATTTATCTGCCTAAGCAAATCTCTACTCTTTATGTATGAGCTGGGATAGGTCCGATAGATATGAATCAGAAAATGATTTGGATGAGGAAGTGCTTAAGTAACTCAAACCACACCCCGATCTGAAATCTTTAGAAGTAACTGGCTTCAGAGGTCTCTGTCTCCCAAACTGGATGAACGTTCAGTTTTGAAAAATGTTGTCTCTATTGATGTTGATAGCTGTAAAAACTGTTTATGCCTTCCACCCTTTGGAGATCTGCCTTGTCTAGAAAGTTTATGCTTATTCGGCGGGTCTGTAGATTATATTGAAGACGATGTTCATGACTGTGGAAGGTTTCCATCCTTGCGATGCCTTGTCATAAAAGGCTTTCCGAACCTGAAAGGATTGCTACAAAAGGAAGCAAAGGATCAATTTCCCATACTCGAGGAAATGGAGAATCATGATTGCACTATGCTAGTCTTTCCAACCCTTGCTTGTGTCAAGAAATTAGAAGTTTGAGGCAAAGACAGATCACAGATGCAACGACTTTGAGCTCCATATCTGATCTTAGCACTCTCACCTTGTTGTATATTAGTCACAATGCCGAACAGACTTCACCCTAGAAGAAATGTTCAAACACCTTGCCTATCTCGAGTCCACGAGTATTTCATCCTTCAAAAAACTTAAAGAGCTGCCTACCAGCATGGCCAGTCTAACTGCTTTGAAGCGTTTGGATATTCGAAGTTGTCATTCACTAGAGAGTCTCCCTGAGCAAGTACTGGAAGGTTTAACTTCACTCACGGAGTTATTCATTCAGGATTGTGAGATGCTAAAAACTCTTATCAGAGGGATTGCAACACCTAACAACCCTTACAAAACTAGTAGTTGCTCTTTGTCCAGAGATGGTGACCTTGCCTTTCAGGATTCAAAACTTACACTCTCTTCAATCACTGGTGATCTGGAATTGCCCTCGTATCTGCAATCACTTCCAGCTGGGATTATGGACACAGAATCTGCAAGCATCGCAAATTGTTTATTGTCCAGAACTGGCAAAGCGCTGCGGGAAGGAGATAGGGGAGGACTGGAACAAAATTGCTCACATTCCAAATGTGCAAGCATATCAGTTAGTTTTATTTGTAGTTCTTCCAGGTAAGCCTTCCATATAGTTGACATAACTGTGATGCAGCAATGCATGAGGGTATTAGGATATCTTGTAGTAACTAAAATCTTTTGGCATGCGTGTGGCGTGCATGCTAGACTTATCACCAAAAAGCTATTCATTCTCTAGATTGTTGTAGTACTAGTGTTATATTGCACAATTATAATGTTTTGCCGAGTAAAATGGATTGCCATTTTGCAGATGAATCATATTGGAAAGCAAATGAATAAAAGAATCATATTGGCCAATTTCTTTCACTTTACCTAAAACAAGCTAATAACACATGGAAAAGAAAATTATATGCTGACTTGTGTAACTTAAAGAACAATAATTCTCTTGAACCAAGCATATGAATTTCCAACTACATTATATTTGTGAACTTAAGGGAAGAGGAAGAGTAACTTTCTAAATAAGTAATTTATGTTTTTATTCATATTATATACCATTCTAAACACTTTCTTAGGTTCCAAACAAACAAAGGATGGTCTTTTTGAGTCAATTAAAAGTCACAGAGATCAAGACATAGTTCATTCAAAAGAAACAGAAATACTATCTCAAATGGTCACTTATGGACTAAGTTGCTCAGATCCGACACACATGTGATGAGTGATGTCATTTTTGAAGAGTCCGAAGCTTATGGATAGACTTAATGAAATTTCCCATCTTCAGAATCAATGAAAAACTCACACAAAGGTTCAGATATGACTAAATAGAAACCACCTTGTACCACTACAATCTTGTCACCATTACTAACTAAATCCCCACTTTAACACATAAAAACATTTCCACTATTGATAGCTCTATTTAACATAAACTTATTTAAGAACGGTTGAGAAGTTGAAGAGAAAGGACACAGACTTCAAAGAACCATTCTAGATTCATTATTCATCGTAAACCTGGTAGGTAGTTAATGCATGTCGAACAACCTATAGCCCTAGTACGAGGTTGTTTCTGATAGACCTCAACTAAACCGTGATAGCTAATAATTTGAAAATCTCCAATTCATAGTTCAGTAAAACAAACTCATCAGGGATCATTCATAAAGTTCCATCACTTGCATTGCAACAATCTTGCAATTTAGTTAGTAACTACAAAGTTCAAAATTAGCTAAACAAAGGGACAACTGTGGACTCATTTTCATTTCTTTTCCGTTTTACCCCCTACTTTCACTCTCGTCCTTAGTTTTTCCAAATCGACAAAAACCATCTTCACCTGTATCAAGACTCATGCAACGGCAAGTTAGCTCCGTGATATCAGATGCAATTTGATAATCAACATCTTCGAAGCATTTCATTTATGAACAAAAGAGTCAGGTGCTGAAATAAATCAAACTTCGTTTTGTTTATCAACTCCATCAGTAGAACAACTCCATCAGTAGAAGACCAAATATACATCCATCTCTAACATCATCATGTTTATCAACTCCATCAGTAGAAGACCAAATATACATCCATCTCTAACATCATCATCTCCGTAACATGCATAGTCTGAACATGTGATTCTTTATTGGCCAATACAACAAGGGTAGACTCTATTTCTATCCTTGATCCAATATAGAGGTAGATATATAGGATATAACATGTTCAGTTTTACCTTATAGGCAATTTCCAAATCTCTCCAATTTCGTTGTTCATTCAATAATATGATTATTTCCCCTTTTTTGGTTATTTAATACACATGCAAAATACAATATTACTTTAATGCTGTACGATAATTGAAAAATGCTATTTGTATACCCAAATGAAACCGTTTCATTCTAGTCCAACACTAGAAAATAATGTTTGAATATTATCTTGTATGAATATATTTTACACACAGACTGTTCTCAACTTAATTGATTCAAAATATCAAATAAAAATCGAATCCTGTACTATTTAAACATACTAAAAAGTATCTATTGACAAGTAGACAATAGCAACGTATTGTATTTAGTTTACCAAGTCGGCAGATTGTGCATTATTTTCATTAGAATATCAACTTAATTGATTCAAAATATCTAATCCCGTTGAAAGTATACTATTCGTGCTTGGGTTTTTTCCCCAAAACTAAAAGCTACTTTCTTCCAACGTATCAAGTTGCCTTTCATAGCTATAGCCAAACAAGCACCAAAGCAAACCGGTTATAAGCCAGTCACCTTTTCATGCTATCAAAAAATCAAAGATATCCTCTGAAATGAAGAATACAGTAACATTAGTTGACACTTCCTTGTAGCAGATAATCATGCGCACTCCAATATAAAATTACTCCTACAGAGACTAGAAATCGCACAAGGAAAACATAACATCTTTGCAACCCTGCATACTAGCATATGTTAAAACCAAAAGTATGGTACATTAATTATCGAAAAGCAAACAGCCTAAGGTAATACATCACTAGATTGCTTAATTTCCTATCCGACTGCTCATTAAATCAAATTACAACCATGTAGAAGAACTCATGGTATTGCAACATATTCTGGCCGTTGAGGGGAACATACAAACTACATCCAGCAAAAAATTGACGCAGAGAACTGTTATTTCAATAGTAACTGCCGTAATATGCTGTAGGAGGAACAGTTGTAGCTTGTGGTGCTGGAGTCAAAGCGGCAGTGGCAGCGCCTGCAGCCGCGCCCGCTGGCTGTGCATAATTCTGCTGAGGGAAGGCCTGAAGAGTTATAACAAAGTTTTACTTAGTGACAGAAGACAATCAACGCCTAAGGGTATACTCGTGTAGCATGAAATTATGGAGATATAAAGCAAATATGAAAACAACACAGCTCCCCTCTCTGCCCCCAGCGAACGTGGGGTGCTAGAAAAGGGGGTTTGAGTACAAGTGTGCATCATTTCACTGATAAAAAGAAAGGTTCAAACACAAGACATTATCAATTTTAATACAGCATAGCAGCATATATATTACTGAAATGTTCCGAGGTAAGGAACACCATAGGAAGGAGACGAATTAACATATTAGATTAATTTCTGAGCAGATTATCCATTGAATTTCAATCTTTGCTATTGTGTCCACTAGATTGAACTTCCCCCAATGGCCAATGTATTTCCCCCAATGGCCAATGTATTTGAGAAGCTACCACCAGACACTAACTGGGATTGATATCTTATACTCGTAGTACTAATTGTAGCTCTAAAGGTCCGACTAATTGTGAGAGGAAGTATGACAATACCATAATAAGTAATCATGTCCTCATTTATCATTATATTCATATGCATTGATACAAAGATATAGGTGCATTTAGTTTCATGTAATACGAACTTCTGTTGATTTTTCTTCCTCACAATGCTCATAGGCCCTTAATAAGACCTTACATTCACCGTCAAATTGTCCATGTTGAGGGGACATTCTCCTGGTATACCTCGCTATCATTTTACATGCTTCTCTTCCAATCATTTATAAAAGAGACAAGTGTCAAAAACACACCTAAACTATATCCTTTTTTGGTTTGGTACCTAAACTATTGTGAGTGTATACCTAAACTATCACTTATTAGTTTGAGAAACACACATTCTTTTATAACACTCTCATCAAGGTGTGTGTAATACTCTCTTTTACTTGAAAAAATTGACACATCACACTCCACATGGACAAAACATTTCACAATGACAAAAATTAAATAAATTAAGTATTAGTTAAAATTAAAGATTAAAAGATAATACCAATAATTTTTTTTTATAAAATAAAATGTACAATATTTATCTTACACAGGAACAAAGTATAATGCGCTTGTAATTTTGACCAACCGAAATCAACATAATAGAGATATTGGATTTAACTACTTCCTAATTCAACTGGCAACTTATTTCAGTATCAAAATGGAAATAAAGTGATTCATTTAGAAATTTGAACACTGAAATGCTACAATTTGGGGGATGAAATAAGCTATGAAAGCCTTTTGGCCTCACTGACATTTTCAGACAGGAAACCGGGAAACTTACCAGAAATCAAATTATACCTTCACGCTAAACCATTATTAGCATACAAGGACATCAATGTTAACAATAAAAACAAAAAGGAACCATGAAAGCAATACAGATGATTGATTAAAGTATCCCTACCGAAAAAATAATGCAATTTGACACAGTTTGCAAACAGGCAACAAAATGCTGATACATAAAAGGCGTAACAATGCAATTTGACACAGTATGCAAACGGGCAACAAAAGGCTGATACATAAAAGGCGTTCCACATACCTGGGCTGGGAATGTTGAAGGATAAGCACCATAACCACCACTGGAGGGCACAGATGCTGCAGGCGCTTGAGGAGGTGCATAGCCAGTTCCATAACTGCCGTAAGCACCATATGCCGCCTAAAGTTCAACAAACACAAGATTTTTAAAATAAAATCCACTGATAGCATAGATTCTTTGAAGAGTATATTCTAGAAAAAGAAATAAGTAACTAACAATAATTGTGACATGTGCTGCTCCCATTTCACATTATTTTGTTGCTATTGCTCTCATTTTCGCATATTCATTTTCAAACTGCCTGGAAATGCTTTATATTAAGCCCAGGGTCTATCGGAAAAAGCCTCTCTATCTCTACAAGTGGGAGTAAATGTGTACATCCTCCTCCCCAGACCCCACTTGTGCATTACACTATGTATATGTTGTTGCAAATGAATAATTGTGTCTGAAAGAACATACAGACTGAGCAAAATACAAAACCACACACATGCACATCAGCCCCTGCATGATTTAATGGCCACATGAAAAACTGAAACACATGCAATCAAGGATCCCCATGGGAAGGGGATAGAAAATATGTGAAGTGGAAAATTGAGGACAGCAGAGTACTAAACATTTGTCCACATAAAAGATAACTACACAGAGCGCTGATTCACATTAAAGAGAAAGAAGTTTCAAAAAGATGGAAAATCATTTCGGCTTGCATCTGGTGGTCCGTGTGGAAAGAAAGAAATCTCATATGCTTCCAGAACAAGAGCAATTCCATCCAGAAGAATAAGATGAACTGCTTAGTTTTGTTCCTTTTTTGGTGTAAACAGGAGTACATGGTAGATCTAGCATCAATCAAAGGTGTTTTAGGTTCCTTGTAAATTTTGCTATAGATTAAAGATCTTCCTGGTACTCTCCAGAATTGCAATTAGGAATCTGTAACTTATTGTGGCAGGTTCTGGTTTCTGTTTTGGAATAGAATACAAGTTGTTACTGTCTCAAAAAAAAGAAAAATCCATTTGAATAAAGAAGTTCAATTGTTTTTCTTCCATGGTGAAGTTCCAGTTTAACCCAAATTAACATTTTGGTTAAAGCCGGAGCAACAAATACATAGTGGTCCCACATTGCATTGCTCTGAGATTCACATCAGGGTTTTAAATCTAGAAGAGATTTGAGTCAGGTAGCAATCTATCTCTAGTGAAACTGTGAAATATTTATCATAACATTACCTGTTGTGCATAACCAGGATTCCACTGCTGCGATTGGGCTTGTGCAGCCTGTGGCCAGGTTTGACCTTGTGCACCATAACCTGCAGGCCATTGATTCTGTGCTCCAGGATATGCACCAACCGCTGAAGGGTTGGTTGCTGCAACAGCAGACTTTGCCAACTTTGTTTTCTCAGAAACTATATAATCTTCAGCATGACGTTTCTTTGAATCTGAAGAAGTTCTATGGCGTAAGAAGAGTTTTGCATGCCGATCATCAGCCTTCTTAATTGAGACTGCATCACCAAAAAGATCGAGAAACTGCAAACACATTCTCCGTCACAGAACAATTTGTCAAAAGCAACAAAAGTGAACAGCCACAACTAGAGGATTGTGGTAAACAATTAGCACAAAGCACTAGCAGTTAAAGAGACAAGAAAGATAGTGAAGGCTCACAAGAGACTGCAATAATTCACAAGAAAACAAATTTCCATGACCTCCCCTTGCACCCAAAAGATGTTCCAAAATGTTTACACTTCAGTCTTCAAAAAACTAAAAATATGATGAAAGCTCATGAATCAGAAAAATTCCCAGTAAAGAAAATCTCAATCTGGACTCCCCATTGTACCAAGATATTCCAAAATGTTTACACTTCAAGGTCTAAAAGGCAAGATTGTGAAGGATCAAGAATCATCAATAAATCCTAAAAACAGACATTCCAAAGAGTTAAAACTTCAAAGACTAAATGGAAAATGGTAAAGAGACATAATTCCCCATAAAACAACTTTCTCCCCAGACCTCCCATTGCATCATCAAGACATCCCAATATGATTCAAATATAACCATCATACGATTTGATTTAAACCACCATATGATACTGTAGTCTGTTCATTGCAACAATCATTAATTCAACCACAACTAGCAACATTCAGAAAAACAAGTACATACATATGATTCAAATATAAACCATGTGACATTTTGAGAGTTTTAGGGTAAAAACATCCCTGAACTATGATTCAAACCTAAAGTACATCTTTGTGTTACTATATTAAACAAAAAACATCCCTAAACTAACTCAAAAGCTGCAACAATCATCCTTCTGTTTAGTTTCTGTAACTAACGACATACACATAAACCACATCACTTTAACTTCTCAATTTATGTCCCTCGGTGTCCAACCATCTTTCACCATCTTCAGTCCATGTAAAAAGCATTCATATATTTTTTTTAAACGGCTAAAGAAAATTCATCACATGAATACTCATTATGCACAATTGGAAAGAATCACCGAGGTGTAATGAAAAGGAAAAAGATGGGAGGAGTATTTCTTCATCTGCGGTTTAAAACATACTTACCGTTCAGCTTATTCCTTTTTTTCCTTTTAATACAACCAGACCTTTTAATCAACACAAATGGCAAAGATTTATGATGGAAACAATTAGTGAATTTTACATAGCCATACCAACACTTTCAATTTCTTTGGATCATTTTACCTAACACGTAAAAGGCATTTTAACACTAGCTGAGCAGATATTTGGTATTGTGTGGTTATTTGTAGTTCCTTCAGAAAATAAGCTAATCTCTTTCAAGATGAAGGAGATGAAGAGAACAAAAATTAATTAACGTCACTCATCAATCACATTAACCAATTGAAACACTGTTGGATAGAGAAAAATTATGGACTTGATTTTTGCTTTTATTTGTGAAGCACAACTATATATAGCGTAGAATACAATTATTTCAAAGCTATAGCTCTTCAATTGGTAATGGTGTAAAGAGTTGAGCATATCGTTTCTCCATCGAAAAGCTCTAGGCTTTTCAGAAGGAAAGAAAAGATTGTTGAAGACAAAAGGGAAGAATAGAATAGGGATATTTGAGGTGGAGGCATATGTTTTTGACAGAAACTAAACATAAGGGTGATTGTTGCAACGTTTAAATTAGTCAAGGGACGTGTTTTGTTTAGTATAATAACACGGGGATGTATTTTACGTTTGAGTCATAGTTTAAGGATGTTTTTAGCCTAAAACTCGATATTTTGACCACAAATGCAACATGGTACACAAACTCCATACTGAACTTGATATGTATTTACTTCGTACATCACAAAGATAGTGGCCTGCTACTTTTTGGGAGGTCCGACAACAGTGTCCCTTTCTAAAAACAAAATTTGTACGACAATTTTAACTCCATTTTACACAATATTGCAAACTTGGAAAAGTATCTAAAGGCATAAAACATATTGTAGCCTAGGCAAACATCCAACAGGAATACTAGTTCAAGGGTGTGTTACCAGTTAGTCCAGCACATGAAAATTTAACTGAAAGCATTTCTAAGAATACTTGGCCAGGCTCAGAAATTTAAACAACTCCAGGTTCCCATGAGAACAACACAATGCATATTTGTTCTTAACATTAAGAGTACATCACAGACCCAAAGAACAGTCAAGTACCCAAATGTAACAGTTTGTACCTCCAAGAAAATGCTTGATAATTCCTCTCTTTCATCAACACTTGCAACGTTAGGGTTCTCAGGAGATGGAACTAAGAACTTATCAACCAATGAATCCAACAAATCTACTCTCTTTGGGAGTGACTGAATGGATTCTAAATGGATTAGTGCCTGCATATTACATGAAAAGAGCACATCAATAAGAAACACCAATTTCTCCACAGTTTATGCCCTTGGATGAGAAAAGACAAACAAACCTCCAGAAGTGGTTTTGACAGCTGGACATTCTCAACTGCTTGATCAAGAATTTCCCTAGCTTTTTCCGCCTTCCCAGAAACCTTCCAACAGAAATTGTGACAGTGAGCCAAAGGAGGATGAATATTTAAATGATTTTACTCATGAGGAACATTGAAGAGAGAAGAATATTTTCCACAATATCACCACTCAATAATACCGGGTATCAAGGAAACGCCCTTAATGACTCCATGCGCTTACACTATTCTGATTTTTTTTCTACTGGAAAGCCTTCGAAAGGGCAGTGTAGAGTGTAAAAGTGAACAAATCACTAAAATGATTGAGAATCAATTGATAAGTAGAATATTGTGACAGGATATGGTCATAACTGTTTCACTATTATAGGTTGGTATTGCACCATAAATTATGTTGATGCACTTCCACAAAACAGATATCTTTAGTGATATGAAAAGTAGAATAGGGAAGTCCATTTGGAGATTAAACTAAACAAAATAAGGAAATGCATCTAGATATTATACCAAAAAAGGAGAGAACTGGTCAATTAGGATAACAGTATTGAGAAAACGAACAAGAAAATATTGACCCATAACTTCTAAATTTCAAGAAAGGACCAGGAGTTCCATATTTCTGGAAATATATGCTGCAATTTTAAAGAACAGGAGTCTCATATATCCACAACTAGATACGATGAATGCAACATTCCAAGGTAGAAGTTCCATATATCATCCTAGACCAATTCAACTAACAGCATTCCATATGGTTATATACAAGGCCACAGGAGGAGGAGCCACCTTCTACAAAGTGCACAGGGAATGTCCACATTCATATGTTGCAATGAGCAGAAAATACATACATATTTCTGTTACTCCCTCCATTTCAATTTATGTGCCTTAATTTTACCGGGCATGGAGTTTAAGAAAGTAAATAGGACTTGTAAATCTTATAGTCTTGAACTAAATATCGTATAATATACCAAAAGCCTTAATCTTGTGGGATGTTGGAATTAAAGCGTTGCCAAATTCAGAAAGAAACATTCTTTCAAACAACTAAAAACGAAAGTAAGCCAATCAAATTGAAATGGAGAGATATGATATGATAATGACACGTGCTCCCACCCACCAAAGAAACAAAAAAGAGGCACATTGGTAAACAAAATATTAATATCAATTTCCACAAACATCTGAAAGAGAGCAATATCTGTAACTGTTTGCCACAACTGGGAAGGGGTACATTACAACAAGATTGAAACGGCTAACCAATTAATTGAGTCAAAAATATAAAAACTGGAAACACAAGACAAAAAATACTTTACCAAGTAACAAAACCGAGAGTACTGTGCAAACAATAATGGCAGACACTGTGAGTGTTCCTTCCCTTTTTCAATGGCAATAGCTTGTTCGTATATGGAACAGGCATCATCAAGATTCCCCTTCAAAAAAAAAAAAAGATACATCGGACAAGTCAACAAAAATCAAAGCTGGTACTGAAACCATAGTACATGACCAAAACAAACTTACAAGTCGACGTTCCATGTTTGCATGCTTAATTATTGCTTCTACAAGCCCAGGTGATATTTCAGCATGCACAAGTTGATATGCAGCTCGAGCACCAGTAATATCGCCACGTTGCTCCCGCAATTGAGCAGCAAAAAGGTGAATCTCTGGTTGCCTCTGTTAAAGATGGACAAATGAGTTTGATGATACAACATAGTAGGTTTGAGGGGCAACACTCTACACAGTACACAGGATTAAATACTTCATGGACATTAGAAACTAAAGCAACTTGTTTCCACCCTTTCAAGTTCAAACTCTTGGCAAATAAAACCAGCCTATTATAATCCTTGAGGATCACATATAGCATGAGTGAAAAAATATTAGAAACCAAAAGGAATTCATCAACGACGACTACTTGATTCACTACTTTAAAAACCTATTTTGTAAGAAAAATGTAAATTTGTCAAAAGACAACAAAAATTATAATAAATTAGCACTTCCACTAATTTAACTTACCTCCATTATTCCCAGCACTAACATTGAAAGAAAATTCAATTGAGAAGATTGCCTACGACCTCATGGGTAAACTAGAATACAGAGCACATTAAATCCAGACCTTCTCAATGCTAAGAAATCTACGAAAGAGCAATGTCAATGCTGAGACTACAGGATGACAGATAAGCAAGAGAGCTTATCAGCAGATGACCAGTGCAACACTGCAGCATTAGCTTTATGAGCTGCTCATTTCAGATTATTCAGATGGGGCAATCTACAACCCGATCTAGAAAATATACTGACAAGTCATCTCTAATCTATGCTAAAATTAAAAGATAACAGACAACCAAGCTATGTTGTGGACTCTTCGTTTTTGCAGCCAAATCCATCTTGACGCGACACTGGTGTGGGCACGGGTGCTGGATTGAGAACAAACTTGGGAAAGAAGAGAGCAGTTTCATCGCTGCTGAAAGTTGACGACATTTTCTCCGACGAAGTTGATAGAGAATAGCTAACAGAAGTCGCAGTCGCCAAAAGGAACTTTGCTGGCGACGTCTTCAGATCAGCGACAAGCTTCTAGAGCCACGAGATCTGATTCCACTTTTTCATAGGGTTTGCTTCATGTTTAGGCCAAAACAAGAGAACCGGCCAAAAGATAATATCTTGAAAAAGAACAAAGAAACGAACATGACTCTAATTATGAATTGTACCATCTTTATTGTATTAAGGCTTTTATTTCTTAAATCGTCAAACTGACAGTAAATATTGAAGTCCTATTTATGACTTTCTTTCTTATAAAAGGAGTTATAATTATTTTAAAAATTCATTAGTAGCATGTCAATTTTGATAATTAATTTATACCTTTAAATGACTAATTGAACATAATTAACCCTTTTATTAAATTGTTTATTCTTTGATCAGAATCTTTACATATTCTTTTAAATAGTTTTAATCATTACATGTAAGCTTATTACTACATATCTCTCAAATTAGAATATCTTCATAACTATATAAATAATATTGTATATTTTTAACTGAATCCCCACACCCATATCATACTCATATTCGTACCCCTGAATCTTGAAATTAAAATTTGCCAAATCCAACTATGTTGCACAGACTATTCATCTTGGCTGTCGAACCCGTCTCGACACGACACTGGTGCAGGTGCGGGTGCAGGTTCGGTCAATGCCATTCGGATACTTTGACCAGAGTCGAGAACAAATTTGGGGGGAAATTGAGAATTTCAAAAAAACTTGACGACCTGAAACAAATCAAAATTTGGCAGCATTTTGGCAGAGAGAGAGAGGGGACCTGAGATGGATCAAACTTCACTAGCATCTTTGCAGAGAGAGAAAGAGAGTATGAATGAGCTAGGGTTGAGGTCATGTTGTATTCGTAGAGTCAGTGGCGACTAGCGAGGAAAACGAAATAAGATATATAAACTAGGGTAGATTTTTTTATAGTCTTCTTTACCCTTCATGGTTTGCAACTAAACATTTGGGCTTAACAACTTCTTATAACATTTTACATATCATGGGCTTAATCTTCGTATAATTAGTGTTGTGGACTTTGTTGGACTATTATGAAGTATAAAAATCCCTTAATGACTTAAACAATAAATCTTAATATTATCATTTACACATAATTTTTTTAGCTTTATCATAGTTTAGGAGATAAGACTAGGATAAGTATTGCTACATTTGACTCCAAATTGAATTCTACAAATATCTCTCAAATTTAGAACATCTTCATAATCTATTTTTATAATATTGAACATTTTAGTTGAATCTCCGCAACCGTATCCATTCTCGGATTCATAACCCCAAAACTTAAAATTTATATTTTGCCAAATCCAACTCTCAGATTCGCACCCATCTTAGATACCTGCCCTCGAGTCCGAGCAACATAGCCCATACCCGAGTCCGAGCAACTTAGCAACCAAGCAACACCAAGGGGCAACAGTTTGCACACCTTTTTTTGGTCATGAATCAACAATTTACTTGATGAGATGGAAGAACTATTGATTGTTTCTGTCCATGATTGCAGCCACTCCATACTACAGCCACCGTTGGTTTCCCCGAGCTCAACCTTTCTATGTCAAGATATTTCTTTTATAAAAAGAACAAAGAGGGAAATACTGATCCCATTATTTGGAAGACTAAGGGAACCATACAAGGTAGCTCATTTTTGCTAGACACTTCCTCATGAAACTGTATTCACTCAACAGTCTTTACAGAGGAGGCATGCCCCTTTGTACGAGTCTACGAGACGTCTACTTTGTGAAAAGAATGGGGAGGATGCTAATAATTTATGGTCACAATGTAGCTCACATATCAGGTTTCAATATGTTAGGCAAAAGTTATTGGGAAACATAAGAATAGAATCTGGAATACGATCCCACTTTGCATTTGAGAGGTGATATGTAAGGAATTCATATCTTGATATGTAGATGCATCTCCTATTTAGCTTTTTTGGTCTCGACTTATGTAAACACAATGGTGGATAGAATGTTGGCAATTCTCAGCTTCCAGCGGTAATGTAAAGGAATTGAGGTTGCTTGTAAGTTTTTTGGCATGATCTTTGTGCTCATTGTATAATAAAAAAAAAATATAAACTTTTCAAAAGATATTTACTGATTTCAATCAATAGAAAAGACAGTTTATGAGGGAAGAGAAATCTTACGATATCTTTTAATACTAAACTTTGAGATGAACAACTAATAACCACTAAACTGCTAAACCAGGCAAGCAAAGAGACATAATTTGTCAAAAAAAAAAAAAAAAACTATCAAGCATATGATGCAGAAGCTGACCCCTAAAAGCAAAGAGTGTATCTTGCTGGAAGAGACCAAGATTTTACCTTAACAAAGACTTGAGTGGCACGAGCAAGGGCATTATCGGCAAGATCCAAACTTCCACTTATTTCCATGCAAGAAACATACCGAATCCAATATTCAGGATAATTGGCACACGCAATCAAACATCTCTCATACAGCTTGACCACCTAACTTGCACAAGTAACAAATGGCTTAACGCAGATTTACACTCTACCACAATAAAGAAATTACACAAAAAACTGAAAGGACTAAAGAATGATGCACGAGGAGTACTCCGCTGGTGGAACAGGGCCCCTCTAATACAAAAGGGTGGGACCTATCTAGCCTGACATGGTTAGGAAGATAAGAACACACCTGCATGCATAACAGTGGAAATTCAAAACAAATATTCCACTACACAACAGATCGTGAACCCAGAACGTCGACTCACAAATGAGGGTTTGAAGTACTTAGCCGTATAGAAAGCAAATGGATGGCCCATGCGTTAGTCCAAGTTCAATATCCCGTTTAAAAAGATGCTTCATTCCGATGATTTAGCCAATATAGCAAATGAGGCAGCAGATACTATTTTTAACTGTAAATAAATGTATAGCAAGGCAACTAAAGCTACAAATAAAGAGAAACTGAAATCCACAAAATAACCAAACCCAAGTACCTTATTGAAGTCATCTCCTCCTTCTATAAAGTCAAGATAATTGTGCCAATTTTCAAGCTCTGCGACATTCAGAGGCCTCACATGAAAATATGGCCTCCTTATAGATGTTTCAAAACCAATGATCTTAGAATCAAACTCTTTAGCTTTCTTATACATCTCTTCTCTAGTGGTGATATACTTCTCCAACTCCTCGGCATCTTTTAAGCTTGCACTAACAGGTTTAGAAGGCTCAGAACCAGGATTATCCTCACCCTCAATCTGTTCGTCCCCAGCTTCTACTGCAGCTGCAGCTGCAGCTTCTTCAGGAGTTCGTAACTCTGATAGAGGCCTACTAGCCACCAACTCCTTGAAACTGCAGATAGAATTACAGAGGAAAGAAACAGTTTTACATCAACTAATTTTCTTGTATCAACAAAAAATTCACTACACTGAAACTGTATATAATTAAACCCTCAAATAGTACATGTTGACCTGTCTGAAATATATTTGAAGACCACCAGCTGAATTAGCTAGGATTGATGCTCCTACAGGTGGATTTTTAAAAACTAGCATGGAACTTCAATTCTCCATAGTTTCTCACTAAAAGGTAAGAGCAGGCCCAGGTTAGCATTATATGCTATATTGATCACTTGCTAGTAATTGACAATATTCTTTCACACAGACAAAAACTTATTGCCATACTTGAACACATAAGTTTTCAAAAGCAATATGTTTATACAAGTAAAACCAATGAAAGACACCGCTAACGAGATTAAGCTTCTTTATATAATTATATAAGTAATGGTGTATTTTCCACAAGACAAGCAGAATGATACTGTCAGAGATAATCTGAAGGCCCTGAATGAATATGAAAATGCAAAATAAAGCTTCAAGGAAGATAATCACCCTTCAAAATAGCGATCAAGCTGCTGATTTGGATTCTGCAATATCTGTGTGTAGATAGCAGCAACATTCGACCAAGCCTGCTGTGTGTACTCATACTCCAGGTACTTATCCCAAAGTGGAAAGGACAGGTAGTCTGTTCCAACATACACTAATCCTCTTTCAAATAACCTAACAAACCAACAGAACAATGTACTATAAGATTAATAACACATGCATGCCTTTGCATGGGCTCTAGAAAATGCAGTACATGAGAGTTCAAGCTAAAGTACTAATTCACTCAAAGAGCAGACACTCCCACAAATATGCTGCATTTACCTTCCTCGAAACAATCTTACAATGTCCATGGAAGGTGCAGAGAGGGCATCTTAGCCTTACTGACGAGATCTTCTCAGCAGCAATGTGTTTATTGATACATCTCATGTGCGACGGTAATAACAGCAAAATATCATGGAGAACTACAGGACTATACACAGCCCTAAGGACAGGTAAAATATAAGGGGGAGAATAAGGCCATAAAATTGAATTGAATCCTGAAGAAAATTCATATGGCTACTAAGCAGGCCATAGAATCATGTGGATTGCACATCAGTCATACAATTCTGAAGTGCAATCCAAACAAACCTTACGCCATGTAGATGAATAAGAGCTGTTGCAGACATGCTGAAATCAGGTCAGAGAGCATTGAAAGATCATATAGTTTGGTACAAAGAAAAAATTTATAAGCATCTAGTGCTGATGATCTCCCATATAAAACTAGAACAAATCAAATCAGCAATGGCATTACCTTCTAATGGTGTCAGGATCTCCGTAAGTGCTTATAGCAAAAACACAATAGTGCAACCACATATCTACCGAATATGTTACACCTTGAACAGCTCGTTCATAGACCTCCACAACTTTGTCACCAGAGCCAAGACGTGCCTCATGATCTGCAAATTTCTTCCAATAACCGTAACACAGAGGAAATTCTGCCAAGAATGCATCATAAGCCTTCCGAATTTTCAAAATGTTGCCCTACACATTTTCACAATGCAAAACAACCAGCATTGAGGAAATTTGTAACCACAAGTTGTGCGATATCACAGCCACAAGCTTATTTTAGCAAGAAAATTGACCCATAGAAAATTTGCTTACAAAAGAACAATACACACTCCATGTTGTATATGAGCTTGTTTGCTTAGTGTAAAGATTAAGAAATTTAACTATGAGTCTATGACTAAGTCATGCTAAATGTTAGGCAACTCATCCAAGATACACCATATTAAAATCAATTATATAAATGTGTACTAGTTTGACTTCATGGAAATAAAAAGCTCTTTAATTAATGAAAATGGATCAAATCTTCAGGGACCAAAAAAGGGAAGTGCAGAAAGTAACGGGAATAAAAGCATTCACACCACCACCATTATTGTACTGTTAAATCTCTTGCTAATGAAAAAATGGTGTCTTCTGGCTGGTATGTGTCACTGATTACAATCCTGGAACAGTGGTAATTTTAGCTTAAGACATGGACACCACCAAAAAAAATTCCAAAGTAGATTAACACATGGTATGGATGGGAAGAGAGTCAGAATACCACCAACACCATAGTGCTCAGTTCTTTGAGAACAGGAGACTCAGCTTAGCTAACGAGAAGTTATAGAACATAAAAAGATACAAGGTAAGGCAAGAAAATGCTTTTGGCACGGCTTCTGCAATAATTTGCATAGGCAATTAATTTATAGCTTAGAAACTATTTGCCAGGAATATAATCCAAATTATATGTACTTGAGAAATTTTGTGCTACACGCTATCCTCCCCCTTAGCATGAAAGTCAGGTGTAATTCTTGCAAAATATCAGACAAGACAGTACCTATCTAGATAGTTTCTTACCAGTTGGACAATAAGCAAAGCAAATTGAAATATAAATGATAAGAAACTCCCTTTTCTCAATAAACAAAAACGAAGACCAGAAAATGAAGAAAGCCGAGATGACAAATCCCCTTAACAGAAGGTCAGTTAAAGTACCTCCGACATCTTCTCCGTCTCCTCAATAAGGGCAGTCCAAGCATTGAAGTCTAAAGAATTTGTCCTAACTATGCTCCATAATCTTTCCTCTTCAGGAGATAAAGCTGCTAAAGAAAATATAGCTAGTAAGTACACTACCTGTTGATGCAACTAACATTCAGGACAAAAGGACAAACATAGAAGGAAATTTCGAACTTCAAAAAAATGAAAGATTAAGAAAGACAACAAAATTGATGGAGTAGACACCATGCTGCAGGAAGAAGTAAAAGGAAATAGACTGGGGAAAGCAGCTGGTTGCAATGTGAAAGACTACTGAAGAAAACAAACAACTACCAACCAATAAAGTCATTCACATAGAGACGCGCTATGGTAGCATCCTAGCGTAACTTTTCAGTTTATGCAGATTTTGTATAGGAAATCAACTAGTTAATCCAAATGTCTACAAAAAGATTTATATTAGAATCATGCATTTGTATTATGATTCTTCTGACTAATTAAATTGATAACACGCATCCCTTAACATCTAATGAAGATCTTGATTAGTTTACAATTGCAGGAGTTCAACAGATGATGACACAAGGATACCGAACAGTTAAAAGTTATACCTAAGCCATCTTCTGGCTGATGCATATTGGAACTTCCATGAACGTCTGCTGCAATCCCATTTTCAGCAATTCCAGCTGCTGCAATGTCTCTTGCTTCAGCAGTATTACCATTTGCAGAAGATTCATAATCAGCAACTTGGGATGAGCCTGCGGGTGCATTTGCTAGAGCTGCAAGATCCTGGCTCACGTCATATGCCATAGCAGTTGCAGCTTCTTGCTGGGTAGACACTTCATCAGTAGAATAAGTGTTTCCAGCTTCTACATTAGTAGCTGCTGACTCCCCTGGGCCATTTGGACATGAAGTGGCCAGATCCCCAGCATTTCCAGCATCAGAAGAAGCGTGGGCACGGGCATCATCAGGATTTATTGACGAATAAGCAGCAGACATATAATCAGTGACTGACGAGGTTTGAGCTACAACAGTTTCGCTTTCGCCCATAGTTTTGAAACCTTTCTACATCACAGGCAAAACTGATTAGTACAGCAGTTGATATTAGAAAAAAACAAAGAAAAAATTAACATTATACACATTTGCTCCCTATCATATACATATAAATAGATCAGAGAACGAGTACAATGACTAATTGAACATAATAATATCACAAAATGTGTATTTAGTAAAATGTTATATACCCTCCTCTTCCTTTTACTTGTTTCTTTCTATATTTATGAAGTCACCTTAAACATCAGGTCTACTCTAGTTGTTTGCTAATGAGAATATTCCTTGCAGCACAATTTCAACCATCTATAAGTCACTTCCGATGAGAACAGAGGGCAAGACAACAAAGAGCTGAAATATTTATACTCTAAGCCTAGTCAAAGCAAAAAGTTACTTCCCCTCTTATCCTACTATTAGGGCAAACAAGCTAAAATTTAAAGACAGATGACTGCGCAGTTGGAACTTAGCAATAAAAAAAATATCCACAAACGCCATTAAATTGCACCAATTGCAACTGGCGGTACGCAGCACCACTACTTATAATCCTCAATCCGACTATACAGACCAGAATTTCAAATATCAGAACACAAATCTACATTCTAAACCTCGAAAAATGTATAAAACTTTACAAAATCCTGGCAAATACAAGCCAGTGGTTTAGGGTACAAATCCTACCAGCCAACATAGAACTTCGAATGAATAAAGAATTAAAAGCGGATAATCTAGAGATGGAATACGTAGAACAAAGTGAGAATACAAAAACAAAAGGTGAGCATTGTTGTTTCCGACAACGTAGAAGGTGACGGTGGAGAAGCCGGAAAAAGGAACTAACCTGGCGGAGGACGAGAGGTCGACGAAGAGTTTGGAGAGGCTTCTTCGTATCGTTGTAGAGAAAAGCTGCAGAGGTTTTCTCTACGAGTTTCGGGGTTTTTCAGTTCTATGGAGGAAAGAGAAGGATTAGGGCAAATAAATGATGCGGTAGTCTGTCTATAGAGCGCGAGTGACTTGCCTAGGATATTTGCACTTTTTCGTAATGAGAAGTGTAAATTACGTTTTTAATCCCAATTCTAAGGGCCCGTTTGGCCATAAATTTCCCAAATAATATTTGAAAAAAATTTGGCAAATAATGTTTGTCCATACAATTTGTCATTATTTGGCAAATATTTTTGGCAAATATCCCAAATTTTCAAATACTAGTTTTTTCTAGTATTTGGGCCAAATATCATTATTTGGGATATTTTAAAAATTAAAACTTTACCCAATCTTTTATCTTTTACAAAAACACTCTTTCTAGTAGTTGTTTGTGTTGTATTACATCATTTTTTACGTGAACACCAAAATAGTGATGAAATATTTTGTGAATATTAAATAATGATATGATTGTTGATGAAAATTATTAAAAATTGGCTTTAGGTAACAAAGTCATGTACTTTATCTACTTCACGATGTATGGAATAATTATTGTTGCACTCACTCCAAATTACCACATTGCTTCAGTGTCATGGACATTATTTATTATTGTTGTAACTAACATTCAATTGACTTGTAATACAAACTTTTAGTTAGTTTTGATAGTTTTTAAAACTTGTGTGTATAAATCATATTTTTCTAAAAAGGTGAAATATATTTCTCAAATTTTATGGCCAAACACATGGTGAAATTTCACCCAAATTTTCACTCAAATAATATTTGCCAAGAATATTTGGAAATCTATGGCCAAACGCTAGCTAAGATTAATTAATTTTTTCAACCATCATAGCAAAATGTCTCTTGCACGTTAACATTTTACTACAAAATAATAATCCTCTCATTATATATTTCTTTGGTGCTTCAGTTTACTAAGGACATGATTGTTGATTGGAGGATGTAAAAGTCATGAATTAGGGAGTGGAAGATTGGTACGTAATGAAATATTATTTTATAGCTAAATAATAAAATTTATCGCTAATTTCATGACATAATATTTTGAATGTAAAATTGGATATTCGTTCTTGTTAGTCGATTCTTTGCAATAAATTTATGATGTTGATTTGGCATAGATATCATCTTAGCTTGTGTCATTTTTATATCAATAATCACCGATATAGAAAACATAACTTTTGGAATTGAACCACGGGCACATATATTGTGATTTTCAGAATATTTTTATTTTTAAAAAATTGATCGGTGAATCTTATCATCTTGCTTTGATAACTCTAGTTAGAGCGAGAAAATATGTAAGATATCCCCTAAAATCATACATTATTCTTAAGTGGACACTTAAAGTTATTGAGGGTCTATCCTTTTACGGAAAAAAAAAGTTGTTGTGGACATTTTAATGCATTTAACTTATTTTTTCACCTTTTTTCCATTAAAATATATCACATACAATGAATTTTTCTATTTTTTTTACATATAAATAGGTATGCGGACCATAATTTTTCTCAACATATTTGTACAATTTTTTTTTTATGATTACAAACAATGATTTGGTCATAATATTTTCCCGAAATATAGCACATTGTTTTTTTTTTCTTTTTCTTATGGCCATTAATGGTTTGTTCTTCTTTGTTATCATTCTTCCTTCTTGATTTTCTTTTTGGTTTTCTTCGATGTTCGACCATTAAAATTTTGAAGCTTGATTTTAGAATTCGACATTCTTAAATAATAACAAAAATTCAATATCTTATAACCTAATGACATTGCTTTATAGCACGAACTATCAATGAAAGACATGAAATATTCCTAAATGTCTTTTAGCCATTACAACAAGTATGATGCACAACATATCCATAATCAAGAATCGGCAAGACACAACTTTGTAGACTTCTAAGAACATGACTTCGCCTTGATACCGAATTTGTGATACCTTAAAGTTGGCGAAGGGCGCGACTAACCTCGATACTAATTGAATCGAGAAACAGATTGTAGAAGATCTTAACTATAAAACTTAGGCCAATTGGCCACTAGTCAAAACTATATGAACCGACAAGGTTGTAACAAAATAGAATTTGAAATAGGGAAAATGCACAAGTACCCCCTCAACCTATGCCTGAAATCTCATAGACACACTTATACTATACTAAGGTCTTATTACCCCCCTGAACTTATTTTATAAGTAATTTTCTACCCCTTTTCAGTCTACGTGCCAGCATTGAGCCTACAAGATAGTGACACGTAGGCCGAAAAGGTGTAGAAAATTACTAATAAAATAAGTTTAGGGGGGTAATAGGACCTTAGTAAAGTATAAATGTGTCTCTAAGATTTCGGGCATAGGTTAAGGGGGTACTTGTGCATTATCCCTTTAAAATATGAGACCAACTAGGTGTAAAGACCCTTTTGGTGATCCATTGAGTATTTTGGTGATGAGACCTTCAGATCGCCGATTTTGTCAACGAGATTCATTAAAAAGTTTGTTCCCTTTGACTTGTATGGTCTTCTTACATTTCTAGAAGGGTATTCTTGACCTTTTATCCCCAATCAACTATCCTAAGTCCATCTTATAACCTAATAACATCATTATACATATATCAAATTTCAAAATTCCTAATTCGCCTTCTTCCAAAGATCAAGAACTCCAAGAAAGGCATTTCTCTAATTTCGCAAGATCTAAAGGCTTTGAGTTCAAGATTCACTTGAAGATAACTAAGGTTTTTAATCAAAAATTCTTCCCCATACTTCATATGTTAGCATTTTATAGATTCATCAGTAAGGTATATAAGACTATCATAGTGAGAAACTTCCTCACGCCATACGTCTAACTTTCAGTTAGCAAGGTCAAACCAGGATTTCAATCCAAAAATTTACTACATTCAAAAATTTTAATTACCCTCTCGGGTTTTATATGTCATGTTACGTTTAAGGTGTACCTTGGGTCGTGACAAAAATTCTAGACTATTTTGCTAAGACCTTGATGTTAGTTTATCCCAATTTACCTTGATTAGAGTGGAAGGGTACTTAGAGTCTGTGTTCGAGAGGAGTGATATATTTTATCTTTGATCGTTGTATTATGGAAAAGGTTTCTTATCATATTTTGCTCATGTATGTGGTCTTACCAAGGGTCCATCTTCTTTTGAGACCACGCGGGTGGTAAGAGAGTTTGTAGATGTGTTTCCTACAACTTTATCAGATATTCTTCTAGATATCAATACCTTAAATATGAACACGATATATTGCATAAACGAAGCTACTATAGCAATGATGTATTAGAATAGTAATAACACTCACAAAGGCTAATTTAAGAATCAAAATAAAAGAGATACATTGAAAATTTGCAAGTTTGATAGTGATGGTCGTGTAACGACAGATCCAACTTCTTCCCCTTTTTGGGTCTTTTTCCAACAGTAGATTTAGAACTCAAGCATGCATCCTTTTTCGACTTTTCCGCTCTCAAATTCGTTATGATTAATGAGTCGTTTTGTTGTTTATATCTATTTTCATGAAAAAAATTCATCATCGGTATCAAATACACAAAGTACTAATTAAATCTCTTGTAGGTGAAACTAATTGGGTAAGCCCAATACTAAAAGATGAGCAAAATTCATATGTATCAGAAAATTGTATATATAGAAACTAAAATGATTTTTTCTAAAATGATAATTGAAGACATGTCCTAATTTCACATGTAATCAGTCAATGCCAATCTATGTGCTTTCAACTATAATCCCCCAAAAGGGGTCATTAACCAGTTACATAAGGTGTTTGCTAAATTCTTTTGGGGAATTCTATTGGGTCAATGAACAAACATTGGGTATCTTTGGAGAAAACGTGTTACCCTAAATCAGAAGGAGGCCTAGGTTTCACATCATTACAAGACATGTCATGAGCTTTTTTTGCAAAATTATGGTGGAACTTTAGAACCTCAACATCCACCTTATGGAGTGCATACATGTGGAACTAGTATTGTAAAAAGATTCACCCTACATTGGCAAAAGGACAAGAACACTCATATGTATGGAGAAAAATGAATGCAATTAGGGAAGAAATTAAACAAAATATGGCGGCAGGTGAATGAAAGAAATTCAAGCTTTTGGTTTGACAATTGGACAAAACATGGATCTTTATACTTTACAGAAGGAGAAAATGTTATAGAAGAAGAAATAGGGATCAAGGATTTGTGCTAGCTGGAAGTTGGAATGAGACAAAGTTACTTACAAAACTATCTCAAGACATGACTGTATATATAATGGAAAGCATAAAAAACCAGATAATTGAGAATGGAAGTGATAGACCTTGGTGGATAGAAAATACTCAAGGTAGTTTCACAGCTAAATGTGCATGGCGTTTGTTGAGACGGAAAAGGGAATGCAGAAGACATTATGAGTTTATGTGGTGTAAAAGACTTCCTTTTAAGGTGAATTTCTTCCTATGGAGGGTATGAAATAAGAAAAATAGCTTCACATGACAACCTGAAAAGAATGTACATTCCAATTATTTCTGGATGTTGGTGTTGTGAAACAAAGAAAGAGGAAATTATGTCACATCTTTTTCTAACAACTCCTATAGCCTCTAGGCTATGGATGCAATTTAACAGTCTTGTAGGTACAAAAATTTATGGAATGCACCCTTAACAACTTATTATCACTTGGTGGAAACAAGAAAATCCCAGAGCTAAAAGTGATACATCAAGCCATGCCAGGATTTATAATGTGGACACTTTGGAAGAGAAGGAATATGGAGGAAAAACTACATACAACACAATGGTGGAGAAAGTTCAGGATTTGGTGAGAAAGTTGGTGAATATTAGATACCCATGGATAAGGTTGGAAATAAGGTAGTGGATTTTCATTTTAAGCAAACCGAAGGACTACTCTAGCGACTTGTAAAACAAATAGGTGAAACTAGAGCCGAACTAGTTTGTGTTTGAGTTGTTATGGGGTTTCAAGTGGTAGAACGTTGTTCAGGGCTATGGTTGAGGGGTTTAGGGGTTAAATATCAAGGTACGACTTTAGAGTGGTCCTTGAGGAGGACCCTAAAGCTTAACCCCAAAGACCCCACAAAACTAAAATTGTCCAAAAAACTCATGATCAACGCCCCGTGGATGGCCTTCGTAGGTTGATACTTCAATATGTATATCTTTTATATTTCATGATCAACGACACTAACCTACAGTTTGAGTGTCTACGAATCGAAGCTAGTAAAGTAGCCCAACCAAGGGGTAGGGTCGTGCCCCAAGGGAGTGGTAGTGAAAGTATAGCTACTTAGAATTCCATTTTAAATAGTGATAACTCAAAACGTTTTTGAGTATTAAAACAAAACAAGTTTAATTTGTGATACCAAAGTGTCAAATATCAAGAAGAGGTTTTGTCACAAGTAGTAATATAGCAAAAACAAACGAGAAAGTAAGTATGAGAAAGAGTTCTTGGGGTGTGACCTTAATATATGTTGACACAAGCTAAATGTGTACATGCTTTTGATAGTAAATTTCGCAAGACAATGGTGACTAGGCTAAGCTTTAGGTGAAAGTAAATTCCCTCTTGCACAACTAACCTCATATCAAATAGGTTCCTCTCGGACAACCACTCGTCTAAACTAACCAGCACCCACATCCTGACCTTTCGATAGAGGGTACTTGGATATGGGACTAGGGCCCACCCTCTTAGGTTGAACCTCATGTCAACCCACTCCTTAGGCCATCGGTCTAGTGGTCTTGGTTTTGTGACCTCCCTATCGGGCAAACCAAAAATACATAGGTGATTTTGTATTTGCAACTAC
The DNA here is from genome assembly GCA_027704785.1 of Solanum chmielewskii. Classification (NCBI taxonomy): domain Eukaryota; kingdom Viridiplantae; phylum Streptophyta; class Magnoliopsida; order Solanales; family Solanaceae; genus Solanum; species Solanum chmielewskii. The sequence continues at coordinate 55,381,275 of JAKWIX010000326.1, read as the reverse complement.
AAACACATTAAATTAAACCACAACCACTAGGTGAAATCACGATTAAAATGTATCTAATCGTATCAGCAAGCAGACCCAATAATAATATCAACACATATTTGCTAAATCACACCCCAAGAATGGAGGATTTTTAGCCACACATAATGTACTTAAAATGATAAAGGAATCAAATGGGTATAATAGATTAAACCTTAAAAATGGCAAAGGATGGTAAATGGAGAAAGCCCACCTTCAAGATTGGAAGAAGAACTTTTTTCTTCAAGCTTCCTGAAAACCCTTTCCAAACTTGAGACAAAACTTAAAAACAAAGTTTCAAAAAATAAAAGGGTAAATGCACAAGTACCCCCCCCCCCCAAACCTATGCCCAAAATCTTAGAGACACACTTATACTATACTAAGGTCCTATTACCCCCGACCAAATTTTATAAATAATTTTCTACCCCTTTTCGACCTATGTGGCACTATCTTGTGGGCCCAAAGTGTGTTGACATTTTTTTTCAAGCTAGTTCCACGTAGGTCGAAAGGGATAAAAAATTATTTATAAAATAAGTCCAGGGGGATAAGAGGACCTTAGTATAGTATAAGCGTATCTTTGGAATTTCGGGCATAGGTTGGGCGGTAGTTATGCATTTTTTTCAAAATAAAATATTAAGCATCTAATGTTTCACTCTCTAATTCTCTCCAAAAGACTCTCTATATAATAAAAGAGTTATTATTTATAGGTTTAAGAATTAGTGTTGGTGGATCCATTCGGCGTCTTCAGTTGTGATTAGCTGAGTGATTCGGCGATTCGCCCTTTATCTAGTTTTTCGCTGTTTGCACTTGCCTTTCTATCCGTACATGCTATAATGTTGGGCGGAATAACTCTACTTCACGTAACTATTTGGCGAAGCGCCGACGACTTCTTTTAATCGCCTTTTGATCCACTTCCTTCAGGGTTCGCTTGCTGTAACAAAAGGCAAAACTCTGCTATTCGGCATATCACAAAGTGTGTTTGGCGATGCGCACTTTGCATCTTCAGATCTTTTCTTCCGATTTGCTTCCGTTTTGCACGTAAGTGCTCCTACAAAATCCCCAAATGCCTGAAACTTAGAAGTTTTTATCAGATATCGAAATAAAATACACAATTTAGGACACTATTTGCATTAAATTAAGACCCTAGATGAGTCTAATTTGAGGACTCATCATAGGTCAAGGGCCCCAAGACCATTTTACGTTCACAAACCACAACTCAATAGTACTAAGCGTGGACCCACCCACGATCCGTGGATGGGGTTTTGTGGATGGCACCTACAACTTGTCAACTTTCAGCCAAGTGGAGGGACAATATAATAAATTTCTTTTGAGTTAGTTTAGTTAATGGACAATTATTATTGGTTTATTAATGAATTTTAAGGGTTTTAAATTATTAAACTCCTTTTTCAAGTCTTTTGTTCAAATCACAAACTAGAAACCTCCCTCCCCCTCAAAAAGTTCTCTATCTAGAAGCCTCCATTAAAGGTGAAGGATTCAAGCTTTCAGCTCAAGACCTCACCAATTTCACTCAAGTTTTGTGGAATTCTTCCCTAATAGGTATAGTAGTCTTCATCCTTGGCTAAGTTTCATTCGATGAGCCAATTTCAAAGATGATTTCAAGTCTCCAACTTTTCACAAAATCCTAGTTTTCAATCTATGCATGGGTTCAATTTCAAAACGATTTTAAAGGCTTTTATATGATGAATTATGAATAGAATGTTGAATTAATGAGAATTAAGATGCTTTATCCTATGAACCCATGTTTTCCCATATTCTTAAGTTGTGAATTGTGATTGGGAATTGATTGATCATGAAATTGAATTGTTTAAAGTTTATATTGATCTAATTCATTGAATCATGTCACAATTTATGTCTAATAGAAGTATCGTAGGGTTTGTTGGTGACTACTAATCATGGCCTTGAAAGGGCAAAGTGTGGAAGTTTCATCTATGTTTATGATGAGAAGTATATGCATGTGAATTCTATGAATTTCTTACGATCATGTTTAGAATGTAACAGTGTTGTGATTGAAGTCTTATTCTCAAGAGAAAAAAGCATAAAATGACGCCTGAAGTTGTTCCCGTTTTTCAAAAAGACACTTAAACTATGCAAACGTTCTATTACCCCCTAAACAATCCTGAACTAATATTATTACATCATTTTTTGTCCAACTGGCATGGAGAGTGTATGCACTCTCTTAAAGAGCGTAAAGAAACTAAAAAAATGAGTATAATTTTATTTTTACAAGTATTTTGCTAGAAAATATATTTTCTTGTTTTTCTTATTATTTTAAATTTTTCTCTTTATTATTTTTTTTTCTTCTTCCTTCTTCTTCAAAAATTCATTATCATTTTCATGGTAACTTTTAACTTTTAATATCATTTTTTTATCACAACTCCACCTCCTTTTTTATTATTATTAGTTTAACTCTCTTTAACTTTAAAATTATATCTAAATATTTTATTACATTTCGAACAATTTGATAAGCCACTAGATATCAAGATGATTAGTAGTCATTATTTATTTTTTGAAATCCAAATTTCACTTAGATTTTTTCTTTTTTTCGGAGAATTTTGATTCTTACAAAATTATCATTTCTTGTTTTGAAGTTATATGAAATGAGATAAATTAATTGATGATACCTTCAATTTTTTAATTTTCTTAAAAAATTAATTAGTCTTGTTATCAATGTCACAAATACTAGAAAATAGTATAATTTTGAAAGAAAGAAATTTGATAAAAGAAGAAAAAGAAAAAAAATGGAGGGGCTTAACTTGACGAAGGGGTGGGGTGAAGTGAGGGTGGGAGGTGAAGAAGAAGAAGAAAAGAAAAAGAAAATGAAGGGAGGGATAACTTGAAAGTAGGGGTGAAAGATAAAGAATTTAAAGTGAAATTAAAATTAAAGCAATAAAATTAAAATAAGTCAAAAGGTAAGAGAGAGAAATAAAGAAAACTTAAAATTTTAAAAAATATATATATTTCAAATTCAATTAACATGTGTCACACAATAATTGGTGTGTGATAACCACTTGCTATTTAAAATCTAGTATTGGTCGAAAAATGTTGTAGTAATATATTATCAGAATTGTTAGGGGGTAATCGGACGTCCGCATAGGTAAGGTGTCTTTTTGAAAATTAGGGACAACTTCAGGTGTCACTTTATGTCTTTTCTCTATTCTCAATTAACACTTACGAATGGTGATGATATATGTGAAAGGTTATTCTGACATACACACTCTCATGAATGATGTGTTGATTGAAAGAGTATTTTCAATTGTACACTAATGAACGATAATGACATGTTGTGAAATTAGTTTCTCACAATATGAGAATTCTTAGTTGAAATGTTATTCTCATCATTGAATTTATGAGCTATCTAAAGAATGAATGTTGGGTTTGAGATGGATGCCCTCAGGTGAGTTGAGGCAGGTATCTAGTAACAATCTCTTATCCCATAATGATGACTAAAGTAATGAATTTTAAGTACTCAATTCTAAGCATTGAGTGGATAGTGATATGAGATGGAAGCTCTCACGTGAATTGAGATGGAGTTTCTAGTAGCAATATATTTAGATAATTCCCTCATGTGAGTTGAGGCGGGGTATCTTATAGCAATATCTCTATCCCATAACTATGTGCCCACATAGGTTTATAGCTAGTGGATCCACCTAAGCTAAAATGTAATGGTCCTACCTTAGGTAAGTAAGAATACATCATACGGTGAGGGTGACACAGAGATTCCATAAATTGCTCAAAGGATCTATGTCGGTTAAGGTTTACCCCTACAAAGAATGTTAATGAACTATGGCTTCTCAAGATGCACTACTTAGTGTGGGTGGTAGCATGTTATGTTATCCATACATTATACAAGTAGGATATAAGAGTAGTCATGGTGTGTTCCTTTATAATGTTAAGTGAGATGAATGTGCTCTTATGATGATTGTTGCTCCCCAATATACAAGCAAGTGTACGTGATCGCGCATGTAATAAAGTAACTCTTAAAGAAACCAGATTATCGATCCCAAAAGACTTGTTAATTAACTATCTTTACTAAATTATATTAGTCTAATTATTTATTTAAGAGTGCAAAAGAAAAAGAATGCATAAACAAAATCATAAAGTTACTTATAATAGTTGGAAAATCCCTGGACTTGAACTTATATTGGATTTCATGTATCATATTTTTGGCTTAGAACTAATTTAAGTTGTCAACTTACTGGCTTTATAGGGTTAATTGTATGAGTCGGACTACACAACTCTCGTCGCCTACTCCAGTTAGATATCTAATTACATCGTTGAGCGGGGATAAGTAAACTGATTGGCGAGCATTTATATTACATCCTATTTCGTAACCAAGCGAGTGATTCATCCGGGCATCACTCCTGAACACAAATCGCCTCAATCTAATGGGTCAATCAAGCTCTCAAATATTTTCTAGTCTATCTAAACCCTCCTTTCTAGATTTTACAATTAGACAATTGATTTATCTCGTGGTGATCAAGCACAAAATACTAAAACAAAAATATAGAAGTAACTTATAATGACAACCAAAAATTAATTCAAAATGTCATTAATAATCAACATTCAGCCCGTAGATACAGCCCCAAAACAAGGTCTTTAACTATTAATCTTTAAGAAAACAAGAAGAATAAAAGAACCCTAAAAAGTATTGACGACTTTCTCTTCCAAAGTAACTCGCTCTATAATTGAATGCCTCAAATAATTATTTGTATGTACTATTTATAGATGTAGTAAACCCTAATAAAATAATTGAGTCCAAAGCAAATTAGGCATCCAAAACCAAAAGGAAATTGAATTCCGCGTGAAAACCCGTTTGTTGTAGCTCTGTTCGCCACCTCCAAGATTTGTGCGCAGCTCCTTGTTACATAGGATGACACATGGAAAACTTTCTATTCGTTGATTGACAATTTGCATTTTGCAATCTTTGCCCTTTCTATATTATATATTATTGTATTAAGTTTCTGTAACAACCCGAAAATGACTATGCAAAGTAATGCCTAAACATACCTAGAATGCCAATATAAGACCGGGTTCATACGGTTTGATGCGTGTGGAACCAGACCTTAGAACCTATGCACCAGCCAAGTCAACCAACTTGGTGAGTTAGTTGAGCTAGGAAGGGTTGGTTCCAGCCATGTTGGTTGCCCGAAAACTAGGATTCATCTGGATGAGTCTTAATCGGACTTAGATGGTTAATCCTAGGTTTTAAGGGTTCTAGGGGTAGAAAGGTAATTTCGGGGCTAGGGGTAGTATGGTAATTACCATAGGCTGATATTTAATTAATTAAATAAGGGATTAATTAGTCATAATGGGTCAAATTTCAATGGTCAACCCCGAGTTTGACCAGACCTCCACAACTCGGGTTCGAGCCGAGTCGGAAGCATAATGATGTACGAATTAAAGGATTAAAAATTAGAGAAAATAAGGAGGGGAATTATAATAACTTAATATATAATTATAATATGATTTTTATAATTAAAATTGTGTTGAATAAGTCAACAACAATTCCCACAAAAAGGGGCGCACAACTCCCAATAGAAGTGTGTTTCTTGCCCACTCTTAATTCTTTAATTTACTCCAAAAAAACGTTTTTAGCCTTATCCCACACTTCAAAAACAGAATATATACGTGAAATTCACTATTGTAAAAGTTTTCTTGGCTGCATCCATCAAAAAACAAAAGGAAGAGTTCGTATGCCTAAGTGTTTTAAGTAAAGAACTTTACTTGCAAACAAGAATCAAAGCTCGGAAGAAAGGTTTGCGTGTAGGCTGGGGCGTGTGGTTGTGGCTGGTTGTCAAGGCTGAAAAGGTATGAGTTTTCTTCTCTCTTGGTCCCTTCCCATGAGCCTCATAAGGTTTAGTTTAAATCCAATCAAAAAACTAAGGTTGTCCCCGTTACATGCCCTTGCCATTAGATCCTATGAACGAATTGATGCATGCGTTGGTATGACTTCTGATAGATGATTTTAGGAATGATTGTGATTGTGTGCAATGTGTGTGTTTCGGACTTTTTATGAATTGTTAACTACGTTCGAATATTGAATGTCATATGTGCACCAACATGCTGATTTTTCGTAATTTGTATTGTGACAGTTCACTTGCAGAAAATGGTAAATCATGTGATATAAAATGTTGTGTGTTTAACATGCAAAAAGAAATTGTGATGTTCATGAATAAGAAAGTGAAAGTAAGGTACTTAATGAATTATTTAAAAGTATATGTAAAACTATGAGTTAAACGCCTAAACTAAGTGTAAGAAAGTGAATTAAAATTATATATTAATGGAACATGGGTTGGGCTAGTCATTAGTATGGATGAAGGGAAATAGTTGCTGCCATTTTGGGGGTGAATCTCGATGACCTTAAGGTCTTACCACTAAAATAAGCAACCTTAAATTAAAAGAAAAGAAAACAGGGAGATAGAGGGGATTCAAACTCGGCTCATTGAAAGAAGCCTTAAAATAAAAGAAAAAGAAAATAGTGAAAAGGAGGGGGCTCGAACTTGGCTCCATGGACAAGGGTGTGAGATACATAAATCTCACACCAAAATAAAATAAATAAGAAAATAAGGTTCTGCCCAAGGGGTTCGAATATGGGACCTCTTGGCTTAAATGTGAGACACATAAAATAATAAAAGGTGAGGCCACGGGGATTCGATCTCAGATCCTCTTGGCCAAATTTATAGAGACACTTCGCACTTTAAATAATTAAAAATAAAGTGCTACCCAAGGGATTCGAACATGGGTCCTCTTGGCTGCAGTTGTGAGACTATAATTAAATAAAATGCAACCACTATGGATTGAACTTGGGTCCCTTGGCTGAATATGTAAAATGCACAAGTCTTACAGAACATATACTTAGTTTATCATGAAACACTTAGCCAAATATGAGTAACCCAAAATGGGTATTACCATGAGTAAATAGTAAGATTAAGAAATGAACATTCACGTAATGAGGTGAGTGATTATATTATACTATGATGCTAATGAAAATGATGACAACATGATAAGAGGCTAAGAAGAATTGTGAGACAAGTCTTAACCAAGCCTAAGTAAATGTTACCAAACGTACTCACCTATAGGAGTGTAGAATTATGTAGATTCAAGTCTCAAGCATATTCCAAAAGAAAGTGTTAAGAATGAATTCATTGTTAATAGGTAAAGAAAAGAGTGACTACATGATGATAAGCTAGTGCAAGTGAGAAAAGCTGCATCTACGCCTAAAAAGCAAATGTCACTAAATGCAATTTCTAAGAGAGCATATCTATGTTAATCGATGAACAAATAATGAAAGGTGAGTAAATATGAAATGAAAATATGTTAAGAAAGAACAGGTTGGCACCACAATATGAGGCTAGTGTAAGTGGGACAAGTTGTACCTATGCCAATATAATGTCACCTAAAGTACTCACCTAAGAGAGTGTTGAATATTAAGAGACAAGTCTCAGTCACACTCTATATGTAAGTGTAAGGACAATTCACACTTAATACGTAAAAAAGATATGATAAATCATCTAATGATCTATGACTCCCTCATGCTAGAAGCAAGCTTCGATGATGTATGAGTTGAATGTAAATAGGAACTTTAAACGGAGCACCGATAGGCTAGCTATGAGTGGTGATGCCTTTTTTTGGGAAGGGCGGAGGTTCACATAATTCTCATGAGATGAGACTGTCCACCAAAGTGGGTATGGGTCACCATAAATGTCCTAGTCTTTGAACTATGTTGCCAACATAGGTAACTAGCCAATGGTTTTCAACCTAAGCGAGCTAAGGATGTTTTGGTTTCACCTTGGTCAGTGACTCCTCCTCTTTTCGGTGTGGGGAAGACACCAGATTTCAAAATTCTCACATGATCTATGTCGGTTAAAGTTGAAGTTCCTCAAAGTATGAAAGATAATGAAATGAATGATATCGAAGATGTATGTGCAAGACAATCAGGAGGTGAAACCAGATTCAGGCAATGACATTAGGTTATTCTTGGTCATTGCACTTCATGATCCCGATTAGAGTCTTAAACTTCATCCTAGTATATCTGGTGTTTATATCAGCCTATGAATGAATGAAATGAATAATTTGACGTACGTATGAATGAAAGAAGCAGACTTTATATTTGCTAAAGAAGGCTCCCAATTTGAGGTCCCATATGTTGAGCCCTCATTTGGGAAGTCCTAATGTTAAATCCGTGATGCCAAGGTCTCATGGTATATAAACGAATGATGTGTGATATATGTATGTGCTATATGAAATATGTTATGTGTTGAGCGCAATATGGATAAATGATTATGCATGTTACTCTCATAACATGACTTTCCTAATCTGATTTGGCAAGTCCGACTGACTCGGCTTTCCATAATTCATATCGTTAGGAGAGATCTCTTCTTAATCATGCATGTCCTTGGTGTGTAACTTGCATACATCCATACTTAGTACAAGTGTGTACTAATCTCATACATTATACTATCTTACGTGCAGGTTCAGGAGGGTGTTGAAGACCTTCATTGCAGCTATTCGGACATCAAAGCTTTTCATTCGAACCTGGTAGGTCCTCATGCATTTGAGGATGCCTGCCGTTGTGTTTCTAGCTTAGTAATAGGTTTAGCCTAGTGGAGCATGTTCCACTAGTATTTCTTTCCTATTCTGTTCAGACTTATGTAATGGTTGCATTTTGGCAATTATTACTTATGCTATAAGACTATTATTTCAAGATTGAATGATCCTTTATTATATGGTTGATACACATGAGTAATGAACTTTTTTATACGCGTATGCATGCTATAACTATGAAGTCTATGTACACTTCAAACAAAACAAAAAGTTTCAAATTTTCCGCTAAAATTAACTGAACGAATGTAATAACGACGTAAGTAGGCTTGTCTGCGACCTCTGAGAGGTCAACGACGCCGGTTTCGGCTAGGGTCTAGACCCCGTTTGTTATAATTTAATGCATTAAGCTGCCTACTTTATTTCGTTCTTCAGTTTTTCATCTTTAATTCATTTTAGCTCCCAATTTCTTCAGTTTTATCCCAATTTATTCCTACAAATAAAATACACTATTCAGTATAATTCATGCTGAAAAAGAATAAATATAAATAATAAATGCGATTTAAATAATAATTAAAATATATAGTTTTAGCCTCACATCAATGATGCTAATAAGAGTGTTGATTTAATGTGTAATGAATGAAGGTTCTCTTAATGAATTTAATAAAATAGGTTGACTTATGTACTTAATGAAATGATGCATGCATTACTTGGATTGTATTATGAGTTACTTCCTTGTCTTGACTGGTTGAATATGAATGTGTCTTGTCTATGATGGCTTCAAAGGAGTACTTCATGTCAGTAGTGGCATGAGATGCTATTTATACATTTCTTAAGTATGACTTAGGGTTACCCTATATGATGGTCCTAATGTATTGACATAACTTATGAAATGTTTATGTTTCTTATGTAGGAGTATTGTGTAAAGATGGAACTTATGAATGATCATCAGTTCACTTTGGTGACTTTGATGTGGTACTTGGTGTGGATAGTCGTATGGGACGCTATTCATCCATTGCACAAAGTATAGCATGAGGGTTACTTAAGGTGAAAACTTAATGTGATGAAGTGGTTTATATGTTGATTATGTCCTAATGTGAATATATGACTTGTATGTTGGTTATATTTGTATATTATGCCTCTTATGCTTATGTTCATGAAGTTTTCCCAAAAGTTAGCGTATGGATGGTTTCCAACCAAAATGTCCTTTTAAAGCATGATTTTTAGCATGGCTAACATACTTAGTACTTAATTATGCTAACCTATATTTCTCTTTCTTTACTACAAATGTAGGTATCAACAAGTGAGTTGATTTCTCTCTAGTTCAAAGTCTTGGATTGAGTTTCTCCAAGACTTGGTAGTTGGTATGTCCTCATGGATCTGAGGAAAAGTATTTGATGTTTCATGTCTTTTCTTGTAATAGACTATTTCTAAACTTTGTTTATGACTTTCGATTTCAAAGGATTGTAACCCTGGTTTTGTTTCAAATACATTGTATAGATGGAAATGAGAGATTAGTAGACTTCTGCTATGTTTCAAATGAAGTTTTTGATTGTATGGACTTAAGGAAAAGTTTTAATTTCGTACCATTTTCCTTATATCGAACGTTATGAATGCTATGAGGCTCTTTGAATTCTTGTATGTCGTGTCACTTTCGGGGTGTTGGCTCGGGTCGTGACAAACTTCAGACCTCTTGTGTATTGCCACAGTGTAACATAATGTCCACTTGGAGAAAGAAGCCTAAAATGTAACACCGATGGATCCTGTAGAGGAATCCCATGAATGGGATCATATGGTTTTTGTCTAAGAAACCACACAAGGGATCTACTGTTTACTAAGGATAGGGACATAGGGATGAAACCAATATAGAATCAAAAGCTCTAGCCATTTATGAGGCATTGAACTAATTCTATGAGAAAGGTTGTTGACAAGTCATTATAGAGGCTGATTTACTGGGTGTAAAAAAGATGATTCTAAAGAAATTGAGAGTTGCATGGGAGATGGTGGAAAGGATTGAAAAGATAAAAGAGAAACTACAACAAATCAGTTCTCAAATGACTCACATTTATAGGGGAGGGAACATGGTTGGGGATGCACTAGCTAACGAAGTCATGGAGATACAAATAACAGTGTAATATCACAGCTTCAAAGAGATACCAAGTAAAATCAGAAAGCACATAAACATGGATAAAAATCAATTCCCAAATTTGAGGAAAATGAATAGAGCAATAAAAAGGCAACATCGACATTCATGACATCAAACAAACAATTATTATTGAAGATAAAAAGCAACATTTACAAAGGAAACAAGAAGCGGCACATATCTTATAGGTTGATCTCCGAAGCAATAAACGACCGCGATTGTGGAACATCGAGCTATTGTTAGCTGGAACTCCGCAACAACCGTTGGATCTACAAGTGTATGATATCAATAAAACAATTAAAAAGATGATGAAGAATAATGGTGGGACAAGAAACTCACCTCCGATATAGCGGCATCACTTTCCGACAAATCTAAAGGAAGATGAATGGCCGAAACAAAGTACACCAAAATTCTAGTCAACAAAGGATAGAGTTTAGGAGTTCATTTTATTTTTATTTTTTATTTTTGGGGCCACTGGATGAACAATTGTTTAATTTTGGCTTTAGGAATTTATCTTCAATGACCGAAAAAGTTAATAAAAAAAATGACTAGAGAGAAAAAATTAGCCTACAGTATTATCTTGGAAGAGCGAGTGAATTTAATTTGCTCATTGATCTACATTTTTATCACTACCCAAAAAAATGAATAAGATAAATACTTAAGGTGTCAAGAATACTTGCGATTAGACCAAGGTCCACACGGATTGATACGCGTAGAACCAAACCTCAGAACCCTTACTACGACCAAGCCAACTAACTTGGGGAGTTAGTTGAGCTTGGAAAGGTTGGAACCAGCCAAGTAAGGCTCTCGAAAATGAAGATTTAATCGAAGGAGTCTTTATCAGACTTGAAAAGAAGAAATCTTAAGTTTTGAGGGCCCAAGGGTAAAATGGTCTTTTTTAAGGCCAAAGGTAATATCATAATTACCCTAAGGAATTAATTAATTAATTAGTTAATTTAATTAAAGAACCAATTAGGCTCAGGTTGACTTGAAATGGTTCATTTCACAAGGGCCACTCTACCCGAGTTCGAGCCCCATTGGAAGTAACAAGTTTGTGATTTAATTAATGTGTATAATCTAATTTCTTAAGGGCATAATGGTCCTTTCACTAAGATAATCAAATAAGGTTTTTATTTAAATTAATAAGGAGTCCTAGTTTGACTAATTCCCAAACTAAAACTCCTATTATTAGACTACTCTCTCACGATCTCTCTCTCACGATTCATCATTCTCTCTCATGTTGGTTTCTGCCAAAAACAACAAAGAACAGAAGTAATATTAAGAGTTCTTCACACTTGAAGGACTCATACGAAATTTTAAGAAAAACAAAGTAACCAAGAACGTTAAGGCAAAGAGAAGTTATCCGTCGAGTGGTGTGGACGTTGAGGAAGCTTGGACTGATTTTGGAGAGGGTTTTGGGCAGAAAATTAATCATTTGAACATCAATTAAGGTATGAGTTTCTTTCCTCTTTGTCCCTTTCCCAAGAGACCCCATAAGATTCAAGATATTCATTTCGAAAACTAGGATTTCCCCCCTTTTTCATGTCCCTGTCACTAGATCCCATTGAACTTTAGGTTGGGTATGTTTGCTGGTACAAAGTAGGGATGAAATGTGTTTTCATGATGTTTATGTTTAAGTATGCATGTTCGAAATAGTGTGAATAATGATTATGTTATTCGAAATTATGTGAAAAAGGTGATGTGTGTGTGCAACGTGTGGCAGTGAAGTAGTCACTGTCTTGGGACGTGTAAAGGCATGTTAATTCTTGTATTTTATGTGATAAATTTGTGCACAATGTGATGTTCATATGGTTTTTGAAGTTACAAATTTTGAGTGAAAATGCTTGACTAATGTAACTACTAAACTACACCTAACAATACACTAAATGCTTGGTGAAATGCCCTAAGAAACTAACATGAAAAGGTTGATGAAAGAAAGCTGAAAATTATGAATAAATTTCCAGCTTAGTGTACTTTAAATTTCGTTCAAAAAGGGGGTTGAAATCTGCAAATTTTGTACATTTAAAATAGGTGAGGCCACCCGGATTCGAACCGGTGATCTCACCCTTTGGCTACTGGATTTCACGAGAAAGGAAAAGAAAAAAAAGGGGGTAAGAGGAATCAAAATTGGGTCTGCTGGGTTAGTAGGAAGAGAACAAGAATTAAAATAAATAAATTTGAGGCGTGGGAATCGAACCCACGACCTCCAGGCAGCGAGTGAAGGAAGAGAAAGTAAAAAAGAAAGAAAATGTGAGGCGTGGGAATCAAACCCACGACCTCAAGGTTGGAAAGGAGAATGACAAAATTAATTAAGAAAACAAAGTGAGGTTGTGGGGGCTCGATCCCACAACCTCACTGCCAAAACGCCTAGCCTAATGAACTTAATTAAAAAAATAAAATAAGGAGGTTGTGGGGGTTCGAATCCACAACCTCCCACTGCCCTAGCGAAAATTAAAGAATAAAATTGAAGAGGTTGTGGGGGTTCGAACCCACAACCTTTCAGCCAATTTAAGAGGGAAACCAAGTAGAAAATTAAAGGTATAATATTAATGTTGGGGTTCAATATTGAGTCCTAATGTCATGTAGATTAAAAATTAAATCAATGAGAAATGTAAATGCTATCTAAGTGTTTGAACTTGGGTTTCCTTGCCCAAACTTCCGTATTGATACATAAGTCATACGTGAACAAAATATCCAACAATAATGCCACCTACTTAGATCGAAATCAACATCTTGGCATGTGTACAACATATATAAGTCTTGTACTACATAATCTTAGGAATGTATGAATCACTTAACGAATTATGAATGAAGTCCATGGCTTGTGTTTATAGACTCATAAGTCCAACATACGTTCAATAGTAAGTGAATCTAAGATGTATTGTAGGTCCATGGAAGCTATTAAACGTACTGGGTAAGACAACATGTAATGCCTCAATTTCCGCCTGTAGAGAAATGAAGAATCCTAGAAGGGTTAATTATGAGTGTAAGATACACTAAATGGCTAAGTGCATTGGCATATGATGAGATCAACAATGAAATGATGAAATGAACAATGAAATGATGAAACCATAAAAGGGTTAAGTAAGGGTGTGAAACACACTAAATGACCAAGTGCATTGGCATATGATGAAATGAACATTCACGTATAAGAGGTGAGTAACTATGAAAAGCAAATGTGCTAATATTAATGAATGCGGTGACAACATAAGATGAGGCAAAATGTAAATGATGAGAACAATTTCAAATGAGCCTAAGTAAATGTTACCAAAACATACTCACCTATGAGAGTGTAAGCTAATGAAGAGACCGGTCTCTATGAACACTCTAATGAAGGTATTGAGCTTAACACACTTAATACTAATGATGAGATGAGAAATCATCTAATGAGCTATGATGTCCTCATACTAGAAGTCAGCTTACATGACGTATGAGATGAATTAAACGGAACTTTATACTGAGAATCAATAGGCTAGCTATGAGCGGTGATGCCTTTTTTTGGGAAAGGCGGAGGTTCGCGTAACTCTCATGAGATGAGACTGTCCAGCTTCTCAGGTATGGGTCTCCTTATATCTCCTAATCTTCGAACCTATACAGCCAATATAGGGATCTGACGGGGTCAAATTCCCATGTACGCTAGCATATTTTGGGTCACTTTGGCTGGTGATTTCACCTCTCGGTGTGGGGGAGTCATTGGATTTCATGATGCTCACATGATCTATGTCGGTTAAAGTTAAAGTTCCCAATGAATGAATGAGGCCATCCTCAAATGATGCACAAAATGAAATGAATGATACCAAAGGTGTTAAGATAGGATAATCAAAAGGTGAGTTAGATTCAAGTAATGACATTAAGTCATTCTTGGTCATTGCACAACGAACCTCATGAAAGTCTTAAACTACATCGTAGGTATAACTGGTGTTTACACTGGCCTATGAATGAAATGAAACGAAATACGTATGAATGAACGAAGAAGACTCTGTGTTTGCTAATGAAGACTCCATAGTTGAGGTCCCATCTGTTGAGCCATTATTTCTCGGATGTCTTAATGATAAGTCCATGATTCTAAGGTCTCATTGCATATGAATGAAATTAAAGAAGTTATGTGCTACATGCAAAATGTGTTGTATGCTATATGATATGTGTTATGTGTAAATGTTATGTGCTGTGTGCAAATATGAAAAGTATAATGATGTATGTTGTTCTCATGGCATAACTTTCCTATTCCAAATATGGAAATCTCACCGAATTTCCTAATCAAAATTTGGAAAGTTCATTGACATTCCTAATCCAAATTTGGAAACTTTCCTATTCTCAATTTGGCAAGTTCACTGACTTGACTTCCAAAAATCATGTTGTTAGGAAAGAGCTATTCTTTCTCATGCATGTCTGTGGTGTGTGCTTGCATATACCCATACTTAGTACAAGTGAGTGCTAACCCTATACAAACTCTACTATTTTAGGTGTAGGCACATGTCGAAGATAGAGCTACAAGATCATCATTGCAGTTGTCCAGACGTTCGGCATTCATCTGGTTTTGGTAGGTCCTCATGCTTTCGAGGATGCTACTGTTTTATATTTTAGCTTAGATTTAGAGTTGAGCTAGTGGAGCATGTTCACTAGCATTTCTTTCCTGTTTTTATTCAGACTATGTATTGGTGCCATTTTGGCAATTATACACTTAGTAAGAATTGAACTATTTCTTTCAGTTGTTTATCTCTTAATGTTACATGGTTGATGGTGAACAAATACGTATTAATGAGATGTTTTTATAAGTATGTTAAGAAACAAAAAGTTTCAAATTTTCTGCAAAAAAAATAACCTTTGTAAAGTAAAAATGACGTTAGTAAGCTTGTCTGCAACCTCTGAGAGGTCAACGACGCCGGTCTCGTCTAGGGTCTAGATTCCATTCGTGACAATTTTAATATACATATAATGAGTGAAAAAGAGAAATTCTTTGACAGAGAGGGCACCCCTCACTTGGAAGTTAGAACTGGTTACTTAATGGATAACTTAATTCTTTATATAAAAGTTATAATGTTTGCATTAGGAAGTTAGAACTGGTTACTTAATGGATAACTTAATTCTTTATATAAAAGTTATAATGTTTGCAGTAGAAGTCTTGAGTTTAATACAATCTGCTTGAATGAGTAAAATTGAAATCATGATTAAACTGTATATATATGTCAATCATACTTTGAGTTACCTTGTCTAATTAACACTGATAAAGTATTGGGTCTATAAAGGATATGACGAGTTCTTCAAGGACGAACAATAAGTCTAGCTGTGTGGTGGTGATTTGAGGTGTATTTACACATCTAATCACTTTATTTTACCCATAATAGTTATGTTCGAAGTACTATCTCCTGTGAATATCCATGTATTTATTGAATATTTATTGTGAGGAGCTAATATATATATGATTAGGATGGTTTCAGTCCATATACAACAACGAAAAAAAAAAAAAGAACACATCTAAATAGACTATACAAGTTGAGTCTGCAACATGAGGGTGCTTGCTATGCGTTGGACCTCGATCATAAAGGGGTGATCACTGCATATTATGATTGTTTGGTAAATAGTGTTATTTCCCAACATTTTGTAGAAGCATTATAAAAAAACTCCCTCATATACAGACTTGTTTGAAAAAAGATGTTATATTAAGATTAGGAAAAAAGAATCATTAATGGGATAGAAAGCTACCAACCTCAATGTATTGGCTTGATTTAGAGATAGGATAGTTAACCTGAGGTATTTTATAAACGAATAAAATGAATTCGGCACCAAAGTGATTGAAAGGACATACAATGATATTCTTTTAATTGGGCCACGAGGCTAGCTTTAGGAGACATACATTCTCCAATTTTGTAAATTGAACACGTCTAAATGAGTAGATAGTAAATTATTGTTAGAGTTTAAATATCTAAGAATTGTAACCCTAATTCGTCTTATAATTCTTGATTACAATCTAAGTAGTTAACGGTTTCCCATTTGAACCCCATCTCCAATAATAGTTACTAATTTGAATTTCAGTAGAAAATTATAAAGATCTATCTCCACATTGTCTGTGGAATTTGACCTCAAACTAGTTGGGATACTACATATTGACATCAACAATTTAACCTCTATTAAGGGCGTAGTTTGGGTGACATTAATTGTGAGAAATATGAACATGATAAATGATATTGGGTTTACATACTAGAATCTACTCTTTATTCAATTTATGTGAGTCAACCTGAGTACATATTAAAAAAAATATATAATTATTATGTATTCAATTTATTAAATGATAAAAAGACACAATGGTGAGGACTCAGCTTGAATCGGCGCCTTGTGTGTGTTAAGTAAGCAAAAACTTTTGCATTCGAAAAAACAGACAAAATGACAAAAATATACATATTTTTTTAGAGTTCTAGTGATGATTCTTGTAAAGATTTTTTCTCTAAAAAGTATTGGAAAAACTTTGTGACAAACTACAATTTTATGTTGTGACTTCATTCAGTGGTCTGCAAACTATGGGTGTGTTTGGTATGAAACAAAATGTTTTTCTGAGAAATAAGTAGATTTTTGACTTATTTTCTCACGTTTGGTTGATGTGTAGAAAATATTTTTCGGAAAAGATTTTTAGTGTTTGATTTATGTTGAAAAATATTTTTGAGAAATATCTTTTATTTTTTCTAGAGTAGAAAATAATTTTTAAAATTAAAAATATTTTTTAAAAACAACCTTAATTTTTTTTTTGGGGTGGGGGGCTGGTAGGTGGGGGGGGGGGAGTGTAAAAAAAATAATTATAATTATAAATTTGGAAAAGGATCTGAAAAATACTCCAACTTTGGCCGAAATTGTTGTTACGATATCAAACTTTGTGGAAGAACTTTTACCCCTGCACTATTTAGTAGTGTATTTTAGTTAATATATGTCTCTGGGATTTCGGTCATAGTTTAGGGGGTACTTGTGTATTTTTCCTATTTTAAAGGTATATATATGTCCATGTGGACACATTACTATTTATAATTATGAAATGTATTTTACATCCACGTGGACACATATATACATTTAAAATACACTATTAAATAGTACAGGAGGTAAAATATACTTTCCAAAGTTTGGTATTTTTACAACAATTTGATCAAAGTTCAGATATATTTCAGTCTATTTTCCCAATATCTTTTAAAAACAACTTTTAATATATTTTTTTTGGGTGGGGCTTGGGGGTAGGGGTGAGGGTGGGGTGAAAAAATTAAAGTTAAAAACATTTTTTAGAAACAACTTTAATATTTGTTTTATGGGGGGTGGTTTGGGGGAGGGGGCAGGTTTGAGGGTACAGACAAAATAAGTTGATTTTTCAACAAAAAAATTGTAATTTAAAGTTGTAAGAGAATTTTGGAAAATGTCTTCCTTAAGTTTTGAAGGGAAGTCATTTTCCTTAAATTTGAGGAAAATAAGTTGATTTGGAAAATATTTTCCAAAACATTCAGCTCATCAAATATGAAAAAATAAGAAAACATTTTCCTTCGTGTTTGAGTTTGTATTCTTCACAAAGTAATTCCAAAAAGACACATGGATAATAACTTTAATACACCATAAAAACTTTACATATAGGTAAGACTTAATAAATTGAAAATAAGTTTTATTTTATCATGTCAGAGAGTACTTGGTATATTTTGTGCCAACCAAAAACGTGCCACTCACTGTCAATGCTGGAAAATTGGATTAATTTTTTTGTTCATTGAAAAAATGGTTGAAGAGTCAATCTGGATTTTTAACAAAAAAGATTAATCAATGATAAAAGAACATGTCAATAATTCATTAATCAAAGGGGAAAAGGTCTGAAATATATTCGAATTTCAATCAAGATTGTTTATCGAACTTTGTAAAGCACATGTTACCCCTACATTATTTAATAGTGTGTTTTAAAAATATATATGTATCATGTGGTCATCATAAATATTAAATCATGATAAATAGTAACGTGTCCATGTGGACACATATATACCTTTAAATACACTATTACATAGTGCAGGGGTAAAAAGTCCTTCATAAAGTTTGGTAACGTAACAAAAATATCGATCAAACTTAAAGTATTTTTCAGACCCTTTTCCTGTAATCAAATGCGAACCCAAAATTCCTGTTATTGCTCATGAACTAACAAAAGTGCAAAGTGGGACAAGATTTTCGGTTGTTGTATGTATGTGTATGTGTATATATATATATATATATATATATATATATATATATATATATATATATATATATATATATATATATAGACACACAAATTTATTGGATTTAATGCATACAAAATTTGGATTAAATCCATGTTTATTTGGGTTGAATGATTAAATTTGGGCTTTATAAATTAATAAGTCCAATTTTTATTAAATTCAAGTCCAAGGTCCATTTCATCTTGAAGCCTAAACCCACGCCACGTGTCACAATGACTAGTTATCCGAGACCAACAAGGTGACGCCACATGTTCAAATGAGGTGGTAGTCCTGTCAAATGCAAGAGCGAATCACAATGCGCCAAGTGTCAAAATGACATCATTTGGCCAATCACAAGCAACTTTGTCCACCCCTTACAACTATAAATAGGGGATGAACATGACATTCAGAAGGAGAAAAGGAAGAAAAGACTTTGATAATCATTTTTCAATAGGATAAAGCTACAACATCAACTACATAGCTCTTCGAAGGATTGATCAGTGAAGTTCTTCCTTGAGATCGACTTGCAACGACGAAGTGCTTCCCGACATTCTCAGTGATCAAATACATCTCAAGGAGGTCTACATAAGCTACAACATCAATTACAAAGATCTTCAAAGGATTGATCAACAAAGTTCTTTTCGGGGATCAACTTGCAACGACGAGCGCTTCCCAACGTTCCTGGAGATCAAATACATCTGAAGGAGGTCTACATCATCCTACATTCGATAAATACGTTACTAAAGGATCTCGAATCACAGAGAAACTTAGGAGAAAAGAATCAAGAGAACAACAGAATTTTACTCACACAATTCATTAATAAAATCACATTTTTCTTTTCTTTATTTTGCTTGTAGTTAATTTTCTGCACTTACAAAAACTTATTGCGAACAAATTTGGAACGCCCAGTGGGACCAATTCTTCTGTTCATCTCTTCCTCCTACAAATAAAAAAACAAGTTCAACTCTGCATGGCCTTCAAGAAGATCAATGATGTTTCATGCAAGGATTTTACTATTGCCACATTTATGATTTTAGTGATGTTGATCCAATCACTGGACGCGAGTTCAAGACAATTGCCTTGAATGGATCTGAATATTTCACCTCCTTAGAGATTCCAAGAAAGAGCAAGTCTCGAATAATACTCAAAACCGCAATCCTTGGGGGCAAAATTGTTTGATGAACTTTCTCAATTTGGCTTCAACTTTGGTGAATCTAAAAGTTCAACAAATTCTTCAATTTCAACAAAGGCCAACTCCTTTATGGTTGACACAACTTACATGGACGAGAAGTTCGCAATGATGGAGGAAACTATTGAAGCCTTGAAGAAGTCTATCGATGACAAAAATCTTCAAATCGCGCAACTTATGAGCAAGTTAGATCTCTACAACTCTAGAGAGTCACATCACAATCTAAAAACTCAAGAAAAAGTTGATATTGATTCTCTCAACAAGTCAGTTGACTCTCAAAGCGCAAAACAGTCTTCTTCAGTTGCCACTTTAACAGTTTAAGAACTACAATATATGATTACAAACACAATTAAATCTTAATATGGTGTTCCGTTAAAAAGTTCCTTAGTATATTCAAAGCCGTATTCTAAGTGAATCGAAGGTACTACTAATGCCAATTGGATATCAACCACCAAAAGTGCAGCAATTTGATGGAAGGGGAAATCCAAGGCAACATATTGCCCATTTCGTCGAGACTTGTAGCAGTGCCGGTACACATGATGATCATCTTGTTAAGTAGTTTGTCCGTTCTTTAAAAGAAAACGCCTTTGATTGGTATATGGGCTTGTAGCCTAAATCAATTGATAGTTGGGAACAAATAGAAAATCAATTTCTCACTCGTTTCTATAGTACCCGTCGTACATTGAGCATGATGGAATTTACAAACACAAAACAAGGTAAAGGTGAACTCGTTGTGGACTACATCAATCGTTGGCAAATGCTGAGCTTAGATTGCAAGGATCAACTTTCAGAAATCTCTGCAGTCGAAATTTGTAGACAAGGAATGCATTGGGGCCTTGTATATATCCTTCAAGGGATTAAGCCTTGAACTTTTGAAGAATTATCTACGCGCGCTCATGACATGGATTTGAGCATTGAAATCCATGGAAAGACATCGTATGTCTTTGATAAAAACAAAAGAAGATATACAATTCAAAGAGTCGTTAGACTACATAACTAATGAGTCCATGGCGGTAACCTGAACTTCTATGAAAGCCTCAACTTCTATGAAAGCCTCTGGAAGACAAAATTTCAAAGAGATTGTAGCATATCAGCAAATGCGAGAAGTGAAAAATCAATCTACCTTGAAGGAGTTACAAGCAAAAGAATATCCCTTTCCAGAATCTAACGTTCTTGCGATTATTGACGAGCTGCTAACCAAGAAAGTCATTGCACTCTCAGCGTCAAAATGACCAGAAAAATCCAATAAAGTCGATGACATTATGTATTTTAAATTTCACTACATTATCGGGCATCACATCACAATATGCTTCACTATGAAGGAAAATATCATGACATTGGTACGAGAGGGAAAGATCATATTTGACGATGGTGGGATAACTGAGACAAACCATGCTAGAGTCAAACTAGATTATGATTCAATTTCAGAAGTCCTACATCATGTGGCATCACTAAAAATTGAAGAAGATGTCATCATACTGCAGTTTGGGAGCTTTGAACCAGTTGAAGTTTCCGCCTTGAAGAAAACAACAAGCATATCCAAGGTAGATGCCTTCTTCAATGAAAAGAGTGATGACACTTGGACTTTGGCCGCTCGCAAAAGGCAGAATCATCAAGGTACTTTTAAATTCTGGCTTTCAAAAGTTGACACAAAATCACTTACAAATCAACTTCGGCAATGCAAAAGCATGAAATCCAACTCCAAAGTGAAGTATATTAATGCTTCATCACAAAAGGTTAGAAGACCAGTTACATTGATGGAATTCTTCCCTAAAATGCTCCTCAACATACAAGCCTAAACTACAAGTTACAACACTCCTTAAGGTATAAGCATAAACTACATGTTACTCCTGACCTACAAGAGTATAAACTGTGTACGGTCCAAAAAAACAAAAACAAAACTCATCATTTTGAACTACTATATGATTTGATACTCTTCACCAAGGTACGTAGGCACTTGGAGTAATCACTCTAAGCTCACACAAATGAGTAAAAAAAGAAAAATTTCGTGTCATTGCAGGATCATCACACTAACTCTTTAAAATCATATAGCTAGCATATGAGTTCAAATGTGTCACAAATGAGCAAAGGAGAAGATTTGAGCAAGACATCTTAGATGACTTCAAAGGCGCATTTGTAAAAATCCACAAAGGTTTTGTCCATGATTTTCACATATACTGTAATTCTTGGAGTTTACTTCGCAACGTAAAAATCGGCATATGATCAGATGTTTCTATGCCAAGTTATGAAGTTTCTACCACGACTGCTCAAAGTTGCGAAATAGACCATGAAATTTCAAAATTAAATTGAGCAGACATACTTTTGAAAATCCGTACAGGTTTTGGCCGTGATTTTTATATATGTTGTACTTCTGTGAGTTACACTTCCAATGAAATAAGAATAGGATCATTTCTAGGTCCCTACACCAAGTTATAGATTCTCTTTCACAGTTGCTTAAAGCTAAATAGTTGAGCGAGGCAAAACCGTGAAGTGACTTTAAAGCGATATCTGGACCAATCTATAAAGTCTTTGGTCGTGATTTTTATTGATAGTGTAGTTCTTTGAGTCATTTTCTCATTGGAATAAGAAAATTGCAATTTCAATACTCCTACTTTGTGTTGTGAATTTTATACTACAAACACGTTAAGCTGAAAAGTTGCGATGGATAAAATTGTGAGCTGATTTTGAAGTCTACAAGTTGATTCCACCAATGCCGCAAGAAAGGTGAATTTTCCAAATAGTGTCTGGCTAAGTCTCCAATGAAAGCGAAAGAAGTCGATTTTCTCAACCAACTCTATGATGAAGGTTTAAGCTGAAACACTAAATGATTGTTTGCCAAATTGTAACGACCCATTTGGTCATTTTGAGTACTAGAACTTTTTATTTGATAAAAATACTGTCGATAGATTCTAAATGGGTGTTTTGGACTATTAAAAAATTATATTTATGAAATTACTTGGGCAGTTTTAATAATTTATTTAATTGGTGGGTAGAAGAAATAACATTAAAATTATAATTAGTAGTGGTACACTTTTATAATTAGTTACTTATAATAATTAGGGTTTATTAGTTTTGAGTGGGTATATAAAAGGAAAGAGGCTTGCTGGTTGGACATAAGCAGTAATGGAGAAAGTTGATTCAGGTAACCTAATTTACGCTTTCAATTTGTTTTACATGTAATTATTTGTTGGTGGCTATAAAATTTAAGCTTGGTGAATAGATAACAATTAGAAAATTAGTGATGGGTTGAATAACAGATTTTGAATCGGGAATAGGTTTTTTTGGACAACATGGTTATCACTTGGATATGTTAAATTATTAATTATTAGTTGGATTGATGATGGCAAAATAATAAAGGGCTAATCATAAGCTAATGATTAGAGAGATGGATAAATTAAGGGAAATTGGAATAAGGTTTCTGCCGCCTCTCTTCTTCGATGATCATATGATCCTTATGAAAACAAATGGACTTGAGGAAATATAATGTTGTTGCGGGGAAATATGTTAGTTGGAAGAATTGTCTTGATAGTGATATGTAGGGATTATATGACAACTTTTTATTTACTGTTCGTCGAATAAAGCTAAGTACAAGCATTAGGGTACAACTTATTTTCTTTACTGTTATTAATTATAATTTGGTATAATAAGTAACATTTATGATTAGGTAAGATATTAATGTTTGAAAACAAGAATGAGCAAATCCTATTTTTGGTTTTAGAGATTTTGGAATTATTTATCGCTAGTAGTAGTATCAATTAATGTCCCTCTTGAGTTTACATTAGTGTAAGATAAATACAAAGTTCAATAATCTTTGTAGGAACATGGTGATGTAAGAAAGTTATAGCTTGTAAGTGTAGGAAATTGTTATTTTTTGTTGATTGGAGAAGAAAGGGGGTTACACGGGTTTCTCAATTATTTAATATAGGTTTGATTGATTTTGTTATTAAAGAATTGGATTAAAAATTTGTAGGCAGTCACGTGCATTTAGTCTTGGCATTAATGTATGACCTCATAGTGGACAATTAACGATTGAAAGTGAAGTAAGTTATAACAATTATATATTTATATTATATAGATTGAAGAGACTTGCAAGAAAGTAAAGATCATGGAGACTGTATAAAATTTTTAGCATCTTGATAGGATTTAAGTTATGTATATTGAGATAGGTAATCAAATATTAGGTGTATCGAATTATTTGAATTACATGAAAGTTATGTTAAATGGAGGAATAAGATTTAACGGCTGGACATATAGTAGCATGAGTGTTTATATACTCGTTAATTTACGAATTATATATATTTGATAGATTGGAAGTGTTCGTATGCATCCAAGAGAGGAAAGACATTGGAGAAGTAGTTTGTTTGACTTCGGTTTTTCGGTGCAGGTAGGTTATGGTTTATGCTATTTCATAGTAAACTCTTAATAGCGATTGATATGTATTGGGTAGTATTGTAAAGTCTTCTACATGCTTAATTGTATGCTTGCATGATGTGATTATGAAATTGTAATGGGTTGGAAAGATAAGGTTGTGAAGCTTAAACCTAAAACCCTCTTTGTTAATGATGATGCCTTGGTATAAAAGAATGCTTGATGAACTAAAAGAATGAGGTTAGGGGATCGGGTGTCACGAACCGACACGTAGTATTAATGGATCGGGTGTCACGAACCGACACGTAGTATTAGGGGGATCGGGTGTCACGAACCGACATGTAGTATTAGGGGGATCGGGTGTCACGAACCGACACGTAGTATTAGGGTGATCGGGTGTCACGAACCGACACGTAGTATTGGGGGGATCGGAGTGTCACGTTCCGACACCAGGATAGTAAAAAGAATGAATCTTGAATGATGTTAATGTACTCAATTTAATGAACCTATTTTCCAAATGAGTATGGTATGGAGGCTTGTGTCCTCATGGGTGTACTTGGTGTTATTATCAATGATTCTTGTACTTGTTGTTGCTACCTGTTGAGTATTGTAGTTGATTTTATGATATTATCTGATAAATATTGCTTTCTATTTTGAGTTGGCCGATGATATCTACTCAGTACTCGTGTTTTGTACTGACCCCTACTTGTATGTTTTCCTTTTGTAAATTGTGGAGTGCAGCAAACGTACCGTCGTCTTCAACTCAACCGCAACTCTAGCCAGTCTTCATCACGTCAGATTTCAGGGTGAGCTATTGTTCCTAGCTCGGACTGGATTCTCTCTCGTTCATGTCTTGATGTCCTTGAAGTTCGGACATGGACCATCTGTTTTCTTATTTTAGCTTCCTAGACACTCTTAGATTTAGTAATTTGAGGATAGAATGTTCTTGTGGTGATGACTTCCAGATTTTGGGGATAGTAATTGATAAATTTTAGAAGTTATTAATTGATTTCGTTAATGAGTTTTAAGTCTTCCGCATTATTTTCTGTTTATTATGATTGAAATGTTGGGGTTTTAGATTGGTTGGTTCGCTCACATAGGAGGTTAAGTGTGGGTTCCACTCGCGGCTCGTTTTGGGTCGTGACACAAATCCTTGTTTGAAAAGGTAGATGCCGCGCTAAATTTTAATATTAAAAAACTACAATCAGAAGTGTAGGTACATCAGATGTTCCTTTGCAATTACGAATGTTATTTACATCTTTCTCACAAGATGTCAAGATTGGTGATGCTCCTTTGGAAACCTGAAAAAAAATTAAAAAAATTGGAGCTATCTGTGGCAACTGCACGAAGTTTTCAATTTTTATTGGCTGATATACTTATGATAACACATGTAGTAACCGCACGACCCTTCAATATGACATGACAAACATGAGCAGCAGCACAACAATCTTGTTCGACATAGCGGTGCCAATAGCACAAAGTTTTGAATTACGGTCAAAATGGATATTGAAAATCAATCTCTCCTGTTTAAGAAACATGTCAATGCAAAATAAAGATGCAAAACCACAACCATTACTTTCAAGAAAGAGAAATGAGAAAAATCCAAAAGACGCAAATCTATGAGGGAAATTTCCAGATTTGACCAACTTCAAAATTTGATTTCCGTCAATCCGAAAGGTTTCTAACTTTGATTTTTGGATATGTTGTAATACTCGAAGTCTAGTTTCTCCAAAATCAATCTGTTCATTGTTTGAATGTTCCTAAACCAAGAAACTGGTGTTTTGGCGAGATCACACATAGCCGTGAGAAGAACGTCTAGATTTGGGGTCCAACTTCAAAAATTGATTCCCGTCGATCCAAAATGTTTCTAACTGTGGATTTTGGATATGTCTTAGTACTCAAAGTCTAGTTTCTCCAAAATCAAGCCTCTGATCGTTTGAATATTCCTACACTAAGAAACTGATGTTTTGGCCAGATCGCGCATAGCTGTGAGAAAAACTGACAGATTTGGGATTCGACTTCAAAAATTGATTCCCAACAATCTGGAAGGTGTTTAAGGCTGATTTTTGGATAGGTTGCAGTACTACAAATTTTGTTTCTTCCAAACGAAGCTGCTCATCATTCAAACATTTTTACACTAAGAAAATGAAATTTTGTGGGACTGCATGAAATTGAGAAAAGAAGACACAAAATTTGGAGTTCCACATTGATTTGATTAGAAGAATTATTTTCCAATGATTCTTTGATTAATATTTTGTACATGGGAGATTCTTATATAGAAGTTCCTTTGAACAATTTTTATTTCTTTTACAAGAAAAGTTTTGGTAAAATTGGAAAAAGCAAATCATATTAATATTCCTACCATCTAAATTGAAGTTTCTAGCACTCAAAAAGAAAGCAATAAGTCTTGAGATGTCAAGAATGATTCTTACAAAATCAACCAAAGAAAAGTTAATATTCCATTTATTTGATTCAAGATCCAATCAATCTTCTTGTTCTTCTCACACCTTGCAAGGAAGATCACACAATGTTACTACTCACTAGACCCATCTATTTGAAATTAATATATAGGATCCATGTGGTTGTCAAGCAAGAATTTTTAAACAATTTTTTTTTGATATCACTAAAAACAAATCATTTGTAGTAACCTAGTTAGAATGCGATGACAAGAAAAAGATACTCTTGAAATCTCAACAATGAATTCATGAAGACTTTAACTTTCGTCGTCAAATTCGACAAGCCTGCACGTTGACAAGTCTAAAAAAAACCACATTCATGAAGACTTCAACTCTCGTCGACAAATTCGGCAAGCCTACATGTTGACAAGTCTAAAAAAATGAAAACACATTCATGAATACTTCAAGTCTTGTCACCAAGTGCTGGCAAACCTACACTTCAACAAGGATTGAAGTAGGGGGCATCTATAGACACAAAGATTTTATTGGATTTAACTCACACAAAATTTGGATTAAATCCATGTTTGTTTGGGTTGAATTTGGGCTTTACAAATAAATAAGTTCATTTTTATTAAATTCAAGTCCAAGATCCATTTCACCTTGAAGCCCAAACCCACGCCACGTGTCACAATGACTAGGCTTTCGAGACCAACAAGGTGACGCCACGTGTCCAAATGAAGTGGTAGTCCTATCAAATGCAAGAACGAATCACAATGCGCCAAGTGTCAAAATGACATTCTTTGGCCAATCACAAGCAACCTTGCCCAACCCCTTACAACTATAAATAGGGGATGTACATGACATTCAAAAGGAGAGAAAGGAAGAAAAGACTTCAACAAACATTTTTCAATTGGAGAAAGCTACAACATCAACTACATAGCTCTTCGAAGGATTAATCAACGGAGTTCTTCCCAGAGATTGACTTGCAACGACGAAGTACTTTCCGACATTCTCGAAGATCAAATACATCTCAAGGAGGTCTACATAAGCTACAGCATCAACTACATAGCTCTTCAAAGGATTGATCAACAAAGTTCGTTCCGGAGATCAACTTGCAACGACGAAGCGCTTCCGACGTTCTTAGAGATTAAATACATCTGAAGAATGTCTACATCATCCTACATTCAAGAAATACGCTACTGAAGGCCCTCAAATCATGGATAAACTTAGAAGAGAAGAATCAAAAGAACAACAGAATTATACTCACATGATTCATTAATAAAATCACATTTTTCTTTTATTTATTTTGCTTGCAGTTAGTTTTCCTCACTTATAAAAAATTGTTGCGAACATATATATATATATATATATATATATATATATATATATATATATATATATATATATATATAAGTGTGTGTGTGCACGCGTGTATTCTTATTTAATAAGTGAGGGTTAGCATAAGCATATATATATATATGTGTGTATTCTTATTTAATAAGTGAGAGTTAGCATAAGCAGGCAACACATCGTCAACATGTGTGCTTCACCTGTTTGCTAACTCTCTTCATTTCAAGGAGAATTTCATTTGCACAATATTGTGATCATGTGTGGGACTCGTATCTTCATTTCAAACTTCGAATCATGTGCGGACCTACTTTTTCATTTCAAATTTGATTTCGATATTTAGTAATATGGTAAATCGATAATTATAATTTGTTCAATTTTAAGTTTAGAATCGAGAATCATCACATTTTTAAAATTAAATTTACATAGTTTGATATTTTTAAATTTCATTTCAATATTTTACCAATATGGTAAATCGGTAATTATAACTTAATTTCAAATTTTCAATTCATATATACTCATAGAATAGAGAATGATTTTTAAAAATTAATTCGATATAATTTGATATTTTTAAATTTGATTTCAATATAGCGTGTGATGAATCGATTATTACAATTTGTTTAATTTTAGCTTATCATAAAATTATATCATACATCCTAATACCTTATATATAAATGTATATACAATAGAAAGTAGAAGTAACTCCCTTTCTTAATCAATTACGCACAAAAATGTTAAATCAAGATAAAAAGACTATAGAAATTGAGATACAAAATATTGTTAGTCTTATTTAAAAGATACTATATAAATTGTGATACAAAATATTATGTATTAGTTACGTTTAAAAGATACTATATAAATAGCAAATATAATTTACAATATTTTTTGTATTATTATCTAAGTATACCTTAAATATTATTGTATCCGTCCCCTTTTAGGTGTCATCTTGCCTTTTTTAAAGTTAATTTGACTAACTTTTAAGGCTAAATTAGATTACATTAATTCGATATCTTAGGTAAAAGTTTTATATATTCAAAAACTACACAAAAAGTACTATAAGTTGCAATATGTTTTATCTCAATATGATTAAACATGGAAATATATATATATATATATACACACACCACAAATTGAAAGTTAAAACATAATCAATTTTAAAAATTAATCTTGACGTTTGGGCCATGCACAACACGAACATTACTATTTAAGAAATGTGAATAAACAAGCAACACTCCATCAATTTCATAAATGAGACTGAAAAAATAACATATATTATTTGAAAATAAACTAAAATTCAATTAAAATCACACTAATTATCAACTTAAAATATATAAAAGACACAAAAAAATTGGTTTAACTCTCAAATATAGAAAATAACGTATATTATTAAAAATTAGATAAAAAGTGCTTTAAATTACAATAATTAATAATATAAAATATCTACAAGACAACAAGAAAAAGCTAATTTTGTATTGCTTGTGTCACATAAATTAAGATTGTGATGATTTTAAAATTTTAATTTTGATTATATGTTATAAAATAGCTGAAAAATTGAAATGATATAATTTTTTTAAAAAATAACCAAATGAACTATCCTTCTGATAGCCCTAATGTTACTTCCAGTCTATTTAGTTTTACTTAAATTAAGAACAATATATTTCATTTCTACCTCAGTTTCATTGCTACATCTATTTGCCATTTGAAATTGAAATTAAAAAAATAAAAATAAATGACAAATAAATTTTTATATCAGCTCACTTATGAGCAAACTATATTATAACATTCTTTACTAATTTTTCTTATGAGCTAACTATATTATAACAATCTTTACTAATTTCTCTTCCTTTATTAGTGTTATTTTATTTTTTTACTATAGTATAAGAGTCTTGAAGCACACATGTGTTCGTCAACATGTGTGCTTCTTGACTTTCACATTAAATTAGGGAATTTTTTGACATTACAATGGAAGCATTTTAGATTTTCAATTTGATAAAAGCTATCGCATTATAATATAAAATAGTTCTTCATTTCTGTTGTGTTGCGTATTTACTTTAACTTTTGTGGATCCTACCAGCTTCCGTTCACCATTACCACTACTCTTTCTATTGGGAAAAAGATTAGAAATGTCCTAAACGTATCGAAAATAGATTAAAAATGTCCTCCTTCCACCTATTAGATCAAAAATGCCATTAAAATTATTTTTAAGGTTAAAAATGTCCTTCTTTAACAGAATTATAATATGACATAAATAAATTTTTAAATTAAACAAGTGACGTTAAAGTATTAATCCACATGAATTTTTGACCCAACTCAATGGAGCTGACCTACCTTTTTAAATATAACTCAGCTGATTTTTTTTTTCGAATCTACTTAATTTATTGAACGGATTTCACCACAGTTGCTTTGTCTGAGTGTCAAAGACTGAAATCTATTAGGAACATTGTTGTTGTGGTTTGAATTTTATCCTGGATCGTATAAAATTCTTGTTGCGTACTCACATATGATTGATCAAGGAAACTAGATCTTCGTAAAACGATCGGACGGACCGTGGTCACTGTTACGCCCCCTATATGCAATCAGGGATTACTGTGCCATGTAAAGACATGATATATATATATATATATCTTCGATTGTTAGAGCTCACTTCACACCAACAGAATCGTAAGCTTTCTTCTCCGCCTCAGCTTGAGAGCTCCTTTCTACAGGGATTACTATGCCATATAAAGACATATATATATATATATATATATATATATATATATATATATTTCTTTTCACTTATATTATTATTATCATTATTATCAACATTATTTTATTTTATTTTTATTTGTACATTGAACAAACTAAAAATAAAAAATAAAATGCCCCAGTTTCTATTAAGAGAAAAAAAAGAAAAAAAATTATTTTTTATTGTTATTATTATTTTCTTGTGCATATTGTATGAGAAGTAAAGATTCAAGAACTTACCATCGTGGTGTTTATCTCTCACGATCAACTTACATGATTCTGCTTTATACCTGTTTCAAGACAAAGAATGTATTGTTAATCTTTCTAAATGGTGGTTGGTTTGTGACTTCAAGTATCTTTTGAAGGTTGACTTTTGGATCCACCGCCACCCCCCTGGGAGGTTTATTCCACTGATGATTGTGCGAATATCTTGAAGACGCTTTAAAAACAATCCTTATATTTATTTGAAACACTTCTCATGAACATTCTGACTCATTACCATTTTGTGCATGTTGTGTGATAATTCTGTCCCAAGCAACTCTCTTGCTTATCAACTTTTCACATGGTATCAATTTATGATATTTATTTTCTCGATAGGTTCACAGCCCTTGCCAATATGGTGCATGTCCCCAAATGAATAACGAGTTGATGCTGAGAAAAAAAACTCAAAGAATAACAAACACAAGCACAAATGACACTAATGAAGGGGTTATGAAGGAAAAATTATGTCTTTAGAAGTAGTAAATATGAGAATGTCTAAAAGAAGTGAAAAAATCTTATCTGAAAGTACATGACGTCTTTAAAACATGACATGCATTTGGATTGAACGTTTGATCTTTTCGAGTTGTCTGAATCTCAGGAAACAATGTTACACTTTTTAGTCTTACCTTGACTTTTATCATGATTGCACTCATGTCAAGACAAAATGTCATCATTTGATTAGTAGTGCCTTTCGTGATTTTCACCAATAAGACATTCTAATCTTTGTCACTCAACTAACCATCGTCTTACAGTGCCCGTAAAGATTTTCACTCATAAGACTCTCTCATTTTTCTTTATTTTCTCCCATAGTTCGCCATATAATGTCTTAACCTTTAGAAAATTGAAGAACATGATTATCTTTATTGAGCGATTAGATCGAACCCCAATGAAGGTCTACCTACGTCTCCATTTAAGAATCAGGTCAAACGTAGTTCAATAAAAAAATTATTTTTCTTTTTCTTGATTATATAATGTAAAAAATGGGAAAAAGAATCAGTTCATGTTTGACAATGTTTTACTTTAGTTGCTACCAACAATTAGTATTATGCATATGAACCATATTCAACTACTTTCAAACTGAGGTCTACTTTGAGTAATTTATATAGTTTAAATTGTATCTCAAATAAGTTTAAGTAATTAGAAGATCAATTTATCTTGTCAAAAATTAAGGGATAGAATTATTCGTATTATCATGTTTCAAATGCACTCGCAACATATGAAAGTCCTACTTCACACAATACAATAATTTAGATCGTAGGACATTTTTGAAAGTCATTCACACTCGGAAAGATGTTCAATGCATAAGATTGAGATACCATATGTTTGGCCCTCATGTAAGAATCCACTAATGTGAAAACATAAAAAATGAGATCAAACAGGACTTGTTATTGGCTTGTAATGTAGTCTTAGGGAAATGTAGGATATTTATTCGGAATAAAGTGACTATTTTCTTCTTAGAATTTGCACAATGTTTTTAATATTTTTTTCTTATTTTTGCATTTGACCTTTGTTTTCTTGTAAGCTCCTTCTTATTTATTTTTCTCTTCCTTTTTTGATTCTCCCTCTTTTTTTTTGAGATTTTTTTATTTTTTTTCATTCTATCTTTTTTAAAAAAAATATATTTGGTCTTTTTCACTTTGTTACCCAACTTAAGTCTTTGACGTTATATAGTTATTTCATAGTGCCGCTCAAGGTGGTGAGACAAAGAGACTAGTGCATTTATACAATCAAAAGGTATATGCTAAGATGTCGTTATTCAAATAAAAAAGACACTTTCAGGCTCGAAGTGGAATTTTCATGGATAACATGTCATTTGGTAGGCTAGAAAGGCACAATCGAATCAAAGAAAGTCCGTAATCCTTTCTCAAGTTAAATGTTGCTCAAAATTTTTGTCTCAACTAACATTTGGGCCATGTTCTAGATCAACAAAATCATGTATTTGAATTTTCTATCTAAAGCTCAGCACACAATGCATTTGAAACAATGAGGTTGAATTTATTTTATTCATAACTTTAAACAAGCTAATTTCTCAAGTATTACATAAATATATTGAGAGATGCCACTAGAAGTCTAAAGGTCACAACAAAGTTGGTCTGTCTTATCAAAAAGTTGAACATTTTTTTATTTTTCTTAGGCATAACTCTAAGCATGTTGTTACCAACCAAGTAAAAAAAAAAGAACTTTTTTCCCCCAGTTAATGTGACGAGGATGTTTAGATTTTTTCTCGGTTGGATCGAACCTCAAAATAAGGTTCCCTACGTTTCTTGTTAAAGCAAGAATCAGGTCAAACGTAATTCAAAAATATGAGTAAAAACATTTTTGTTTTCTCAAGGACAAATTCCCTTTTTAATGGATACACATATCATGTTATATTTTTAATTTTTAAATAATAATTAAGATTTTATTTTATTTTTTAATTTTTAAATAAGGATCACCAAAATCAAGGAAGGTTGCCTACGTATCTCATCAAGGTGAGAATTAGGTGTGCGTAGTTCGTTCAAATTGAACACTTAAATAATTTTTGTTAGACATTTGTTGACAAATGCAACTCTTTTTTTCGTTTAAAGTGACTAGAAAAAACTTTTAAAATTTATTTTTGTGAACGTTAAATTGTAAAAGAAAAACTTTTTTTTGTTGTTCTAATTTTAATTAAAAAAGGTAAATTGAGTTATCTATCCTAGATAGATTCGATCATATGTAGAGTCTTATTTAATCATATCTAAATGATTCAAATAATGAAGTTTACTGGGAACAACAATATTTAGTTTCAGTTCTATCAAACTTAAACTTGTGGAGAAAAATATCTAGACTGTAAAACGAATAGATAACTCGAGTTAGGGAGTAGCAACGTACCAGTAACAACTTTTTCCGACTTTGTGCATGGGTTCTTCCTATCCTAAATATGTGTGACTAGAAATCCTTCACCATGGGTCGAAGATCCACTGGCTATCTTGATAGAAGCGGGGTGCGCAGTTGCAACAACCATATTATTATTATAGAAGACTTAGAATGGTGCGTGAGAGAAGACAATTATAATGCAATTCAAATATTATCAAAACATTAAATAAAAAAACAATAGCATATTAACACAAATAAATACAATATCCAAAATCGTAAATAAATAAATAATAGTCATATATAAATCAATATTTAAAGCTCGAATTATAGTTATGATCCCCAGCGGAGTCGCCATCTGTCATGCCTCCCTTTTTTTCTCTCAATATTTGATTTATTGAAGTGTTTTGAAAAGAAAAGAGTTTTTCCCATTAAAGTGACATTTTGAAAAAGAATAATTATTATTCAGAGTCGCCAGTTGGAATTGAGTGTTGGTGTTCCAAGTCACCTTTAAGTTCATAATCAAAAGGAAATTGACTCTATTTTTATTGGTTTACGAACTAGAAATTTGGGTAAGGAATTCTGTTGATCGAGGGAAAGGTGTTAGGCACCCTCAAGTCCCGTGATTTTAGCACGATCGCTTTATTGACTTTGGTATAACTTGACTTAATTTTAGATATTATATTACTTAATAATAAAAAAAAATTTTTACTTTATTCTTTCATTTATTTTAAACCTATTAAAATTATTTTAAATCTATCAAAAATTGTTTTATTATTTTTCGGTGTGTGTTCATTAATTCACAAATTCTGTTACTTTTTATTATTTTATTGTTATTTTATTATTATTTACAATTTTTTATTTTTCTTCTTATTTATTATTTTATTTATTTGTTTTAAAATAATTTTGTCATTTTTTTGTACGTTTTTTATTCTTTTCTTTATTTTATTTTATTTTCATTCTACTTTTTCCTTTTTATTTATTTATTTATTGATTATTTTTTCCTTTTCCTTTTTCGTTTTTATTTTTATTTTTTACTGTTTCTTTCACATTTTTTGTTTTAATTTTTTTTCAATGCTTCTTCTTTTTTTATTTTTTGATTTATATATTTTCTCAAATTTTACTTTTTTTATTATTATAATTATTAGTTTAATATTAATAATAATAATAATATTATTATTATTATTATTATTATTATTATTAATATTAATAATAATATATATTATTATTATTATTATTATTATTATTATTAATAATAATAATAATAATAATTATCACTATTTTATCTTGAATCTCTAGATGAAATTTATTTCTCCTTTTAATTGATAATTCTACTTAGATATATACATATTTTTAAAATTATTTATTAATTATTTTGTATCATAATCTAACAAGTCAACAATAATTCAACAAAATATTCTAAAGTGAAAAACTAGACGGAAAGATATACGAATCTATTCAAATTTAATAATTCAATATCAACAAGAGATATAAGTTACAAAGTGTACATAATAATAATAATAATAATAATAATAATAATAATAATAATAATAATATAATAATAATAATAATAATAATAATAATAATAATAATAATGTAACAATAATAAATATAATACATGCGATTTGAATAATTTCATACTATTGAAATCAAATTTTCATACAAGTAATACTATATAAATCACGCGAGAATTTATAGTTACCTCGCTGCAACAAAAAATACCACAAAAACAAGCTGTTATCCACGAATTTGGAATCACGATCAAAGCATCTAACCCTAGCCTAATTCTCAAAAGAAATTCACTTTTTTTCTCTTTGCTTTTGCTTTTGCTTTTTTTTTTCTCTGTGTATTTTCTCTCTTTCTCTCTCTCTCTCTCTCTCTCTCTGTATATTCTCTATATATCTCTATGTATTTTTTTCAACTGAATGTGGGGTTATATAACATTTTTTAGGTGAGAATCTGGTGCTAATTCAAAGGAACGTAGTATAGTGGGATTGTGATTTAATTTGAAAATTAATTGAGAAAATTGGGTTGAGATAAGGATATAAAAATAATATAAGTAAATAATAATAATAATAATAGCAAATTAACAAAAACAAACAAAAAAATCGTGTAACCAAAAAAATAAAATCGTGCCAAAAAAGAAATAAAAATAAATAGATGGGATGAGTATATTTAGAAAAATAAGTTATGAAGTTGGGAGTAATTAGGATAACGTAAGACAAATTTGAAATTATTTAGGACTCCTTCTTTCTTTTCTTTTTCTATACTCTTTCATAATATTTTATATATTATTATTACTTTTAGGCTAGATATAATTAACAAATAATTTAAATTCTCAACTTCTATTTATCATTTCTTTATTATTATTAAACTACAACTGATCTTATAGTTTGTATTAATTATATTTTTTTTAATTTTATTTTAAATACAACCTTTTCAAATTGGTGTAAAAGTTTTATGGTTTGGTAAAAATTTAGGTGTTCACAGTCACGAATATCCTCGGTGGTTCCACTACAGGGATTGTCAACATGTGCAGACGAAGGTTACTGGTGGCACATTGGGATGCAATGAAGTTTTTGGTGGAAGTGAGAACTTGTTCCTCAATAATAAGTACCAAGAAGATGGAAGTCCAATGCAGTCATCGATCAAATTCTTTGAATTGGATAAACAATTTACGTGTACTAATACTTTTACGCCATGTGTTTAATGTAAAAATTCATGTATACCATGTCAAAATTATGTTAAAGAAGGACATTTTTAACTTTAAAAATAACCTTAAGGGCCATTTTTGATCTAATAGGTGGAAGGAGGGCATTTTTGATCTATTTTCAATACGTTTAGGACATTTTTAACTAATTAGTATTTGATCTATAAAACATAATACACAAAAGTTCATATTTATTTTGTTTTAAGTTATTTAATTTATTTTAATTTGGTACGAAGTTTAAGAAGGAAAAATTTAAATCTTAAGGTTTTCAACATATTACATGAAAAGTTAGAACTAAAAAAATTATTAACAAGAGATAGAATTCTTTTTAAATAAGAGTACAAAGGGTAGATCAAATAAATTAAAATGAAAGAAGTATTATTTTAGGAATAAAATATATATGCTATATTATTAGAAAAATTGTAAATTAATTTATATTTCCCATTTTATAAATCTTTTAAAATCTCTCTCTCTTTTTTTTTTGCATTACTTTGTGCATATTCAAACGATGTTTTCAAATTTAACATGTCTATTTATACTCAGTTTAGTACTTTCTCTATTTTGATTAGTTTGTACTACTTTTTTTGAAAAATATGTTATATATTTAAAAATTACTAAATTCTATAGAAGAACAATAATTAAAAAATTAAAATAAATCGGAAAACATATAACTTTAAAATTACGTAAAAATATTTTAAAATCACAATAATTAACAAATTTTAAATATTAAAAAAACACATAAATGTTATTGATTTATGTCACGTAAATTCAGACATAAGTAGTAATATATATTATTTGAAAATTATTTAAAATATAA
Organism: Solanum chmielewskii; assembly: GCA_027704785.1. Classification (NCBI taxonomy): domain Eukaryota; kingdom Viridiplantae; phylum Streptophyta; class Magnoliopsida; order Solanales; family Solanaceae; genus Solanum; species Solanum chmielewskii. The sequence goes on along the minus strand of JAKWIX010000326.1, from coordinate 55,343,701 downwards.
CCGTGAATCGCAATAATTAATATCTCAAAATATTTAAAAATCAGATTTTTGAAAGAATTTTTAAACTTTCAATTATGTCATATAAATTGATACAGAATGAGCAACATGCGTTGGATCCATGCTGACACGAGGTGATGCAAATCAAATGTGCATAATAAAATAAATACACAAACTTCTCTCGTCGAGGTGATGAGAATCAAGTGTGCGTAATAAAATAAATAAACAAACTTTGTATTTTGAATAAAAATCACCAAACTTGAAAATACGGTAGCTTGAAATACGAAATAATAAAACTTTAACTTTGTTTGTTTTTGAATAAGGATAATCACCGCTTGTTAATGAGGATAATAACTTTTAAATTTTGTTCAACAAGAATTTAATATTCTTTTTAATGTTTTGAACTTAAATCATCGAACTCGAGAAAACATGTCAATAAATTTGATCAAGGTAAGAATCGAGTTTGCGTTGTTTCTCCAGATTCAATAGTAATTTTATTTAGAAATATTGGTGCATTGTTTGAAAAATATGATTATTTTTATTGTTTTGAAAACGCTATGATAGACTTTTAAAACAAAATTCAGGCTTAATAATGCATTACATTCAAGGAGTTCAGTTGGAAAGATTAGAGTAAGATAACTATGTTTGAAACTTTTAATGTGCCATGTGGTGAAACATTTGCGTATTCGTTCATGTTAAAACATCTAGAATTTGCCTTGGGTGTATAAAAATTTGAACTTAGTTGGATGCGATCAAGACATTTTCATCCTACATATTTTTTACTACATTGTATACCTCATAAATATTTTCCTTAGTTAAGGCTAAAGAGCCTATAGGCTTGTAATGTCCCATTTAATAAGAAAATCATTTTATTTGTAATTTGACCATTTTGCCCTTTCCTTTAATTTTTTATGTTAGTATATGTTGCGCGAATGGTTAGTATTGTCGCGGATATTCGGGTGAGATTTTATTGGATTTGAGCCATTGAGTTGAATTATATTAAAATAGTTGATTTTGGTCAACATTATGAACTATGAGCATAAGATGGTGCTTTAGTATTAGGTCCGGAACATTGAGTTTTTCTTATTAGGGTGGAAAGTTAGAGTCTCGATACCTTAGGTTGTGATTAGGGTATTTAGGTAAAAAGTTGAATTTTTGGCCTAAATGGGTTCAGAGGGGATTTTTTGGTCATAACATTTTTTAGTGAAAGTCGACGATTTAATTTATTTTAGAAAACATGTTTAGTGATAACTTTTTGGTTCTTGTTAATAAGGTTATAAATGAAATTCGAGGGTCAAAAAGCTGTTTTAAAGGTGTTGAAGCATATTTGTAGCGATGGAAAATGGGTTTTAGCGACCAAATCGTTGAGTTAAATATTAAGTCGAAACCATTTCTTAATTTTGACATTTTGGGAGCTAGAAATGTCCGTTTAATGTGATTTCCTCCCGTCTTTTTGGCCATTGTGTGCTCTTATTATTACTTTTCGAAGTAAGTTACTACCAAATAATTAGAATATATATAATGTAACTTATTTTCTAGTTTACTTCAGTTTTAGCATCTATAATTATACTATCAATAATTGTGTAGCCTAGTCTACTTTCGTAAAGTCAACAAGGCCTTATGTTTACCGTTGTTCCCAGACCATGGCGTATACCACCATAGCAATAGCATAAGAAGAATCCGCATAAGGTAATATTCATTCATTGAATTTACAGGCCAAAAATTTATCATCTCTATGGGATTAAATCCCGAGTTATTGCGAAGTAAAAAATCGATGAGATTATGGAAGTAAATATTCTTGCATTTATTGCTACTGCACTATTTATTCTAGTTCCTACCGCTTTTCTACTTATCATTTATGTAAAAACAGTTAGTCAAAACGATTAATTATTAACTAATTTGAATGAAACTTGACTTCTGAGTTCTTAGCCATAATTGACGAAATAAAATGAAAAAGATTCCAATTTCATGTCTTAAATGAAATGAGTGGACTAGAATCGGCAGTATTCTAATAGATAGATAGAGTGGACAAAACCCGTTACAGAAATACTACAAAAAATAAACGAGTGTCAACAATGGTTAGATGTATACAGCTACACAGAAATCATAGAAAGAATTCTATACGAAACACACAAAACGTAAAAAAAATATTCCAGGACCTTAAGATTCTAAAAGAAAGCAAAGAAAGCGCTTTACAAAGAATACAGAGATATCTCGACCAAAGAGAAGTCGAGAAAAGGGGAATCCAGGAATATGAGCCAGAAGAAATAACAGAAAAGTACCCACAAAAATTAGAAACTATCGCATTTGTACATGAATAAAAAAGATGCAGACATCAAAGATAGTTGTGAGGAAAAATCAACTTAAGCTAAATTATCAAAATAAGAGTTGAAAAAGAAAGTGACTCATTTTATTTGATAGCAAATTTCATTCTTGTACAATATATAAGTAGATAAAACGTGATTATAATATTATCCATCATCTAATCCATTCCTTTATTCGCATCAAACAACAATGAGTCGATATTTTATCCACTCATATGTAATATATTTTCGATTCACCGATATGTGATATAACTCGTCCATTATCCTTCACTAGTCATGGCACATGACAAATGCCATAGTTAATTACAAAGAAGTTCACAAAATTGGTTTAGAAAGTTTTTGAATTTTTAACTGTGACACAGTAGGGATGTCAGGCTTTGGGAAAGAAAAGGTCTAGGGATTTGAGATCGAAGGGGATTGGGGCTTTGAAAAGCTTGGAGTTTGGGTCTTTGAAAAGCTAGCGGCTTGGGGCTTTGATAAACTAGGGGTCTGGGGCTTTGATAAACTAGGAGTCTCGGGCTTTGAGAGAAAAAGGGTCTTGGGTTTTGAGAAAGAAGGTATTTCGGGCTTTGAAAAACTAGGGGTCTTTGGCTTTGAAAAAGAAGGAATCTCCGGCTTTGAGGAAGTAGGAGTTTGGGGATTTGAGAAAGAAGGAATCTCGGACTTTAAGAAACTAGATGTCTTAGACTTTGTGAAAGTAGGGGTATCGGGTTTTGAGAAAGAATGGGTCTTGGGCTTTGAGAAACTAGGGGTCTCAGTCTTTGAGAAAGAAGGTTTTTGTGGCTTTGAGAAAGAAGGGGTATCGGGTTTTGAGAAAGAAGGGGTCTTGGGCTTTGAGAAACTAGGGGTTTCGGGCTTTGAGAAAGAAGGTTTCTGTGGCTTTGAGAAAGTAGGGGCATCGGGTTTTGAGAAAGAAGGGGTCTTGGGCTTTGAAAAACTAGGGGTCTCGGGCTTTGAGAAAGAAGGTTTTTGTGGCTTTGAGAAAGAAGGGATCTCCGGCTTTGAGAAAGATGGCTTTTCTGGCTTTGAGAAAGATGATTTGTCTGGCTTTGAGAAAGAAGGGGTCTCTGACTTTGAGGAACTAGGGGTCTTGGGCTTTGTGAAACTAGGGATCTCGGGCCTAGAAAAACTAGGGGTCTCGGGCTTTGAAAAACTAGTGATTTTGTGATTTGAGAAAGAAGGTTTCTGTGGTTTTGAGAAAGAAGGGGTCTCGGGCTTTGATAAACTAGGTGTCTCAGGCTTTGAGAAACTAGGGGTTTGTAGAATTTGACGTGCACTTGTAGTAGTTATCATGTTATCATGCATGAAGTAGATGAATGCAAGCAATAAGATTGAGGACATGTAGTTATGTTGAGCCATTTTTCTTCAGATGGAAGAAGCTTTGACAAAGTATGCGTATAGAGCAAATGAAAATTTTATATTCTAATAGTTTTCTATTTGTCTATATATATAGGTTTTTAGATGCATCCATAAAGGAGGATTTTACTCATTGATATGTTAGTTGACCTACTTATGTGCCAATATTATAGTATCTAGAATTTGTCTTACAATATAAATATTGTAGTATTTTTAATATCTCTAGAATAAAGGGATCCCCAAATCTACTAATTTATCTTAGATTATGATGGAAACAAACATTTCTTAAAATACTTATTATTTATTCATCACCTTTAAATTGTTAATAAAAAAATAATTTATATGTCTTTTCTATATTTGTATCTTTTCTCTTTGAATAAAATTAAATAAGAAGTGGATATTAGAGAGACACCTCATGCCTTAATCAAATATAGTTGAACTTGACAGTAATGTTGGTTCCCCATTTTAAGAACTATAATCGTTAAATATTTGAATAAATATTTTTAGAATAAAACTATAAAACTAACTCAAAACTAACTCACTCATATTTGATAAGGCATGTTTAACTTAATATCGTGTTTTAATTTTAAGTTGAATTAAGTAGTGTATTTTTATTCTAAAAATATTTTAGTAATTATTGATTAGTTAATTTGTTTTGGAGAAACTATTAATTTAAAAATTTGAATACTTAGAAATTGTGATCAATGCTATACAAAATATATAATATTGTTATTAGTAAATTGCTATTACAATTTCTTTTTTTCTCCACGATGTAGTGGTACTGTCAGCATAAACTCTATCCTCTCCAAATTTTATTAGCGGGATTTCACCGGATATGTATGGATTTCAGTATTCTTTCATGTTTCATCTCATATTTTAGTTGAATTCATTTTAACACTTTCCTTATTCTATAGTTTTTTTGTGTTTCTTTTCTCTTTCGTGTTTTTGAAAGAAATCGATCACACCTATTAAAGGTTACCTAAATAGTATGTTAAACATGAATTAGATGACTACTAATTCAAAGATAGAGTCTTTGTTTATATTTTGAATTTTATTGTTTTATGGAACAACAAAACCAAAAGGGCTGCATGTGTATCTCAATAAGGTGACGAGAATCAACTTTGCATAGTAAAATAAATGAATAATATTTGTATTTTAAATAAAAAACACTACAATTAAAAAGGACTACCAACTTAACTCATCGTTATGATGAGAACGAGGTGTGCGCAGCTTACAAAGCAAAAAAATGTGAATTAACAAAACTTTATTTTTGAAAGAAATCAATCAAACCTATTAATTGTTACCTTAACAGCATGCTAAACATGAATTAGATCACTACTAATTGAAAGATGGAGTTTTTTTAAACGAATAACAAACCCAATAGGCTTGTTTGAAAATCTCATCGAGGTGATGCGAATAAAATGTGCGTAGTAAAATAAATTAACAAACTTATCTCATCGAGCTGATGAGAATCAAGTGTACGTAGTGAAATAAATAAACAAACTTTGTATTTTGAATAAAAAGTACCAAACTTTAAAATGGCTACCTACATAGCTTGAAATGAGAAATAATAAACTTCAACTTTTTTTGTTTTTGAATAAGGATAATCACTGTTTGTTAGTGAGGATAGTAACTTTAAATTTTGTTGATCAAGAATTTAATATTCTTTTTGATGTTTTGAACTTAAATCACCAAACTAGAGAAAACATGACTAGAAATTTGATTAAGGTGAGAATCAAGTTTGCGCTGTTTCTCCGGGTTCAATAGTATTTTTTTTTTGAAATATTGGGGCATTGTTTGAAAAATATGTGTATTTTTATTGTTTCGAAAATGGTATGATATACCCTTAAAACAAAATTCAGGCTTAATAATGCATTACGTTCAAGGAGTTCAGTTGGAAAGATTAGAGTAAGGTAACTATGTTTGGAACTTTTAATGTGCCATGTGCAGTAAAGCATTTACGTATTCGTTCATGTTAAAACATCTTAAATTTACCCTGTGCATATGAAATTTTGAACTTTTTGGATGCGATCAAGACATTTTCATCTTACAATTTTTTTTACTACACTATATACCTCATAAAATGTTTTCCTTAGTTAACGTTATAGAGCCTATAGGATTGTAATGTCTCATTTAATAAGAAAATAATTTTATTTGTGATTTGACCATTTATCCCTTCCCTTTAATTTTTTTTATGTTAGTATGCGTTGCGCGAATGGTTTGTATTATCGCGGATATTTGGGTAAGATTTTATTGGATTTGAGTCATTGAGTTGAATTATATTAAAATTGTTGATTTTGGTCAACATTATGAAATATGAGCATAAGATGGTGCTTTAGTATTGGGTCCGAAACATTGAGTTTTTCTTATTAGGGTGAAAAGTTAGAGTTTCGATACCTTAGGTTGTGATTAGGGTACTTAGGTAAAAAGTTGAATTTTTTGCCTAAATGGTTTCAGAGGTGATTTTTTGGTCATAACATTTTTTAGTGAAAATTGATGATTTAATTTTTTTATAGGAAAAATGTTTAGTGATAACTTTTTGGTTCTTGTTAATAAGGTTATAAATGAAATTCGATAGTCAAAAAGATGTTTTAAAGGTTGCTGAAGCATTTTTGTAGCGATGGAAAATGGGTTTTAGCGACCAAATCATTGAGTTAAATATTAAATCAAAACCATTTCTTAATTTTGACATTTTGGGAGCTAGAATTGTTCGTTAATGTGATTTCCTCCTGTCTTTTTGGCCATTGTGTGCTCTTATTATTACTTTTAGAAGTAAGTTACTACCAAATAATTAGAGTATATATAATGTAACTTATTTTCTAGTTTACTTCAGTTTTAGCATCTATAATTATACTATCAACAACTGTGTACGAAAATTAGAAACTATCGCATCTGTACATGAATAAAAAAGAAGCAGACATCAAAGATAGTTATGAGGAAAAATCAACTTAAGCTAAATTATCAAAATAAAAGTTGAAAAAGAAAGTGAATCATTTTATTTGATAGCAAATTTCATTCTAGTACAATATATAAGTAGATAAAACGTGATTATAATATTATCCATCATCCAATCCATTCGTTTATTCGCATCAAACAACAATGAGTCGATATTTTATCCACTCATATGTAATATATTTTCGATTCACCGATATGTGATATAACTCGTCCATTATCCTTCACTAGTCATGGGACATGAAAAATGTCATAGTTAATCACAAAGAAGTTCAGAAAATTGGTTTAGAAAGTTTTTGAATTTTTAACTGTGACACAATAGGGATGTCAGGCTTTGGGAAAGAAAAGGTCTAGGGATTTGAGATCGAAGGGGATTGGGGCTTTGAAAAGCTTGGAGTTTGGGTCTTTGAAAAGCTAGCGGCTTGGGGCTTTGATAAACTAGGGGTCTAAGGCTTTGAAAAACTAGGAGTCTCGGGCTTTGAGAGAAAAAGGGTCTTGGGTTTTGAGAAAGAAGGTATTTCGGGCTTTGAAAAACTAGGGGTCTTTGGCTTTGAAAAAGAAGGAATCTCCGGCTTTGAGGAAGTAGGAGTTTGGGGATTTGAGAAAGAAGGAATCTCGGACTTTAAGAAACTAGATGTCTTAGACTTTGTGAAAGTAGGGGTATCGGGTTTTGAGAAAGAATGGGTCTTGGGCTTTGAGAAACTAGGGGTCTCAGTCTTTGAGAAAGAAGGTTTTTGTGGCTTTGAGAAAGAAGGGGTATCGGGTTTTGAGAAAGAAGGGGTCTTGGGCTTTGAGAAACTAGGGGTTTCGGGCTTTGAGAAAGAAGGTTTCTGTGGCTTTGAGAAAGTAGGGGCATCGGGTTTTGAGAAAGAAGGGGTCTTGGGCTTTGAAAAACTAGGGGTCTCGGGCTTTGAGAAAGAAGGTTTTTGTGGCTTTGAGAAAGAAGGGATCTCCGGCTTTGAGAAAGATGGCTTTTCTGGCTTTGAGAAAGATGATTTGTCTGGCTTTGAGAAAGAAGGGGTCTCTGACTTTGAGGAACTAGGGGTCTTGGGCTTTGTGAAACTAGGGATCTCGGGCCTAGAAAAACTAGGGGTCTCGGGCTTTGAAAAACTAGTGATTTTGTGATTTGAGAAAGAAGGTTTCTGTGGTTTTGAGAAAGAAGGGGTCTCGGGCTTTGATAAACTAGGTGTCTCAGGCTTTGAGAAACTAGGGGTTTGTAGAATTTGACGTGCACTTGTAGTAGTTATCATGTTATCATGCATGAAGTAGATGAATGCAAGCAATAAGATTGAGGACATGTAGTTATGTTGAGCCATTTTTCTTCAGATGGAAGAAGCTTTGACAAAGTATGCGTATAGAGCAAATGAAAATTTTATATTCTAATAGTTTTCTATTTGTCTATATATATAGGTTTTTAGATGCATCCATAAAGGAGGATTTTACTCATTGATATGTTAGTTGACCTACTTATGTGCCAATATTATAGTATCTAGAATTTGTCTTACAATATAAATATTGTAGTATTTTTAATATCTCTAGAATAAAGGGATCCCCAAATCTACTAATTTATCTTAGATTATGATGGAAACAAACATTTCTTAAAATACTTATTATTTATTCATCACCTTTAAATTGTTAATAAAAAAATAATTTATATGTCTTTTCTATATTTGTATCTTTTCTCTTTGAATAAAATTAAATAAGAAGTGGATATTAGAGAGACACCTCATGCCTTAATCAAATATAGTTGAACTTGACAGTAATGTTGGTTCCCCATTTTAAGAACTATAATCGTTAAATATTTGAATAAATATTTTTAGAATAAAACTATAAAACTAACTCAAAACTAACTCACTCATATTTGATAAGGCATGTTTAACTTAATATCGTGTTTTAATTTTAAGTTGAATTAAGTAGTGTATTTTTATTCTAAAAATATTTTAGTAATTATTGATTAGTTAATTTGTTTTGGAGAAACTATTAATTTAAAAATTTGAATACTTAGAAATTGTGATCAATGCTATACAAAATATATAATATTGTTATTAGTAAATTGCTATTACAATTTCTTTTTTTCTCCACGATGTAGTGGTACTGTCAGCATAAACTCTATCCTCTCCAAATTTTATTAGCGGGATTTCACCGGATATGTATGGATTTCAGTATTCTTTCATGTTTCATCTCATATTTTAGTTGAATTCATTTTAACACTTTCCTTATTCTATAGTTTTTTTGTGTTTCTTTTCTCTTTCGTGTTTTTGAAAGAAATCGATCACACCTATTAAAGGTTACCTAAATAGTATGTTAAACATGAATTAGATGACTACTAATTCAAAGATAGAGTCTTTGTTTATATTTTGAATTTTATTGTTTTATGGAACAACAAAACCAAAAGGGCTGCATGTGTATCTCAATAAGGTGACGAGAATCAACTTTGCATAGTAAAATAAATGAATAATATTTGTATTTTAAATAAAAAACACTACAATTAAAAAGGACTACCAACTTAACTCATCGTTATGATGAGAACGAGGTGTGCGCAGCTTACAAAGCAAAAAAATGTGAATTAACAAAACTTTATTTTTGAAAGAAATCAATCAAACCTATTAATTGTTACCTTAACAGCATGCTAAACATGAATTAGATCACTACTAATTGAAAGATGGAGTTTTTTTAAACGAATAACAAACCCAATAGGCTTGTTTGAAAATCTCATCGAGGTGATGCGAATAAAATGTGCGTAGTAAAATAAATTAACAAACTTATCTCATCGAGCTGATGAGAATCAAGTGTACGTAGTGAAATAAATAAACAAACTTTGTATTTTGAATAAAAAGTACCAAACTTTAAAATGGCTACCTACATAGCTTGAAATGAGAAATAATAAACTTCAAACTTTTTTTGTTTTTGAATAAGGATAATCACTGTTTGTTAGTGAGGATAGTAACTTTAAATTTTGTTGAACAAGAATTTAATATTCTTTTTGATGTTTTGAACTTAAATCACCAAACTAGAGAAAACATGACTAGAAATTTGATTAAGGTGAGAATCAAGTTTGCGCTGTTTCTCCGGGTTCAATAGTATTTTTTTTTTGAAATATTGGGGCATTGTTTGAAAAATATGTGTATTTTTATTGTTTCGAAAATGGTATGATATACCCTCAAAACAAAATTCAGGCTTAATAATGCATTACGTTCAAGGAGTTCAGTTGGAAAGATTAGAGTAAGGTAACTATGTTTGGAACTTTTAATGTGCCATGTGCAGTAAAGCATTTACGTATTCGTTCATGTTAAAACATCTTAAATTTACCCTGTGCATATGAAATTTTGAACTTTTTGGATGCGATCAAGACATTTTCATCTTACAATTTTTTTTACTACACTATATACCTCATAAAATGTTTTCCTTAGTTAACGTTATAGAGCCTATAGGATTGTAATGTCTCATTTAATAAGAAAATAATTTTATTTGTGATTTGACCATTTATCCCTTCCCTTTAATTTTTTTTATGTTAGTATGCGTTGCGCGAATGGTTTGTATTATCGCGGATATTTGGGTAAGATTTTATTGGATTTGAGTCATTGAGTTGAATTATATTAAAATTGTTGATTTTGGTCAACATTATGAAATATGAGCATAAGATGGTGCTTTAGTATTGGGTCCGAAACATTGAGTTTTTCTTATTAGGGTGAAAAGTTAGAGTTTCGATACCTTAGGTTGTGATTAGGGTACTTAGGTAAAAAGTTGAATTTTTTGCCTAAATGGTTTCAGAGGTGATTTTTTGGTCATAACATTTTTTAGTGAAAATTGATGATTTAATTTTTTTATAGGAAAAATGTTTAGTGATAACTTTTTGGTTCTTGTTAATAAGGTTATAAATTAAATTCGATAGTCAAAAAGATGTTTTAAAGGTTGCTGAAGCATTTTTGTAGCGATGGAAAATGGGTTTTAGCGACCAAATCATTGAGTTAAATATTAAATCAAAACCATTTCTTAATTTTGACATTTTGGGAGCTAGAATTGTTCGTTAATGTGATTTCCTCCTGTCTTTTTGGCCATTGTGTGCTCTTATTATTACTTTTAGAAGTAAGTTACTACCAAATAATTAGAGTATATATAATGTAACTTATTTTCTAGTTTACTTCAGTTTTAGCATCTATAATTATACTATCAACAACTGTGTACGAAAATTAGAAACTATCGCATCTGTACATGAATAAAAAAGAAGCAGACATCAAAGATAGTTATGAGGAAAAATCAACTTAAGCTAAATTATCAAAATAAAAGTTGAAAAAGAAAGTGAATCATTTTATTTGATAGCAAATTTCATTCTAGTACAATATATAAGTAGATAAAACGTGATTATAATATTATCCATCATCCAATCCATTCGTTTATTCGCATCAAACAACAATGAGTCGATATTTTATCCACTCATATGTAATATATTTTCGATTCACCGATATGTGATATAACTCGTCCATTATCCTTCACTAGTCATGGGACATGAAAAATGTCATAGTTAATCACAAAGAAGTTCAGAAAATTGGTTTAGAAAGTTTTTGAATTTTTAACTGTGACACAATAGGGATGTCAGGCTTTGGGAAAGAAAAGGTCTAGGGATTTGAGATCGAAGGGGATTGGGGCTTTGAAAAGCTTGGAGTTTGGGTCTTTGAAAAGCTAGCGGCTTGGGGCTTTGATAAACTAGGGGTCTAAGGCTTTGAAAAACTAGGAGTCTCGGGCTTTGAGAGAAAAAGGGTCTTGGGTTTTGAGAAAGAAGGTATTTCGGGCTTTGAAAAACTAGGGGTCTTTGGCTTTGAAAAAGAAGGAATCTCCGGCTTTGAGGAAGTAGGAGTTTGGGGATTTGAGAAAGAAGGAATCTCGGACTTTAAGAAACTAGATGTCTTAGACTTTGTGAAAGTAGGGGTATCGGGTTTTGAGAAAGAATGGGTCTTGGGCTTTGAGAAACTAGGGGTCTCAGTCTTTGAGAAAGAAGGTTTTTGTGGCTTTGAGAAAGAAGGGGTATCGGGTTTTGAGAAAGAAGGGGTCTTGGGCTTTGAGAAACTAGGGGTTTCGGGCTTTGAGAAAGAAGGTTTCTGTGGCTTTGAGAAAGTAGGGGCATCGGGTTTTGAGAAAGAAGGGGTCTTGGGCTTTGAAAAACTAGGGGTCTCGGGCTTTGAGAAAGAAGGTTTTTGTGGCTTTGAGAAAGAAGGGATCTCCGGCTTTGAGAAAGATGGCTTTTCTGGCTTTGAGAAAGATGATTTGTCTGGCTTTGAGAAAGAAGGGGTCTCTGACTTTGAGGAACTAGGGGTCTTGGGCTTTGTGAAACTAGGGATCTCGGGCCTAGAAAAACTAGGGGTCTCGGGCTTTGAAAAACTAGTGATTTTGTGATTTGAGAAAGAAGGTTTCTGTGGTTTTGAGAAAGAAGGGGTCTCGGGCTTTGATAAACTAGGTGTCTCAGGCTTTGAGAAACTAGGGGTTTGTAGAATTTGACGTGCACTTGTAGTAGTTATCATGTTATCATGCATGAAGTAGATGAATGCAAGCAATAAGATTGAGGACATGTAGTTATGTTGAGCCATTTTTCTTCAGATGGAAGAAGCTTTGACAAAGTATGCGTATAGAGCAAATGAAAATTTTATATTCTAATAGTTTTCTATTTGTCTATATATATAGGTTTTTAGATGCATCCATAAAGGAGGATTTTACTCATTGATATGTTAGTTGACCTACTTATGTGCCAATATTATAGTATCTAGAATTTGTCTTACAATATAAATATTGTAGTATTTTTAATATCTCTAGAATAAAGGGATCCCCAAATCTACTAATTTATCTTAGATTATGATGGAAACAAACATTTCTTAAAATACTTATTATTTATTCATCACCTTTAAATTGTTAATAAAAAAATAATTTATATGTCTTTTCTATATTTGTATCTTTTCTCTTTGAATAAAATTAAATAAGAAGTGGATATTAGAGAGACACCTCATGCCTTAATCAAATATAGTTGAACTTGACAGTAATGTTGGTTCCCCATTTTAAGAACTATAATCGTTAAATATTTGAATAAATATTTTTAGAATAAAACTATAAAACTAACTCAAAACTAACTCACTCATATTTGATAAGGCATGTTTAACTTAATATCGTGTTTTAATTTTAAGTTGAATTAAGTAGTGTATTTTTATTCTAAAAATATTAAAGTAATTATTGATTAGTTAATTTGTTTTGGAGAAACTATTAATTTAAAAATTTGAATACTTAGAAATTGTGATCAATGCTATACAAAATATATAATATTGTTATTAGTAAATTGCTATTACAATTTCTTTTTTTCTCCACGATGTAGTGGTACTGTCAGCATAAACTCTATCCTCTCCAAATTTTATTAGCGGGATTTCACCGGATATGTATGGATTTCAGTATTCTTTCATGTTTCATCTCATATTTTAACACTTTCCTTATTCTATAGTTTTTTTGTGTTTCTTTTCTCTTTCGTGTTTTTGAAAGAAATCGATCACACCTATTAAAGGTTACCTAAATAGTATGTTAAACATGAATTAGATGACTACTAATTCAAAGATAGAGTCTTTGTTTATATTTTGAATTTTATTGTTTTATGGAACAACAAAACCAAAAGGGCTGCATGTGTATCTCAATAAGGTGACGAGAATCAACTTTGCATAGTAAAATAAATGAATAATATTTGTATTTTAAATAAAAAACACTACAATTAAAAAGGACTACCAACTTAACTCATCGTTATGATGAGAACGAGGTGTGCGCAGCTTACAAAGCAAAAAAATGTGAATTAACAAAACTTTATTTTTGAAAGAAATCAATCAAACCTATTAATTGTTACCTTAACAGCATGCTAAACATGAATTAGATCACTACTAATTGAAAGATGGAGTTTTTTTAAACGAATAACAAACCCAATAGGCTTGTTTGAAAATCTCATCGAGGTGATGCGAATAAAATGTGCGTAGCAAAATAAATTAACAAACTTATCTCATCGAGCTGATGAGAATCAAGTGTACGTAGTGAAATAAATAAACAAACTTTGTATTTTGAATAAAAAGTACCAAACTTTAAAATGGCTACCTACATAGCTTGAAATGAGAAATAATAAACTTCAAACTTTTTTTGTTTTTGAATAAGGATAATCACTGTTTGTTAGTGAGGATAGTAACTTTAAATTTTGTTGAACAAGAATTTAATATTCTTTTTGATGTTTTGAACTTAAATCACCAAACTAGAGAAAACATGACTAGAAATTTGATTAAGGTGAGAATCAAGTTTGCGCTGTTTCTCCGGGTTCAATAGTATTTTTTTTTTTGAAATATTGGGGCATTGTTTGAAAAATATGTGTATTTTTATTGTTTCGAAAATGGTATGATATACCCTCAAAACAAAATTCAGGCTTAATAATGCATTACGTTCAAGGAGTTCAGTTGGAAAGATTAGAGTAAGGTAACTATGTTTGGAACTTTTAATGTGCCATGTGCAGTAAAGCATTTACGTATTCGTTCATGTTAAAACATCTTAACTTTACCCTGTGCATATGAAATTTTGAACTTTTTGGATGCGATCAAGACATTTTCATCTTACAATTTTTTTTTACTACACTATATACCTCATAAAATGTTTTCCTTAGTTAACGTTATAGAGCCTATAGGATTGTAATGTCTCATTTAATAAGAAAATAATTTTATTTGTGATTTGACCATTTATCCCTTCCCTTTAATTTTTTTTATGTTAGTATGCGTTGCGCGAATGGTTTGTATTATCGCGGATATTTGGGTAAGATTTTATTGGATTTGAGTCATTGAGTTGAATTATATTAAAATTGTTGATTTTGGTCAACATTATGAAATATGAGCATAAGATGGTGCTTTAGTATTGGGTCCGAAACATTGAGTTTTTCTTATTAGGGTGAAAAGTTAGAGTTTCGATACCTTAGGTTGTGATTAGGGTACTTAGGTAAAAAGTTGAATTTTTTGCCTAAATGGTTTCAGAGGTGATTTTTTGGTCATAACATTTTTTAGTGAAAATTGATGATTTAATTTTTTTATAGGAAAAATGTTTAGTGATAACTTTTTGGTTCTTGTTAATAAGGTTATAAATTAAATTCGATAGTCAAAAAGATGTTTTAAAGGTTGCTGAAGCATTTTTGTAGCGATGGAAAATGGGTTTTAGCGACCAAATCATTGAGTTAAATATTAAATCAAAACCATTTCTTAATTTTGACATTTTGGGAGCTAGAATTGTTCGTTAATGTGATTTCCTCCTGTCTTTTTGGCCATTGTGTGCTCTTATTATTACTTTTAGAAGTAAGTTACTACCAAATAATTAGAGTATATATAATGTAACTTATTTTCTAGTTTACTTCAGTTTTAGCATCTATAATTATACTATCAACAACTGTGTACGAAAATTAGAAACTATCGCATCTGTACATGAATAAAAAAGAAGCAGACATCAAAGATAGTTATGAGGAAAAATCAACTTAAGCTAAATTATCAAAATAAAAGTTGAAAAAGAAAGTGAATCATTTTATTTGATAGCAAATTTCATTCTAGTACAATATATAAGTAGATAAAACGTGATTATAATATTATCCATCATCCAATCCATTCGTTTATTCGCATCAAACAACAATGAGTCGATATTTTATCCACTCATATGTAATATATTTTCGATTCACCGATATGTGATATAACTCGTCCATTATCCTTCACTAGTCATGGGACATGAAAAATGTCATAGTTAATCACAAAGAAGTTCAGAAAATTGGTTTAGAAAGTTTTTGAATTTTTAACTGTGACACAATAGGGATGTCAGGCTTTGGGAAAGAAAAGGTCTAGGGATTTGAGATCGAAGGGGATTGGGGCTTTGAAAAGCTTGGAGTTTGGGTCTTTGAAAAGCTAGCGGCTTGGGGCTTTGATAAACTAGGGGTCTAAGGCTTTGAAAAACTAGGAGTCTCGGGCTTTGAGAGAAAAAGGGTCTTGGGTTTTGAGAAAGAAGGTATTTCGGGCTTTGAAAAACTAGGGGTCTTTGGCTTTGAAAAAGAAGGAATCTCCGGCTTTGAGGAAGTAGGAGTTTGGGGATTTGAGAAAGAAGGAATCTCGGACTTTAAGAAACTAGATGTCTTAGACTTTGTGAAAGTAGGGGTATCGGGTTTTGAGAAAGAATGGGTCTTGGGCTTTGAGAAACTAGGGGTCTCAGTCTTTGAGAAAGAAGGTTTTTGTGGCTTTGAGAAAGAAGGGGTATCGGGTTTTGAGAAAGAAGGGGTCTTGGGCTTTGAGAAACTAGGGGTTTCGGGCTTTGAGAAAGAAGGTTTCTGTGGCTTTGAGAAAGTAGGGGCATCGGGTTTTGAGAAAGAAGGGGTCTTGGGCTTTGAAAAACTAGGGGTCTCGGGCTTTGAGAAAGAAGGTTTTTGTGGCTTTGAGAAAGAAGGGATCTCCGGCTTTGAGAAAGATGGCTTTTCTGGCTTTGAGAAAGATGATTTGTCTGGCTTTGAGAAAGAAGGGGTCTCTGACTTTGAGGAACTAGGGGTCTTGGGCTTTGTGAAACTAGGGATCTCGGGCCTAGAAAAACTAGGGGTCTCGGGCTTTGAAAAACTAGTGATTTTGTGATTTGAGAAAGAAGGTTTCTGTGGTTTTGAGAAAGAAGGGGTCTCGGGCTTTGATAAACTAGGTGTCTCAGGCTTTGAGAAACTAGGGGTTTGTAGAATTTGACGTGCACTTGTAGTAGTTATCATGTTATCATGCATGAAGTAGATGAATGCAAGCAATAAGATTGAGGACATGTAGTTATGTTGAGCCATTTTTCTTCAGATGGAAGAAGCTTTGACAAAGTATGCGTATAGAGCAAATGAAAATTTTATATTCTAATAGTTTTCTATTTGTCTATATATATAGGTTTTTAGATGCATCCATAAAGGAGGATTTTACTCATTGATATGTTAGTTGACCTACTTATGTGCCAATATTATAGTATCTAGAATTTGTCTTACAATATAAATATTGTAGTATTTTTAATATCTCTAGAATAAAGGGATCCCCAAATCTACTAATTTATCTTAGATTATGATGGAAACAAACATTTCTTAAAATACTTATTATTTATTCATCACCTTTAAATTGTTAATAAAAAAATAATTTATATGTCTTTTCTATATTTGTATCTTTTCTCTTTGAATAAAATTAAATAAGAAGTGGATATTAGAGAGACACCTCATGCCTTAATCAAATATAGTTGAACTTGACAGTAATGTTGGTTCCCCATTTTAAGAACTATAATCGTTAAATATTTGAATAAATATTTTTAGAATAAAACTATAAAACTAACTCAAAACTAACTCACTCATATTTGATAAGGCATGTTTAACTTAATATCGTGTTTTAATTTTAAGTTGAATTAAGTAGTGTATTTTTATTCTAAAAATATTAAAGTAATTATTGATTAGTTAATTTGTTTTGGAGAAACTATTAATTTAAAAATTTGAATACTTAGAAATTGTGATCAATGCTATACAAAATATATAATATTGTTATTAGTAAATTGCTATTACAATTTCTTTTTTTCTCCACGATGTAGTGGTACTGTCAGCATAAACTCTATCCTCTCCAAATTTTATTAGCGGGATTTCACCGGATATGTATGGATTTCAGTATTCTTTCATGTTTCATCTCATATTTTAACACTTTCCTTATTCTATAGTTTTTTTGTGTTTCTTTTCTCTTTCGTGTTTTTGAAAGAAATCGATCACACCTATTAAAGGTTACCTAAATAGTATGTTAAACATGAATTAGATGACTACTAATTCAAAGATAGAGTCTTTGTTTATATTTTGAATTTTATTGTTTTATGGAACAACAAAACCAAAAGGGCTGCATGTGTATCTCAATAAGGTGACGAGAATCAACTTTGCATAGTAAAATAAATGAATAATATTTGTATTTTAAATAAAAAACACTACAATTAAAAAGGACTACCAACTTAACTCATCGTTATGATGAGAACGAGGTGTGCGCAGCTTACAAAGCAAAAAAATGTGAATTAACAAAACTTTATTTTTGAAAGAAATCAATCAAACCTATTAATTGTTACCTTAACAGCATGCTAAACATGAATTAGATCACTACTAATTGAAAGATGGAGTTTTTTTAAACGAATAACAAACCCAATAGGCTTGTTTGAAAATCTCATCGAGGTGATGCGAATAAAATGTGCGTAGTAAAATAAATTAACAAACTTATCTCATCGAGCTGATGAGAATCAAGTGTACGTAGTGAAATAAATAAACAAACTTTGTATTTTGAATAAAAAGTACCAAACTTTAAAATGGCTACCTACATAGCTTGAAATGAGAAATAATAAACTTCAAACTTTTTTTGTTTTTGAATAAGGATAATCACTGTTTGTTAGTGAGGATAGTAACTTTAAATTTTGTTGAACAAGAATTTAATATTCTTTTTGATGTTTTGAACTTAAATCACCAAACTAGAGAAAACATGACTAGAAATTTGATTAAGGTGAGAATCAAGTTTGCGCTGTTTCTCCGGGTTCAATAGTATTTTTTTTTTGAAATATTGGGGCATTGTTTGAAAAATATGTGTATTTTTATTGTTTCGAAAATGGTATGATATACCCTTAAAACAAAATTCAGGCTTAATAATGCATTACGTTCAAGGAGTTCAGTTGGAAAGATTAGAGTAAGGTAACTATGTTTGGAACTTTTAATGTGCCATGTGCAGTAAAGCATTTACGTATTCGTTCATGTTAAAACATCTTAACTTTACCCTGTGCATATGAAATTTTGAACTTTTTGGATGCGATCAAGACATTTTCATCTTACAATTTTTTTTTACTACACTATATACCTCATAAAATGTTTTCCTTAGTTAACGTTATAGAGCCTATAGGATTGTAATGTCTCATTTAATAAGAAAATAATTTTATTTGTGATTTGACCATTTATCCCTTCCCTTTAATTTTTTTTATGTTAGTATGCGTTGCGCGAATGGTTTGTATTATCGCGGATATTTGGGTAAGATTTTATTGGATTTGAGTCATTGAGTTGAATTATATTAAAATTGTTGATTTTGGTCAACATTATGAAATATGAGCATAAGATGGTGCTTTAGTATTGGGTCCGAAACATTGAGTTTTTCTTATTAGGGTGAAAAGTTAGAGTTTCGATACCTTAGGTTGTGATTAGGGTACTTAGGTAAAAAGTTGAATTTTTTGCCTAAATGGTTTCAGAGGTGATTTTTTGGTCATAACATTTTTTAGTGAAAATTGATGATTTAATTTTTTTATAGGAAAAATGTTTAGTGATAACTTTTTGGTTCTTGTTAATAAGGTTATAAATTAAATTCGATAGTCAAAAAGATGTTTTAAAGGTTGCTGAAGCATTTTTGTAGCGATGGAAAATGGGTTTTAGCGACCAAATCATTGAGTTAAATATTAAATCAAAACCATTTCTTAATTTTGACATTTTGGGAGCTAGAATTGTTCGTTAATGTGATTTCCTCCTGTCTTTTTGGCCATTGTGTGCTCTTATTATTACTTTTAGAAGTAAGTTACTACCAAATAATTAGAGTATATATAATGTAACTTATTTTCTAGTTTACTTCAGTTTTAGCATCTATAATTATACTATCAACAACTGTGTACGAAAATTAGAAACTATCGCATCTGTACATGAATAAAAAAGAAGCAGACATCAAAGATAGTTATGAGGAAAAATCAACTTAAGCTAAATTATCAAAATAAAAGTTGAAAAAGAAAGTGAATCATTTTATTTGATAGCAAATTTCATTCTAGTACAATATATAAGTAGATAAAACGTGATTATAATATTATCCATCATCCAATCCATTCGTTTATTCGCATCAAACAACAATGAGTCGATATTTTATCCACTCATATGTAATATATTTTCGATTCACCGATATGTGATATAACTCGTCCATTATCCTTCACTAGTCATGGACATGAAAAATGTCATAGTTAATCACAAAGAAGTTCAGAAAATTGGTTTAGAAAGTTTTTGAATTTTTAACTGTGACACAATAGGGATGTCAGGCTTTGGGAAAGAAAAGGTCTAGGGATTTGAGATCGAAGGGGATTGGGGCTTTGAAAAGCTTGGAGTTTGGGTCTTTGAAAAGCTAGCGGCTTGGGGCTTTGATAAACTAGGGGTCTAAGGCTTTGAAAAACTAGGAGTCTCGGGCTTTGAGAAAAAAAAGGGTCTTAGATTTTGAGAAAGAAGGTTTTTCGTGCTTTGATAAACTAGGGTCTTTGGCTTTGAAAAAGAAGGAATCTCCGGCTTTGAGGAAGTAGGAGTTTGGGGATTTGAGAAAGAAGGAATCTCGGACTTTAAGAAACTAGGTGTATTAGTCTTTGTGAAAGTAGGGGTCTCGTGTTTTGAGAAAGAAGGGGTCTTGGGCTTTGAGAAACTAGGGGTCTCGGGCTTTGAGAAAGAAGGTTTCTGTGGCTTTGAGAAAGAAGGGATCTCCGGCTTTGAGAAAGATGGTTTTTCTGGCTTTGAGAAAGAAGGGATCTCTGACTTTGAGGAACTAGGGGTTTGGTGCTTTGAAAAACTAGGGGTCTTGGGCTTTGTGAATTTATGGATCTCGGGCTTTGTGAAACTAGGGATCTCGTGCTTAGATAAACTAGGGGTCTCGGACTTTGAAAAACTAGTGGTTTTGGGCTTTGAGAAAGAAGGTTTCTCGGGCTTTGAGAAATTAGGGGTCTGTAGAATGTGACGTGCACTTGTAGTAGTTATCATGTTGTCATGCATGAAGTAAATAAATACAAGCAATAAGATTGAGGACATGTAGTTATGTTGAGCCATTTTTCTTCAGATGGAAGAAGCTTTGACAAAGTATGTGTTTAGAGCAAATGAAAATTTTATATTCTAATAGTTTTCTATTTGTCTATATATATAGGTTTTTAGATGCATCCATAAAGGAGGATTTCACTCATTGATATGTTAGTTGACCTACCTGTGTGCCAATATTATAGTATCTAGAATTTGTCTTACGATATTGATATTGTAGTATCTTTAATATCTCTAGAATAAAGGAATCCCCAAATCACTAAATTATCTTAGATTATGATGGAAACAAACATTTCTTAAAATACTTTTTATTTATTCATCACCTTTAAGTTATTAATTAAAAAATAATTTATATGTCTTTTCTATATTTGTATCTTTTCTCTTTGAATAAAATTAAATAAGAAGTGGGTATTAGAGAGACACCTCATGCCTTAATCAAATATAGCCGAACTTGACAGTAATGTTGGTTCCCCCTTTTAAGAACTATAATCATTAAATATTTGAATAAATATTTTTAGAATAAAACTATAAAACTAACTCACTCATATTTGATAAGGCATGTTAAACTAAATATATGTTTTAATTTTAACTTGAATTAAGTAGTGTATTTTTATTTCTAAAAATATTAAAGTAATTATTGATAAGTTAATTTGTTTTGGAGAAACTATTAAATTTAAATTTGAATACTTAGAAATCGTGATCAATGCTATACAAAATATATAATATTATTATTAGTAAATTGCTATTACAACTTCTTTTTTTTTCCACGATGTAGTGATAGTGTCAGCATAAACTCTATCCTCTCCAAATCTTATTAGCGGGATTTCACCGGATATGTATGGATTTCAGTATTCTTTCATGTTTCATCTCATAATTTAGTTGAATTCGTTTTAACACTTTCCTTATTCTATAATTTTTTTGTGCTTCCTTTCTCTTTCGTGTTTTTGAAAGAAATCGATCACACCTATTAAAGGTTACCTAAATAGTATGTTAAACATGAATTAGATGACTACTAATTCAAAGATAGAGTCTTTGTTTATATTTTAAATTTTATTGTTTTAAGGAATAACAAAACCAAAAGGGCTGCATTTAGGCTTGTGCAAAAAACGGGTAAAACCATTTATCCGAACCGATTTTCGGTTTATTGGGTTAACGGGTCGGGCTATTGGGTAATTGGTTCGGGGACCGATTCACTATCTTTTTTAATTGGATTAACGGTTTGGGTGACGGGTTTGGGAAGGAAATATCCTGGGTAACCCGATTACCCGACTTTTTCCCCCTAATTTCTAATTTTCTATCACAATTAGGTTAGAAAGTAGAAACCTTCTGGCTTCTTCTCAATTTTTCGCCGCTCTCTCCAAAGTTTCTCCAATTTCCAAACTCTGGTGAGGCGAGTCGGTGACGACTAACCAACGAGTAACTCAGGCGTCCGGCGAGGCGACAACTACTCTCTAGTCACTCAGGCGAGGACAGAACTCACGTCTCACAAGGTAACGACTAACAATGACATATCAGTCCTCAAGAGTCAAGCTGTAATTTCTGTATTCGTTGATTTCGTTCCATTTATCATCTTTTCATGACCTTCTTCTCAGTTTCCGTATGTATGATGGCCCAAGGCTATTCGTTCCAACGACTAACTTGACTTGTTTTGGGTGCTACAAGTTATCTGAGCACCCTGTTATTAATTTGCTGTAATGTCGACATAAATCCTTTATCTGCTCCTCTCCAATTTTCAAATAATTTTGCTGGTATTTGGTGTAAGTTTTCTCTGGATTATAAATTAGCCATTGTATGGTGGGAATGCTTACACAGTTTATTTCAGTATAAAAAGTGAAAACTTATCGGTTAGCACTTAGCAATGGGCAAAAATGTACCTTTTCTCCCATTACTTCTTGGATTTGTGCCACATCAGTCGAAATTCCATGCATAATTTCACCAGTATTCAGTTCTGTGTCAAAAAATCCTATGTCCTGTCGCAAAACAACTCTAGCAAGCCAACTGATTGTACTTGGTAGTTTTTGCTTGAATAAAGTTGCTTACTCTTTTTTGAGTTCCTTCAAGGCTTCAATAATTCATTGCTTCATCTAGATCTTATAAAAAATAGTTCAATAAACGATTATGGCATATCTTTTCGCAGTTTTTGGTGAAAGTATCATGGCTGAAAATGTCATAACTGATAAGGTTGTTGGTGAAAGTGGAGCTTCTAATTCAAATGCAATAGATCAAAGTCAAATTATTGAGTCTCAAGTAAAGAAAGGGAGGAAAAAAAGATCTCGTGCGTGGGATCATTTTTCTCGTAAAACTCATTCTGATGGAAATGAAAAGGGTGTTTGCAACTACTGTAAGAATGAGTATTTTGCTGATACAAAAGAACATGGTACGACGTCAATGCTTACTCATATATCCAAATGCCCTAAGATGCCTTATAACATTGATATTAGACAATCAAGATTAGCATTTCAACCAATGATAGGTGGTAACAAGGGTGATGTAGTTGTTGTTCCATGGAAATTTGATCAGGAAGAGTGTAGAAAGGCCTTGTGTCGTATGGTAATTATTGATGAACTTCCTTTTAGATTTCTTGAAAAAGAAGGTTTTAAACAATTTATGAAAGTAGCACAACCTTGTTTCCACATTCCTTCTCGTACCACTGTGACTCGTGATTGTTTTAATCTTTTTGATGAATAAAAACATAAGTTGATGGCTGTTTTTAAGGGAACAAAACAAAGGGTGTCTTTAACCACCGATACTTGGACTTCCATACAAAGAATTAATTATATGGTCATTACTGCTCATTGGATTGATAAAAAATTGGACTTTGCATAAAAGAATTATCAATTTTTGTCCAATCACTAGTCATAGAGGTGAAGATCTTGGAAAGTCCATTAGTAAGTGCTTACATGAGTGGGGATTGCATCACATTTTCACTGTTACAGTTGATAATGCTGGTTCAAATAGTGTGGCAATAACTGAGTGTTCTAAGCAATTAACTAAATGGGGACCAACCTAATGGGTGGTAGTCACCTTCATATAAGGTGTATGGCTCATATTGTAAATCATATTGTTCAAGACGGTACAAAAGAAGCAAATGTATCTATTGAACGAGTTAGGCAAGCAGTGAGATACATCAGACAATCTCCTTCTAGGTGGAAAAAGTTTCAAGAATGTTTTGAAGATGAAAATCTTGCTAAAAAGTCTTTATGCTTGGATGTTCCTACAAGGTGGAATTCAACCTACATGATGTTGAAGCGGGTAATTGAATATGAAGGTGCAATTGCAGAGTACGCCGATCGTGATATTGGCTTGACACTACATCTTAAGTTTGTTGATATGGTGAATAAAAATTCTACAGGTACACTTTTGAGTAGTGATTGGGAGGGCGTAAAACGAATCACAAAATTTCTTGAAATGTTTTTTAATCTTACTTTGAAGATATCTGGATCACGATATGTTACATCAAATCTTCATTTTCTTGAAATTTGTCAAGTTGGTGTTTATTTGAATCAATTGATATCAAATGAAGATCATGTTTTGGCTAAAATGGCAGAAAATATGAAGGAGAAATTTGATAAATATTGGGGTGATACTGAAAAAATGAATAAAATGGTTTTTATACCATGTGTTTTGGATCCTCGTCACAAATTTATCACTCTTGGCTTTGCACTTAGGAAGATGTTTGGAGAAAAAGGGGCTGCTTAAGAAATCAGTGTGCGAACATACATGGAATCTTTGTTTAATGAGTATACAAAGCCTGTTGATTCTGATAAAAATGGCCAATTTTCTTCAACTGAGGTGGATACTTCTGATTCAAGGTCTGTTGATTCAAGGTCTGGAGAAGAATTTGGAAATTTTTTTGAGGAATTACAAAAACATACATCTGAAAAAGGTGGAGCAAGTTCAAAGTCAGAATTAGTTAAGTATCTTGATGAAGAAATTGAAGTTGGAAAATCAGATTTTGATGTATTGCTTTGGTGGAAAAGTTAACTCCTCTAGATTTCCAATTCTTTCTGAGATAGCTCGAGATGTGTTGTCTATTCCCGTTTCAAGTGTGGCGTCTAAATGTGCTTTTAGTACTGGAGGACGCATACTTGATTCGTTTAGGAGTTCATTAACTCCTAAATTGGTACAAGCTCTAGTGTGCCTTCAAGATTGGCTTCGAAGTGAGCCACAACCCATAAGTATTGAGAAAGATTTAGATTTTCTTGAGCAACTTGAAGAAGGTAAAAAAAGAACCTCATTGATGTAAAACTGTGAATAGTTTATTCTATATTTTTATTTTTTAAGTCTTGAGCCTTGACTTGTTATATTTGTCTTTAGATTTGGCAAAACATGGAAACGAACTTTGCATTGATGACATGTAAAATTGGAGGTTTCCTTCACTAACTTTACTAAAGGAAAAGGAAGGTAGATGTCTTACTATTGAGGTGGTCTCTTATATTACATCATACATGTGTTATTTATTATCTTGTCTTTATGCATGATTTATGATTGACTTCTCTTTTCTGATGACTAATGAGTATGTTATATTATGGTTGATACAAATATTTGTGCAAAGCTCCCAGTAGAATTTGGTGTTCTGTATCAGTTTATCACTTTATCTTTACTTATCTTTCATTTTAATCATTAAAATATCTAATGCTTTCTCTGTTTCTTTGTTCATCAGATTTCATCATGCCTCAACTTCATGGTTCTAATGCTCGATCACCTATTTGGAATCATTATGAAAAACATGAAGAAAAAGAAGATGGATCGTGGACAGCGAAATGTATTCATTGTGGTCGTGTTGCTTATTACCATTCGCACTATAATGGAACTGCCTCCTTAAGAAATCATGTTAAACGTTGTTTGGAAACACGAAACCAGAGTCGTTAACTCACAAGAATTGATTACTAACTATTATTTTGTTTACTTGAATGTGAAATATTAGTACTATGTTTGGACTATTCAGTTTGTGTGACTGCTATTTTGAATTTTTGAAATTTTGATTGCGCCTGTGTGAGCTGTTGGGGATTTGTTGACAGTTGTGGCTGTTGTGTCGAGTGTTTTCTAGTAGAAAATGTTGTGTTGTACTGAGAGTTGGGTGAGCATAAATGCATACTGATAGTGATAGCCTTACTGTGAACTCATTTTGTGATCTTTCAAGGACTTGTCTCATGTATAAAAAAGTTGTGATGAATATTGAATCATGTACTGTTTTGTTTGTGTTTTAATGTGTGACTTTGTGCTTTAGCAAGTAAAAGAAAGGTAGTGTCAAAGTGTTTGCTAGTATTCTGTCACTTTAGTATGCTTTAGTAATTAGTATGATGTCACTTTAGTTGCACCGTTGCAGGACCTTTTGCCTGTTCTTCATGTGATTTTTATTTTTAAAAAATGTGTGATATGGTAACGGTTAACCCGATAACCGAACCGATAAGGGTCGATAAACGATTAACCAATAACCGATTAACCGATAACTTAATGGTTCTTTAACGATTTAGCTAGTCTACAAACCAATAAGCAAAACCGATAATGTTCAAAACCGAACCGAACCGACCGATAAGCAAAACCGATAATGTTTAAAACCGAACCGAACCGACCGATATGCACCCCTAGCTGCATGTGTATCTCAATAAGGTGACGAGAATCAACTTTGATAGTAAAATAAATGAATAATATTTGTATTTTAAATAAAAAACACTAAAATTAAAAAGGACTACCAACTTAACTCATCGTTATGATGAGAACGAGGTGTGCGCAGCTTACAAAGCAAAAAACTGTGAATTAACAAAACTTTATTTTTGAAAGAAATCAATCAAACCTATTAATTGTTACCTTAACAGCATGCTAAACATGAATTAGATCACTACTAATTGAAAGATGGAGTTTTTTTAAACGAATAACAAACCCAATAGGCTTGTTTGAAAATCTCATCGAGGTGATGCGAATCAAATGCGCGTAGTAAAATAAATTAACAAACTTATCTCATCGAGGTGATGAGAATCAAGTGTACGTAGTAAAGTAAATAAACAAACTTTGTATTTTGAATAAAAATTATCACATTTTAAAAGGGCTACCTACATAGCCTGAAACGAGAAATAATAAACTTTAACTTTTTTTTTTGTTTTTGAATAAGGATAATCACCGCTTGTTAATGAGGATAATAACTTTTAAATTTTGTTCAACAAGAATTTAATATTCTTTTTAATGTTTTGAACTTAAATCATCGAACTCGAGAAAACATGTCAATAAATTTGATCAAGGTAAGAATCGAGTTTGCATTGTTTCTCCAGATTCAATAGTAATTTTATTTAGAAATATTGGTGCATTGTTTGAAAAATATGATTATTTTTATTGTTTTGAAAACGCTATGATAGACTTTTAAAACAAAATTCAAGCTTAATATTGCATTACATTCAAGGAGTTCAGTTGGAAAGATTAGAGTAAGGTAACTATGTTTGAAACTTTTAATGTGCCATATGCAGTGAAGCATTTCCGTATTCGTTCATGTTAAAACATCTAGAATTTGCCTTGTGCATATGAAAATTTGAACTTGTTGGATGCGATCAAGACATTTTCATCTTACAATTTTTTTTACTACACTATATACCTCATAATGTTTTCCTTAGTTAACTCTATAGAGCTATAGGCTTGTAATGTCCCATTTAATAAGAAAATCATTTTATTTGTGATTTGACCATTTTTCCTTCCCTTTAATTTTTTATGTTGGTATATGTTGCGCGAATGGTAAGTATTGTCGCGGATATTCGGGTGAGATTTTATTGGATTTGAGCCATTGAGTTGAATTATATTAAAATAGTTGATTTTGGTCAACGTTATGAAATATGAGCATAAGATGGTGCTTTAGTATTGGGTCCGGAACATTGAGTTTTTCTTATTAGGGTGGAAAGTTAGAGTCTCGATACCTTAGGTTGAGATTAGGATATTTAGAGAAAAAGTTAAATTTTTTGCCTAAATGGGGTCAGAGAGGGTATTTTGGTCATAACATTTTTAATGAAATTTCGACGATTTCATTTGTTCAAAAAAACATTTTAATGATGACTTTGCACTATTGGATCTTGTTGATAGGGTTTCAAATGATTCGAGGGTCAAAAAGATGTTTTAAAGGTTGTTGAAGCACATTTTTAGCGACGGAAGATGGGTTTTAGCGACCAAATCGTTGACATAAATATCAAGTCGAAACCATTTATTATTTTTGACATTTTGGGAGCTAGAAAGGTTCGTTTAGGTGATTTCCATCTGTTTTTTGGTCCATTGTTTGATCTTATTATTTTCTTTTAAAGTTAGTTGATACCAAATAATTAGAGTATATAATGGAACTTATTTTCTAGTTTATTTCAATTTTAATATCTGCAATCATATTAACAACAACTTGTACCAAGATTAGAAACTATCGCATCTATACATGACTAAAAAGAAGCAAACATCAAATATAGTTATGAGAAAAACTAACTTAAACTAAATTATCAAAATAAAATCTGAAAAAAGAAGTGACTCATTTTATTTGATAGCAAATTTCATTCTCGTACAATATATAAGTAGATAAAATGTGGATTATAATATTATCCATTATTCTGTTAAGGGTCCAGCCCATTTGTTATATTTTTTTTAAGTGAAAGCCCAATCACTTATTGATGTGTGGCCCATATGTTTTGGGCTTTGTTGACTTCTTCTAGAAGTCTTTGGGAGCTGCTGTTTTCTTCTGGGGTTTTTGACGTGAAGAAAAGAAGAAATTGAGAGGGTGTGATAGAGAGAGAGAAGCAGATTTTTGAGAGAGGGTTTGAGTGCAGATTTTCTGGACAGCCTTGACAAAATTTCAGTTTTCCAGAGATCCGACCGTTGGATCGTTCTGAAATTTTCACAGCTGGTTCAAAACATATAGCACTACATCTTGATGGTTCAGATCGTCAATCGGAGCTCTTGATCGTCTGTTATTGCAGCTGGTGTAACCTGCATTTTTTGGGTGATATTTCCCAATTTCTCTTCTCTTTTGTGTTGGCTCTTATGTATGTTGTTGTTGGTGGGCTGTGACATCCTTGTAGACTGATTTGGGTGTATTTACCCTCAATTTGCATAATAAGAGAAGAAGAAGGGTGGACTCCTACAAGTCCCGTGGTTTTTATCCTTCACACCGAAGGGGTTTTCCACGTATAAATCTCGTGTGTCACTTGCATATTTATTATTCATATTTGCTTGTGATTTTTTTTATATGTTGTTGATTTGAGCTTGGTTAATTTAGTGGTGAATTTCTTTTGGTAAATTGGGTGAAGTATAATTGGTTGACTGTCTTGAAGTCGATCCTTGTAGGTGTTGTATCCTACTTGTGTTGTTTTGCGCCTCCCCCTACATCTGGTATCAGAGCGGAGTATTAAACCATAGACATGGAGCATGGAAATAACTCTATGGTTAAACTGACATCAACCAATTATTCCATTTGGCGTCCGATGATGGAAGATTTGCTATATTGCAAGGATTTGTTTGACCCAATCGATGTGGATAAAACAAAGAAAGATGTACAGCCCACTAAGCCAGAGAAGATGACAGATAAAGAATGAGAAAAGCTGAAGAGAAAGACCTTGGGGACAATCAGACAGTGGATTGATATTAGCATATTCAATCATGTATCCTAGGAGACTGAGCCGCTTGAACTATGGAGAAAATTGGAGGGTCTTTATGAGAGGAAGACCGCTCATAACAAGGCCTCGTTGATTAAGAGGCTTGTTAATCTCAAGTTGAAGCCAGGGAAGTCTGTTTCTGAGCATCTTAGCGACTTTCAAGATATTATTAACAAGTTGACTGTTATGAAAATTGTCCTTGATGATGAGTTGCAGGCTTTATTCCTCTTGAGTTCTTTGCCAGACAGTTGGGAAACTTTGGTTGTGTCCATCAGCAACTCAGCTCCAGATGGTACGCTTTCATTGGATGTCATCAAAGAGAGCATGTTCAATGAAGAGCTTAGAAGAAAGGAGATGGGTGTTGATATTTCGCAGGCACTTGTGGTAGAGAATAGAGGAAGAAGCAAGAGTAGAGGTCCCAAAGGGCGTGGCAAGTCAAAGTATAGGTCAAAGTCCAAGGATGGGAGAGAACCTACGATATGCCACTATTGTAGCAAGCCAGGCCACATTCAAAAGTTTTGCTACAAGTTGAAAAGAGACCAGCAAAATAAGAAAAATGACCATCATAAAGAGGGTGATGATAAGAATACAGCTGCTACAACTTCTAGTTCTGATGATTATGTTTTTTTGATATGTGCTATTGGAGAGTGTTGTCATGTTGATAGTTCTGACACTGAATGGCTTATTGATACAGGAGCTTCCTATCATTGTGTTCCTAATAAGGAGTACTTTATTGACTACCGAGCTGGAGATTTTGGTAGTGTGAAGATGGGGAACCAGAGCTCAGCAAGTATTGTTGGCATTGGAGATATTCGAGTCCAAACCAATGTTGGGTGCTATTTGACGTTGAGAGATGTTCGCCACATTCCAGATCTACGCCTCAATTTATTGTCTGCTAATGTACTTGATAAAGAGGGTTACAAGCACACTTTTGGTGAGGGTAAATGGAAATTGTCTAAGGGTTCCTTGACTGTTGCTCGTGGCAAGCTTTGTTGTACCTTGTATAAGACACATTTGAAAGTGTGTAGTGGTGAGTTGAATGCTATTGAGGAGAAAACTTCTCCTAACTTATGGCACCGAAGATTGGGGCATGTTAGTGAGAAGGGTATAAAGCTGTTGGCCGGTAAATCTCTTATTCCTGCTGATGTTACTATTTCACTTGACCCTTGTGATCATTGTTTAGCAGGAAAGCAACACAGAGTTTCTTTTCCGAGGACATCTACAAGAAAGAAAGTGAAGTTAGAGTTGGTTTACTCTGATGTGTGTGGTCCCATAGAGGTGGAATCACTTGGTGGTAACAAATACTTTGTTACTTTTATTGATGATGCTACTCGGAGAACTTGGGTTTATATGATGAAGCACAAAAGTGAGGTGTTCGGTATCTTCCAGAAGTTTCATGCAATGGTTGAAAGGGAGACAGATTGCAAACTGAAGCGTCTTCGAACTGATAATGGAGGTGAATACACTTCAAATGAGTTTAAAGCATATTGCTCAAAATATGGCATTCGAAATGAGAGAACAGAACCGGGTACCCCACAACACAATGGCGTTGCCGAGAGGATGAACAGAACCATTATTGAGAAAGTGAGATGCATGCTTAGAATGTCCAATCTTTCTAAGTCATTTTGGGGTGAAACAGTTGGAACTGCTGTGTATTTGATAAATAGAGCACCATCAGTTCCTTTGGAGTTTGAGATTCCCAAGAGAGTTTGGTTTGGGAAAGACCCCTCTTATTCTCACTTGAGGGTGTTTGGATGCAAGGCTTTTATGCATGTGCCGAAGGAACATAGATTGAAGCTTGATTTCAAGACTTCTCCTTGTGTGTTTGTTGGATATGGTGATGAAGAGTTTGGTTACAGACTTTATGATCCAGCAAAGCAAAAAGTTGTGAGAAGTAGAGATGTTGTCTTTTATGAGCACGAGATGGGTTTTCATCTCTTGGGTGCTAATAAGACTTATTATTCTAATTTCTCTCATGATGTTATTGATATGCCCATGCCTCATGTTTCTGCTTCAGATGATCAATTAACAGGTGATGCTCCAGAGGATGGTCATGAAATTGATCATGAACATGACCATATTGAAGATGTACAACCTGATGTTGTTGTACCACAACCTGATGTTGTTGTACCACAACCTGATGATGAAGCTGTAGATGTTCAACATGGAGAGTCTTCTAATCAGGGGGAGAAATCCATCCCACAGGTAGAAGAGCCAACACTTAGAAAATCGACCAGAGTTCGTCAACCTTCAAGACTTTATCCAAGTTCAGAATACATCCTAATCACTGATGAGGGGGAGCTGAAAGCCTTCAAGAGGTCTTGTCACATTTAGACAAAGACCATTGGCTCAAGGCTATGCAAGAGGAGATGGATTCTTTGAAGAAGAATGAAACCTATGACTTTGTGAAGCCTCCAAAAGGGAAGAAAGTCTTGAAGAACAGGTGGTTGTTTAAGAACAAGAAAGATGACAACAAGCTAGTGAAGCGGAAGGCAAGATTAGTGGTGAAGGGATGCCATCAGAAAAAGGGCATCGACTTCGATGAGATTTTTGCACCGGTGGTGAAGATGACTTCCATTCGTATGATTTTGGGACTAGCTGCCTGTTTGAATCTTGAACTTGAACAACTTGATGTTAAAACTGCTTTCTTACATGGTGATTTGCATGAGGAGATTTACATGGAGCAGCCGGAAGGATTTGAAGTTAAGGGAAAAAAGAATTTTGTTTGCAAGTTGAAAAAGAGTCTTTATGGACTCAAGCAAGCACCAAGGCAATGGTATCACAAGTTCGATTCCTTCATGAGTAGTAATGAGTACAAGCGAACTACTGCAGATCCTTGTGTGTATTTTAGAAAATTCTCTGAAGGTAACTTCATTATCCTTTGCTTGTATGTTGATGATATGTTGATTGTGGGACAAGATGTTGAGATGATTTGCAGGTTGAAAGAGGATTTGTCAAAGTCCTTTGATATGAAAGATTTGGGTCCTGCGAAGCAAATTCTTGGTATGGAAATTGCTCGTGATAGAAAAGCTGGTAAGCTTTGGTTGTCACAAGAAAAGTATATTGAACGGGTGCTTGAAAGGTTCAATATGAAGAATGCCAAGCCAGTTAATACACCACTTGCAGCCCATTTCAAGTTGAGCAAGCGTTGTTGTCCTACAACCGAGAAAGAAAAGGAAAGTATGTCTCATATTCCTTACTCCTCTGTTGTTGGTTCATTGATGTATGTCATGGTGTGTACAAGACCGGATATAGCACATGCTGTTGGATTGGCTAGCAGATACTTGGCAAATCCGAGCAAGGTTCATTGGGAAGCTGTAAAGTGGATCTTAAGATATTTGCGAGGCACATCAAATCTGAGTTTGTGTTTTGGAGGTGGTGAGCCTATTCTTGAGGGATTTACGGATGATGACATGGCTGGAGATCTTGATAACCGGAAGTCTACCTCGGGTTACTTGTTCAAATTTGCAGGGGGAGCTATTTCATGGTAATCCAAGCTACAGAAGTGTGTAGCGTTGTCTACAACCGAGGCAGAATATATAGCAGCAGTGGAAGCAAGCAAAGAAATGCTTTGGTTAAAGTGTTTCCTTCAAGAGTTAGGTTTGAAGCAAAGTGAGTATGTTGTATTTTGTGATAGTCAAAGTGCTATGGACTTGAGCAAAAACAGCATGTACCATGCTCGCACAAAGCATATTGATGTGAGATATCATTGGTTCCGTGTTGTCATTGAAGAGCGACTAATGAAGTTGAAGAAGATTCACACCAACAAGAATGGTGCTGATATGTTGACAAAGGTGGTCCCTGGAAGCAAGCTTGAATTTTGTTCCAAGCTTGCAGGTATGTCTTCTTGATGACCTTTTATGTTTGGTCTCCCCGAACTGGGCTGGAGGGGGAGATTGTTAAGGGTCCAGCCCATTTGTTATATTTTTTTTAAGTGAAAGCCCAATCACTTATTGATGTGTGGCCCATATGTTTTGGGCTTTGTTGACTTCTTCTAGAAGTCTTTGGGAGCTGCTGTTTTCTTCTGGGGTTTTTGACGTGAAGAAAAGAAGAAATTGAGAGGGTGTGATAGAGAGAGAGAAGCAGATTTTTGAGAGAGGGTTTGAGTGCAGATTTTCTGGACAGCCTTGACAAAATTTCAGTTTTCCGGAGATCCGACCGTTGGATCGTTCTGAAATTTTCACAGCTGGTTCACAACATATAGAACTACATCTTGATGGTTCAGATCGTCAATCGGAGCTCTTGATCGTCTGTTATTGCAGCTGGTGTAACCTGCATTTTTTGGGTGATATTTCCCAATTTCTCTTCTCTTTTGTGTTGGCTCTTATGTATGTTGTTGTTGGTGGGCTGTGACATCCTTGTAGACTGATTTGGGTGTATTTACCCTCAATTTGCATAATAAGAGAAGAAGAAGGGTGGACTCCTACAAGTCCCGTGGTTTTTATCCTTCACACCGAAGGGGTTTTCCACGTATAAATCTCGTGTGTCACTTGCATATTTATTATTCATATTTGCTTGTGATTTTTTTTATATGTTGCTGATTTGAGCTTGGTTAATTTAGTGGTGAATTTCTTTTGGTAAATTGGGTGAAGTATAATTGGTTGATTGTCTTGAAGTCGATCCTTGTAGGTGTTGTATCCTACTTGTGTTGTTTTGCGCCTCCCCCTACATATTCATCCCATTTCTTTATTTACATTAAATAACAATGAGTCTAATATTTTATCCCCTCATATCTAATATATTTTCGATTCACTCATATGTGATAGAAGTCGTCCATAAGCCAGCACTAGACATGGCACATGTCAAATACTAATGTTAATCACAAAGAAATTTGCAAAATTGGTTTAGAAAGTTTTAAATTTTTTTTACTTTGACACAGTAGGGATATGAGGCTTTGAGAAAGAAAGGGTCTAAGGATTTGACACAGAAGGGGATTGGGGCTTTAAAATTCTAGATGTTTGGGGCATTGAAAATATAGGGGTCTTGGACTTTGAGAAACTAGGGGTCTCGGGCTTTGAGAAAGACGGGGTCTTGGGCTTTGAAAAACTAGGATACTCGGTTTTTGAGAAACTAGGGGTCTCAGGATTTGAGAAAGAAGGAGTCTTGGATTTTGAGAAAGATTGGGGCTCGGGCTTTGAGAAAGAAGGTTTACATGGAAATGAGAAAGCATGTGTCTCCGTCTTTGAGGAACTAGAGGTTTGGGACTTTCAGAAAGAAAGGTTCTCGGGCTTTGAGAAACTAGGGGTCTCGGTCCTTGGGAAACTAGGTGTATTAGGCTTTGAGAAACTATGTTTCTTGAGCTTAGAGAAAATAAGGGTCTTAGGCTTTAAAAGACTAAGGGGTTTCGGTCTTTGAGAAACTAAGGGTAGGGGTCTCTGGCTTTGAGAAAGAAGGTGTCTCGAGTTTTGAGAAAGTTGGGGTCTTAGGCCTTGAGAAATATGGGGTTTGGGGATTTGATGATGAAGGGATCTCGGGCTTTAAGAAACTAGGTATCTCAAAGCTTTCTGAAACTAGGGATATCATGTTTTAAGAAACTAGGTGTTTCAGGCTTTGAAAAAACTAGGGGTGTCGGGATTTGAGAACGCAGGAGTACTGGATTTTGAGAAACTAGGGGTTGGTGCCTTAGAGAAAGAAGGGTCTCGGGAATTTGATAAACTAGGTGTCTCTAGCTTTGAGAAATTAGGGTTCTGTAGAATGTGATATGCACTTGTAGTAGTTATCATATGGTCATGCATAAGTAGATAAATGCAAGCAATAAAATGGATAACAAGTTATAATGTTGAGCCATTTTTCTGCAGATACAAGAAAATAAAATATGTGTTAAGAGCAAATGAAAATTTTATATTCTAATGATTTTCCATTTGCCTATATATAGGTTTTTAGATGCATCCGTAAAAAAAGATTTCACTCATTGATATGTAAGTTCACTTATTTATATGCCAATATAGTATCTAGAATATGTCTCACAATATTAATATTGTAGTATCTTTAATATCTCTAGAATAAAGAAATCCCCAGATCAACCAACTTATCTCAGATTACGAAGGAAACAAGCATTTCTTAAAATACTTATTATTTATTAATCAACTTTAAATTGCTAAGCACAAAGTAATTTATATCTTTTATGTATTTTTATCTTTTCTATTTGAATCAAATCAAATAAGAAGCGGGTTTTAGAGAGACACCTCATGCCTTAATTAAATATAGTTGAACTTGATATTAATGTTGGTTGCTCCTTTTAAGAATTAAAATTGTTAATTTTTAAATAAAAATATAACTCACTCACTCATGTTTGATAAGGCATGCTTATCGTGATTTAATTTTAATTTGATTTAAGTAGTATATTTTAATTTCTAAAAATATTAAGGTAATTATTGATAAGTTAGTTTGTTTGAAGATACTATTAAATTTAAATTTAAATTTAAGTTTGAATTTTATAAATAGTGATCAATGCAATATACTTTACCTTTCCCAATCCGATTAGTGGGATTTCACCGAATCTATTGGATTTCAAAATTCTTTCATGTTTCATCTCGTATTTTAGTTGAATTTATTTTAACACTTTCCTTATTTTATTGTTTTTCGTGTTTCCTTTCTCTTTAGTGTTTTTGAAAGAAATCAATCGAACCTACTAAATGTTAGCTAATTAGCATGTTAAACAAGAATTATATCACTACTAATTTGAAGATGGAACTTTTGTTTATATTTTAAATTTTATTGTCTTAAGGAATAACCAACACGAAAGGGCTGCATGGTATTTCATTAAGATGATGAGAATCAATTGTGTGGTAAAATAAATGAATAATCATTGTATTTTAAATAAAAATCACCAAAATTGAAAAGGGCTGCAAATGTCTCCCATCGTTATGAGGAAAACAAGGTGTGTGCAACTTACAAAGCTTGAAATTTGAATTAACAAAACTCCTTTTTTTTTTGTCACTTTTGAATAAGGATAAACACTATTTGTTTTAATAAGGATAAAAACTTTTTCATTTTCTCGAACAAGAATTTAATATTTACT
The DNA here is from genome assembly GCA_027704785.1 of Solanum chmielewskii. NCBI lineage: Eukaryota > Viridiplantae > Streptophyta > Magnoliopsida > Solanales > Solanaceae > Solanum > Solanum chmielewskii. The sequence continues at coordinate 55,307,584 of JAKWIX010000326.1, read as the reverse complement.
TTATTTTTTTGAACTTAAATCACCAAACTCGAGGGAAAATGCACATAAATCTTATTAAGGTGAGAATCATGTTTGAAAGATTGGAGCATTGTTTGAAACATGCGACTATTTTTTGGTTGTGAAAATGGCATAAAAGACTTTAAAAACAAAATTAAGGCTTATGCATAGCATGTAAGGTGTTTAGTTGTAAAGATTACAGTTAGGTAACTATGTTTGAAACTAGTAATGTGCCATGTGTGGTGAGAATTTGTGTATTTGTTCATGTTAAATAATATAGAACTTGACTTGTGTGTATGAAAATTTGAATTTGTTGGATGTGGTCAACAAAATTTCTTGTTTAAACGTACAATTTCTTTTACTATGTTGTGTGGCTACCTAAATATTTTCCTTAGTTAAACCTATTGAAGTTAGGTTTGTAATGTCTCATTTAATAATAAATGACCTTTATATGTAAATTAATCATGTTGCCCTTCCCCTTAATGTTTTTATGCTTAGTATATGTTGGGGAATGGTTAGTGTCGTCCACGATGCGTTCAGGAGAGATTTTGATTGATTTCAGCCATTTGAGTTGAATTATATTGGAATAGTTGATTCCGTTAAACATATGAGATCAAAGCATGATGATTTTGTCAGTAGTACTGAGTTCGAAACATTGACTTTTATCTATTAGGGTGGTCGGTTAGATTCTCGAGACCTTAGGTTGTGAATAGGGTGTTTAGGTAAAAGGATGAATTTTGGTCTAAATGGATTCCGAGGGGGTATATCATTCCTAACATTTTTTATGAAATTAGACGATCTCATTGGTTAAGAAAACAAGTCCAATGATGAATTTGCACTATTGGTTCATGTTTTGAGGGTTTCGGGGGTCAAAAAGATGCCTTAGAGGTTGCTGAAGCACACTTTTAGCCACAGAATATGGGTTTTAGCGAAAAAATCGCCAAGTGAAGTATGTTTCAGATTCATGTCGTATTTTTGACAATTTGGGAGCTAGAAAGGTTTGCTTAAGGTGATATTTGATGTTTTTTTCTCTCTTAATCATTATGTGCGCATTTCTAACCTTCTTTTACTTGTTTCTCTAGAACATCTCTTCAAACTTCATGATTTCTATTCATAAACTACAGATTTTAAACCCAAAGTAGAAAAATAAAAATGATTGATTTGAAGATTGATCTGGAACGAGTTTTCATTGATTTTTTGGGATTAAGGTCCTTTTATTGTGGATAAACTTATTTTGGCAAAGGTTTTCCAGAACTCCTCGCTTTAAACTGCATTTAGATTTTCCTCTTACAGATGAAAAAAATGGGTTTCACCCGATTTGATCATTGATTTGGTCTCGCTTTCACTTGGGTTTTCATCTATAGACTTTTGTCCCTCTTGATGAACATAATTTCTAACAAAATTTTGATGTTACCTTTTTCATTTTTAAAAGTTTTTAGGGTGATCTTAGATATTATTCTAGACCATAGCATTATGGATGGTATGTCACGACCCAAAGTACACCCTAGACGTGACATGGTGTAGAAAACTCAGAGAGGCAAGCCCCTTAGCATGTGTCATACAAGATTATAGAAACACAAGAGTTTAAAAGGTAGCATTTCATACAAAGAGTTTGACGAAAGCGGAAGTGTAAATATAAGTCTCAAAAACATTATAAAGAAAGTGATTGGACATAACACATACATCACATACAAAGTCAGAAATGGAAATGACATGAAATAAATATAATAATCTTAGTCAGAAATGGAAATGACATGAAATAAATAAAATAATCTTTGCGATCGGGTCATGAGGATTCACCAATCTTCAAATGCCCAAACGAATCAACTATCCACAAGTATGGGGAATTGAAGTGTCGGACCCTACATTTGTGAAACAATGTAGGAACAAATATACATTAGTACATAAAATGTATTAAGATGAGACAATATGCATAAACATAGGCATAATTACATAAGTAACTTAAAATAAGTAGGCATGATCATAGAGGAATATTTAAAAGCTTTAAAGAAGAGATGGTATGAAAATTATGAAAATATGATAAAATATATCAACATATAGGATATAACAAAAGCCTTGAAGAAAACTTTTAGTCATTCTGAGGGATATTAGATTTAACCGACAATAAGATCATGAGAGATATATCATGGAATCTGGTATATCTCTCATATCAAAAAAGGGGGAAACTACTTGTCAATTAGGTAAAATCCGTACATATCATTATTTGCTAAAGTGGATCAACTATCTAGGTCATTTAAGATAATCCTACGGGGGCACGTAGTTAGGGACTAGAGGTTGATACTAGAGACTACTCTATTTGAGCCTCCACCTTAAAGCCCTCTCGGTGCTAAGTCTAAATCCCAACGGAACATATAAAAGTAAAATATCATTTTGACATAGAAACGACAATGATCAATAAAAAATCATATATTTCAAGATCAAAATATAGAATAGCTCCTTAAACATAATTCAACATAGATGAAAAATTTCACCAATGTGAATTCATTTATGAGACATACCTTTCATAATCATAATCATCATAGTAAGTGAGAAATACCTTTCACAATCATAATCATCACAGTAAGTGAGAAACTCTTTCACAATAACATCAATTCTTTCTTTTCAAACCATCATCAATTCATTTTGAATAACTTCATGAAAACATGCATATATTCATAACTTCATAGTTGATAGGTTCATCATAGAATCATGGCTGAAAAGCATAACTTATGCAAGGAAAAATGCAATTTCAACTAAATAGCATAGATTTACATCAAATAATGCATTACAAGACTTAATTAATCATAATTAATTATAATTGTAAGAAACCCACATTTATTTAATTGAAACACTAATTTGATCAATTAGAAATTGAAATCCTTAAAGACCTACGGAGAAAAGTACTTCATGGGTGAATACACTGGATCTTTTAAGTCTAATAAAAATGGATAAATTGGAAACTTGATTGAAAACTCTAACTCTTCTTCTTCCTTAGACTTGAGAGAACTTGGGAGGATGAATTTGGTAAAGTTTAGAGGATTTAGGAGAATGAATAGTAAAAATGGGTTAATTGGGGCTTTAAAACATTTATATAGGGATCAGGGCAATATATAAAATGACATAGTATTGGGTTGAAAAAATTTAATAACAAACCTAAAAACCTCTACAAAAATAGTTGTCGACCTCTATATATGGTTTGTATCTACGATCTGTAGGTCTTTATACGAACCATACTGGTCAACAATAGATTAAATACTTGGACTTCAAATGTGACTCACTTTCAAGGGAATCATATGTACGACTTGTAGGTCTTCAAACGGATTGTACATACCAACAGTTGAGCCAAATTTTTAAATTTAAAATTTCACGACTAAGTCTAGGGTCACCTACAAGACCTATGTATGACTCGTACAAAGATGTATGGATGGTACCGGTGAACCATAAAACGGTACTGGACTTGTTTTAAAAAAAATACTTTCCCTCTTCCTACTAGGGGTGAGCATTCAGTTCTTCGGTTAGGTTTAATCAAATTATAATTTGATTCTTGAATATTCGGTTTTAGAAAAGTGTGCACCATATTTCAAACCAAACTAGATTGGTTCGGTTTGGTTTTTTCTACTTCGGTTGCTTTATTTTGGTGTTTCCAATCAGTTTTTCGGTGTTAATAAAAACAAAGAGAGAATACGATAAAGTAACAATTATTGTTCACTTCACACTTGAAACTTCAAAGTAACAACTAACGGTCTGGCAATAAAAGGTAAGAACATCAATTTGTTGTTAACACTTCAAAGTAACAACATAAAATGATAAAATCATAAAGTAGAAAGTAGAAACACCAAGTTGCGGCTCAAACTTGAAACTCGAATTAAATTGAGTTTTTTTTAAGTTTAGACTTTCGGTCTTTAGGGTTTACTATTTTGTTATTTAGATTTTTTTGTTATTTAAGTTTAGGATCTAAATATAAAAATTGAAATGAGCCTAGTAAAGTTAAAAATTAAGTATTATAATAAATATTTTAAAATTTATTTAATAAAACTTTGGCTCTTCGGTGCATTGAGTTTCTGGACCCTTACACCAAACTCCGAACCAAAGTTCCAAAAACCGACACGGAACGGAAACACCGAAGAACCAAAATTAATGAAGTTTACACTCTTTTAGACTTATGTTGAATTGATTATTCCTCTGTGATATATGTGTTCATCATAGCATTGGCCAGCTTTGTTTGTTGTGTAATTTGATTGTTGAAATGAGAAATTATTTGTAACCTTACATATTTACTTCTTCTTATATTAATCGGTGAAAGTTATGCCAGAATCAAAGTGTTTCCTACTTCATTTCATAAGTTTGATTAATTATTTTATACTCAGTCCGTCAACCCTATTGAGAACATGTGGATTTTATTGCAGTTAGGGGTGTCAAAAATGAACCCACACATAGGTAATCCGTTCAGAATTTTAAGGGTTGAGCTCAAGATAATTTGAATTAGGTTCAATCTCAACTAGGGGTGTGCGGAAATTGAACCGACCGACAAACCAAAATGGAAAAAAAAATGTTATTGGGTTATTGGATTATTGGGTTTTTAATGGGTTTATAAAAGAAAATTATTGAATTATTGGTTTGATATCGATTAAATTTTTAATTAAATATTTTTAATAAAATAATATAACTCACTCAGCCATATTTTATAAGGCACGTTTAACTGAATATCATGTTTTAATTTTAACTTAATTTAAGTAGTACATTTTAATTCCTAAAAATATTAAAGTAATTATTGATAAGTTTATTTGTTTCGGAGAAACTATTAAATTTACATTTAAATTTGAATACTTAGAAATTGTGTTCAATGCTCTATAAAAAAAATTTTTATTATTAGTTAATTGCAATTATAGCTTCTCGTTCTCCACGAGGTAGTGATAGGGTCTACATACTTTAACTTCCTCAAATATTATTAGTGGGATTTGACCGGTTATGTATTGGGATTTCAAATTTCTTTCATGTTTCATCTTGTATTTTAGTTGAATTTATTTTAACACTTTCCTTTCCTTATTTTACGTGTTTCCTTTCTTTTTCGTGTATTTGAAATAAATCAATCGAACCTATTAAAGGTGACCATTATAGCATGTTAAACATGAACTAGATCACTACTAATTCAATGATGGAGTTTTCGATTGTTTTTAAATTTAAGTTTTAAGGAATAACTGACTCAAAAAGTCTGCAAGTTTATCCCATTGAGGTAGTGAGAATCAAATGTGCGTCGTAAACTGAATAAATAATGTTTGTATTTTGAATAAAAGTCACCAAAATTAAAAAGGGCTACCAACGTATCCCGACGTTATGATGAGAATGTGTTTAGCTTACAAAGCTTGAAATGCAAAGTAACAAAACTTTATTATTTTTATTTTCGAACAAGGATTAAAACTTTTTCCTTTTCTTAAATAAAAATTTAATATTTATTTATTTTTTGAACTTAAATTATCAAACTCGAGGAAAAATGCATATAAATCTGATTAAGGTGAGAATCAGGTTTGCATCGTTCCTTAATTTTTTTTTGAAAGATTGGATCATTGTTTGAAAAATGTGAATATCTATTTATTTATTTTTTTGTGAAAATGGTATGAAAGACTTTGAAAACAAAATTAAGGCTTATGCATAGCACTGGAAGGTGTTTAGTTGTAAAGATTAGAGTTAGGTAACTATGTTTGAAACTATTAATGTGCCATGTGTGATGAGTATTTTTGTATTCGTTCATGTTAAAACATCTAGAACTTGCCTTATGTGTATGAAAATTTGAATTTGTTGGATGTGATGAAGACATTTCCTTGTTTAAACCTACAACTTTTTACTATATTGTACACTTAGCTGAATATTTTCCAAAGTTAATCGTATTGAACCTAGGTTTGTAATGTCCCATTTGATAAGTAATTACCATTGTTTGTGAATTAACCATTTTTCCCTTTCTTTTAATATTTTTATGCTTAGTATATATTGCGGGAATAGTTAGTGTTGTCCCTGATGCGTTCAGGTTAGATTTAGACGGATTTGAGTCATTTGAATTGAATTATGATCTCAGCATTTGGTGGTGATTCTATCAGTGGTATAGAGTCTGGCATGTTGACTTTGGCTTATTAGGGTTGTCGGTTAGAGTCTCAAAATTTTAAGTTGTAATTAAGACATTTAGGTAAAAAGTTGAATTTTTGGCCTAAAGGGGATATTTCGATTATAACAATTTTTTACGAAATTCGACGATTTCATTGGTTAAGAAACCATGTTTAATAGCGACGGAAAATGGGTTTTAGCAATCAAATCGTTGAGTTAAATATCTATTTGAGACCATTTCTTATTTTTGACATTTTGGGACCTAGAAAGGTCCGTTTAAGGTGATTTTTTCTTATTCTTTTTTTTCTCTCTCAATCATTGGATACGCATTTCTAGGCTTCTTTTACGCATTTCTAGGCTTCTTTTACTTGTTTTCCAAGAATATCTGTTTCATACTTCATAATTTCTATCCACAAACTGGAGATTTTAAGCCTCAAACAAGAGAAATAAAAAATGGTTGATTTTAAAGTTGATTTGGAACGAGTTTCTCAATATTTCTTGTTTTAAACTGCACTTCAAATGACATTTTTTCAGTTTTCCCTTAAAGTTGAAAAAATGGTTCTTACTCAATTTGATCATCGATTGGACTAGTTTTCACTTGGGTTTTCACCCATAGAGTTTTTTTCACTTGATGAACATAAATTCACTTTATCATTTTTTCGATTTTGAAGAGTTTTTGGGGTGATAATAGATCTGATTTTAGACCTTAGCAATAGGATATTGTTTGGACCCTCTTGATGTGTATCTTCCATTTTTTATAGTTGGAAATCTTGAGATTGTTGATAGAGAAAAGTGTCGGTAGAGTAATTAGAGTGAAGTTTTGAATTTAAAGGTAGGTTTGACTTATCCTTCTTATATACTTGGTTAGGTAATTAATCTTTCTTATGAACTAGATATTGAATGGGATCATAGTAAGAGATTGAGATGTTGGAAATTGTATACTTTAATGCTTCGCCTATGTGGGGCTTATTTGTAACACTTAGCCCATGTGGGAGCCTTATGTGATACATAAGATTTGCCGGGGTTAAATTGACTATTCTAGCATTTTTACTTGAAATGCCTAATTTAGAGGCTTGAACTTGTTTTTTTTTTATCACATCTTAAAATGAAAGAAATATTTCCCAATGGTTAAGGCTTATTTCAAATGATTTATTTTTACTATTTTTCCATGTGAAGGATTGTAACATGATTTATTGACTTTGGGGACTTTGGGCTCTTTTATACATATGTTGAATTGATTATGCATTTATGTTGTATGTCTTGTAATGCATCCATCCTCATTCATCATAGCATTAATCATGGGAATATGAGAAACTGGACAAGTACTATTTTGAGAAAAGAAAATGAGACACCTTACCTTTATTCTTGACCATGAGCTAGGTTGCAAATTGATGAAAAATTGAGATTATAAGATTGGTGTATGGACTTAGAGTCCCTCATGGGTCCTTTTCAAGAAGTTAATGCTCAACAAGGTGTATACGAGAGGTTGTGTGACAACCTTGGTTCCATCATAGTAAGAGATTGAGATGTTGGAAATTGTATACTTTAATGCTTCGCCTATGTGGGGCTTATTTGTAACGCTTAGCCCATGTGGGAGCCTTATGTGATACATGAGATTTGCCGGGGTTGAATTGACTATTCTAGCATTTTTACTTGAAATGCCTAATTTAGAGGCTTGAACTTGTTTTTTTTTTATCACATCTTAAAATGAAAGAAATATTTCCCAATGGTTAAGGCTTATTTCAAATGATTTATTTTTACTATTTTTCCATGTGAAGGTTTGTAACATGATTTATTGACTTTGGGGACTTTGGGCTCTTTTATACATATGTTGAATTGATTATGCATTTATGTTGTATGTCTTGTAATGCATCCATCCTCATTCATCATAGCATTAATCATGGGAATATGAGAAATTGGACAAGTACTATTTTGAGAAAAGAAAATGAGACACCTTACCTTTATTCTTGACCATGAGCTAGGTTGCAAATTGATGAAAAATTGAGATTATAAGATTGGTGTATGGACTTAGAGTCCCTCATGAGTCCTTTTCAAGAAGTTAATGCTCAACAAGGTGTATACGAGAGGTTGTGTGACAACCTTGGTTCCATCACAACATTTCCTCATTAGATTGTATTGCATTGGTCAACTTTGTTTATTGTGTAATTTTCCTGTTGATATGAGAAATTGTTTGTAACCTTACGTGTTACTTTACTTGCGATGTTCTTATATTAACTTGGGCCACTGATGTCAGAATAGGACTTCTTATATGTAGGTGGAAGTGTTTTGTAGTTTATTTCATATGTTTATTTAATTACTTTGTTCTTATTTGACCAAGCCTATTGAGTACATGTGGATTGTAATCGTCTGTACTTCTGTAACCTTTTTTTGCAGCCGTTGGTATAAGTGGTAACTGAGACAACTGAATTGATCATGCAATGTTTGAGCTTCGAGGTTGTGGTGAGATCATTGTCTGGATCATCATTCGAGCTTTATCTTTAAATTGTGTATTTATGCATTTCAAAAACAAATGTTAAATTTTAAATTCAGATATTGTTTTAGAATACTCTTTAAATGCTTATGTGTAACACCTTGCAACTCTACTCTTAGAATCGTAATCATTTGTCACAAGTATATAAACTTGAACCGGGTGATAGCCTACTTGTACATGTATTTTAAGGCTCTTTACCAAATGTAGAAAGGGTATTAGAAGTGATTTAGAGTCATAATGGACCTCTAACACAAGCCTAATTCGAAGTATTTCTATCAACTAAGTTTTTTCATAAGTCCATATAAGGTTCAACTTCAAAAAACCATACCTCTTAAAATATTTATTAAGTTAGGTTATCTTAAACCTATCACATTAAAGCTCTACGGTTTATTTTCAACATTGTCAAGTGTGCGTCAATTCGAGTTTGGAGTAAGTAGTTATGATTGTTTTACTAGAGACGATCTAACCTGGCAGAAGCTCTACAATGGCTCGCAATATAGAGTGAATACAGACCTCACTACCTGAGAAATAAAATTCTGACTTCTAACTCTTATTATTTATATTTTAAGGGTATTATTGTCCTAAAAATCATTAGGGGTCATCTAAATAGGCATAAATGCGTAGAAAAACAGTTTTTCATAATTAAATCCTCTTATTCACTCCTAAAAGTCTACCCTCAAGTACTTTAAGAGACATCAAAGGTAGGGTTCATCTTTCAAGATTCTCCATCAAGCTTCCCTACAATATGTAAGGCTTCAATTAGAGTATCATTTCACTCTCATGCCTAAAATATTTTGATTTTTAAGAGCTCTTCAAGATTCTTAGAAGCCAAGCTGAGGCTTTTTGTGAACTTATGATATTCTTCATTACTTTATGTTTCATCATTTCGCTTTTTGATTTTAAAACTTTATTTTACTTATTTAGCATGATTACATGGTTCCTTAGAACATGTATGACTTTTAAGCATGAAGACTTATATGATATGAATTTCAACCTAAATTCAGGTTACTTTAGATACGACTTTTGAGCTTAGTCTCATATATGATTCAAACTGACAAATGACATTCATACATATAAGCATTATATGAATATATGTTGGTTTGGAGGATTATTTAGTACCAATAGGACACATGTTCCAGAAAATCCAAGTCCCATAATTATATTCAATCGTAGGATTTTGTTCTACCGCCTTGTCGGATGACCATTTAGCCGTGAGAGGCTAAAATTGATGGATCCACATAGATATAATATGGCCATATACTCTGGTAAGGTATAGGTCAGCCCTCCAAACAAGATTAGTTGTTGGATATCATGAGCTCACATGGTGTATGTCAATTATAAGAAATATCATGACCCGAGTCTACACCCTAGACGTGGCCAGTACTCAAGAACCATAATGGTCCCCAAGCGAACCCTCATCCAGACTCATTACAAGCAGAAGACTAACTTACGCATGCAAAAACTTTAAAGCTAAATAAATTCAAATACTCAACTTTAAGATAATCTGAACAATACTGAATTTGATAACTTTGAATAAAAATAATATGTTCAACTCTCCATGAATGGCAACTTAAGTATTTAAAATATTTAATAAGATAAATGAAACAGACTTCTCAAACTCTACTTTCTATTGATGAAGCATGTAAGTGAAAAAGATGGAAGTCGGGACAAGACCCACGACATTTTAACAACTGATATAACTGAAAGTACAAGTGGAAACCTCCGGAAGCAAGGAGGTTTACCATAGCTAACTTGAACCGCATGTGGTATCAACAAAGCGTCTCTTAATGACCCTTAATATTTGTATGTCCATCATTAAACAATACAAGCCAAATGACTCAGTACGTGGAATGTACGAGCATATAAGGGGAATTCTAAAGCATAACATAAGCTTGAACTTGATAAAAAGGAAACATACTTACCTCTTATCAGCTCACTGGACTAATTAAACTAAGGAAATAAGATACTTTGCAAAAAGATAAAATATTCAACTCAGTGAAATAAGGCTCAACTCAATAATAAGATATTCAACACTATGAAATAAGGCTCAATTAAATAATAAGACACTCGACTTTTAGTACTCAAACTATGGATACTCAACTCAATATAAAGCAACAATAATAGATGCAATATATGGAAATCTTTTAAAATAGTAAAAAGCAACTCAATTTATTAGAAAATACAATGTAACTCTGTTCGTATGAAAGAATACAAAATAAAATCTATTTGTATATAAAGCTACAAATAAACTTTGTGTATATGAGAATACAAAATATGTCTGTGGGAGTTTCTCGAACTGACAACTATCACTATGAGCTATGTGATGATTTAATGTCTCGTCCACACTGTCAGAACTGTCACATACTTTGTCAGGGTATAAGACCTACTCACTAAAGGCATCCACTAGTCTATGTTAAAAGAGTACTAACAAATCATCTAAAAAGTATGACCCTTTCTACCCACGTTGGCTACATGATTTATGGGGGTTGTGAGTTATCTTAACTCTCCCCCATATAGATGCTTGATACTACTCCCAATATATACTAGCTCATATTGTTAAAGCATAACTTTTTCTGTAGTTTGAGATTTTTACTCAAAAATCTTTCTCTTAAAAGAAATGGTACTCAAACTGCTCAAAACTCTTTTGGAAATCTCAGTTTGATCCTCTTTCAAATGTGAAAATATTTACTCTTGAGAATACTTAGTTCCCATGTACTCATACTTAAAAACTCTTTCTCAAAAACATATCAAATTAATATGATCATTGATGACTCGAGAAGTCATATTGCATCAACATTGATTGTATATCTACATACAATACTGCTTAAACATTGATGACATAACTAGTTACCACACTACTTAAACATTGATGTCATACTCAATTGTCATAATAATCATGTTTTAGAAACTTTTTCTCTAAACTCATCTTAACTTTCTCAGAAACTCAGTTTAGAAACTCAAGTGTTGGCTTTAAAAAGATTTTTAAATTTATAAATCGAATCATAGGGTTAATGTGGAAAAATGAACGTGAACGACTCAACTCAAGGATCTTAATACAAATAAAGAACCTCAATACTCACAGCTCAAGACTCGATGATATGATTTATCTCTCGACTGCTCCACTCAGAGGTTTCATGCAGAATTATTGGCATGAACAACTCAACTCAAGGGCTTCATGGGTAACATGTAGTAGTCCCATTAGTAGTAATATAATCTCAAAAGTATTAGGAACTCAATTCTCAAGACTTAGAACTTGAATATTCTACTGCTCTCAAAGATATTCAAATTATGTAGTTCATGTGGAATTTATGGGCATGAACGACTCGATTAGGGGTCTATATAACAATATAGAACTCACATATACAACTCTTCATAATCTCATACTTACTTCCTCAAAACTCAGCTTAAAAGTCAATAATTAGGAATGTGATGTTTGAAAGAACCATGAACTCAAGACAAAGCTTATCCCAAGAATATTCAAATCTAGGGGCAGAATCCTAGATTTCTCTTCTCCTGAATTGAAAGAAGATATGGGGCCTGAGGACGAACTAGTACAACACTATGATAGTATGACATACCTGAAAGAAAAAGTTTCATGAACAATCTTGAAGAAAAACTTGATTAAAAGTCTTGAAACCCTAGCTTGAAGGTAAATCATCAAGAAAACCTTTATTGATTTTCTTGAATTGGTTTCTTGAAATCTCTATGACCAAGAATTATGATTTCCATTAGTGATTAATAATTGTATGGAGGAATTTGAGTTGAAAAAAAATGAAATGCTTGGAAAAAGACTTATCCTGAAGAAGAATCTTGAAAAATATTTAAAGAATCTAGAATGGAGTCTTCTACTTTGATTTTTCTTAGGGTTTCGCCCTAGGGTTTGAGAGAGAAGAGAATGTTGGATTAAAAGATGAAAATATGATTATTTTGAAACTTTTATTAGTCAAGAAATTCTTTTGGGGTTTTCTTGGAGGTAATAAAATAAAAACAACTCTTTTTAATGTTTTCCCGTCGGCGGCTAAATTCATAACAGCGTTGTATATGTTACTAAAGTCATAACTTTTTACTCAGATATTGGATTGTCGCGAAATTGGTGGTGTTGGAAAGTACATTCAAATACCTTTAATTTAATATATTATAACTCACGTAAATCTTTGTATTCTAAGATATATGACCGTTTAAAATTGACTCAGTAGAATCTTACATCAAAACTTAATTGATAAGGAAACTTCAAGAACACTTATCAAGAAATTAAATTGCTCAATATCTATGGATAGATTCGCAAAAGAAACTCATGATTGGTGTGTGGCTGAACAAACCCAATACTACGGAAGTTTACATATATCTTAGCGATTAAACTCATGGGAAAAATCCGTAACAAAACTAAAGAACCTCAACGAACGCCTTGATCCCTTCCTATTTTTCCTTCTTGAACTCTTAACTAAAACCCTAGGCCTATATTAGAATTATGAAACTGAATCTAATATAATTGGACCCTTTTTAAAACCTTAGTAAAAGAAACTAAATTTGATCCGGTAAGGAAAAGACCATAATACCCCTTACTATTTTTTATTAACTTTCCTTAACTGGACAGCTAGACTTCAAAAAGGCATATCTCACTCACTCGACCTCAAAACTTAGCAAACTCAGTGGAGTTGGAAAGATAATTCAAATAACTTTCATTCAATATCTTATGGTTTACCTAATTCATCATGTACTGAGATTTATGATCATTTGAAGTTGACCAAAAACTCATACCCAAAGCATAACTCGCAAAATTTCAGATTTTACTATTTCCAATTTAGTTTTTTTTTGGAACTCAAGGTGTTACATCTAGTGACCTTAACACTCAAGAGAATTTTAAATTCCATGTTAAGAATCTCACTCACTACGAAGAACGGCTCGAGTCTGAGGTCAAGAAATTTCCTGGGTTGTTACAAGAAACTCCCTCGTTTATACATTTTACGTACAATATGATCTTAACTCTACTTGAATCACTTTAAGTTTGCTATTTACAACTATGTTTATGCAGGACTATCGATATAGACTCATCTATGCATATTTTTTTGAAGAAAGACTGTGAATGGTTTTTAGATGTGAACTCCTACTATTCTCTTTAGTTTTTTTCACTATGCATATGATTTTGGCAACCTTATTTTAGAATCCTTGTTATGAAATTTTATGATTAATTATGCTTGTTTCGCTTACTTACTCAGTACATTTCACGTACTAATGCATATTTCTCTCTATGTTGCATCTTTTTACGATGTAGATTTTGGCGCCCATACTCAGAGTCGTGGCTAGTGGGGTTGCAGCAGTTCCAACCAGCAGTTAGTGAGTCCTCTTCATTCAAGGACTTCCTAGTTTAGTTGTTAGTCAAATTTTTGTACTTTTTTTTAGTTAATTAGGGACATGTCCTGGTAAACTTATTTCATTAGAGGCTTATTTCAAACATTAGTAGTTCAGTCATCATGGATTTGTTGGTTTCCTTATCAAGACTTATTAAATGTGTGTTTATATAGCTTCTAGATTAGTTTCTATGATATGCTTTGATTTTTTATGCCAATGGTTAGCTTGAGGTCACTCGTGGTTTGATTATCGTGTCTCGATTAGGGTGTAGATCTAGGTCGTGACAATATGATACCAAGATTTGAAAATTATTTGTTGTATCTCAATTTTTCTTTTTTTACGATTTGACTTCATTCCAAAAGTCTCATGTGTATGTACCTTCTTTTTTGTATCATTTGAGATGAATCTTGAGTTAAATTCTTTAGCTTGCACGTCGAGCTGGGTTAGGGTGTACGTAATCATGAACTCAGTTTTTACGTGAGGAAAAGTTGGTATTAGATCACTAGGTTCACCAGTTTCATAAGTTAAAGAACAGGGTATCTAGTAGAGTTTTGCATATCGGTATGGAGATGTTTGTACCTATATTCAAAAGGCTATGAGATACTTCATATATAGGGAAGTTTTTTTTCGTTGATTACTTGTCGTTTCTTGAAGATTTATGGATCCACCTATGCTTCTATTATTATATCTACTTCGGAGCAAAAGAGTTTTAAGAGATTTGTCAAAATATTGCCTCCGAATTTTGATGGACTGACTAGTGAGGAGGCTTATGAGCTTTTGCCTGAGTATCAGAATACATTGTTCAACCTAGACATTTTGGAGGCATATGGAGAGTCTTATACCTCTTTTCAATTCACAGAGGTAGCTAAGGAGTGGAGTAGATCAATGTTACCAGTAGGTCTTTTTGTTTTCCTCAAATGACTTGGGATCAATTCACTGAGGTAACTCTGGAGAGATTTGTGTCTTATATTGTAACATCTTGAATTTTTTTTTAAAAAGGAAAATAAAATTTTGAACTGAAGTCTAGCTTACGAATCTCATCTATGAACCGTATAACCTTCTACGGGACGTAGATGACAACCGTTGGAAGTGAGAAAAATACATGTCTAAAAATCAAGTCCCTGTACCCTATTTTACATTCACCAAGACGGTCCTATCAGTCATTGTACAATTCATAGGTAGGTCTCCTAGGTGAGTCTCAGACATTTTAAGGGGTAAAGTTAGTTTCTACTGTTGGCATGTATAGACCGTAGAAATATCTACAAGTCATACATGGGTTCCGTCAAAAGTTGGTCCAAAATAATAGTATATGAACCTATCTATGATTGATTAGTACGGCCCATAGAAGGGTCCAAACTATAGGTGAGGTTCGACAATTATTTTTAAAGGGTTTTTGGGTCTTCCTAAATGATTTAACCTAAAACTATCGCATTTTACCTACTAATCTAATTCCTATATAAACGTTTTTAAAAAGCTCCAAATTTTTCCATTTCAACTCATTCTCATAAATTCCATAAACTTGACCAAATTCATCCTCCCAATTTTCTCAAGTCTAAGGAAGAAAAAAAAAGAGTTAGCATTTCATTCAAGTTTCCAAGTTCTCCATTTTCTTGGGCTTAAGAGATCAAGGTATGTGTGTATTCACCCATGGAGTCCTTTCCTCCATGGGTCCCTAAGGTTTTCAACTTCTCAACTAAGTTTCCAATGGATCAAATTAGGGTTTCAATTCAATAAATGTGGGATCCATTCAATTATGAATAATTGAATCTTCTAATGTGTTAGTGTTAGGGGTCGTTTGGTTACGGTATAACTTACATTTTATTCATGTATAAAATAATGTATTAAGTTATACTATGTTTGGTATAAAATTTTGTTTAGATAGAAAAGTCAACAAAACTTCTATGTATAAAGTTATGCAGGGTAGAAGGTGGAATATGTTATGTGGGTATTAGTTATACATGTATTGAAGTGATAAATTACATCTTTACCCTATTAATTTATTTTGTTGTTTTAATTGGAAACTTTATTGTTTTCCTGTATATAAGTTTGTTGTTTTTATTCTTTTTTATATTTAGACTATTTTTACTTCTTTTATTTTTTTAATTGGAAACTTTATTGTTTCCTATCAAGATCTGTTGTTTTTATTTCTTATTATATATAGATTATTTTCATTTATTTTTATATACTTACCGTTTTGATTGATTTATGTAAATATAAATATTTTTTTAATATTAGAAATTGATTGTATATTTTTTAACGGTACATATGTCAATCAAATATTAGCATTACATATTATTCAATCTATTTCATATTTTATTAGCATGTATTATTATTTTATAAATAATATATATTAATAATTCAAAACAAGTTAAATATTCAATATTTAATAATTCATGTATTGTAATATCTAAACCCTGCATAACTAATACCTGCATAACTTAACCCTGCATAGCTAATACCTGCATAACTAAAACCGTGCATAACTAAACCCTGCATAGCTAATACATGCATAACTCTAACCAGTAACCAAACATCCCCTTAATGTATAATATTTAGTTGAAATTGCATTTACCCAACCCTAATTTATGTTTTCAACCATGATCCTGTAATGAACCTATAAAATATGACTTTTGAAATGATGAGGATATGCATGTTTTCATGAAGTTGTTGTACATGAACCGATGATGCTTTGAAAGAAAAGTATTGATGTTATCGTAAAAGGATTTTTCATTGAATCTGATGATCATGATTGTAAAAGGTATTTTCACGCGTGATTTTACATTGGTGAAAGATTTTCTCATCTATGTTGAATTATGTTTAAGGAGTTATTCTATGATTTGCATTCTATGTCAAAATGATATTTGACTTTTATCCATTTCATTGGGATTTAGACTTAGCACCGAGAGGGCTTTGAGGTGGAGGCTCAAATAGGATAGTCTCTAGAAGCGATCTCTAGTCCCAAACTATGTGCCCCGTAGGATTGTTCTAAATAAACTAACTAGTGGGTCCACTTTAGCAAATGATGATATGTACAAATTCTACCTTGGCAAGTAGTTTCCCTTTCTTTCGGTTTGAGATATATATCAAATTTCATGTTGTAACTCTCATGGTCATATTATCGGTTAAAGTTAATATAACAAAAAATGATTATGTTCTCTTCAAAGTTTTTCTATGTCCTTAATGTTAATATACTTGACCATGCTTTCATGATTTTCATGTCATCACTTCTTTAAAACGTTTAAATGTCTCATTATGATCATAACTATTCGTTTAAGTTATTTATGTTATCATGTCTAGTTTATGCATATTGTCTCATACTTAGTACATAAAACTACTTAGTTGTGCCTACATTATTTTCCAAATGCAGGATCCAACGCTACAATCCCCCATACTCGTGGCTAGTTGCTTCTTTTGGGATTTTGAAGATTGGTGAGTCCTCATGATTCAATGTCCAAAAGTCTTTTATTGCTTTCATGTCATTTTCGTATTCTGACATTGTATATGATGCGTGAGTTACATCTTAATCAATTTCCTTATAATGTGAGACTTATATTTAGATTTTCGCTTTGTCAAACTCTTTTGTACCTTTTAAACTGTTTCGTTTCAATTATATTCCTTGATATTTGTTAAGTGACATTTTAATTATTAAATTTTAGCATTTAATTATTTAAATACTTTTTTAATATATATAATAATAATAATAATAATAATAATTGAGGTGAAGTTTAGTTGCTTCTAATTAAATGAGGCTAGCGAGATAGGCCTATTTTATCATAATTAATAACCCATAAACGAATGTTGGATATGAGTCGAAAACAACAGTTGACGTCGTCATTCATCGTCCACTATTTTTCTACCAAAACACGCAAGAATTGATTCCCAGAAAGAAAGAAAGAAGAAGAATTGGGTATTCTTGATTCTTGTAGAGATGCTAAATTGTAGTTTTGAATTTCACAATTGATTTCAAGGAAAAAAGATGTTTGGATGCAAATGCTTCCGTTGGAGCAAAATTTCAGATCTTTCTTCCAGAGAACCTGATACTTTTCTTCTCCCAGAACCCATCCCTCAATGGCCTCAAGGTATGCAAATTGCTTAATCAACATCTTTTGTTGCCAATGTTAAATGGGGTCACTTGGATAATTAGATTTAACATGTGGGGTTTATCTGTATTGCATTGAAAAGAATTTGTTTTTATCAACATCTTGCTCTTGCATTGAAAAGAATTTGTTTTTATTCATAACTGCTTAGCGGAGGCGGAGCTAACAAGGGTTTGATGGAAAGTTATATTGTTTATACGTTATATGTGTTTACTTTTTCATATCTGAAAAATTTCTGGCTCAGGGTGTCTCACTTTTTGCTCGGCACGGACGGAGCTTATAAGGGTCAAGGGCTTCACCCAAACCCTCTTTAATGGAAAAGTAGACCGTTTATATATGGTTAAAATTATTTTTCTAGGACTTCTTTGTGTGTTTACTTTTTCATGTATTTAACCGTGAATATTCGAGCTCTGCCTCTACTACTTAGGGTGTCTCATTGAAACTGAAATACTTCTATGTTTCCAGTTAAACTGGAAATTACACATCCATCTTAAAGGGCTTGTAGTGGCATCTTTGCAATATTTTTCATCCAAAATATCGTGACTCTGTTAGGGTCCTTTGTCTTTTTATCTTAGATTGGACTAATAGGTTCAGTATTCAACAAGGTTCTCGTTTCTAATGTGGTTTATTGACTGACAGTGATGAAAGATAAAATGATTATGCCTTCTTAAAAAAAGAGAGAAGAGTGTAAAGAAAATATGGATGAGTTGGTAGTCATGGCTGATTCTTTTAGCACTGTAAAGAAAAGAATTTCTAATCTTTGCTGTGGTTTCCAAGCATGTTAATGAGTGTGAATCATTCTTAATTGGTAGTTTCTCTTTTGCATTAGTTTTTATGCTTTCAATTCTATTTACCCCTTTGTACAAGGGCTCTACAAGTTTCAATACATAGAGTTGTCATTGAAGTACACTAGTCTGCGAAGATGCTGCTGTAGCTTTTTTGATTGATAGGCACAGGGATAATGAGCAGTAAAATGGAAACTTCCTGATGTTATTTTGTTCTGCAAGAAATTGACATGACCACAAATTTCTGAATTGTGAATACCTTCGGAAAGTTCCACTTCCACATACTTTGTTTGATCAGTAAAATCTTATGTAATACTGCTTTCAAGATTTATTTTGGTTTTTCTTCATGATTAACTTCCATATATTAATGAAGGAGGTTGTTTCCTGACAATTTCTTGTTCAACTGATTAAGTTCACTTCAATTTTCCTCTCTTCCTGTTCTCTATGTTGTACTTTCATTCTTATCTGACAAGAGGTGTTTTACCACTTGAAGAAGACTTGAAATAACTCTACAGACTGATTTGGCAATTTGCTGGACCGTTATCACGAAACTTGGAAGTCACAAGTTTCAACTTGAATCCACTAAATGAAATTCTTAGGAGTTGGGATAAGTTCGTATTGGATGGTTTAGGATTCTTTCATGTCTCAGTGAGTTACTTGTTCATCTTATAAGTTTTCATTGTGATCAAATGACTCTTTTGGGTTAAATGTAAGAGTTTGTCATTCAATTTCCTTCTTTTTCTTGGAGAAGATTGTCTAGGTTCTTGGACATGCTTTAGTTTTCTCGGTCGCTTGATATGATGTGTCTGTTTATGGGTTGTCGAATCAGCAGTGTACCCCAATAGACTGTTAGAATCTATGTTGTTCGGACTCTTCAAAAATGTCAACGGGTGCGTGTTGGATTCTCCAAAAGTAGTGTATTTTTGGAGACAGACACGGATGCGACATTGAAAGTGAAGAGACCGCACAACTTAGGTTAGAATCATGTTAGCGGATTGCATACAAACCTATATTAATTCCTTTATTTAAAATTAATTTAGAGAACATCTCTAATTTCTAGTTTTTTCCTGCTTTCTTCCACTGTCTTAGGATGTTCAGGTACAGGATTCGCTAGTGGAACAATTAAACTAGGGGAATTGGAGGTTTATAAAATCAGCAAGTTTGACTTTGTCTGGGGTTGTAATCTGTCACAAGATTGGGAACAGGGTGTTAGCTTTTATAAGCCAAGGGGGGTGCCTGATGGATTTTTCAGCCTTGGCCACTACTGCCAATCTAACAAGAAGCCTCTACGAGGGTTTGTGCTTGTTGCTCGGGAAGTGGCTAAACCTGAGACAGGAGATCATTGCAGTGGAAATCCTTGTTTGCCTGCGCTTCAGAATCCCCTTGATTACACGTTAGTCTGGAGCTCTAATGATGGAACTGAAGAAAATTTTGATGGATCTGGTTACTTTTGGTTACCTCAACCACCTGAAGGCTATAAAGCCCTGGGGTTCATTGCGACTACTAAGCCTGTTAAACCTGAGTTAGGGGAAGTCAAATGTGTTCGAGCTGACCTCACTGATGAATGTGAAACTTACCGCTTAATACTTAAAACCAGCTCAGTGCTTTCAGAAGTACTGGCAATTTGGAGCATAAGACCGCGGCATAGAGGAATGCATGGTAAAGGTATTTCAATTGGTACCTTTTTCTGCAGTAGCTATTGGAGCACAGGGCAAGAGCTAAACATCGCATGCCTAAAGAACTTCGATACGAGTCTACAAGCAATGCCAAACCTTGATCAGATTCATGCAATCATTAGGCACTATGGTCCTACTTTGTTTTTCCATCCCAACGAGGTCTATCTTCCATCTTCTGTACAATGGTTCCTTGACAATGGCGCAATGCTCTATACAAGAGGCGATTCAGTTGCTAAGCCTATTGAGCCTGAAGGTTCCAATTTACCTGGTGGTGGGACGAACGATGGCCAATGTTGGATTGATTTGCCAAGCGATGCCCGCAGGGATATTGTCATATTTGGAAATTTAGATAGTGCAAAACTTTATGTTCATGTTAAGCCAGCCTTAGGTGGTACTTTCACAGATCTTGCAATGTGGATTTTTTGCCCTTTCAATGGGCCAGCTACTCTAAAGGTAGGAGTAGTGAATGTTTCTCTAAGCAAAGTCGGTCAGCATGTAGGTGATTGGGAGCATTTCACTCTCCGAGTGAGCAATTTCACAGGAGAGTTGTGGAGTATCTATTTTTCTCAACACAGTGGTGGCGAATGGGTGGATGCTTATGATTTGGAG
Organism: Solanum chmielewskii; assembly: GCA_027704785.1. Lineage (NCBI taxonomy): Eukaryota > Viridiplantae > Streptophyta > Magnoliopsida > Solanales > Solanaceae > Solanum > Solanum chmielewskii. The sequence continues at coordinate 55,286,484 of JAKWIX010000326.1, read as the reverse complement.
TTCATTGCAGGGAATAAAGCTATTGTTTATTCATCAAAGAGTGGCCATGCTAGCTTTCCTCATCCTGGAACTTACATTCAAGGATCCTCAAAGCTAGGGATTGGAATTAGAAATGATGTTGCACGTAGTAATCTCTATGTAGATTCAAGTACCCAGTATGAAATTATTTCAGCACAGTATCTCGGACATGAAGCTGTTAGTGAGCCATGTTGGTTACAATACATGAGAGAGTGGGGTCCAACCATTATTTATGACTCAAGAAAGGAGCTTGAGAAAATTGTTCATCGCTTGCCAATAATGGTTCGAAATTCAGTACAGAGTATCTTTGATAAGCTGCCAATGGAACTGTTCAAGGAGGAAGGCCCTACTGGGCCAAAGGAGAAGAACAATTGGTTTGGAGACGAAAGATGGTAGCACATTTCTTTGTCTATGGGTATCTTAAACTTGCCATTGGCTTGTTGTACCATTATGTACAGATTCATATTACTCTAGGACTGGGCTTTGTAGTTGCTTTTAGTTTAGCAATTTGTGAGGACGGACTACATTATGGATCCCAACAAGTTCATAGTCCATAGCAGGAGTTATGTTGATTATTTGATTATCTACAGAAGGGAAGCAGAACACACTACTCATAAACCAATTGGGAATCAAGAACGCGGTAATCCTTCACCTTAAAGCAAATTAATTCTTGTTATCACCATTTGTTCTGCACCTATCACCCACCATGTGCTGCTTCTCTTTGATTGTGGCATCAGATTGTCCCTTTGTGAGCTGTGCAAAGTTTAATGAGGACATTCCTCAATCCAAAATCCATGCCAGTTTAATGTTTGGCATTGGCAGTCTGCCCGTGCATCCCGCTAATCTTAACAGGTAAGAAACTTGGAGAATGATCATTTGGCTCGAAAACAAAGTCATGCAGGGATTATTTAGTGTATATGTTATTTTAGTGAATGTTTAAGTTCATTGCATTTGTATATATATACTGTGTACATATATTAATAGAAGTCCACAATTTGAACCTTGTTTTCGAATGAAAGTACATAGAAGATACAAAGATGAGATTGAGGTTACTTTGGTCTTTAAGATGTGTTTTAGTTAGTTGACTTAACTACCTAAAAGGTTATAAAAGTAAAGAATGAAATAAATTATTTGGTTCCCTCAGTAACAAGAAAATTGTTTGGTAATTTGATGTGTTTTTAGTTGGACCACTTCTGTTATGAACCATTCATTCAGCATCAGCTATGCCTATTCTCTACTGTTGTTGATAAGTAACTGAACACGAAATTTTAGGATTATTTTATAAAAAAACTAATTATCTGCATGAGTCAATCTGCAATACTCAACTAGAAAAAAGGTACCTATTTCTCTCATTTTACTGTCATGAAAGTGAAAGGTACCCTCACATTAAGTATTCTATATTATTATTAATTATTAATACAAAGGTAATGATGGAAGTAAAAGCCACGTCAACCAGAATATTTGATGATTAAGTTTGAATGTGATTTTACGCATGGAACAACTAAATTAGCTCAATAATAGCAACACCAAGAACAAATGATCATTAAATTTGGATCAATTATCTAAAGATCACACTATTGATGTAGCTCTATAACACTATTCTCAATCTAATATAAAAGAAACACTATATTATATTATATTCATCTATTTAAATGACCCATTTGAATATTTTTAAATTATAAAATTAAAAATATTCTTGAATTTTAACGAAATATCATTCGTTAACAGAATTATCCAATAAAAATTATGTCGTCAATATATGTTTGTCTAAAAATGCACCTATTATTACTTTTGGATCAAAAATGTCATATTCCTGATAAACATCTTTTTTTCTTCTTAAATACATTATTTTTAGAACAATATATTACTTTAAAAGGATTTTTGTTTTACTTTTTTTATTTTAAAATCACTTAAATTAATAAAGAAGTGAAAAGTAATCTTGTGTTTTCTTAATCTCCTTTTATCAATTATTATAGAGATTACCTGATATACTTTTTTAATTGATAATAAAGACATACATAAAAGATGTAACTCAACACTAAATTTTATTTAGATAATCATTTTTAAATATAAATAAAAAATATTTCTATCTCTTAATCTTTTTCTTCTTGAAGTAAAATAAAACATTTGTTACTATATTTCTTGATTTTAAAGTTGTTATTTAAAGAAGAAAAAAAAAGGAAGGGGGGAGGGGGGTGAACAATTACTTCAGCAATGAAATTTTTAATGACTAAAAGTAATGTAAGAAATTTTTCTATTTTATGATATTATGATTGTTATATCTTTAACTTTAAAATCAAAAATTATACAGCGAATGCTTATGGTTCTTCAATTTTAAAAATATTCAGAAATGAAAAACAATTCTTATTTTATTAGGAAAAGATGTTTTACGTTATTAAAATAAAAATTAATTAATGATGAATTAGTGCAATCTTATGTATATGAAAATTGATAATGTTTTTCTTTACTTCTTGTTAAAAAGGAACGTGTTTAAAGCAAAGGCAATATTATTATAACTAATTTTCACATATAACAAATATAATAATCATATTCTATGTTATAGTTATAAAGTACATAACTGTACTCCATAGCAAATTTTATATTTCGTTTCGAAGCTTTTGATTTGTATAATTCATTACAAACATTCAATTTTATACAAATTGTTCAATTTTGTATAAATTTATTTATGTATTATAATTTGTATAATAAGACTCAAATTTGTGTTATTATAAATGTGTAAAATGAAAATATATATATTTATATTTGTATATATTTTTCTTTCGCTTTATACAAATACATCCGTACATGAGGCCTAAAACTCTATGAGTACATTTCTCATACGACGCTACCCACAGGTTTGGTACCTTTTAGGCATACTTTTTTTTTTCATTAATAGATATAAAATAATTTATAATGAATGTCAAGAGTAATAAAGTAATTATGATTATAAATAAAATATGATTAATTTTTTTTAAAAAATAATGAATACTTAGCTTCGAGAAAAATAATATTTAATACATTAATTTCTTTAAAGTATGTAAAAAATTTAATGAAATATTCAAATGCGAATATAATATATATATTTTTATTGACGTAAGTTAGAATTTAGGATGAACACATAAATTTTAATCATATAATATGAAATCATGAGATGTAGTTAAAGTATTGCTGAACAAGCAATTTGATTTCTTATGCACTAATTTCGTATTTAAAAAAATTTCAAATCATATTTTTGGAGAATATAAAAATTTATATAATAAAATGAAAATCAACTTAAAAATGCTAACTTCTTATCTCGATGTAAAATTATATATCCAAATACCTATTTATATTTAGTTTCACAAAATTTCGATGTCTCCGTTTTTGTGTTTGGTTAGCTTAGGTTAGTGGCGTCCCACGCAGGGCTATGGTGTTGTATTGTTAGGTTGGGGAGTGGGCTATGTTATTAGGTGGGCACACCTTTGTCTGGTTGTTTGTGGCAACTCTATACCCACTTTTCTTTGTCCCTATGCTCATTAATTCTTCAAAATCATTCATAATAAACATTTTAAAAACTTACCTATTATATCATGTGTTTATATTGAATTTAATATAATTTTTATTATTACGTGATTTAATAAAATAAAATATATATTAATTAATTAATATTAATAAAATGAATGATAAATTTAAACACGTGATTTGCATGTATTGTATTGATATAAACACCAGTGTGTATGTAGTTTTACCCGTTACGATGGAGAAGTAATTTTTCATCTTTAATTAGAATTTTAATTTTGTTGAATATTTTTTCGTTCATTTTTATTTGTCATGTTACACTTTTCGAAAGTCAATTTGATTAATTTTTAAAGTTAAATTAGAATATATTAATTTGATAATTTAAACAAAAATTTTATGTATTCAAAAACTAAACGATAAATTACTATAAATTGCAATTTTCTGCATATCAATATGATGAAAAATACATCTTAAAATGTTAATCAAAGTTCTGATAGTTTGACGCTAAAAATAGAAATTATGACAAATAATTGTGGACGGATGAAATATAAAATTGTCTTTATTAAGAAAGGTTTATCACAATATGAAACATTTCAAACTAAATTTTAAATTTGGTCAATATTTAATATCGAACATCAAAAAACAAAAAAAACCTCTCCCATAAGTCTAACCAGTTTTACCTTCTATCAAAAAATTAGGTGATCGATCAAACTTTTGTCGATCTTTTTCCTTTGATTTTAATCGTAAATGTCAATTAACGAATTTCACTCTCAATATTACAAAGTCAAAAATAATTTTTTTTTTTGTTCCTCAATTTTACAAACATCTTTTATATTTTTTTTTTATTATAATCTTATCTTAACCGTGATATTCATCTATCCAACTCAAAAAATAAACATGTTATGTATACAACGATTATATATGTATGCTATATTAAACCCCAACACATCATCATCCTTGTTGTATTTAAAAAAAAAAAAAAGTGCTAGCTAATAGAGCCGATTATATACACATATATGTTATATTTAACAAATTTGTATAATTTGAAAGCAAAAAATTTGATCTTTCTCCATTTTGTCATAATTAGTCTGAACCAAATTTGGTATTGTTGAAAAAACAAGATTCGTTATTGCCTGCTACAAAATGGCATTAGCGGGGACCGTTTAGGAGAAAAATCATCATCATATTCATCTTCTGAAGCGCACAAAGCAGACAAAGCTACCCCACTTTTCTTACCTTCTCCAACACCCTTTACCTACCTTTCCCTTCAAGACCATCTCTTTTGCTCAAAACCCTTCAAGTTCTCTTGATGAAAGATACTCTTGGTTTAATGGGTTTTGGAGGAGTTACTTATGGGGTTTCAGTTGATGGGTCAGTTTGTACTCTGTCAAAGGAAGATAATAATGGGGTGTTGTTATCATCTGAGGCTTCTTCATCATACCCTGATGAGACTCAACTTGAATTGGGTCTTGGACTGAGTCTTGGGGCTTCTGCTGATGTTGCCCTTCCTAAGGCTAAAACTGGTGCAAGGGGTGGTTATGCTAAAATCTTGACACCCAAAAAAGATTTCCCTTCTTTGGGTTCTAATTCATCATCTTCATGTTCATCTTCTTCTGCTATTAAACCGAATACTGCTTCTTGTGGCACTAAGAGAAATGCTGATTCTATTTCTCCTCCTCGTTCTAGTGTCAGGTATCACCATTTTGTCTTTATTCTGTATTGTTATAGCATGATTCTTTGATGTAACTATGCATCTTTCTTCTTTGCTCTGCATTTGGAATCAGATACCTATGATGAAGTGCATTTTCTTTTTATGATGAAATGTTTATCTTGTCTGTATCCATTCGAATATCTCGTCCTCATATTGTACTAAGCTAAACGACCTGATTTTAATTGAATATATCTGTGCACTGGTCTAAAGGAAGAATCTTGTTTGATGTGACACAAAGCTGAACCAATTGGGGACACACATCCTTTGTAATGTTTGACAGAAACTGGTAACGCAAACATTGTTCGAGGAGAAAGAGTCGAAAGAGATGGGGCTTATACGTCAAGTTAATTTTTTGTTATGTCATGGGATGCACTCACAAATAAGACTATCTGTTTTTTATTGGAAATGGTTTTGACAATGCAATGGGTGTCATGTTGATTGATGATTATATCAATTTAAATTGATCTTAACTAATAGAATTTTTGACGATGCAAGATATTTCTAGTTGAAAACTACTTTGTAAAAATGCTTAGAAACCAAAAGGCAGCAGTATGGTTAGTAGAAATGGAAAGTAACTGGATTTCAGCTTGTTTTTATTTTTTTCATACAAACAATGGCAAGCTGCTGACCTGAATATTGGAAGATTTGCAGGACAGAGGTTCTTCTCGTAGATTCGGTTTTCCTTCTCATTTCCATAAATGGTGAATGAGTGATGGATGTACTTTTTACTACTTGATAGAAACTGTCTGGTCTCTTCAGAAAATACAACACAATTCCGAGCATCCTATTTTGCAAGAGCAGTATTTAGATGTACTTTTTTGAGAATTCCATAGGCATACCAAACCAAGCGGGTGATGACAAATGTAGTTTGTACAAGTATGTGGTAGGGTTCCTAATAAAATCAAGCCAACTATCTAATCTGTTGAAGTTTCATTTCAACAAACATAAAAGGAGGAAAACCCAAAAGAACAAATGAAGCAAGAGGGAATTTTTGACATTTAGTAAAAACTTCTCTAGTTCCTTAAATGCTTTTCTTTCCCCTCTTAATAGCAGCCAAAAATATATGTTAGGAAGGTTTTCACTTGTTTTTTCGTTTAGCATCCAGTGGTTTCATTCTCCTACTTTCCCAACTGTCTCCGCCATTTCTTTAAGAAGCACCTATGGAATGTTAAAGATGGGGATACTATGGTCAATAGTCCCAACTCCCAAGACATAACTTCAATGCAGTAGGAAACATCCACGATCACTTAATGGATTTGGCACATGCAGTGCCAACTAACAACAATTCATCCTCTTCTTACTCGTAAGTTGTTTATTATTAAAATGGCTCCCATTGCTATTGATGTGGAGAAATGGAGATAATGTTCTTCATATGATAAGTCATTTTAGAGCCAACTTTTTTCTCAACCTTTTATTGCATACTGAGTCTGTTATAGTATTTTAGACACTAGGATACGATGCACTGTTGTGACAAAGTTTTCCATCTCCAGAATGATAAATTTTAGAGAGAAATAGGTATACATCAAAGTAAGGTGGCTCCTTCTCTTGGAAGTATTATGGATGATTTTAATCTTAGTCAAGGACTCAAGCCAACATGAATTGATTCTTTGGCAGAACGATTGTCTGCACCCAGTATAAAAGAGAAAATGAAAAAGAGTTATCCTTTATTCAGCTTATCATTCAAGAGCATTTGGAACTAGAAAACTAACTCAATTACCCATAGAAAAGAGAGGATGCTCTTTGGATGTTGAGCTGGTTTTAACCTAGCACAATTGATGATTTCCAGAGACTGCAATTATGTATAGAACTTCCTTGGGAGGATTGTGACATTAATTTCCTGCCAAAATGGGCATCTCTGTATATAGTTGTTATAGCACACTCGTTGTGCTAGTTTATCCATAAATTACCTTCTTATTTAAAAAAATGCATCTTTGTGTAACATTCTGTAGGGTCAGACTCAATAAGTTATAGTTTTATGGAACCAATGATAGGTTTATGGCTAGTTATTTGTTGAAGAGTGATTATATAATTTTGGTGCCGTTCTTTTGGTTATGTTATTCCTTGAAGTGTTTCAATTCTAATTTGTTGGGTTGGAGATAACAGATTCCGTTTTCGGGAATCTTATTGTAGCTAAAATGTACAAACTCTATGTGGAGTAGTATTTGTTATGGCTTATATGTTTGGAATCTAATGTGGTATTGTTCCAGATCATTATTACTTGTACAAGTATGACAAGTATACATCTTTTAGTTGACCGTGTGATTTCATATTGACTTCAGACAAAGGTTTGTCTTGTGCAAATGTAAAATGCTACTTCAAGATTCTAATTTATCTTCCTTTGATTTAAAAATAAAGACATTCTACATTATTATTAATATGTTCATATGAATATTGTTCCTTTAAATGACAAATTTGTATCTCTTCCATGTTAAACTCGATGAATAATGTGTCTGGTGTAAGAAATATGACTGGTATAGATTGTGGGGCTTAGGAGTTAGGATGTGTGTCTGGTCATTTACACTTAGGCGTGATCCCTCAGTCTTTAGTTTTAACATGTGCATCCATAGCCATCTCAAATCTGACATTATTTTCATGTATGGTTCTTTTGATTGTTCTGCTACTTGGCACCCGCTCAAAGGCTGAAACTGATGTTGTCCTACCACTTATGACTAAACTATATGACTAAACTATCCCATCACTGTTATTTCATGTATCATCATCATATTTGAAATGTCCGCTACATCAAAGGAAAATATATCTTGTTTTTTTCTTCCTAATAAATGTAGGTAATGCATTTATGTAGTGAGTAGACTATAATAAGCTACTAAAAACACACTTGAGATATATACTTCTCTTTCTTTTTGACTTTTTCCTTTTATTTGTTACTTAACTTTTGCTTGACATCCAACAATGCAGTCAGGTTGTTGGATGGCCTCCTATAAGAACTTATAGGATGAACACCCTGGTTAACCAGACAAAACTACCATCCCCAGAAGAATTTTCTGTGACAAACGAGAAATGCAAAAGTAAAAATACTATCGCTAATGCTGGGAGCAGCAAGATCAACAACTTTGCAAAGGAGAAAGGGCTCGTCAAGGCTTCTCTATTTGTGAAGGTCAATATGGATGGAGTTACAATTGGAAGGAAGGTAGATCTGAATGCACATAATAGCTATGAGAACTTGGCACAGACTCTAGACAACATGTTCTTAAGACCCAGCACGACTGTTTGTGCAAGATGTGAGTAGTTCTTCTCCCTAGTACATTAATCTTGGAATGACAAACTTGTTACCATGGATATGTCCCCTGAGATCCCATAAACAAAGGATAATGAACTCAATTGTTTTAGTTGTGTTACATGCTGAATGAATTTTACACTGAGTATTGCACGATACAATGTTCATGGTTGTGATAAAAGAAATGGTTGGAAATGTTTGCTGTCCCATATGTTCTGAGCCCGACACCTGAGAGGAACTGACGTATATGCCATTCTTGCTCAATTCTGTTTTAACAAATCTTTTGAGTTCTACTCTAGTATTTGAGGTTCATTTTGCATTGTTCCTGACTTTAGCAATTTGTCTGCTGCCAGCATCAAATGTACAGGAGCTAGGTGTCATGTCAGAAACAACGTCTTCTTCAAGATTATTAGATGGATCATCTGAATTTGTGCTGACTTATGAAGACAAAGATGGAGACTGGATGCTTGTTGGAGATGTTCCTTGGGAGTATGTCCTGCATCTGTTACCTTGCTCCTCCTCCTGCACAATGACAACTAAAATACGCTTTTATAAAATGTGTTGCGAAAAATCAACAGATACATCGTACTTTATGTCTGAACCTGTGTTTTCTCACAGTGCTCAATATATAACAAGGGGATTATTTCCAGCATGAGTTGGGGATTTTTTATTCTTATCTATATGTCTCCTATTTTATACTTATTTTTGCTCGTTTAAATACTTATTATGTTCTAATAAAATGGTCTGGGATGGTTATGGTTGTCTTACTTGTTTCCTTGGTTGTTTCAGGATGTTTATTAGCTCGGTCAAGAGACTACGAATCATGAGGACATCTGATGCCAATGGACTCGGTACATGTAGGTGTTGAGTCATATATATGATGCACATGCACCTCATACAGATAAAAACTGACTTAACTTCATGCTGACCAATTTTTTTTGTTGAAATTTCAGCTCCAACTTTCATGGGAAGAAATGGTGGAAGACCGGGGACTAAGCCTATATAGGTCAGACAAAGAATCTACTTTCAAAAGATAAAGAGACCTTCATTTGAAGGATGAAGTCTAAAAGGAAATTTTAGTGGATGGTAAAATAATTTTCTGAGTTAACAAATTGGTCCTATATGACCTTATTGTTTTTTTTGTTTTTTTTTTGGGTCACTTTTCTTGCTTTTTTTACTTCACGGTCTACCCCACTCTCTGGGAGGAGATCACTTTTACTGGATCACAGAAGATGCCTGTATATGTCATTCACCACGCGATCTTCAGCATAAGTTTCATTTCACCCTTGTGTAGCATGGATGTATCCACTTATACTATATTACAATGATGAGCTTGCCGCTCCCTGAAACAGATGAACACTAATGTTGTTGAAAGGAAAGTTTGCTAGGTTCATACTGGGAACCTTTTTTGTTGGTTTTGATACAATCTTTCATTACTCTCATGTTTGTATTTCAGTTTCTTGTCTTCTCTTATTCTGCAACTATTTCTTGGAGCAAAATACGTTTGTCTATAGAACTTAAAATTATTTGATTGTAGAAGTTTTGGGAAGAAAGTGTATCTTAGCCATGGTTTCTTATGTTGCATATCGTCACTTGTTCAAGAGAGAGAAGCCTTATGAATGCATGTTCCCTGAGCCACGAGTATCGATTAAATGAGCTCTAAATTGCTGTTTTTCATTAGTGAGGTCAAGCCGCTTTCATTTTATTGAATCTAATGGTATTGACTCCTAGTCTTGATTAGAGAATATGTGTGTTAGAAAACTCTGTTATTCGATCTATAACTTCTTCTTACATGATCAAAGAATTAGTAAAAACTAAAACATCACTTGCAGCAGTAATGGGAAGAATGCTGCCTGTACTACCTTAATTCTACACATACAAGAATCCATGTATGAACCTCTAAATACTACATGACAATTACAAATTAAATGGACTCAAATAGGGAAAGGGAAATGACTTCTCTTCTTACAGAAGACCATTTACAGGTGATGTACTGAATATTGGCTTATCTTTGTTAGTGGTAGCAGCATGGCTACCTCCACTGTTGCTACTGCTTTTTCTCCGAGGCTTTGCCTCTTCGAGCATCGTCAAAACATCCCTCATGGATGGTCTGTCCTTGGGGAGTTTGGCTGTACATAGAATCGCTATCCTTAAAACTAACAACATTTCTTCTTGAACATGTTGTGTTGCTCCTACATTCGGGTCAAGTGCTTCTTCTAAAGACTTATTGTCTCGGATCTTCATCCGAAACCACTCTACAATGTCAACAGATTCCCCGAATAGAGGATCTAGAGGACGTTTACCCGTTAGGAGCTCCATGAGAACAACTCCAAAGCTGTAAATATCACTCTTCTCATCCACTTTCAACGTGTACCCGTACTCTGCAAAGTCAAAATCCAGATAAATGATTGCTAAAAAAGATCATTCTAGATTAAACATTGATGAAAAATTTGAAGTAGGGACTTACCAGGGGCTATGTATCCATAAGATCCAGCAACCATGGAAACTGTTTCATTCTTCTTGAGCATCATTCTTGCCAAACCAAAATCTGCAATTCTTGCCTCTAGATTTGCATCAAGAAGTATGTTATTTGACTTGACATCCCGGTGAATAACTGGTGGATGGCAGTAATGATGGAGATAAGCAAGGCCTTGTGCCACTCCAAGGGCTATGTTATATCGAGTGACCCAATCGACAAGCAGTCTCCCTGCTGCTTGTTTACCATGTAAAACCTCTCCAAGGCTACCATTTTGCATATACTCGTATATTATCATTGCATCACGTTTGTTGTGAAGGAATCCCAGAAGCCTGACAATATTTCGATGCCTTAATTTTCCAAGAACGTTCACCTCACCTACGAAATCATCACTATCCCCCATCTCAATATCAGTTCCAGATTTCCACAGCTTCTTTACTGCAACAACCATATTCTCGCGTTGCATTTCAGCTTTGTATACAACCCCTGTTGCTCCCATCCCAATGACATTTGACTCTTTAAGGCAAGCCAAGATGTCATTACTAGTGAATCCTAGCCTCTGGAATGCCATCAACCTCCATGGCCATTCACCACTGCTCATCTCAAAGCTTGGTCCAAAGCAGCTCCCATTTTCATGCCATCTCTTGTATAGAGATCTGGCTACAAGACCTGCTGTCACAAAAAGCAGAAGAGCTGCCACACCAGTTAGCCATCCTGTAATGATGTGCTTCATGTGCAAGCTCTTATGCTTTGATGTGTAAGCTGCATTATGAGAACATGGAGGAAGCACTCCACCACATAGACCGGCATTTCCAATCAGGTCATCCGGATTGATTGTTCTCAACATGCCATTTTCTGGAACAGGACCTTCCAGTCTGTTATGAGAAACATTCAGCATTTCTAGTGCTGGTGAATTGCCAAAGTTCTCAGGTATCCCACCAGTTAAAGAATTGTTAGATAGATCTAGAATAGCTAATGTGGGCATCATGGAAATCGCTCTTGGAATTGGACCGTTTAATTGATTGTTTCGAAGGTTCAAAGTTACTAACTTCTCACATGAAGCAATGCTAGCTGGAAGATCTCCAGTGAAATAGTTTGTGGATAGATCCAAAACAGTAAGAGAAGGACAATCCTGGAATTGATCCGGGATTTCGCCTATCATCTTATTGTCTGAGGCAATGAAATTTTGAAGAGTTGGAATCGCAAGAATGAATGAAGGAATAGAAGACTGAATGTGGTTTCTAGAGAAATCAATAAAAGAAAGAGAGGTAGAAGAAGCAAGATCACTTGGGATTTGTCCTGTCAGACTATTATTTGCCAATTCCAGCCTCTGTAGTTTCCCAAGTTTACCAAAACCTGCTGGAATCGTCCCCGAAAGAAGATTGTTCTGCATTCTTACACGAACGAGGGACGTGCAGGTTGATAAACCAGTTGGAATTGGACCAGAGAAAGCATTGTTAAACATGATAAGCTTAGTGAGGTTACCTTTGGCGCATAATCCTGCTGGAATTGGACCGGCAAATGAGTTAGATGAAATATCTACCCATTGCAATGGCGAATTTCTTCCAAGATCACTTGGCAAAGGACCTGATAAGCTGTTATTCCATAGCTCAACTACTTCCAGCTGAGTCAAACCTCCGATCCCAGAGGGAACCGAACCTGATAATTTGTTCGACATCATATTCAAAAGCTGCAAATTCTTAAGTTCAGCAATCTCAGCTGGGATTTCACCCGTAAGCATGTTATCAGACAGATCAAGCAGCTGTAATGAAGTCATGTTACCAATCTCTGGCGGAATCTTGCCTTCAAGCTTGTTCTTGTATAAAAAAATCGTATCGAGCAGCTTCAACTTTCCTAGCTCAGAAGGAATTGAACCTCCAAGATTTCCAATAGCAAGATCAAGATACTTGAGATTCGTCAAATTTCCAAATTCAGCTGGAATTCCACCTTCAAACACATTGTATCCCAGTACTACAGTCTCAAGCGACGAAAGCTGCCCCAGCTCACCTGGAATTTTTCCAGTCAAATTGTTCCCTGAAAGACCTAAAAACTTCAATTTCCCCAAATTCCCATAAGATTTAGGTATTGAACCTTGGAAGAAATTCCCTCTAAAATCCAATGTCTCGAGTAATGTGGCATTTCCGATATCCTCAGGAAGATAACCGGAGAAATTATTACTCGAAGCATTCAAATACACAAGCGCTTCTGACATTCCAAGACCTACAGAGAAGTCATTGACAAAATAGTTCTGGCTCACATCAATGCTTTTCAACGCAGTTAGATTTGAGAAACTTTTTGGCAATGGCGATGAAAACTCATTGCAGCATAGATTGAGATAAGTCAAGCTCTTCAGCTTTTGGATATCATTAGAAACTGTTCCAGTGAGATTCCTACGGGACAGATCAAGCTTCTCGACTTCCCCACGGGAGTTGCATTCAACTCCCGTCCAGCTGCAGGGAACATTGTTTCCTGCAGCTGCATGATTGGGCACTGTCCAATCACGAAGATGATCCAATGGATCAACGAGACTTTCTTTAATAGAAAGTAGTATAGACACCTCATCATTCAAATCAACTTTCGCAACCACCCCGTTATCAACAACACTGTAACAGTAGAAGAAGAAGAGTATGAAAATGGTTAATAAATTCATTACTACTTTTTTTCCCCTGCGCTTACACTCTCTCTTTTGTTAGTGATTTGTGTGCTAGCATTGCATCAATGATTGTGAGGGAAATGATGGGACCAACAAGGGGCAAGAAGAAGAAGAAGGTAAGAAAAATGAGATGAGTATTACTATTATTATATAAGTAGAGTACAATATTTATTAATGGAGTTAGTAAAACACTCTACTCTTCTGCTCGCATGATTTACTTTTCTTTTTAATCAACTCTAGGAAATGACCTATTTTTATATTTACTAACAATTTAACTATTAAAACATATCTATCACTTATTTTAGATCACAAATTTTATGTCAAATCAAATTATATCGTATAAATTGGATTAGAAGTTCACATGGGGATTAGTTAAGTGAAAGAAAAAGTAGCTGGATTAATAGGTCGTGAGATCTTGGGTTCTGCAAAAAATTTAAAAAAAGAACAGCTGTGTTTATATAAATGGAAATAATATATTGTTTGGGAAAATATTTGGACTTTATTGTAAGTGACTCCGACATTGAACATGGAGAGAATGTGTTCTTCTTATAGTTTTTTATTTTTATTTTTTCCCCTTTTTTAGATTGACTAGTTCTCGAATACGTGCGTTGCACGTATATTTCACGTTAAATAATTTTTTTAAGAAAATAATATGAGTTGTATAGATTTGAAAGGGCAGATTACTTTTTGTCTGATTTAAACTTTTGAGTCATTTATTTTTTGAATTCAACATACATAATTAGTAAAATATATGTATATTGAATGTAACATGACAAACTATTAAAATCAATGTTTTTCATGCATTGCACCATCATATTAAACTAATAACTTCAAATTTTTGGTTAAACCTCTAAAGTATATAATCTCATATATAACATTTTTTTTCCTATAGTTATACATGCACTTACATATATTAAAGTGTAAGATAAATTAAAGAATAACAAAATAAAGACACAACAATTTTAACTAATTAATCAACATCACCTGATAGGTAAACTACCACGAAATGGTTATTTGACATTGTTGCCTCAAATATGCAATCGGCTATAAGAATCTCAAGTTTTCAATCGTATGATATAATTTGAATCGTAATACACTTATCTAAATTACTGTGCAAATCAATTGGAACTGCATCCTATGCTTTTTTTTTTTAAAATGTTATGTGTATTTATATAAAACTTAATAGAGTATATGAAAAGTTTTCTAAAGGATGAAAATTAAAAGAAATAACAAATTTAAAATTAATGGGATAAATGCATATATCATTATATAGTAAAAGATATATTATACTAAGGGTTTGATAGATTCATGAACTTCACATTAATGTTTCATAATTTTCGGAAGTTGAAATGAAATTAAAATATTGAATAGAGGACAATTTTAGGAAGATGAAAAAGCTAGCAATTCCAAAACATTGAATATAGATTCCAAAACATTGAATATAGGCTGTTGTAATTTGAGTGATAAATTAAAATATTACTCCTATTGAATCCCGAAATAAATATTAAACGAAAAAAATAATATTTTAAATAATTTCAAGAAAATAAATTAAGTTAGATATTTTAATTAAAAATTATTCTAAAGAAGTGGAAAAGTCATTAACATTTTGATTAAAATAATATAATTTAATATTTAAATTAAATAGTTAAATATCTTTATAACATTTAAATTTATAATAAGGATAAAATCGTAATTCAACTTTCAACTTTTTTGGTTCCCTCTTATAATAATATATGATTAGAGATTTACAGGCCAGGCCAGTAAAAAATATGAACAACTTCTTATTCTTATACTAATTGCAACACACTTAAATGTAGCGATGTGGACGATTTCTAATATGTTTGGGATTAAGACGTAATTTCTATATTAAATATAGCGATGTAAACGATATTTAATATATTCGAGATTAAGGCATAGCTTCTATACCTATCACATATTTATGTGTGAAGTTGGTTTCTATTGTCAAAAAGGAGTAATGAATTGTATCAAATTTATTATTATTATTATTATAATTATTTAAAAAGGGTTAATTTAGGTAGATGGTGGATGAGGAAAAAGTGTGTATAGTGAGAGAATATAGGGAAAAGGCAGCTTTTTCTTTGGGACAAAGGTATTGTTAACTCATGTGAATGACAAAGATTTCAAGATTAATTACGAGTAAAGGTTACTCTATTCCATTCTTAATGTTTCACTTACCCTTTTTTTTAAATTCTAAAGTTCAACAAGATAGTTTTTAATTGATGACAAACATAACCACCAAAAAAACATTATATATATATATATTGACAGCGTAAAAAATTTATCATGTAAAATATCGTTTAACACGTGATAATACATTAGTTAGAAGTTTAACAAGGTCGTTGATTTATATATTTTTTTACTTGTATAAATATTTAATGTGGAAATAATCATTAATATTATTTGTATAGGCATAATACATAAAATGAGCTTTTTTACTTGGCCTTATTTCACATTTATGTTCTTCAACTTTGGAATGCACAAACAGATACTTAAACTTGTATAAACTTGAACAACTAGACACATGAGTACTACTTGAAACGAAACACGTAGGATACTTGTAGGATGTCATGTAGGACATATGAGTCTATTTATTCAACTTTATACAAGCTTAAGTGTCTATTTATACACACCTAAATTTGAAGGGCATAAATGTAATTTAAGTTAAGTTAAAGGGCATATTTATGTATTATGTCTTTTGTATATTATGGTAGATTGTTAGTTTTTTGAAACCCTTAATGAAACTGGAATCATTGTACACCGAGCGATGGTTTTTCTATAAGTATTTTTATAATTGATCGTGCATATGACTTAAAACTTCATTTTGTCAGTTAATTTAATCTCGTTTGATATCTATGTCTTTCAACTTTGAGTATGTAAGAATACATATTTAAATTTGTATAGATATACATGCCCTATGGACTATGTAATAATGAATATATTCTACATATATTATGTCAATGTCATATCACTTGACGTGTGTGTTTAATGTCTTCTCTTGATATATTTATACATTACGCCTTCTTTAGATTAGACAAAGTACAAAGTGGCCACAAGATGACTTTCTAAAATTACTTATTTCTTTTTTAAAGTTAGTTAAAAGACCTTACCCACATCGTTTTCTGTTTCATTTATTGATCTGGATCCAAGAAACTTCTATTCCAATTTAAGAGGTAAAAATAAAAAATCAACACAAAGAGAAAAAAATTGTAACCAAGTGACTCATACACACAAATAAGTGAAATAGTATGGTCGTATCATGTTTGGAATTAAAGCTATACTGTTATTATTATGATGTGAGTCGTTTAAATTAAATAAAAAAAAATGATGATTGCAAATTCTACATATATAAAAGTGTTTTGAAACTTTTTTTTTTTATCTGAATCTGAATACATGACCCTTCCCTTCTATTGAAGGATAGTCAAATGAAAAGAAAGTTAGTTAAATTAAAAGGAGATAAAATTAAGAGATAGGAAAAATGGAGGAAACAAGTGTACATCTATTAATTAAATTAAAAATAGAGTAAAACATGAAAAAATTCACATGGAATCATGTGGGAGCAGTTGAGGTATTTTTCTTTGAATTATAATATAAAAATAATAGGTAGTGAGTAGTGTGTGACTTTGTTAGGTACTGTGTTTTCTTGGCTTCTCAAAGTATTGAGGGGCTCATGTGAAATTGCATCTTCCTAGTCTATTATTTTTTTCCAATTATTTATTAGATAGATAAATCATGTTAAGACATTTCTGTTATTCCCCCCCTACTTTCATAGTTTAACTTCTTAATTTCATTTTATTACTAATGACATCACATGTTGAGAATCACAAGAATTTATAGATTATTTTGTAAAAAAATCATCAAATTTTGTGTTATTATTATAACAAATGAATGGTATTACTTCTAGGGAAATAAAATATCCCAACATTTTATAAATATTTTGAATAAGTTAGTAGTAATTTATTTTCCTCAAATTTAAGGAAAATGACTTATCTCCAAGTAATAAGGAAAACATTTTTCAAAACTCTTTTTCGATCTCACAATACAACTTTCCATCCTAATTCAAGTCTTGTGTACTAATTTTTTATGCTAAGCCGAGATTCGAGTCCAAATTCTTAATTCAGAAACCGACTTCTGATCTTGATTTGAGATCAAATTCTTGGATTGAGTTGAACTCAAATCCCAATTTAGGTGTCGGGTCTCAAGTGAGGATTCAAGGTCTGATCTCGAGTTACGTTCGTGTCCTGAGTCAAGTGTCGAGGTGGGATTCCGAGTAGGAGTTGGTGTCAAATTTTGAGTCGAGTGTCAAGGTTAGGTTCCAGTACAAAGGTTAGGTCCCGAGTCGAGAGTCGAGAGTCGAAGTCGGGTCATAGTTGCGAGAGTCGAGTCTTATGTCGAGTGTCGAGAAGGGGTCTTGGTTTGGGTGTCAGGTCTCAGTTCAGGAGTGGGGAATCAAGTCTTAGTCTAAATGTCGGGACCTAAGTCGGGTTTCGAGCCTTATTCAAATGTAGGGGCTTGAGTCAGGAGTTAGGCTTAGGTCCCAAGTCGAATGACGAGGTTGGATCTAGATCCATCATCGTGGTCGTGCCATGATATGAATGTCGGACCCCGAGTCAAGGGTCGAAGTTAGTTATCGGGGTCAGATCCCGATCAATTGTCTGAGTCGTATTCTGATGCAAGTGTCTAGGTCGATTACTGAATCAATTATCGAGGTTGATTTTCGATTTAGAAATTATTTTCCTTGAAAAATATTTTCTACTCTCTAACTAAAAATAAAAAATCTTTTCTAGACCTGATCTCGACCTCGATTCAGGACCAAACATTTTCCAAAGAAAAAACTTTCAATACAAACATGAAAATATTCTCCTTCATATCAAACACACGCTAAAAAGAGAAAAGAATAAGAAAAAAGCCTTAGAAATAAAAGTATGTATTCTCTACATTATGTAAAAAGCAATGGATATTATAGGTAATATGAACATACATATTATCTATTTTTATCCATATCAAATATACGTCAAGTTAAATATTTTATCTATCTTCACCTCATTAATTTTCAACAGATTTATATTGGACTTGACTCGCTGTAGAAGTATATATCTAGGTAGTCATTGGACACTCACATTCGGTGATCTAAATATGTTTATAGAGAGATAAATTATTTAAAATTATAAGATTGATTCTCAATGATTTGATGTATGAGATAGATGGGAGTGGGAACATCCACATGGGGTTAAATGTACTTTCTATACATCCCAAAGGTTTTAAAATTTTGTTAATTATATATTCCCAAAGAGAAAGAATTGAATGATTGATCAAAAAACAAAAACAAAATCACAGTGGCTCCACATGTGCCACATGCACTACAAATACACTTACTCACTAACATGATCCCAATAAATTAAAAATATAAGAAAAAGTGGTGTGTAAATTTAATACATATTATTTCCGTGAAAAGAAATGCCCTTCGTTAAAATTATAAGGGAGGGATTAACACATCTAATTTTTTTTGTTAAGAAAGTGTTTAACCTCATAATTAAAGAACAATACTTTATACTAGAACTAATAGTGATGCCATTATTTTAAAGATAAAAGAAAGTGTCCCAAATCTTAATAATGACAATAAATTAAATTCATGTTTGTCTAAGTTTTCACACTTATATTAATATGAAAAAAATCATGTTTTTGAAATGCGTTCAAATTATCCTAAGTGCTAGTATAAAAAATCACACTAAAAAATTTCACACTTAATATTAACTTTAGTTTATTTGCTAGCTTTCGGTTTGCTGTCTTTTTAAAGTTTATGGCATTATTGCCAAGTACTTCCACAAAGCAGACACTAGACTATAGAACAATCAATTTGTGAATCTTATTTTTATACTTTTAAGATATCGTAGAGAACATGTCCATAACATTTAGAGAGAAATAATTGAAAATATTTTTAAATTCAACACGAATTATTAGAGTTATTTTTTAATTATTAATAGCCTTAAAAATATTTTTTTACTTTGACTAATGGAACTTAAATACACTCTCATTTTGTAACATCGGTAAAGTACAATTTTAGGTTCTCGCCAAGTTTAGGAGTGTTTCAATCATTTCTCAACTTTTTTATTAAGAATTTGATGCTCTACAAGAGTTTGTGACCACTTATTATATTACATGGCAGATCAGAGGTATATTTGAATTTAATTTGTCAAGTAGAAAGGGGTTCTCCAATGCTATCAATAGTTTAAGTACGAAACTAATAATTTATGTCAAGTTCAAAATATTTTCAATTTTTTTCTCTAAAATTTGACTTTACAGTTCTATGAGGAAAATAATCCACACACTAGAAGGAAGAAACCAATTTCTCTATATATTTAGTTGGTCGAAATACTATTTTTTAAAAATAATAAATTTCTTAAAATCGAAGAATATAATTTTCTTAATGGAATAGGAAAAATGAATTGCATAGATAATCTTTCAAAATTTATTGTTTCTCCGCACCCTCCTAATCTCAACCCCCACCCCTTGACCATCCCACCCCCGCCACTTGCTAACAACATATAAATACTGGGATAATATTTTCTTACTTCCTCCATTTCACAAATGACCTGGTTTGACTGGACATGGAGTTTAAAAGTATAAAGAATACTTTTGTATCTCGTGGTCCTAAATTAAAATTAGGTTAAATATACAAAATTTGTCTTGATCTTGTGACGTTAAACATGTCACGTGGAAAAATGGAATTAAAATATTACAAAAAAATAAGAGGTCATTTTTTTTTAAATAGACTAAAAAGAAAATGTCATTCTTTTTGCCTTTTTGAAATGAAAGGAGTATTTATTTATCAAATACTAAAAAAAAAAAATCTACTTATTTTCTGAAAAGACTTTTTCTAGAAAATCACTTTCCTTCCAACCATAGTGTCTCCAGGGCCGCCTCTACGTCTATTCGAATAAGGCATTGTCCTCAGGCCTCTAATTTTAGGGGCCCCAATTTTTTATCAATAATAAATTATGTAACTACATTTGTATATGAAAAGACATATATTTTAAAACAATAATTGTCATAAATAAAAATCTAATTTCTGAAAGACAATATTTAAAATTATTAAAATCATATAAAAAGTCACTAGAAAATCATCTAGCTACTTTAGAATTACGATTATTTTAACATATTTATATAAATTTTCATTAAAAACACTTCAGATAGTAGTAAGACAAGAAAAAAGTAAAGTTAGTATAAAGATAGATTACGTAAATCAAGAAATTAGAGAGACTATAGCACGGATAAAATATTTTAAAAATAGTTCTTTTTAGAATAGCCCTATAGGATAAACATATATGAGAAGACCCCATAAAAATATTAAAGAATATCGTAAGGTTAAACAAGAATTATTAGGTTTATATCTTGAATATACAAAATATTTAGAAGAAATAAAATTAAATAATAGTCAGAAACTAAATAATCTATTATTTTTAATTAAAAAATTAGAATACAAGTTATTAAGACACCTTAGATCAAGAAATATCCAAAATAAAGGCTACAAGTTTTATAAGAAAACATCCTTTTACTAGAAGTATAAGAATAAATTACTGGTATTTATATAGAGAACTAGAAGAAAAACAAAGATTACAAAAAATAGAAAAATCTATAATAGAATACTTAAATATATACGAGAATCAATTATATACATTAGAAAAGTTTTATTTACAAAGACATATAAACAAAGAATATATAAGTACTTTAAAGTGGGAATTACATGGAATTAGAGATAAAATTTACATATTTGCTAAAAGAATAAAAGACCACAGGGAACAATGTAAAATAACAACTTTAGGATAAAATATAGTAAAAATAGCTTCTCTAAAAAAACCTAGAATATTTAGATTTACAGATAAACATAGAAAAGAAATTTAAAAGGCTAAAAGACGATAGTGTAATAAAGTGTAATTTTGAAAGCGGAGGACACTACACACTACAGAAGACTCTCAATATAATACCCTAATAGACTTAATAATAAATTTTAGAGAAAAAAATTAGAGAACATAATAATAAAATCATAACATTAATAAGTGAACAAGAAGAAACTCAAAATAAACAAAAACAGTTTTTAAAAAAAATAGAAGGTAACTTAGATTATATTAAGGAACAAGGAATAGAATTAAATAAAAAATTAAGTGAACTAAAAAACAAACAAAAAGAGGAAGTTAATAATACATTAATTATAAAAATACAAGAGATTAAGACAGAATTAGCATTACTAAAAGAAATAGTTCTTTCATGATAGACTTAGTAGAAACTGAGACACATAAATTAAAGAAGCTACTACATTAATAGAAAAAAGAATAACTCTTCCTACAAATTACAAAGATTTTAATTCATCTTCAAAATCAATCATAAAACAAAATAATATAATAATAACACTATCATTACAAACAAATAACAAAATAAATAAAAATTTTAAAGAAAAAAGAAAAAATATAACAGAGGTAGAGGAATTAATAGAAAAATTAGCTAAAATAGAAATCACTCCACAAAAAGAAAAAACAACAAAGAAACAAAAGAAATGGACATTTTTTCAGCTAGATCAAGAAACGAAGAAGGATTAGAAAGACCTAGACCAAGCTACTCCTGAAATAGCATAGGTAATAATTTTATATCAAGAATATTAAATAAAAGAACTAAAGAAGAAAACAATCAACAATTAGATAAAATAATAGATGTGGATAAAGATATACAAACTTTTCAACAAAATCAATTAAGATTATTAAACCATAAAATTTTATATAATACAAATTACCTCAAGAAATCTCAATTATATAGGCACTATAGAGAAGAACAATTATCAGTAATAGGAAATAATTTGGTATCCCTAATCTTATAAATTCAGAATCCCTAATAGAACTAAATAAAGTAAGAAAAGACTTAATGCATATGGGATTAATAATAATAGGTGTTAAGGGGTTAACTAGAAAAAAATTAGGAACAAAAATATTAATTATAATATATGATGACAGATAATCAGACCTAAAAAAATCAATTATTGGATTAACTGAGGTAGATATGACGAATAATGAAGGAATATTTTATATAAGTCCAGACTTCATGATGAATCTAAAAGAATTTGGAAAACATATTAAAATAGGATTACAAACTAAAGGATATGAAGAAATGCAAAATGGAAAAAAGCTACTAATGTGCATAGGATTTTTAGGAAAAATAACAGACAACAGTAATACTAGATTCAAATTATGAATAAAAGATGTAGTAGAAGTAATGGAAAATAAAGGAATAAAACTAGTAAAACCTATAAAGATAAATCCTGAAGAATACGCGTGATTAGATTGGAAATTAGATGATTTTAAGAAAAGAGAAAGTTTAATTCCTGATGCTCATGTACTGTAAGTTTAATTCCTGATGCTCATCTACTGTACATAAACTCTAAGGGTGAACCCTCGATTAGATTTACAGATTATAACTATGTAACTCAGAGAGATATAGAAGAAGAAAGCGTCGTGAAGGAAGTACCATTAGAAGGAATGAACATTGAAGTAATATTACAAGAAGAATTTGCAGTAGATCTAGTAGAAGAAAAAGCAAAAGAGATAAGTTACAGCAACATAAATAAACTATTTAAATGTAAAGGATGTATATTAGGAAATTTAGACTTAGAAAAGTTAACATCTCATTTTAAAATATGTGAATTCAGGACAGATAATAGAGGCTATAGATTAGAAAAAATATTACAAGAAAAATTAGAAAAAGCTAATAATATAATAAAAGAAATACAAGAAAGTGCTAGCGAGACAACTGAGTTAGAATCTATAATTAGCCAAAAAGAATTAATGGAGTCTGCAAGCTCAAGTAGCCCATTCCAAAGAACAACAAAACAAGGATATACTGCAGACAATAGTACTGGAAATATACCACGTAGAAGAGTGTATAGACAGGGTGATGTTCCCCCAGCAAATCTAAAACCAATAGGAAAAAGGATGCCCATAGAAAAACCAATAATACTACAGGAAGGAGGAAGTAAAGGAAAAATATTAAATATAGCAGCACATGATCCACAAAGATAGAATTCAGTAATAGATTTATGGAAAGGAATTGTTGTAGCAGATTTCATAAAAAACTATTCTGAAACAGATGCAGAAACTATGTATAAGTATTCAGAAACCTTTTTAGGAGAATCCACTAAAGCATTATGGGAAGCCTATAAGGTAGAATTCCCACAAGAGTTCCAATATTTGGTATCATTAGGACCAAATCCATATAACTTTACAAATAAAATTCATACAATAATAACAGGAGAAGACCTTAATAGTGAATTAGTAACACTACAAAGAAATGCGGTAATAAAATAAGAACAGTTGAGTATAAGTAACTGGTTCCATATAAAGAAATTCTTAAATGATTATTTTTACTACTGTACAATTAGTGGTAATGCTTTCGATCAAAATCTAGGAAAAAAATTATTTAATAAATTGTCTGGAGCTTTAGGAAGAGAAATAGAAGACAAATGGAGTAAACGAGAAGGAATATTACAAAATCCTCAGGATAAATGGTCAATATGACATAGAATACAACATATAATGGAAATACTACAAGAAAAGTGCACGCACCTACAAATACAAAAACAATTAAAACAAAATGAGATGAATTTCTGTAAAGATGTAATATACACTGCTCAAAGCTATGATAAAGACCAATATAAAAGAAAAAAATATAAAAAAATATAAACCACAATATGATAAAAGATATAGTAAGAAAAGATACTTTCTTAGAAAATCTTCTGCTAGAAAATCATATCTAAATAGAGACAGACATGTTAAAAAATACAGAACAGATAGAAATTATAAAAATAAGTTAGAATGTTTCACATGTGGAAGTATAGAACATTTGACAAATACTTGTCCTAAAAGATATAACACAAAAACTAAAAATGCTCAACTAGTAGAAGAATTTAATGAATCATTATTAAATGTAGACAAATACATGTCAGATAATGAGAGTATTTACTCTATAGTAAGTATCGATGTAGAAGAACAGATTAAAGAAGAGAGTTCCTCCAATTCAGAAGGAGAATAACTAATTAATGAAATAGGACTAGAAGACCTGAATCTAGAAGATTTACAAGTTAATTTTATGAACATAATAGAATGTGAACATAATTTTGAAAAGGACACATGTTTAGATAGTAGCCCATGTTGTTGGAGCAAATGGTATCCTAGCAAAAATAAAGAGCTAAATGTAATAAATGTTTTAAAGAAGGATGCATAACTTGCATAGAAAATCAACTAGGAATATCCAGAATAAAAAAGAAATATATATAAATGAACCTTTAATAAACCTTAAAGTATTAAGTTTAGAAACAAAAGTAAAAGAATTAGAAGACAGAATAATAACATTAGAAAAGGGAAAACATATTGAATCACAGTCATCAATAGACAATCAAGAATTAATTAATGAAGAATTTAACACCTTAATATGCAATGAAGATAAAAAAAATACTGTTAAAGTTTTAACAAGACTTCAATTAGGAGAATACGAAATAGAAACCTTAGCATTAGTAGAATCGGGATGTACTAATAGCATCCTCAATAAGAAAATAGTACCTCCAGAACTAATAAAAACTTTAGCAAAGCCGCTCGCAGCCATGCAAATGGACGGAACACATAACGTATATAGACACTATATAGATAAAGCACATGTTAGTTTTTTAAACACATGTTCAAAATTCTATAAACCTACTTATAAAATGGATAAAATATGGGTAACAGGCTTGAATATAAGTGTAGATTTTGTATTAGGACTAGATTTTATATTACATAATAAAGGAGGCACTATTATAACAAGTGATGGAATAATTTTTCTAAAGAATGTCACTCATACATCGGTTTTAACTAGTAAACCTAATACTAAAATAAGACATAAATCAAAAGAAAAATGTTGCGATTATTATAAAAATAATTCAACATGCAGTAAAACAGGTTGTAATATAATGTTGACACCCAATTTTGACCCGCGTTTGGTATACATTAATTATCGAGCTTCCTAAATTTTCCAAATATTTTAAATTAATTAGTTTTATAAAATTTACGAATATAATAACATAATACATGAACTTTATGTTACTTCGAATACGTTTTAACATAATTTTCAATAATATATTTTTACATAATTATGTATATAAGTGGTATATTCTACGGTTATTCAAAAACCAAAATAATATATGTTCTTGTGTATTAAGCAATCCATTAAACTAGTTTACTTTTTTATTTCGAATCACTATTTTTTAACTTAAATAATTTTATCACTAAATAGCGGAGCTCGTTAATTAAATCATACAAATTCGTTTTTCGTTTTAAGGTTTAGCCTTTACTTTATTTTTATTTCGCTATTTTTGTTCAATTAATTTGGTCATCCTTTAAAAAACCATTTCAGCCCACACCATTCCTTTACCCTCCAGCCCAACACACTTCATCAGCCCACCCTTTCAAGCAACCCAAACAATTCTCAAGCCCAATGCTTTTAATCCAAACATCCCAACCCACACTCAACAGCCCAAAACATTTAAAATACCCAACCTTCCCTTTGATCCAGCCCAACTCTTGACCCGTTTCCCGACCCAAACCCCTGACCCGACCCATCCCCCTCCTCTTTCCCTTCCCTTCGTCCCCATTCCCAGAAAAGAGCAAAATTCCCAGGAAGAACGAAAAAACGCAGAGAAAGACAGACCCCCCCCAACGGAAACTTCCCCAGACGCGTCTCTCCCTCTCGCGTCTCCCTCACGCTCTCTCCCTCTCTCCCAAGCTCCCTCCCTCGTGCGAACCCAACGCGAGCAATCGCGTACACTTCCCTCTCCCACGCGACCCCCCCCTGCAGCGAAAATCCCAGAAAAACAGGAAAACTCCAGAAAACGCAGACCTACGCGACTTCCCCCTCCCCCAACGTCTCCTTCTTCAACCCATCGTACCGTGTACAGTACTTTGGGGCTGTGGCAGACCTGCGTTTTGGCTTCTTTTCAGAGATTGGCAGCCTTGAGTACAAAAACCAGCTGTATGTTTTTGAATTCGTTTTGGGAAGGAAATCCCAAATCTACCCCGATCCTTTCCTAAAATTCCCCCGCCCTCCTACCCCAAGAACCCTAAACTCTCCCTTTCTATATAAACCCCGTCCGAGACAGAGTTGAGGGGTTGACGATTCTGAGGTTGGAAAATTTTGAGCAGTGGAAAAACTTTGAGTTGACAAATTTTCGAAAATATTCTGTTAGACTTTTGGCATTGGATGATTTTTCTTTTAGAACTTGGGGGGTTAGAAACTGGTGTCCGAAAATTTGGTTGTCTGCTTTCTGAGAGAACTAGAGAGAAACGACTTAAGATCCTTAGAGCAAGTTCGAGAAATTCTTGTGTGTTTTCTGGTCGTGACCTCTTCCTGGCCAAAGAATCGGCGAGATTCCTTGCATTTGCGAACGAGGAAGAAGAAGAGGGAACATTTCGTCGCTAGTGTCGCGTGTTGAACTGCTTCCTCTGCTCGCTCGTCCCTGCTTCGCTGCTTTCGAAGAGGTAATTCCCCTGCTCTATCTTATTGCTTCATTTTATATTTTTTTTTCTTCGCTTCAAAAATGGCTGTCCTTCTGTTTGCTTTGTGTTTGGAAGTGTTGCTGCCGGTCATTACCTTCGTTTGTTTCGTTTTGGGTTCAAACCTGTTAAGCATGTGAACGTTACATACGTGGTTTGTTTGCCATAACTGTAAAATGTTGTTGTGTTGAGTCGCGCGTATTCATGTCTTCGTTTGCTTCTTCATGTTTAACTTTCTTCCTCTCGTATCTATGCTAAGTCGGCTATTACTCGCCACCCATTCGATAGCATTTGGTATGACGCCTACATCTTTAGAGGTTTCATCAACATAGTTGCACCATCGATGTCGAAACTCACGGGATTCGCAGTCAATATAATGGCTCTGCTGTTCTGTTTCTTTCGGCATCTTTCCGGCAGTCCTTCTTTTACTGATTAGCAGTTCGTTCAATTCTTAGTCGTGCTGTTCGCTCGTATTTTAAGTATTTAGGTTGGGTTTTGGCTGCTGTTAACTTGAGGTAGTGAAGGAATTATTTGAAAATCTATGGCTTTGTCGTTGTCTTCGTTGTCGATCGTTATATTTCCTATGTTACTGATGTTTTAAAGGGTGATAAATGGGCGTGTCAGCAAAATTTGGGTTGTTTGTTTTCTCTCTTATATGCTAAATTTAGATTTTGTTGGTATTCTGTCTTCGTTTAGCAATCAAAATATTAATGACTTTGGCCGTCTATCTTACAACGACTTAAATTTTTGTTTTGGGGCAAATACAAGATGTTAAAGTTTGTTTTAAATGTTTAATTGCATGAAAGTGTTTCTTTTGTATTTATTTAGTTATTTGGTTAATATGCCAATTCTCACTTCACTTGTTTTTTTTTTGTGTGGCACGTGAAATACCTTCTCGAGTCCATTTTGGGGGCTCTATCTTTCTCTACACATTCGGAAGAGCCATAAAGGCTCTAAATACCTTTCCATCGAGTCAAGGTAAACATGCAAGAATCAAAGTGCCATGAAGATTGAAGAGCTCGAAGAAATGGATCAGAAGATTCTTGGATTTTCTTTATATGTCGTATTTTGTTTGTAATGGGCATAAGCCCTTGTCGTCTTATTTTGTAGTATTATCTTGTATGTTTAGATTAGGACAGGTAAAAAACGGGTTAAAAACCCAAAAGCAGGTGGGTCCAACACTCGGTCAAGGCGAACAGAACCCGAGTTTGGACCCAAAATCCCTCTCTCTCTCTCTCTCCTTTTATTATTCGTTTATATGTTTGCTTGAATGTCGTTAGCTAGGGTTAGAAAACTCCAAACCCCTTTCGAAACGTCTATCTATTTTATCAAAACTTGCAACTAAAACGTAATCTCAAAACGATAGGTTGTTTAATTCATGACTTGTTTAGATGAAACTTTAAAGAAGTTCAACTTTGGAATAGATTCTCAAACTGTAAAATAAACAATAAATATTTTAAAACATGTAAATTCGCCTAAGTAATTTTCTAAATAGTTCAACTTCAAAATTGCAAAAGTTAAAACAATAAATAGTCAAATTGTTAATCGCCGGAAAACCGTATTAGCGGAGTGTCTTAGGTGCCTTAAACACCTTCCTAAGACCCTAATATGAATCCCGAACCCCTTAAAAATGTTTCAAAAACAATTTTTTCTGTTTAAGTTGTTTAGAAACAAAGTTTTCTTGATTTTTCTTACAAATTAAGTGGCGACTCCTAAAAAGTCGAAAATACTCCTAAAATAAAACAAACTCTTTCGAAATCATAATTTTTTTCGATAAAACAGAAATGGCGACTCCGCTGGGGAGTTTGGAGGATTCTAACCTTAAGATTAACATATTTGATTATTTGTGATTAATTGTTTAAGTGTTTAAATTCTTTAAATTGTTAAATTGTTTCATGCATAACATACATACTTCCGTCAAACGACTCTATTACATTTCCACTAAAGGACGATTATGCGGGTTCGCAGTCGTTCGTTAACCAAAAATCTTCTCGGGGCACCCTGACGAGTGTAGTTGACTACTTGATAGTCAACGATCGTTAATTGTCCCAGCTCAAGTAGTCCGCTTGGGTTACCCATTCCACTCTAAATACAACCCACTCTTAGTCAAACTAGGATAGAGCGAAACCAAATCCCGAAAAATAGCGCATTGGCCTAAGATGACCCGACACCCAAGGAGTGTCGGGCCCATTAGAAAAGTCCACCTTGAGTCCAAAGAGCCTACGGCTCGATAGGACGTTCATGTTTGTTGCTTTTGAAGGATGTATTGCATGTTTAACTAGTTATTGTATCGGGGGGATTGAAATTAACTAATTGTTGTTTTTGTAGATGTCAAATCAATTCCTACACTTCAAAATGGTCACCCAGACACCCGACGTTCTTCGAGTATGGTGGGGCAATCTTAAGGAGTGTCAGAAGAGAGAAATCTCGATTTACTTGGGTCACCTACCTTCGATAATGAACTTCAAGGTATGGCCCACGTTTATCGAGGTCATCACCTGATTTTGGGACGATAAAAAGATGGTCTTTCGATTTGGAGACGTCGAAATAACACCCACATTAGAAGAGATCAAAGACTGCCTTGACTCGATTGGGACGTGTGGCAAAAGGAAAAAATGTCCCGATCATCACATTCTCCTGCCAGATAGGCCAACCGATATTGAACTAAGAGACATATTATCCCTAGTGAATGCGAATTGGTTAGAGACTCACGACATTCCGCTAATGAGGTTTTTCGAGAGGTGGGGGCACGACAATTATTTTAGACTGTTCCCGGACGAATTC
Source organism: Solanum chmielewskii (assembly GCA_027704785.1). Taxonomy (NCBI): domain Eukaryota; kingdom Viridiplantae; phylum Streptophyta; class Magnoliopsida; order Solanales; family Solanaceae; genus Solanum; species Solanum chmielewskii. The sequence goes on along the minus strand of JAKWIX010000326.1, from coordinate 55,256,526 downwards.
CATGATTACAGTACTTGGAGGCAAACTCAAGCTATCGCTTTCTCTGCATGTCTCTTGGGAACTATGGTGTTCCCTAAAGATGAAGGAAGAGAAATCGACACCCGGGTAGTGATGGTAGTGAATGCCATGTTCAGAGGAGTCGGTAAAAGATCTGAAGAAAAGAAACACTGCTGCTTGGCCCCAGTCATCTTGTCCGACATTTGTCGATCGTTGAGTCTGTGCAAGAACGGGTTCCCGTTTTTCCAAGGTTGCAACATCTTACTTCAATGGTGGTTGACGGAACATTTATGTAAAAGAGACAACCCCCAGCCACAGGAGTTGGCCGAACCAAGTCAAACAAGTCCTCTCGATAATTACGAGTTCTACTTGAGTATCCGTAAATTTCCAATTCACACCACCAGGGATGCGTGGGCAAGTGTGTTTTATGACTTGAAAGAAGGAGACATACAATAGGTATTACCGAGCTTCAAGTCTCAGATGATAGCAGCCCAAGGGGCCAAACTGCCATTTTTAGTCCTTCCCGGCATCAGAGAATTGCGTCCTTACAACCCGATGAGAGTAATGCGACAGTTTGGAAAGTCCAAATCATACCCGTCCAAGGAGATGCCAGCTCTTTCATTGTCGATTACAACGAGAAGGACAAAATACCATTCGCTAAAATTATCCTCCAGGAATGGGCCGGACGTGTCAACATAAAGTGGGAGGTTACCGAAGATAGGTATGAAGCTGGGTATGTTAACGAATACAAGACATGGTTGCACAATGATTTGCATGGTGTGGTGGATCCAACACCACGCACGGGTCGGAAGATCGAAGACGTGCAAACAAGGCTTCAGATTCACGCATACCATTTTCAGCAAGTGTGGGACCGAAGGGAGCAAGAATTTCATAAGAAAGAGCAAGAATTTCAACAAAAGGAGCGAGAGTAACAGCTTCGGGAATTGGAAAATCAGAGGGTTTTGGCCGTGACGTCACAAGAATTAGCTGACACAAGGACTTGTCTAATGCGTTTGGACACTATTCTGGATGAGCAGATGAACACCTTACGAGCCGTACCAACATCTTCCAAAGCTGCGTTCGCTGAGCCATACGTGTTCACCAGCAAGTGCATTATCCTAGAAGAAGTGGAGAAGGCCAGAAGAGGAGCTGGATCATCGACCCTTTAACTCCCCTGCGTGGGATTGATTTTATATATGTATTTGCATTGCATCCCATTCCTAAGATGTATCCCGTTTGATTTTGATTGTGTAATGAACGCTATGAAATCTAGTGAAATTTGTTTCGGGGGCACAATTACTTATTTAAATGGCGCAATACATCCTTCAGATCGCTAGGCCTACCCTTGGCACAAAAGGGTCACATGCATGTTTAGGACACAATATATTTGTTTAAATGTTTATGTGTTGTGTCCCTATGATTGAGGATATCGTAAACCCACTCCTAGCCAAAATCCCAAAGAATATACAGAAGCCACTATTATAAATGTCCGACCAAAATTCCCGAGTCTCAAGTTTCTCACACAAAAATCCATACCATAAATCCTAAATACCGCTCTATCATCTCAGGAAAGGTGAATCACCGCTATGGACAAAGGCAAGAACGTCCAGACGGAGCTCACTGAGGAGGAAGTGCGAAGAAAAATTGAGCGAGTTACTCGAGAAATTCAGAAGATTAAAGAGGAAGGGCTTAAGGTAGACATGACCACGGCAATCTACAAAGCTGCGGTCACGACTTTGGATGAAGATCTGGCGTCGCAAATGAAAAGAAAGAAGGAGGTTGAGATGGAAACCGAAAGCCTAAGGAAAAGGTTAAACTTGCTTCGTTTGGAGATACACGAAGGAAAGGCGAGAGAAGCGAAGATAGATATTGAGACTGCCGTGTTGTCGGCCAGAAGTGCGGCACTCGACGAGAAATTGGAGACCCATAGCAACTTAAAGGGCGGAAAATACCTCGCCCGTGATCAAGGAGCAAATCACAGTGGCCCCAGCCATGAAGTGATTGAGGAGGATGATGAAGAAGAAATCGTCTACAAGCCTCCATTTCCGACTGTCTGAAAAGAAAGGAATGACGCAGCCACAAGACAAGAAATCGCCAAAAGTTGTCTTCTAGAAATTTCAATGTTGTTTTTCAATTCCCTTGTAATCACAATGAAAGAATGAATGAAAATTTTTCATCCTAAAATCCGAACTACGTTGGGCCCGAATTCTCCTCGTGAGATACGTAGGCAGCCTTCCCGGTCCGGCCCCTATCACAGAAAATTTTCATTCTCCTCCATGTTTCGGAGATACGAAGATAAGATCAACGGACGTCGAAAAGCAGCTGCAAGAAGACCATAGCTCAACGTGATTCAGCTTTCCCGAGATGACGTCAAAACAAACAAATTCCTGTTTGTTCAAAATATATTTCCGTCCTCATTCGTGGGTTAAGATATCCTCAAACAAAGCGACTTGTGTGTTTATCTGTTTTATGTGCGATATTATGCATTTTGTACTCCGGATATGCACTAACAAATTTGCCTTTGAGTTGTTTTTACCTCTCAGGTACCTCTTACTGATCTGTGTCGATAAAGCTGGCAGATCACCACTACTTCACCAGATCAAAAGTTCGCGCAGATTCCTTCCCCGGATCAAACGCAAATACAGACATGGGCGACAACAATGAACAAATCAGCCTCACAGATGTCGTGGTGGCTCAGCCCACCGTGGCAGAGCAGAATGAGCTTATTGCGCAGCTGATGCAGCAAATAGCTGACATGAGGGTAGAGATGCAACGGAGGCAAGACACTCCTCCGCCCGGGTTTGGCCCCGACTTTCTCGACGCGAGACCTCCTACATACTTCCCCTCGTCCAACTCAGATCCCACTCAGCACCGTCCATCGACACCCGTGCATAACCCGTCCGGGATAGATATGACCACCCAAAACCCCCAATACGCCTCAGTCTCCTATCAAACTCCCTCACCACTCCCAAACAATCCTCCACAAATACCACCACACCCCCAAAACACTCAAACAGCCCCACTACCCCAAAATCCCACCGCCCTCAATTCCCAAACACCGCATCCCCATTTAAACCGAAACACCAATCCCCAAAATTATCCGCAAAACTATCAAACCGCACAGAATGTCAGCCCTTCCATAGCTCCACCCCTTCCCAAAAGAACCACTTTTCAAGTCCCTATCCCGGCCGAGCATGAGGTGCACGGCTCCGAGTTGGACCATTACGAGGAGCAAGAAAGAGAGTGAAGGGCGAGGTAAGAAGCGAAGGTAGACATAAAGGAGGAGATCAAAAGGGCGATGAAAGAATTGCAAGGCACTCTAGACATCGCTGGGTTAAGCTACGCGGAACTATGCATCCACCCAGACTTGAATCTGCCTGAAGGGTTCAAGATCCCGAAGTTTGATACCTTCGGAGGGGTGGGCAACCCCATGGCACACCTAAGAGCGTACTGTGACCAACTCGTGGGAGTTGGCAAAGATGAAGCGTTGCTGATGAGGTTGTTCAGCCGAAGCTTGTGCGGTGAGGCCCTGGAGTGGTTTACGTCACATGAGACTCGACAATGGCCCAGTTGGAGTGCACTGGCTAAAGATTTCATGGACAGGTTTGCGTACAACGTCGAGATAGTCCCCGATAGGTACTCCTTGGAAAAGATGAAGCAGAAATCCACCGAGAGCTATCGAGAATTTGCGTACAGATGGAGGAAGGAGGCAGCGAGGGTGAGGCCTCCCATGACAGAAAAAGAGATTGTAGAGGTGTTCGTACGGGTGCAGGAGCCCGAGTACTATGACAGGATCATCTTGTTAATCGGCGCCAAGTTCGCCGAAATAGTCAAAGTGGGTGAGACTATTGAAGATGGCCTAAAGTCGGGGAAGATAGCCCGAGTGTCTGCATCGCCTGGATCCTCCGGACTGGTAAGGAAGAAAAGAGAGGAGGTTAACGCTATCTCACACGGGGGAAGAAAGGCCCTCAAAAACTTACCACGTCCCCAAGGCCGCTCCAATCCTCCATCAAAGCCTCATCAAGCCTACCGTCAACACTCAAATCATTCCGGCCACTACAATGCCTCCCCCACTTATCCAGAGGCCCATATTGTGTCGTATCAGAATCCACCCCCGATTCCCCAAAATTTTCCCTCCATATATCAAAACTACCCCCAAGCTTATCAAGTCCCTCCCCATTACCAGAATGTCGCTCCCAGCTGCGCTAATGTACAGCCAAGCTATCGAGCACCGTCCCCCGCATATCAATTACAAACCCCAGCATATCGAAGCCCCTATCCAAAGTACCAAGCTCCACGACCAAATGCCCGTAGTTACCAACAAGTCCCTCCCCCTCAACAGAGCGGGTATGATCCCCCTCGCCCTAGGTTTGAGAAGAAGCCCTCCAGAAGCTTCACTGTGTTGGTTGAAAGCAGAACCAAGTTGTTCGAAAGATTGTCTGCGGCCGGATACATCCACCCTGTGGGGCCCAAGCCCGTGGATGTCAACTCCAGATTCTACAGACCAGAGCAGAGATGTGCCTATCATTCCAACAGTGTTGGACATGATACTGAAGACTGCATCAACCTCAAGCACAAGATCCAGGATCTGATTGACCAGGAAGTGGTCTCCCATCAGCCGCGGCGCCGAGCGTTAACACGAATCCGTTGCCGAATCATGGGGGTGGAAACACCAACATGATAGAAACAGACGAAAATGGCGGGGAAGGAATCTGTGGCCTTTTCAAGGAGAACAATTCCATCATCGAGGAGGAGGCTGAGCCAGCTGGCATTCATGATGCGGAACCAGGGGAGATGCTGAAAAATTGGATGTCTACGCCGATCCTGATGTCCCGAACTCTGTGGTAGAAAGGAGTTATTTTGTGCATACCAAAATTGGTGGTCGTCCGGAAGAGGCCCGAGACCCACCATTTCTGCATTTTCTTAATTGCTTGAATTTTGAATTTTCGTCGTGATGTTTAAAAAAGGGCGACACGGCCCTGTGCCATGACCCAAGCTCGCATTTTGTTTGATTTAAGTGAAAGCCTCCTTATTTTGACTTTGTTTATTTAATTGCTTGTTATATTTTACTTTCTTAATTTTGTCTGTTTATGATTTCAGTAACGTGAGTTATAAACCTATCAATGTCATGTCATGTCATGAGCTAAACGAGCAAAATGAGGTAAATGACGACGAGGTTGACGACTACGACAAAGAAAGTGGGAAATGGATGTCATCGGTCCTATAGAGCCAGCCGCTTCTAATGGACACAGATTCATTTTGGTTATCATTGATTATTTCACCAAGTGGGTGGAAGCAGCCTCTTACAAGTCGGTAACCAAGAAAGTGGCGGCCGATTATGTCCACAACAATCTGATATGCAGATTTGGAGTTTCAGAATCCATCATTACTGATAACGGTGCAAATCTCAACAGTCATTTGATGAAAGAGATATGTGAACAATTTAAGATTATCCACCGAAAGTCAACTGCTTATCGCCCTCAAATGAACGGAGCTGTAGAAGCCGCCAACGAGAATATCAAAAAGATTTTGAGGAAAATGATTGACAAACAGCGGGGTTGGCATGAAATGTTGCCATATGCTCTACTGGGTTATCGAACGACGGTCAGAACATCGACTGGGGCTACTCCATACCTGCTAGTATATGGAACAGGAGCAGTCGTACCTGTTGAAGTCGAGATACCGTCATTAAGGATCATCCAAGAAGCTGAGTTAAGCAACGCGGAGTGGGTTAGCAAACGGATTGATCAACTAGCTTTGATTGATGAGAAGAAAATGGTCGCCGTCTGCCATGGCCAGTTGTATAGACAAAGAATGACTCGCGCTTTTCACAAAAGAGTAAGAGCCAGAAATTTTGAAGTTGGTCAGTTGGTTCTCAAGCGCATTTTTCCTCATCAAGACGAGTACAAAGGAAAGTTTGCGCCAAACTGGCAAGGTCCCTACATGGTTCCTAAAGTACTATCTGGAGGCGCTTTGGTCCTGTCAGAGATGGATGGTGCTGTATGGCCCAAGCCTATCAACTCAGATGCTGTCAAGAGATACTATACGTGAAGTTCCATTTTTGCATTTTTCTGTTATTTACTTGTAATCGTTCTGTTTGCTTGTATCGGTTCGAATTTGAATTGTAATCCCTCTTGTAACGAACTACGTCTGACCTGAATTCTCGAGAACGAGATACGTAGGCAGCCTATGTCGGCTTCGGTCACCCCATTTACCCCCTTTATTATTTCTTTGTATCTGAACTACGTGCGACCTGAATTCTCAAGAATGAGATACGTAGGCAGCCTTTGTCGGCCTCGGTCGGTTTCTTTGTAAAATTTATTCTTGTTAACCTTTAAGGGGAACTACGTTTGACCTGATTCCTGCCTCAACAGGATACGTAGGCGCCACAAGGGCTCGGTCATATCTCTCGTAAGATTTCTATTCCCCTTTACAGTAGAACAGGGACAGAATTTTTTGAGAGGTACTCAAAAAATTCTCCAGAAGAAGTCTCCTCATCAGCAAGTCAGACAAAAGACATTTCAAATTTGCGACTGGGACAGAATTTTTGAGAAGATCTCAAAAATTCCGCGATTTGTTCGGTTACAATGGAAAGATGAGCAAGATACTAAACTGGGACAGAAATTTTGAGGATGGCCTCAAAATTTCGTCATGGGTCTTCCCTACAAGTCCGGAATGCCTCTGAAATTCATTCGACAAGCGTCGGACTCAAAAGAGCTCGTTAAGCCTGACATGACATGACTTGGCAGTGACTTTTTTCAAGATACTATTTCTTAAAAATTTTCTTGTTTCTCTTAAAAATTTCCCTTTTATATTTCATCTGTTTTGGCATAAGATATTTTCTTATTTATCAAGAGTCGGGAAATCGGGAAATCAACTGGAGACATCAAGACAAGGAGCAAACAACCGAAGGGATCGACACAGATCAGTATGTTTAAAACTGATAATTTTTCTGTGGATGCAGGTTTATAGCTTCGCTTCGAAATCGGCCGAATTCTTCCGACTGATGAATACGGAGCAGGAGAAAACTATCTCCAAAACCAGTGATTTTATTGAAAGCAGGAATATCGTTTGCGTCAGGATGCTTATGAATGTGTTTGTTTATTTCAAACCATTCTCAACAATGGGAAATTTACAAAATATCCAGTCAGATTCAAAGGTGAATCAAACGGGAATCTCAGCGAAGATTTCGCGATTTCTATAGAAGGCGCTGTTTGCATTGCGTTATCAAAGCAAGATGATTATTGTCGATCAAGACCATGCATTACCTCAGAAGAGACGGTTATGCAATTATTATTTTATCATTATCGATCAAGTCGATATATTATTTGGAGATCATCTCACCGTTACTATTCACGGGGGCGATATAAATATTCATGCATCGTGGAATTTATACACTGAAGAATCATGCATCGCGGAATCATGCATAGCGAAAATCATGCATCGCGGAAATCATGCATCGCGAGTCATTAATTATGCACGACGAGAATATTTCATGCCTCGTCGAAATTTATGCATCGCGAGAAGACTTCATACCTCGCTGGAATTTATACATCGCGAGAAGATTTCATACCTCGCTGGAATTTATACATCGCGAGAAGGATTTGTGCCTCGCTGGAATTCATGCATAGCGAAAATCATGCATCGTGGAAATCATGCATCGCGAGTCATTAATTATGCACGACGAGAAGATTTCATGCCTCGTCGAAATTTATGCATCGCGAGAAGACTTCATACCTCGCTGGAATTTATACATCGCGAGAAGAATTTATGCCTCGCTGGAATTCATGCATAGCGAAAATCATGCATCGCGGAAATCATGCATCGCGAGTCATTAATTATGCACGACGAGAAGATTTCATGCCTCGTCGAAATTTATGCATCGCGAGAAGACTTCATACCTCGCTGGAATTTATACATCGCGAGAAGAATTTATGCCTCGCTGGAATTCATGCATAGCGAAAATCATGCATCGCGGAAATCATGCATCGCGAGTCATTAATTATGCACGACGAGAAGATTTCATGCCTCGTCAAAAGTTATGCATCGCGAGAAGAATTCATACCTCGCTGGAATTTATGCATCACGAGAAGAATCCATGCCTCGTTGAAAATCATGCATCGCAGAAATCATGCATCGCGAGTCATTAATTATGCACGACGAGAAGATTTCATGCCTCGTCGAAATTTATGCATCGCGAGAAGACTTCATACCTCGCTGGAATTTATACATCGAGAGAAGTATTTATGCCTCGCTGGAATTTATGCACGACGGGAAGATTTCATGCCTCGTCAAAATTTATGCACGACGAGAAGAATTCATGCCTCGTCAAAATTTGCACATCGCGAGAAGATTTTATTCCTCGCTGAAAGTTATGCATCGCGAGAAGATTCATATCTCGCGGGAATTTATGTATGGCGAGAAGATATTTATGCCCCGCAAGAGGACATACACGGATAAAGAAAGAGCAATATTTATCCATCGGCCTCAACCGCATTCCTTATTTTGATAAAAGAAAACATCAAGAAGAGCATCGAAGATAGCAACAAAAGAGACATCAATATCGCATCAACATTTATTTGTTTATTTTAGCATCAAATGAAGAGTACACTGAAGATTTTATATACAAAGCACAAGGCATAAGCTTTATTTGCTAGATGTCAGAGCGATCGAGTCGACGTCGAATATTGAGGAGAACAAGGAAGTGTCGACATGGTAAAAGACACTGTCTCCCATCCTAATTGCATTTTTAAGGTGACGAGTTTTATCTCAGTCTTTGTTGAGAGCATCCGAAAGGATGAATTCTCCAAAAACCACAGGTGCGGACGACATCAAAAGGGATGCAGCACAACGTGGAACTTTTTCTTAGCAGCGAACTGGGACACAGTCCGAAGAGGAATGTCAAACTCTTAGGACGCGAGCAGAGGAGCGACTTCCACCACAATAGAACCACCCTCTCGAGGCATGTCGGTCTTTCTTTAGTTCTGTCAGTTTCAGTCTCGCATCCGGAAGTTCTGACTTATCGGAAGCAAGTTTCCAATCTGAGTGACAACTCGCCAAGAGCTTTGGAAATTATGTCCGTGTAAGTTCTTACCTATGGATGTGAAGAGCTCCACATTCATGGCTAAGAGGTTACAAGCCTCTTTTTCATACTCGTTAATCTGTCACTTGTCCAGAACCGAAGGTTATCTAGCATAATAGATTTGTTTTTCCACTGATCGAGTCGAACTACACACAGCTTGATTCCGAAAAGTTTAAGGATATGTAGGCGGATTCAATGTTGAAAACTCGGCTGTATTCCAACATTCGCTCTCGAATCCTATTCTCAAGCATTTCGATACCTTCATAATTCGGTATCGAGGTGGCTTTGATTTTTTTTTTCGAAATTGTGCGATAAATCAAGCTTATCGAACTACAAGTGGCCTGAATTCTCATATAGCCTGAGATATGTAGGAAACCCGTTTCAAGGGTTCGGCCGTAATTCCTAAACTCTTTGTCAAATCCTTCCTTTAAAATGAATGAGGTTGGTCAAAATTGGTTTGGTCAATTTCATTTTCCTTGAGTTGCTTGCATCAACCCAAGTAAAATGAGGGACAGTTGTTGACACCCAATTTTGACCCGCGTTTGGTATACATTAATTATCGAGCTTCCTAAATTTTCCAAATATTTTAAATTAATTAGTTTTATAAAATTTACGAATATAATAACATAATACATGAACTTTATGTTACTTCGAATACGTTTTAACATAATTGTCAATAATATATTTTTACATAATTATGTATATAAGTGGTATATTCTACGGTTATTCAAAAACCAAAATAATATATGTTCTTGTATATTAAGCAATCCATTAAACTAGTTTACTTTTGTATTTCGAATCACTATTTTTTAACTTAAATAATTTTATCACTAAATAGCGGAGCTCGTTAATTAAATCATACAAATTCGTTTTTCGTTTTAAGGTTTAGCCTTTACTTTATTTTTATTTCGCTATTTTTGTTCAATTAATTTGGCCATCCTTTAAAAAACCATTTCAGCCCACAGCATTCCTTTACCCTCCAGCCCAACACACTTCAGCAGCCCACCCTTTCAAGCAACCCAAACAATTCTCAAGCCCAATGCTTTTAATCCAAACATCCCAACCCACACTCAACAGCCCAAAACATTTAAAATGCCCAACCTTCCCTTTAATCCAGCCCAACTCTTGACCCGTTCCCCGACCCAAACCCCTGACCCGACCCATCCCCCTCCTCTTTCCCTTCCCTTCGTCCCCATTCCCAGAAAAGAGCAAAATTCCCAGGAAGAACGAAAAAACGCAGAGAAAGACAGACCCCCCACCCAACGGAAACTTCCCCAGACGCGTCTCTCCCTCGCGTCTCCCTCACACTCTCTCCCTCTCTCCCAAGCTCCCTCCCTCGTGCGAACCCAACGCGAGCAATCGCGTACGCTTCCCTCTCCCACGCGACCCCCCCCTGCAGCGAAAATCCCAGAAAAACAGGAAAACTCCAGAAAACGCAGACCTACGCGACTTCCCCCTCCCCCAACGTCTCCTTCTTCAACCCATCGTACCGTGTACAGTGCTTTGGGGCTGTGGCAGACCTGCGTTTCGGCTTCTTTTCAGAGATTGGCAGCCTTGAGTACAAAAACCAGCTGTATGTTTTTGAATTCATTTTGGGAAGGAAATCCCAAATCTACCCCGATCCTTTCCTAAAATTCCCCCGCCCTCCTACCCCAAGAACCCTAAACTCTCCCTTTCTATATAAACCCCGTCCGAGACAGAGTTGAGGGGTTGGCGATTCTGAGGTTGGAAAATTTTGAGCGGTGGAAAAACTTTGAGTTGACAAATTTTTGAAAATATTCTGTTAGACTTTTGGCATTGGACGATTTTTCTTTTAGAACTTGGGGGGTTAGAAACTGGTGTCCGAAAATTTGGTTGTCTGCTTTCTGAGAGAACTAGAGAGAAACGACTTAAGATCCTTAGAGCAAGTTCGAGAAATTCTTGTGTGTTTTCTGGTCGTGACCTCTTCCTGGCCAAAGAATCGGCGAGATTCCTTGCATTTGCGAACGAGGAAGAAGAAGAGGGAACATTTCGTCGCTAGTGTCGCGTGTTGAACTGCTTCCTCTGCTCGCTCGTCCCTGCTTCGCTGCTTTCGAAGAGGTAATTCCCCTGCTCTATCTTATTGCTTCATTTTATATTTTTTTTTCTTCGCTTCAAAAATGGCTGTCCTTCTGTTTGCTTTGTGTTCGGAAGTGTTGCTGCCGGTCATTACCTTCATTTTTTTCGTTTTGGGTTCAAACCTGTTAAGCATGTGAACGTTACATACGTGGTTTGTTTGCCATAACTGTAAAATGTTGTTGTGTTGAGTCGCGCGTATTCATGTCTTCGTTTGCTTCTTCATGTTTAACTTTCTTCCTCTCGTATCTATGCTAAGTCGGCTATTACTCGCCACCCATTCGATAACATTTGGTATGACGTCTACATCTTTAGAGGTTTCATCAACATAGTTGCACTATCACTGTCGAAACTCACGGGATTCGCAGTCAATATAATGGCTCTGCTGTTCTGTTTCTTTCGGCATCTTTCCGGCAGTCCTTCTTTTACTGATTAGCAGTTCGTTCAATTCTTAGTCGTGCTGTTCGCTCGTATTTTAAGTATTTAGGTTGGGTTTTGGCTGCTGTTAACTTGAGGTAGTGAAGGAATTATTTGAAAATCTATGGCTTTGTCGTTGTCTTCGTTGTCGATCATTATATTTCCTATGTTACTGATGTTTTAAAGGGTGATAAATGGGCGTGTCAGCAAAGTTTGGGTTGTTTGTTTTCTCTCTTATATGCTAAATTTAGATTTTGTTGGTATTCTGTCTTCGTTTAGCAATCAAAATATTAATGACTTTGGCCGTCTATCTTACAACGACTTAAAGTTTTGTTTTGGGGCAAATACAAGATGTTAAAGTTTGTTTTAAATGTTTAATTGCATGAAAGTGTTTCTTTTGTATTTATTTAGTTATTTGGTTAATATGCCAATTCTCACTTCACTTGTTTTTTTTTGTGTGGCACGTGAAATACCTTCTCGAGTCCATTTTGGGGGCTCTATCTTTCTCTACACATTCGGAAGAGCCATAAAGGCTCTAAATACCTTTCTATCGAGTCAAGGTAAACATGCAAGAATCAAAGTGCCATGAAGATTGAAGAGCTCGAAGAAATGGATCAGAAGATTCTTGGATTTTCTTTATATGTCGTATTTTGTTTGTAATGGGCATAAGCCCTTGTCGTCTTATTTTGTAGTCTTATCTTGTATGTTTAGATTAGGACAGGTAAAAAACGGGTTAAAAACCCAAAAGCAGGTGGGTCCAACACTCGGTCAAGGCGAACAGAACCCGAGTTTGGACCCAAAATCCCTCTCTCTCTCTCTCTCCTTTTATTATTCGTTTATATGTTTGCTTGAATGTCGTTAGCTAGGGTTAGAAAACTCCAAACCCCTTTCGAAACGTCTATCTATTTTATCAAAACTTGCAACTAAAACGTAATCTCAAAACGATAGGTTGTTTAATTCATGACTTGTTTAGATGAAACTTTAAAGAAGTTCAACTTTGGAATAGATTCGCAAACTGTAAAATAAACAATAAATATTTTAAAACATGTAAATTCGCCTAAGTAATTTTCTAAATAGTTCAACTTCAAAATTGCAAAAGTTAAAACAATAAATAGTCAAATTGTTAATCGCCGGAAAACCGTATTAGCGGAGTGTCTTAGGTGCCTTAAACACCTTCCTAAGACCCTAATATGAATCCCGAACCCCTTAAAAATGTTTCAAAAACAATTTTTTTCTGTTTAAGTTGTTTAGAAACAAAGTTTTCTTGATTTTTCTTAAAAATTAAGTGGCGACTCCTAAAAAGTCGAAAATACTCCTAAAATAAAACAAACTCTTTCGAAATCATAATTTTTTTCGATAAAACATATAATATCTGAAAATTTATCAGAAATAGAAGAATTAGAAGATTTGGATAATTTAGACAAAAATTATGTCTTAATAGAAATAGCAACAGAATTATATAATTTTAAAACAAGAATTCAAAAAATAGGACAAATAAAAAACCAACAAGACTTAGATAATATTATAAAAATCCTAGATCAAATAGAAATAATAGGCGAAAAGTCCTTAAAACATTGGGAAAATAACAAAATTGTGTGTAAACTAGACATTACAAACCCCGAATATATAATAAAAACTGTTGCGATAGAAGCAACTTATCAAGATCTGAAAGATTTTAGTATACAAATTAAAGAACTATTAGAGTTAGGAGTAATAAAAAGATCAACATCAAAACATAGATCGACTTCATTTATGGTAAGAAATCATAATGAAATAGTGAAAGGAAAAGCTAGAATGATAATAAATTATAAAAGACTAAACGATAACATTAAAACAAACGGATATAAATTACCAGATAAAATAGAACTAATACATAGAATACAAGGAAAAAGAATATTTAGTGAGTCTGATTGTAAATTAGGATATTCGCAGATAAAAATGCATCCGGATAGTATTGAATGAACAGCCTTTACATGTCCAGAAGGACATTTTGAATGGTTAGTCATGTCATTGGTTTAAAAACTGCGCCTCCAATTTTCCAAAGAAAAATGGATAAAATATTTGGAGAATACAAAAGGTTTGTCTTAGTATACGTAGATGATATGTTAGTATTCAGTAAGGATATAAAAGAACATTTAGGACATTTACAAACGGTGTTTAGGTTATTTGTTAATAATGGGATAATAATTAGTAAAAAAATGAAATTATATAAAAATTACATAAATTTTTGAGGAATTATATTAGGAGAAGAAAAAAGTAAACTACAACCTCATATAACCAAAAAAGCCTTAGATATGTCACATAGATTAAATAGTTTAAAAGACTTACAAAAATTTTTAGGAATAATAAACTATGCCAGACCATTTATTAAAGATTTAGAAAAACTTGCAGGACCATTATATTCTAAGACAGGAAGCAAAGGACAAAAAAATTTTAATATAGAAGATATAAAATTAGTACAAAAAATAAAGGATAAAATAAAAAATATTTCAGATCTTAATATGCCTTTGGAATCAGATTATTTAATTATCGAAACAGATGATAGTTTCGAAGGATGGGGAGCGGTATTAAAAGTTAGACCTCATAAATATAGTCCTAACCAAGAAGAAAAAATATGTGCCTACCAAAGTGGAAAATATAAAGAAAAAGGAAATAAAGCTAGCATAAACATTGAAATCCTAGTTGTAATATATGACCTGAATAGTTTTAGAATATACATTTTAAACAAACCAGAAATATTAGTAAGGACAGATTGCGAAGCTATAGTAAAATTTCATCAGAAAATTAATGAAAAGAGTAGTAGTAGAAGACGATGGTTAAATTTTTTAGATACTATATCTATTTATCAATCTATAATATTTGAGCATATAAAAGGAAATGATAATCATATAGCCGATCAATTAAGTAGATTACTAATAAAAGTTTAACTTTTACAGAATGAGACCATTACTACCAGACAAGGGTAAAAGAGTTTAACCTTCAACCCCAGACTTTGAAGACTCTTACAAACAGACAATGTTATCAAATTTACATTTTAGACCTCTAGACAAAATTGATGATGTCAGAATAGAAAGACTGCAGTTTGGACAACAAAACTTAATAGCATATGAACCGTCTAATTGGACATTCAGACATTTGTCTAACTGTCAACTAGACAAACAACAAACATGCCTTATAGATAATATATGGATAGCACATAATAAAAAAGACACTAAATACGTAATTGCCGTTTTAAATGCTTTAGGATATTATTTTACTAACAAAAATAAAGAAAATAGATATAAATATTATGTGGTAATTTATGGTAAAACAAATGGTGTTTTTCAGACATGGATAGAAGTTTAGACTCTATTAAAGGTTTTCAAAAACCTCTTTTTAAAGGCTTTAATGATTTTACAGAAGCTTTAAAATATGTTAGAGGGATATTAGGACCAAATTACTATATTTCTCCAGCCCTTAGACAAAACCAAGATAAAACTCCACAATACAACATCCAAAAGGATACAGACAAAGTAATATTCTGTGATCATCGCTCATCCATGACCGAAGCATTTAAAAGGCGAAATCTAAGAAATGAAGCTCTAATGCAAGAAAATGTCAAGCTCAGGGAAAAACTCCAAAGAATGGAAAGCAAAGGTCAGACTAAACAAGATGTACAAACTCAGACAGATATACAGGGTTTTCCATCCCTAATAAAAATGGATGAGATGGGTGTGCATTCCCCACTGAATGTTAAGAAATCCACTGTATCGGATGAAGATACAACTAGTCCGGTTCAAACGGTAGCCGATAAAGACTTATCAAATCCGTTTATGGCTGTCACTTTGCCAATAAGTGAAAATGAAGAAAGTTCATCTTCTTCTCAGAATAGATGAAGACTACCACTATCTTTTACCCAAAACCTGAAACAGAAAACTAAAGACATAGAATTTCTCATTACCAAAACAGTAGAAAAACTACGCAAACAAAAACAGGAACAAGACAAATACATGATTAAAGACCCAAGCTCAATTCCAAGCCAGAAAAGTAGTCAAAAAAATTCAAAAGAAAACTTAGAAACAATGCAGTTTGCCTAAGATCCTAATGATGATGACTCTGGGATGAGTTTTGATTCTATAGCGTTGCATAACTTAGACACATAATAAAATTATATATAATAAAATTATGCAATCAAGAGGGGTGCTTCTTTAGACAATCGGTGAGTCCCACTTTACTCACTACCACACATTTGTGGAAAAACTGTTGGGACATACTTAAAAGGATAAGACAGATACCAGACCACAAGCACAATAATGCAAGAAAAGGAACATCATTTCACGTGACGATGGGGCCCAGAAGTGTACCCGACTGAGATGATAAAATTCTTTTTTCATTTGAAATTCGAAGTTTGAAGTCCGAAGATCTCTATAAAAGCAGGCATTATCAAGAGAGGAACAACAAGAAGAAGAAGAAGAAGAAAAAATCCTTAGCTAAAAAAAAAAAGAAGTCAGAAATCCCTTTCAAAAATCCCTAGCATAAAAAGTCCTCTGTAATATAAAGCTTGTACTAAGTTTGAAGAAGTTATTTTTCTGTAAGTTTTTGGGTTTCTCAAAAGGAAAACTTCACTCCGTTAATTATGTAAGTTTTCATCTTTTAGATCTAGTAACTTTCCATATATGTAAATTATGCTTGTTTATTTTATGTGAAAACTGTTTAATATACTTTCTTTAATATGAATTTATGTTACTTAGTATATGGTTAGTCTCTTAGCCCCTAAAAAGCATCGATGGATTAACCTGTAAATTCCTAGGAATCTGATAGGTCATGGTGAATGTTCTTAAGGAAGAACTATTAATAACCATATCCGGGGTGTGGTTAAAGAAGACTTCAATTAGGAACAAAAGCTAAGTGAAAGAAATGAACAGTAACAATAGATTCATTAATGGACAAAGTCCATAAAAAAAAAGAATACTAGAAACTTATACTGAAAACTACATAATGAACAAGAGAGTGTAGGAGTACTGAGTAGGATTTTACAATAAAAAGTTTCATCAAATAACAAACACACCACTTATTATATTGAAATATATCTCCATATTATTTGGTATATATATTATTTTATTCTCTTTAATCCTATTTAAATAGAAGAAATCAAGAAGAATTGTTTTATTTTCTCACAGTTTCTATGCTAATATTCACATTATTTTGTTCTTTCAACTCTTTTTACATTCTCTTCTTTAAATTTTTGATAAATTAAAGTAATACTCTATCAAAAATATGAATCAATAGTCAAAAAGTGTTAGAACAAAGTGAATTGAAAATTCTTTTTCTATTTCCTCTTAGATTTTCAACAAGCATAGTAAAATGTGCGTACAAAATTGTTAACTTCTTGAATCAAATTCTATGTTAACAATTTATATAATAATTGTCCGAGTAAGCAAATATTTTCCAATGTTAAATTGATAAAATCTTATCTATAGCTAATAATTGAAAAAGAAATCAAATAAATCATTTATAAAAAAAAATAATAAGTATACGTTGCATTTAAAAATGCAAGCTTTTTTTAATAAAAAAATGTATATGAAGATTTTTTAAAATTTAGGCCTCTAATTGAAATTTCGCTTTAGGCCTCCGAGTTCGTTGAGCCGCCCCGAGTGTCTCATTTATCTTGAATATTCAATGACAAAATAGTGGTAGCTCTACTTTTATAAATGACTAGAAAAACAAACTAGCTAATTTACCATATACCACGAAACCACTTTGGGGAAACAACACATCCATTGAGATAAACATTTAACAAATGAGAAAGTGATACATTCCCCATAATTAATTCATTACTCCAGGGAAAAAATAATAACAAAAAACAATAGTTCAAACCAATATGTTCAGTTTACGAGTAAATAAACAAACTTGATAAAACAAATGACATTTCCATGTTGCCTTAACTAAAAATATATGTGAAGCAACAATATCCTGAAAATGAGATTCCTTAATAAAATCACCTCACATTCAGGATTTACACAAAAAAAAAAATCACTGTAAGCACTCCCTCAATGAGTCTCATTCTTCTCTCTCTCTTAAAAGCTTGAGAAAAGTAATCAGCCTGCTAGAAACAAGAAGCCGATGCGCTGGACTAGAGGTGAGTAGCACAAAGAAAACAAACTATAAGCCTTGGGCCCTATAAAAAAAAAACACCCACTAGAGTACAACTTGACACAGGCTACTAGTCCTCGACGAAAAAGTGATCAAGAACTGACAACATGGGAATCTACTTCGATTAGCCACATGTTAGATGATATATAACCTATCTAAATGCTTGTTATTTTCAGACAAACTTACCGACCCCCAGATCTCTGTGACGTATGCCTCCGGCTGGGGACTTGGAAGTCTATAATCCCAAAATGAATGCATGTATCTCATCCCAACTGGAAACAGTGTAAAGAATACCAGACATCCCCGTCCAACCAGAACAGCTACCTTCAGCCAGTTCTCTCTGTTTTGTTACCAAACCAGAGAACAAAGGAACAAAGGAAACACCAAACTGGTCGCCTAGTCTCTTGAGGCCAGCACTCATACCAATCACAATGCCCACATCTGCATTGAGCAGGCAAAGAAAGTCACCAACTGAACCTCCAACGTAAACTGTAGTATGTTTGCCATTATTCTCACGGGACTTCAGGATGTCGTTAAAGGCTTGAAGCTTGTCCATAGGAGATTCCATCTTCTTAATCATGTCGCCAGTGGTAACAGATCCTTCATAAGGTAACTCATTTGAGTGCACATGTAACTCTGGTAAGGCCCCTGTTAATGGGAGAGAATATCAACCAACAGCTTAAAGTTGAAGAAATCAATACATATCTAACAGAAGAGAATTCCAGATAACATAATTTTTTCTTTGTCCATAGGAGTATGATGGAATATCAACTCCAAATCACTCTCCCAAAACTAAATGTTTACACAACCTTTTTTGCTGGATCAAGTTAAACTGACTTTTTGGATTTTGTTAGCTCCCTAGTCATATATAGATACATTGTAAAGGGATTGTCTAACTCTTACTTGTACACTTTAGTACTTCTGCCTTATAAGTTGCAATAATGCATCTTCTTGATGTTTTTCAATGAAATATCATTACTTCATCCAAAAAAGAAGAGGATATCCACATCTATAGGTACACAACCTAGTTCCATTCACAAGTTCTTTTAAATCTCATTAGTGCTCACATCTGCACTATTTGATTAAACTACAGAATACCAGGCATTATTATCCACTATCCCTGTGTGCAATTTGTACAATTTTTGGGTATGTACAAGAAAATGAATTTGATTTCCTGTTTTGATCACATTCAGCCAGCTAGTTTATTACATACTGGAGATGTTTCCATTGCTTTGTGCTCTGCAGCAAATTATTTAATGGAGTGAAAGCTATTCACTTTGGTGATCAACCTTAGAAAATTCCTATTAGTCTCTACTCGTACTTTCTCCTTCAATGAGATGCATAATCATCTTTCCCTGTGAATTCTCTATCCCTCATTGAGATCTCTTGCGTGGATTATCTTAAATTGTCATCTTTATAACGCGAGATATCCACTATTCAGCACTCAAAACTTTCATATTGGTGACTTTTCTGATATAATGCCTAATCTGAAAATATAAAACTCAATGAAGTGTATGATCAGGCAATAAGCTGAAACAAGCATACCTGAAGAAAAAGCTGATCTGATGAGATCTCCAGACCAGCAATATGACAGTATATGAACATCAGCATGCATGTTTTCACGTCCCAAAATTTCTTGTAAAACATTTTTGCAACCGTTTTGGAAGACGAGGTGCTCCCCAACCCGTTTTATGTCTTCCTGACTCAACCCTCTTAATACACCAGAATGAACCACCATATCATTTGCTCTACTTTCAAAATCAGATAGCTGCACTAGTGCTTTACACAGACCCTCATAATCAAACCTCCCAACTGCGAAAAATTGGAGATGTCTTAGGGCTTCTCATTGCCGTAATATTATGCTAAAAAGAGGCATCTACAAAAAGAATAGATGAAGACTACATACCTGTTTCACTAGGCCTGATGCTTTCTATGCATTGCTCATATTCCTCAATATACTTGCTGGAAAGATTGCTCCAAGTAGTCCGAAGATCAGCTGCAGAAATATGAACATATGGGGATTCACAATCTTCCAGGTCAGTCTTTGCTGCTGCAATGATAGCAACATCTGCCAAAAGAGCAGAGGAATCAACAGCACTGCAGGTCATGTCAAAATCACAAAACAGAGTAAGATTGCATTCTGCTGGCTCTTGGACTTGAGAAATGGGGGTTATAGTGGATTGAGTAATTGACTGAGAAGCAATGAATTCCAATTCAAGTTTCATAGCTTGGTGATATAGCTTTTCCACAACATCAAGTTCCTCGCCAGTCAAGGTAACGCTTAGTTTATCCAGCAAGTCCTCAATCCTTGAAGCATTTGCCTAAGTACAAAATCATTACAAGAGAGCAGTTAGACGAATTCCAACTAGAGTTACCTGCCATTTGGTTAAGAAAACCCTATAAAAACAAAAAAATAATGCATTCCTTAAGAATCAAACACACCTCAAAACTTTCTGAACATAGACAGTCGATCCATCTCTCATAGATGTTATTGCTCTCTTCACGGACTAGAACAGACTTAATCTCCTTGCTAAGAAAGCTGTAAAGCCTCATACAGGGTGCAATTGCACTAAGTGCATAGGCAGCAAGTCTCGTCTTCTCAAAAGGAGTCACAATTTTACCACGACCTTTCTCCCCTTCAACTTTTCCTGCTGCTGTGGCCAGCAAAAAGTCAGTGTATCTAACTGTGGCACTGTCACAGGTGCTAACTTCTGGAAGTTCAAAGCCCCATTCCTGCATTATGATATATCCTTAAAAACTGAAGATGGACATTACCAATAAATAATACTGACAGTATGGACTACAGACAGCTCTACAACAAGCTGATATGATTAATGCAAGAACAGTTGCTTTTTAGACTTTATCCATTCTTCGGAAAAAATCAAAACATTTTGAAGAGGTTCCAATAAGTGTACAACAACCCATCAAACCACTGGACTCTCATTTTTCTTCTCTTTGTCATATTTCACTTCACATCTTATGAACACGTAAAACAGTGAGCTTCTAACCCTAAAAAAATCTTCTAGTAGTACCCCCAAAATTAGCACCAAGAGATAAACTACTAGATCAACAGTTTATCCGTCAAAATTCATGTATTCAATTAAACTACTGAAAAACAAGTTCCTAAATGAGAAAGATGTCTGATTGTCTCCTTTCCGCCCACCTCCATCCCCAAAATCCCCATCCCACCACCACATCCTTCCCCCTCTCCTCCCTCCATAGTGTTTGAATAGATTATATACAAATGTTTTTGGGACAATATGTTATGCTTACTTGGCAAACACTAGAAAATAGTAAGAAACCATTTATTTTTTTAAAAAAACATGTTCCTTAATACCAAACACGCCTATGCCTCTATTCCAGATCTCACACTAACCCAACATAAAACTACAATACAAATCTCTAACAAGACCAATAAGTTTATATAGCAATCAACACTTGAGCCTTAATCCTAATAAGATCATCATTTACTAAGTGTTAATCTCAACTAGTTGGTACCATCATTTGCTTTCATCCTATGTTGGTGTATCAATTTCAATATGAGCAAGAGAAATTAACCAGATAGGGGAAATTCTTATGCATAGGTGTGTAACTTACCCGAACAAGATCATCTTGATCTTTAAGCTTCCTTAACACACGCTTTCTCATTACACCAATAGCTTCCTTATCTTCATCATCATCAGCATAATCCTCCGCCAGCTCATATCTATAATCAATGAACATATTCCATAGAAATCAGCAACCAGAATTTCCCTTCAATACCAAATTAATAAATAGCTATATAATAAAGTGAGGGGGAAAAGGGGGTCTTACGCGTGAGCAAAAGCTTGAAGAAAATAGACATCTTGAGAGATACAGTGAAGAAATGATTTTGAATCTAAAGTCCCAGATGCCAAACAAACGATAAAAGGAGTATAAAGAGCAGATAAAGATTCGTTTTTGAACTTGACCCAAAGCCTCTTTGCTATCCCACCATCATCTGGGGTTGCTTGAAATCCTTCCATTATCATGTCCAACTTATCAAACTAATCTGAGGTTGTCACAACAAGTAAGAGCAGCTATATCAAGATTGGCAACTTTGTTTGAAAAAAGACGAAAAGGGTGTGTGGTAGACGTGAGAAAGAGTCGATTTTTCTTATAGATTTGGTGTAAAAGGGAGAAATGGGGAGGGAATGCGCGTTTGTTTGTGAGAAGACTAAGTTTTAGTTGTTCACAGGTCGTCTCTGACCAAAGAAAGATAAAAAGATGATGAAAGAAGGAAGAAGAAGAGGATCAAAGAGTTGAATGGAGGTTGTGGGGATGTAAAAGGGGGCGCTAAATGCGGTGGTGGCAACGAAGCAAGCAACTTGCAGGTACACCATACGGAATTGTCCTACTCTCTACTTTTTTTGAATTTTTCTACTTACGGAGTTCGCACTAAGTTCAAATAGCATATTACGTAGGTTATTTGGAGTATGTTCTCAATAAAATTTTATCGCTCGATTAAAATAAAGGAAACTTACGTAGAGTAGTAACCATTTAGCCTATTTAGATATTATAGTTACGATTTAAGAAAAATATAATTTACGGTTGTAGTTTCCTCAATTCTTATTAATCGTCTAATTATAAATTTAGGATTTGTATAATTTGGTTTCGGATTTATAAATTCATAGTTTTGTATATGTTTACCCTAGTTATTTTTATATGATTTACGAAAAATTCATATTTATTGTTTATATATTGGCAAGCGAAATATACAAGTTCGTTTTGGAAAATTCATAAATATATAATTTGTATATATTTATCATATTTATATTTTTGCAAGTGAAATATACAAACGAATATAATATACAAACCACAATATTCATAACGAATAAAAATATAAATATAAAGCACAATTATCAAAACTATAAATATATAACTTTATTTTATTTGCTATTTTTAAAATATTATCTTGAAATAAAATAGTTTTATCATTACACCGCAACTCATAATGGTCTACCTACGGGCTGCTACTTTACTATAATTCAAACTACCCACCTCTCACCCCTTCTTCCTTGTGAATCCAACTTATTACTATCACATTCTTTTTATCATACAATTAATAATAGTAGATTTTGTTAATATCACAGGTCAAAACAAATGAACAGTAATATTTAAGTCTATGAAATGGTCAAAAATTGAAACTTGAGTTTTGTTTTTGAATGGAGTTAAACGATATAATTTTTATTAGTTTGATATTTTATTTACAAATTATTCAATAAATTGATTGATTGATATTACAAAATTGACTAATATTAATATCGTCTATGTATAATAATAGATAAATCAAATGTTTGAATGGATTAAATTACTGTGATTCTTTTCTCACACAATCTCATTATAAAGTGCTTATTAATTATATTGTAAATCTCAAAAGCCAAAACAAAAATAAATAGTATTATGTTAGAGTTGACCAAATTACTATTGATTCTTTTTTCACACAATTAGATTACTTATTTAAGTGTTCATTATTAAATATGTGGAGAAGGCTATAACTATTAGATATAGGACAAAAATGACATCTTTGATAGCAAATTAGCTTAATAATGTTTGTATTTAGAGTCGTTAAAATGAGTTATGTCATCAAATTGGCTTAGCTCATGGGGCCAACTTAATTTAATTCAACTTGTTATAATTGAGATAAAATTAGAATAATATTTTTCAAGTCTATTTAAAATTAGGGTCTATAAGTTAGGCCAAAATAAATCTTTGGTCCTGGAGGCTTCATCGAAGTTGGGTCAGGATTGATCCATGGCTAAATATATTAATTAATTGAATTAAAATAACTCAAAAAAAAATTAAGGCATTATTGTTTTTTAGTTTACAAGTTTATTTTTTCAAAAAGTACTTATTAGTCAAAAAAGATTATTATTATTTTTAAATAATGATATTTATTTCTAGATTTTATCTAGAATTATTGAAGCAGCATTATTATTTGTCATATTTGATATAAAAATCTTTTCATTTTCATGATATATTTTAGATATTGAATTATAATTAGAAGCACCACTAATCATATGTAATGTATGTTATGATTGTAACTATTATGTGCTTTCATATTATTTTGTTATGCATGTTAAAAACTTAATATATGGTCAAACTCATAAACAGATCTCTAAATTTGTTAGCTTTTTCTCCTCAGGTATTGCAACTACGTCATTTTCCTATTGATTCATTGAATCACTCATAATTTGTTCCTTTTAAACACTGTTGGTTGATTTTGATTGGCCTTTCTATTGTAAATGTCTTCAATTGTGTTAGTATTATAATAATTTTGATTGAAGGAATGAAGACAAATTATGTGTTGGTCTCAATTGTTTTCTAATGTGTTCAAATGACTTGAAGTAAAACACAATCTTTCTCGAACATTTTCATTATCAATTGAACTAATGAGTTCTGAAACAAAATATGTATCTCTAACAATACCCCTCACAAAATCTGGTTACCTATCAGCCAATGATATTTAAAAGGAACAAATTATGGGTGGTTCAATGATTCAATACGAAAATAACATAGTTGAGATATCTGAGAGGAATAACCCAACAAGTGCAAAGATCCATTTATGTATTTAGCCTTAATATATTGACATAAATTCAAGTTTGATTTAGATTGAAAAGAAAAAATATATTATTTCATCCTTTTAGTTTTGGGTTGGGTTAACCATTTCAAGGTCCTTTCAAACGACGAATCGGTTCATTCTAGCCCATCAAATTTCTTAGCTTACTGGCTTAAGACTGAACTAATCTATTTTGACAACTCCACTCATATCCCATTAACAAACTTCTAAGTCTAAATGTATCCCTATGTATAAACCTATTATTTCTGTAGTTGAGATGGACTTCATCTTGATTAAAAAAGAAAGAGTACCTCACTTACATCTTATATATTTTGTCTCTCTTTTTTTAAAAATTAAAATATGCATAATCATTTTCGGAAGTTTTCATCTTTTTGCTCCTAAGAGATAAAGGATGTTTACTATCTGAGCAATCCCTCTTGTTATTTTCTTTAGGGGTATACATAAGTCAGTTCGATTTTATAGCTAAAAATATTATTTATAATCTACTTAGTTAATATTTTTTTAGTTACTTTATAGTTTTCAATAGTTATATATTTTCTCTCATATTTGGACTTGTAAATATTTTATTTTTTATTAAGATCCGAAGTTACAATTATATTGTTGTAGTTTTTCAAATTTGAAGTTAACAATTTACTTTTTAAATATTTTTTGTATTTATTTTGCTTCTAGCCTTTAATCTTATTAATTTATCATAATGAACGTTGATATTTCAAAAAAAAAAATTATTTTGTACTCATGTGAATTTTACGGTCTTTTCAAAATTTTATATTCACTTAACATTTATAAAGTTTAGTTTATCACACATGTAAGTGAAAAAATATTTGATCGCCTTTTCAAATATCATATAGTTGTAAAAAATCGAAAGAACCAAAAAAAAGAAAAAAACACGAAAGAACCGACTAAAGCCAAACAAAAAAATCGACTTTATATTGTTTGATTTGATTTTTAGATTTAATAAACCGACATAATTGGTTTAGATTTTTCTAATTATATATATATATATATATATATGTCGGTTTGGTTTGAGTTTAGTTTGACTTTTTTTCTTCTAGTACCAAACCAAACTACAATCGTTTTTTTTTTTTTGGGTTCGATTTGATTTATCGGTTTGGTTTTACTTGTACACCCCTAATTTTCTCATAAATTTATTAGTAAAAATCGGGAAAAAAAACTTAGCGGGTGTTTACATCAAACCAATATACTTTTCGTTATTATTTGATTTAATGAAGTAAAATACATGTTAACTAATTGTGGTTAAGTAAAATGAACTAAAAATTTAAACGCATGACCACATGTATATATTGGTTAATGTAATCATGTAAACACCCGACAGGTAAATTTTACTCGTAAATATATATATATATTTTTGTTCTTGAAATTATTCTTCATAGAAAATCAAAGTATATTTATTATATGCGACTTAATTGTTATAAAGGAGCGTTTTCTACAAGCATCTAAAAAACCTTTAAAATGGACACATCAATTCACAAATCAATGTGACGAGTTGATTTGTATTCAAACCAAATATTACAAAAGTCCTGGTACTTTCATGATTAGTATTGTCATGACCCAAATCAACCGCACAAACCCAAATAACCGAATCTGCAAAATGAAGTTTAAGAATAAGTCATGGCGGATTCAGAAATTAAACTTAGGGGTTTGGAATTTGAAGAAGAAGCTCATATTGTAATGTAAGTGCGTGGTGAGCATATTAACTTTGACATGCTTTTTATACAAGGTATTTCATTGGTTGATAAAAGCTAACACTAAACTAATCAAAGATATTGAAAACAAAGTTATGTTGATAAAAAAAATTATTAGATCCTTTGTATTACATAAGTTAATTTTTAAAAGACGTGAAATTAAAGGATGTAAAGGGAAGTGAGAAGGAGAAGGAAAATATTTATCTTAACCTGCTAAATTTATATTAACATTAAACATTTCTTCCTATTTTTACGCTGGACCATTGAACATTATTAAAATTTCTTGTACTTTTTATATTTTATTTTGCATTTTATTTTTTTAAAAAAATTAGTATACATTCAAACACATATTACTAGAAAAATTATCAAGATTCTCTAAAAGTGTGTAAGTAGATAGATAAATGACATCGTCAAATTTTTTAATTCATGTAGTTTAATTTGCTAGGTTAGTCATCACTTGCTGAAAAATAGTGAATAAATCAAATAAGTTTAGTTTCCTTCTCTGTAAAATAGAATTGAAAAAATAGAAAAGAAATTCCATGAATTCTATTAAATATATATTATTAAAAGGCTATTGCGATTTTTAGTTTCTTCACTCAATGACATCTAATTTATCCTTATATATATAATTTATCATTTTAAAAGAGTTGTACATAAAATTATGTTGAAATAAAATGAGTAACAGATATAAGAAGAACAAAAAAAATGCGTTCAGTAAATTTAAACAAAAAAAATTGAAAAAAGACATAAAAGAGAAAAAATAATGAAAAAAAGGATGGTCCAAGTCCAAGCTAGCGTTTGACCATAAATTTCTAAATATTCTTGGCAAATATTATTTGATTGAAAACTTGGGTGAAATTTCACCATGTGTTTGGCAATGGTATTTGAGAAATATATTTCATTTTTTTAGAAAAATATGATTTATATTTTATACCCATATGTTTTAAATAAGTTTGTATTACTAGTCAATTGGATCTTCGTTACAACAAGAGAAAATGATCAAAAGTCCCCTCAACCTATACCCGAAATCCCAACTACACACTCCAACTTCACGGGTGTCTCATACCCACCTAAACTATATTTAATCTATTTTCTACCCACCCTAAGTGCTGACCTCAACACATAAACCAAATAAGTCAAGCTGCGTGATTCCACGCGGTGGGACCCACACCTAGAAACTCCTTTTTCTTCTTTTTCTCCCTTTTCTTGCTTTTTCCCCATTTCTCTCTAAACTGAAAGAAGAACAACGGAAGCAAGAAAATTTCAAAAACCCTCTTTTCATCTCCTACTCCACTTTTGGTTATCATCAAACAATTCTGCATCATCAAAAGTAAGAGCATTTACATCAGATGATTCTGAATTATCAAGTGATATCACCAAAATCTTCTTCCCGAATCTAATTTCGACCTAGAAGTTTACTATTTAAGCAAAATACCGTGTTTGCATCTCACTACAACGTTGAGCATTGGGTCTGATTCATCCATACAAAGCGTGTTCAAGTTTTCAATTGCCATTTTTGATGAATTTCGAAAAAATTCTAACTTCTAATTAGAAACCTAAATAAGAAATTAAATCAGATTACAAACCCTAAATTCAAGATTTGAAGTACAAATAAACATTAACAACTAAACCCTACTTTATTTTGAGAGAAATTCGTGAATTTCTTACTAAAGAAATAAGGATTAATGGTGGGGGAAAAAAGAAGTAATGAGTATTTAAAAGTGAGGAAGATGACTGCAGGAGAAGGGGGAAATTTTTCGTCAAATTTTGCTTCAAACGCGCCTAGTGGCGGTGACAACACCTCCCATGACAGGTAAACACTTAGGTGGGTAGAAAATAGATAAAAATATAGTTTAGGTGGGTAATGGGACACCCGTGAAGTTAGAGTGTGTAATTGGGATTTCAGGTATAGGTTTGGGGGGGGGGGGGGGGGCTTTTGATCATTTTCTCTTACAACAATAACAAATAGTGTTCATGATACTAGAGCAATGTGATAATTTGGAGTGAGCGCAACAAGCATCATTCCATACATCGTGAAGTAGAAAGCACATGACTTTTTTATCCTTAGTCATTTGTTCATCATTTTCATCAATTATCATATCATCATTTAACATTCACTAAATATTTCATCACTACTTTGGTGTTAACGCAAAAAATTATGTAATATAACGCAAACAACAACTATAGATGGTGTTTTTGTAAAGGATAAAAGTTTGGGGTAAAATTTCAATTTGTAAAAGATCCAAATAATGAGATTTGAGCCAAATATTAGAAAAAATTAGTTTTGTGAATTTGGGATATTTGCCAAATAATGGCAAAGAGTATGGACAAACACTATTTGCCACGTTTTTTCTTAAATATTATTTGAAAAAAATCTATGGCCAAACGGACCCCAAAAGTTGAGCCCAATTCCATGCGTTAAAAAGGGTTTGTTGCGCATGGCATTCGATCAAACCCACGACACAAAAGCCACTATTGAACTCCTTAACCACTGAGCTAAAGTTTCTCACTTATTTTTAGAGGGCTCATTTTAATATATGTACACACCAAAACAAAATTTGGCCCTATATATATAATATAAAGTTTTGACCGATGGGATTCAGGTGAATCCCCTGGACACGACCTAGGTCCGCCCCCACCAACAAGCATAATCAACATTAATAATACAACAACAACAACAACAACACAATATATGAATCTTGAGAGGGTGGAGTGTATAAAATTTTTATTGATGCATTGAAAAAGTAAAGAGTTTGTTTCTGAAAAATCCTTGGCTTAATTAACGAATATTGGAGTAGCTAACAAAACAATACAAAAATAAAGAATACATACATAACATACCAAAGAGGGACAACAACCTACAACAATATAAGTCTTAACATATTTTCATAGAAGTAGTGAAATAAGTATAATATCCACAATAGGCTCCATTGGCTCTAACATAATATATATATACACAAACCGACATAGCAAATTATACCACAAGGACAAGCTCAACGTGGAAAACAAATTTCGTCAAAGACCCAACTAAGATCATCAATATCAAAGGGTGCATTTATGTGTTGATATGTGAGTTTTCTAGTTCTCCATGTAAACAAGCGAAAAAAATTGAAGAGGATATTTTAAACCCTCCGCCAATCTAGGGTCCACTTCATATGTTTGTGTAATATCCCTCTTTGTCATTTCTGTATTTTTGTTTTTGTGCGTTGTTAAGAGCGTTTTCATAGCGATCCCAAGTCATTTTTTATTTCAGTTCGATCACCTGATCGTTCGTTTGGTTATTGTGTGAGTTTTAGTGTTTTGGAGCTTATGAATCTTGAACTATCATTTTCGATCAAAAGTTCAAGAAGGTGACATCGAAATCCAATTATGACAATTCCATCAAACTTGGAAGGGACATTTCAAGGTGGTATTATGGTCGGCATGACTCCTAAGGTTTTCAGTGTGAGTTTGTGCGATTAAGCATTTTAACTTTAAGTTTAAGCCTAAGTTTGACTTTAGTCAATATTCTGAGTAAATGCGCTCGAAACGAGAATTCCGTCAGCGCAGTTAGTTTCGGAATATCAATTTTGGTCTAGATTGACCCTCCTTTTGTGTCCCGAGGTTTTCAATATTTTTTTGAGCCCTTTTGTGATTTTTGACTTAAAATGACATTTGGGTATGGGACCCACTTTTTATCAAGATGACCTTGTATGGAAATTCCGACTGTGCCATTGAGTCAAGAATATCAAATTGGGTATACTAATTAAAACTATAGATATATGACGTGAAGAAGAACTTAGTTTCTCAGTGTAATAGTCTTACATACTTGAAAGAACAAAAGTTCATGAGAGGAATTTGATAGAGGCTTGAAACCCTAGGTCTTGCTCTTCTTGATACTTGCTCTAAGTTTTGTAGAAGAATAAGAGTATATCATGATATACTCTACAAACAAATGCTAAAACATTGAGATTTAATAAGAAAAAGACATAAATTATCTCGAAAAACTCATGATGGGTCGTGTCCATAAGGACCATCCACAACTCGTGGAGTCACTTCTCATATAGTGAATTCTGAAATTGAGGTTGACTAACGACTTTCAGGATCGAGTTCACAGGACCTTCTATGGCTCGTGGAAATTAGACTAAATGTTACATCTTTGAACTCATTGACCTCATTCATGACTTGTTGACGCTGGTCGTGGAAATTCGTACTAAAATTTTAGGTTGGATTTATGCTAAGTGCTAAGTATTCATAGGTTCGAAATCTGAGGTATTACGATATCTCCCATTTCAAATCATCCATCCTCGAATGATAGGAAAGTTGTAGTTAACTCAACTAACTTCCCCGAACTTAACTTCTATTGAAGTCATAACCTTAAGAAAGAAGATACAAGCACGAACATTTCGAGAGAAAAGCATATGTGTTGAATCTAAAATGAGAGAAGTACTCTTAGCTTCAATATCTTCATCATAAGGAACGAACAAGTGATAATATCTCGCTTTTAATGCTCAACTCTCACATATTGACAATTGGGACACTAAGCCACAAACTCAATAATGTTTTTTTTTCCATCCCGCGCCATCAATGGATATCCTTAATATCGGGGTACATCTCCAAGGGTGAATAGAATAACATATACAAAACCAATTTAATAAAGATTTTCTTATTGGGCTAAACTATTGTCCAGCCCATGTTTTTGAGAAAGTTTTTAGCCCAATTCCAATATAGAAAAATTTGGCGGGAGTGTATTGTAATGGTGGTTGGCTCAAAAATACACAGTATGGGTAAGCTAATCTAAACAAGTGAGTGGCTGTCATTGTTACAACCAGACTCAACACATCCATCATCTGTTTTTAGTCTATTCTCTCTCCTCCATACTACATTCTCTGTCTCTAATGGCGACTCTTCAATCTCTCGCATTTTCCCCTGCACTTTCTCACACTACGCATCAGCCTCGCTCTCTTCTCGGTATGTAACAAAATCTGTTTATCTAATGATGTATCAGTGATTTTGTCAGATGTGTATCGGAACTCGAAATGTAGTACGCTTACTATCTCAGAGTCTTCGACACAATAGGTGTGGAATTCCCATTGTATAATTAACCCTTTTTTCAATACTTTCCCTTTGACACCGAGTTTAAGAAACTAAAAAACAGGTATGAAACTTGTGATCTGAAATAAGTCATGATTGTTTTGCTATAAATCATTTTAAAATTAAGATCAAGGGTAAAATTAGCATTTTTAACTTCACTTGTTGCTAAATATAAATATAAACGTAAAATCTCATAGTGCTAAGACTTAATTATATCATATCTCTATTTTTATTACAATTTACAAAAATTCCAAAAAATTAAGAATTTCGGATACATCATCCAGTGTCCCAATTTGAAATACATCACTCAGTGTCCCGATATATAGTGTCTCGATTTTGGATACATCACTCAACGTTCAATACATCCGCTTCCCAATAATACATTACATTTGTTGATACAAGATACACCTGTACTGATATATAGCTCAACATCCCGATACATTGCGTAAGAGTGATGTATTCGAGAATATGAGAGATTTTGTAATTTTTTCAATTGGCAGAGAATATGGTAAAATAAGTTGTGTATCTATGTAATTTTTCCAATATAGAAATGTGTCGTTCTTTTTGAAATTGATTGAAAATTTGGGAAGGAGGGAGTAGTATATTAGTGAACATAGTTGATCAAAGTTGATAATTGTTGTTTGTGTCATGTACTGTAGGAATAGCATCAAGGATAGTTCATCAAAGTTCAGGTTCTTCGTTCAATGGCCAACGATTGTGCCTATCCCGTTCGCGTTTTGCTACCGATATCCAAAACAAGAAAATGTCCAGACTATGTATAGTGATGGTTCAACCAAAAATTCAGTTCATACAAGGAACTGATGAGCAAACAATACCAGATGTGAAACTAACAAAGTCAAGGGATGGAACAAATGGTATGGCTATATTCAGGTTTGATCAACCCTCCGTATTTGATTCATCTGGTGAAGTAGGGGATATCACTGGATTCTACATGATTGACGAAGAAGGGGTTCTAACGTCAGTTGATGTCAATGCTAAGTTTGTTAATGGAAAGCCTGCAGGAATTGAAGCTAAGTATATTATGCGGACTCCACGAGACTGGGATAGGTTCATGAGATTTATGGAGCGGTATGCTAATTCAAATGGCTTGCAGTTTGTTAAAAGTTGAGATTATATTGTATGTTTTCTTATGCCTCACCAATTTCTTGATATTTTTGTCTTTCATACTGGTTTATGAGTAATTTAGTTCAAAAGGTGTAAACTCGAGAAAATTCCTCACTCCATTTACAGTTAGATGTTTCTTTTGGTCATTTGTGATGGTTCACTTTCAAGTCCAAGCGCAAACTCGCGCTTTTTCTAATCTATTTATGCATATTAATACTTCTTAACATTGTGGAAACACATTTACTTAGTAAAAACACAAATCATTGCAATGATTATCGATCATTTCTTCTTTGTGGAAAGATAAAGTGTATCTGCTCTAACATCAATTTATAATGTGATTGTGAAGTTCCTAATTGAAAATTTTGAACTAAGACAATGAAATATATGGTGCTTGTGATAGTGGTGATAGTGATCACTTCATTGATGCCCATGTGACGGAAATAGCACTCCTAACTTTCGTGGCTTTGTTTCGTACATCGAACCATGTCAGTTGCCCCTCTGCGAAGCTCATCCTTTTGGACTCTATTTTCTTTCGTGATATAAACCAAACTCTATAGCTTAAGCTTTGATTCACATGTTTAAATATCAGACGACGTGGCTTCACTCTCACTTTGACTCCCTCAGGTGCCACAACGTCAACTGAGTAAGTAGAATTAGGGTTCCCCACATTTGTTACTCTCCTCTTGATCATCTTTCTAGTCATTCCTTCCCTGAAAGTTATTGAAATTGAGGGGTAATTTAGGCTGAAACCCCTTTTGTTCTGTAAAATGTCATGGCAGCTGACGTTCCTATGAGTAATGCTGAATACTTCAGAATTTCTGTATCCAATAGTGCAAAGATGAGTGATATATTCATCAACCTGGATGTCATATATTAATCCAGGATCGATGGCTCTTCCGGGGTTCACGTGTCCAGCTCCAGCTGCAAAAAATTTAGCTGGTGCATCTCCATCCATGATTGGTTTTCCCAAATGATCAGCTGTATCTGCAGTGGTCACTAATGCGGATCTTATTGCTGCTGGAGTCCATTTAGGATGAGCTGAATGGAGCAATGCGGCAATTCCACTCACATGAGGACACGCCATTGAAGTCCCTGACATAACAGTGAAATTTACTCTTCGTGAATCCTCGGGAAGACCACTGGGGCCTAAGTTTTGTGGCCATGCGGCAATTATGTTTACCCCTGGAGCAATTAAATCAGGTTTGAGAATTGAAGGATCAGTATAGCTTGGCCCCCTTGACGAAAACTGAGCTACTGCAGGTGCTCTATACTTTCCTATTACCGTTCCTCCAAATAGGAATCGAGCTGTTGGTCTTTTTGTTGAGTTCAGGTAGTTTTGTAATTGAATTGATTCATCGAAGCCAATCAACGTTGCCGGGAGGACATGGACATCGACAGAATCTTCCTCCAAATTTATTGCTGTATTTGCTAAGATCATGGCAGCACCACCTGCCTCCTTCACAACCTGGCCTTTTTCTGCCCTTCCATTGACTCCCCTATCACACACAACCATTTTCCCTCGGACTTGTGCTTTTGATAGCGATCCTCTCAAGCAAAATTCACTTCCCTTGTCCTTATCTCTGATATAAACGATCTCAAGACTCTTCCGAGAGCTAGGAACTTTCTTCCCGGGGTACAAAGATTCTCCGTACAGGAACTTTCCATTGCCTAACTGAACTGATGCTGGAAATCTCCTGTCAAGTGTGCTAGCACCAATAGTGGCAATCCAAGGAGCACCGTTGGCTACTGAACTTTGGATTGGTCCATTATTCCCTGCTGCACATATAACTGAAATTCCATGCTCCATGGCTCGGAAACTTCCAATGGCAATCGTATCATCATAAAGTGGAATAGGGAAGCCACCAAGTGAGAGTGACAATATGTCTACTCCATCTCTGATGGCTACATCCATTGCTGCAAGTATATCAGAGCTGTAACAACCACTGAACCAGCATACTTTATATATCGCAATGTGGGCACCGGGGGCCATCCCTCGAGCCTCCCCTGCTCCATTTCCGAGCACCCCTGCCAGTGGAACTGTAGCTCCTCCAGCAGTGGATGCTGTATGTGTACCATGGCCATGGGAATCCCGTGGCGACACATATTCCTCCACTGCATCTGGTGACGATGTCATTGAAGCCACACGATGTCCTTTTCTGAAAAACCTCGCACCAATAAGCTTGCGATTGCAACTAGAAGAATTAAAATCCTGTCCTCCTTGACAAATACCCCTCCACTTCTGTGGAGCAGGTGGCATCCCATGATCATCAAAACTTGGACTTTCTGGCCAAACTCCAGTATCCAACACTCCAATAATCGCCCCTCGACCAAATCCAGACTTCAACCAAGCTCCTTCTCTCGTCGGACTTAATCCCAAGAACTTATAGGAATAAGTGGTCTGAACTTCAAGCCTCCTCTCAGCACGTATCGATAACACATCCTTACATTCCCTTAACAACTCAACCTCATCTTCAGTGAGCCGAGCTGCAAAACCTTCCATCGCAGAATGGTAAGAGTACAAAAGACGAGAAGACAAGTCTTGTTCTCCAGAGGAAACTGCTTTTGCAAGGAAAGAAAAGTGCCATTGTTGTTTAGAGCTAAAAGGGGTTTTTGTTGCTCCATGTGGATGCAACTGAACTATATAAGTTTGCAAATCTTGAGCTTGTATGCAAACAAAACACAGTAAAAGACATAGAAATGAGAATGATCGAGTACTGTATCCCATCGAATGTGTATTTGTTTTTCGAAGAATGCATATTGGCTAGAAGAATGAATGTGGGGTATTTGAAGAGAATTGAAATATGAGTGTTGAAGAAGAAACTCGTGAAATTGATGAGCTCTTCCTCACGAGTATCATTAAAAGTGAGAGAGGAGCTGATGGTTTTGCTAAGATTTTCACGAGACATTTGAAGAAAGGTTTCTGTGTTTTTGTTCATTAAATATATTCATGATTTGTTACACAACAAAGACACCATTAATTTATACTCATCAGGCGCCAAACTTCACCATCTTAGCTCTGAGTTTCTGCAGCAGCATTCAATTAAGTCACGCCACGCTTAGCTCCCTTGCAATGGAATGACGGCTCTATATTCTCACCCGTGAGATGAAATCATCGAATTGAAGTTTTGTTTGAACATGTAAGTTAGTTTTTTTGTTCATCAGCATAAAATCTCACCCGTTATTAAAATTGTCCAATATTTTTTAAATACAATTTAGAACTAAAAGTATAATACACTGTCATAAAGCTATTCTAAAACAAATAACATTATTGAACGAACTTTAGTCATCATATCATATCTTCATATCATATACTCCCTTTGTCTGTATTTAATTGTCCACTTTAGAGTGACACATATATTAAGATACAAATTATTATCATAGATTAGTTACAATTTACCTTTTAACTTAAAAGATAATGCAACTCCCAAATATAATAAATGTATTTTCTGGTTCCAAAAAACATGCATTTTTCTGGTTCCAAAAAACATGCATTACAACTTAGTAGTACTAGAAATTTTCTAGAATTAAATAAGAGCATATAAAGAAAAAAATCGTTGTCCTTTCTTGATTTGTTAAAATGGACAAGTAAATAGCGAGAAATATATAAGAAAATATGGACAAGTAAATAGGGACAGAGTCAGTATTATTATAAGTGAGAAGCTCCAAAGTAAAAAGTTGAGTTATCATTTTGCCCTTTTACTAAATTAAAATTGGATTAATCATTTAATTGAATATAGATATTTTAATTACATAATGACAGAATTTAACTCTTTTAGCCCTTTAATAATTAAATTATTATTTTCTTAATAAATGAGTACATTAATATTATTTTTAATTTTAATCATAATTCTTAGAACGAAGAATTTTAAAAATTGTGATAGATAAAAACAATGTATGCATCATCATTTATATCTTATCATTCATATATTATATTATTACTATTTTATCTTTTATTATTATATATCATCATATCATATTATATAATTGTTATTATATTTTATATTATAAGTGGGAAGATACTTAGTCTAAAGTTGGATTAAGAAAAGGCCCTTCAACTTTTTAATTATCAGTACCATATTATTATAAATAATAACTAATTAGTATTCTATAAGTGTGAGAAACTATTAAAGTTGAATAACTTTTTAACTCGGTAAGAAATCACCATTAAAGTTGAATAACTTTTTAATTCTACAAGAAATTACAATTAAAGTTGAATGACTTTTTAACTCTTCAAGAAGTCACTATAAAGGCATAATACATATATTAAACCCTAAACTTGGCTTCAAATTTTAACTTTGACCTTCAACTTTCACAATGCACAAATAAGCACTTTACTATCCAACTTTTAAATAAATAAACACACGAGTCCTACATGACACAATACACGTAGGACAAAAAATAACATGTAGGACACGTGTATCTATTTGTTCAACTTTATACAAGTTTAAGTGTCTACTTGTGCACACCCAAAGTTGAAGGACATAAATGTGATTCGAAGGCAAGTTAAATGGCATATTTATGTATTATGCCTACTATAAATAAGTCACTTCTAATGACAATATTGTACATTTGAATTTGGTTTAGAGAGAATAAAGCTCTTATCATACTATGTTTTTTCAAGCCTTACTTTACATTTAGATTTTTCATTTTTTGTTATCATTCGAATTATATTCTTAAATTGATATTTAAGTGTTTATCTCTCACATGAAAATATACTCCTAAAATTTATTTTATGAACTTATGATGTAATTTTTTCTCAGGTATAAATCAGAGGTGATTCTTTTGCAGACCATTGAATAGAACTTTAGTAGAAATTGCGTCAATACAAATGCGTTATGCGACATGTCTCTCCAACAATTTTGCATTTTTTTGCATGACTACTTTTTAATAAATTTCATATACATACAATTATTGTATTTTTAATTAGATTTTAATAACTTAATGCATGTGCATTTACAAAGTAGAGCCTCCTTGATAACTTTAGTTTGACAATGACTTATTGAAATTTATTTTTCTTCAATCTCCTAGCTTCCGAGGTAAAAAGGATAACTAATGCTTCTCCCTTAACAACATAGAGCAAAAGAAATCGAGAAATTCTCTGAAGAAGACATATTCTAACAAATGAGGTAATTTAATTTAAGATGAAGGAGTATTTAAAAGTCAAATATGTATAATAAAGTAAGAGAAAAAAAAGGTTAAAAAATCGAGAGGTATTGCATATTCACGAAATATATCATCTTGAGAGAAGTATTTTCTGGAGAAAAAACGCAAGCCTTCGTCACAGAAACGCAAGGGCCAGGTCCACCTTCATCACAACAACATAAAGACCAGGTTCACGAAACCTGTTCTACTCAGAACTATCGGATATTGAAGTTTGATCAATTAAAGTCTAGGGTTATTAGTCTTTGTTGATTTGTTCTAGGTTTATTATTGAGTTGTAATAATTCCTAGATTTGTAACAAGAAGTGGGTTTGACTTCTTGGGAGTTGAGTCTTGAGTGAATTGTAAGGAGAAGTGGGTTTGACTTCTTGGGAGAGAGGTTGTGAGAATTGTAAACAAGAAGTGGGTTTGACTTCTTGGTGGTTAGAGTTAAAGAAGAGTTGAGAGCTTTTGTAAACAAGAAGCGAGTTTGACTTCTTATTGAGTGGAGAGTTTTCGATTATAGTTAATCGAAAAGGGTAGAAGTTTTGAGTTAGATTCATTGATTAACTGAGTTGTAAATCTTGAATTAATATAAAACTTCGGTGTGGTTTTTCCCTTCCTTGAGTTAGGAAGGTTTCCACGATAAATCTTTGTTTTATTGTGTTACGACAAAATTACAAGAACTTGATTCTTGTTCTAGGGGTAAGGTTTCTTCACAAAATATGTTTTTGTTTAAATAGAAGTAATTTAAATAAATACATAATAGTGATGTTATATATATATATATATATATATATATATATATATATATATATATGTATATATATGTATATATGTATATATATATATGTATATATGTATTGTATATATGTATATATATATATGTATATATGTATATGTATATATGTATATATATATATGTATATATGTATATATATATGTATATGTCTATATATCTTTGTATATATGTATCTCTATATATGTATATATGTATATATATATATGTATATATATATATAAAGTTAGAACTCACGTGCAAAGCATCTATCGAGAACTAGTTCAATAAAATGGTGAATTTCAATATAAGTTAAGGGTACTATACTTTTAAGTACAATCATCTCACATAGTACGAAAATCTTCTTACGTTGAGCATACGTTTCTCGATTTAGAGCATACATTTCTCGATTAGATGAGTGAGAGGACGAACCAACACTAATAGTCATTCGATATGAAACAGGTTAGAAACATTAAAATAAATTTGGTTGGTAATAATAGATAAATTAGGCATTGATTTGAAGTAATAAACATTTGGTTGGTGAGAGTTTAGTTATATCTGTGATAAATGGTTTAAAAGTTGGTAAGAGTGAAAATATAACTATAAATTTGTTTACATGTGAAAATAAATAATTGGTAGATATAAATCATGTTATTTTGTTTCAAAATATAAACTAATTAGTCAATTTTTGTATTTGAATGATGCGAAATCACGACATGCAATTTCCAAATTAACTTTTTTTTTAGAATTAGAAACTTTATCTCCTCATAATGAAATTGCATGTCCAAATGATAATTTCATCTATGATCTCAAATTACGAGATAGAATCGAATGTCCAAATTCTTACTAAATACGAATACTTGAAAAGAATTTGTTTTTTTGTGTATGTTTAGATTATGGGATATGACATGGTTTGGAATAATAAACCGGATATGAACCGTTTCAATTTGGGGTGGACATAAAATTCGAAAAAATAAAAAAATCAATGGAATCGGTTTTTTTTTGTTTGATTTTTAATTAGGGCAACTTTCACATATAGCAAACAAAAAATTCATATTTGTATGCTATAACAAACTTTGCATAATTGCGCTCCATAGCAAACATAAAACTGTATAATTTGCTATGCATATACAATTGTATAATTCGCTGGCCTAAATTGTATAATTCGCTGGCCTATTTCGCTGCAATTGTATAATTTTGTTTTGCATACAGTTGAATCGAATTAAAATGTATGTATATTGCATAATTATAAGTGTATAGCAAGAAGATATATGTTTTTCTCGCTTTATACAAAAACAGAAACTCAATATATACACTTATGTTGTATAAGTTAGAGAAATTGTATTTCACTGCAATTGTATAATTCGCAATTGTATAATTCGTTGGCCTTTTTCTCTGCAATATTTGAAGTAAAATGTTTGTAAATTGTATAATTAAGTGTACAACACGAAGATATACATTTTTGCATGTGTATATACAATTTTCTCTCGCTTTATACAAAACAGAAACAGAATTATATACTT
This sequence comes from Solanum chmielewskii, assembly GCA_027704785.1. Classification (NCBI taxonomy): domain Eukaryota; kingdom Viridiplantae; phylum Streptophyta; class Magnoliopsida; order Solanales; family Solanaceae; genus Solanum; species Solanum chmielewskii. Next base: position 55,216,865 of record JAKWIX010000326.1, on the reverse strand, counting down.
CTGTGTATAAAGCGAGAGAGGCGAGCGAGAATGGAGAGTGGCGAGCGAGATTTTTGGGAGAGAGACGCTGGCAAATTTTAGCTAATGTTTGCTATGGAGCACAATTAAATCAAACTCTAGCTATTCCATTTAATTTAGGTTATTAGTTTGCTATTATATATAATTTTCCCTTTTAATTATACTTTTCTAAAAAATGGGCTAAACTGAATTGTTCACTTGTCCAACAACATTATACTTGGGTGATTCTCAAATTCAAACTAAAGCCTATAATTCCTCCTCTTGCTATTTACAATTTAGACCTTTATTGGTTTGACTTATTGGTTATCGATTTGTAGAGATGCTAAACAGTTATAGAATCACTAAGATCTTGACTTATCGGTTATTGATTTATCGATTCTTGATCATTATCGGTTTAACCGTTAAGATTTGACACGCAAAAACCCCCCATTAAAAATCACTTAAAAACAAGGTGTCAAACCAGATAAACCATGCACATGAGTTCACAAATTATATCTTGCTCAAAAGCAAACACTTTTACATTATAGAATAACCAAGTGTTTGAGACAAACAAAAATAAAAGTAAAAGATCATACTCTAAGTCGAGGACTTTACATACTAAATGATATAAATATAACTATTTAATTTACTATCGGCTTATTGGTTATCCCGTTAAGAAAAAACTTCAAAACGTTAAGAATCGATAACCCGATAACAAAAAAAAATCAAAACCATTATCAAAACCGCTAAACCAATAACTCAATAATATGAACCAATAAATTTTTTATTAATTCAAGTTATCGATTTTAAACAAACCTACTGCTAAATATATATATTTTTGCTTCAAAAGATTGAGAGACTATCAAATAGCCGATATAAACCAACCAAACGTATTAACAAAAGCCAAGCAGTATTATTCATTTCAGTTCGATTTCGATTTGCATTCTTCCAAATCAAACCAAAATAGTAACCAGGATTTGCTCGTATTTATTTACGAAATTTTTACACGACCTATTGTTGTACACTAGTAAAATATGTAAATTATATATCCCCATGTGTTCATACCTGGATATTTTTTTCCCACTAAATAGAAATAAAGTATAATATTTTATAAAACTAATAATTTTTAATTATTACGTGGGTGTTCCCATAGTTTTCGTATAAACTACAACTTACAATAGGCAAAGTCTACTTTCTTACGTAGTCAATTTTGGTAGGCACAAACTGAATAGTATTTGCAATTTATCTTCACGTTTTGTGCATCGATGAGTCAACTGAGTTTTGGACCCACACGCCCAATGTCCCTTCCAGGACTCTACTACTAGTCTGCTATAACTAACTTGCTGACTCTAGAAAACACGCGGTCACTATTCTTTGGATGCTAATAAACAAATTTCCATGTCCATTTTTTTTCCTTCCCCGTTACCACTAGGCTCATGTCGCATACAGCAAGCTCAATCTTATGATCTAAGTCTCAAGTTTCTCAACCTTTCTCACTTGAACTAAGTCCTAAAGCTAAAGTCCTGAGGCTGGACTATTACTGCCATTCATCATCACGTTTGACAAGGATCATCAGTAGCACAAACATTGACAAAACTGTAAATTAATACTCTTTTTCCCGAACTATCGTAAATGGTATACAGATACCCCTCGTCATACTTTAGGGATATTGGTGCCCCTGCCGTCCAAAAATTAGAGCGTATATGCCCTTCAATCTAACGGAAGAGTAAATAGGGACACGTGACACAATTTCATCCACCGATCCGATGTCAGGTTGGTAGACATGATTATGACACTATCACACGCGTATGTTCATTAGTATAAAGAATATATATGTTCTAGTTTTTGGACAACATTGGCACCAATGTCCCTAAAGACGGAGGGTATCTACATACCACTTACGATAGTTCAAGAATATATTTGACCTTTCTCCCAAGATACTATGACAACAAATCTCGAACTCCCGGCACAGTATTCACATATTTGCTTGCAGAAAAATATATGCAGGTCTGTTGTTGAAAGACAGACCAACTTTAGAAGCAATCATTTTCGCTTGTCCTCAACACCAACAACTAATCAGGTAGAAAATGCACACATTTTCACAACAGGAACAGTAGAATTGCTTAATATGGAAATGCAGTTAAGCAACAGAGTATAAGGAGAAGAAATAATACTTATTAGTATTCACAGACTTTTACATGGGAGAAGAAATCATCATATACCCATTGCTTCAGAATAGACTATTAAAAAACAAAAACAGAACTTCAGCTGAGAAATTATACGCTAACTTCTTCTCAATGTGTTTGTAATTCCCATTGCTTGCGATATATCTCATCTCCAACAAGATTGGACAGAAGCAAAAATGAAGCTTTATTTAACCTGGCACTCTGTCCCAACTACTAACAATAGAAGGCATGACTGAAATAGCACCAAAATCAAATGACTGAAGTTCCTACCCTGAGTAGACATCATTTGGCAATCAAAAGTATTGGCATGGATTTTATTGTTAATAATGACTAATAAATAACATAGAATCGGAAAAAAACAACAACCGCATTTATATTAGAAGCAGGATTATGTATCACTATATATCCTTCAGCTGCACAAAGTTATTATAATTTCACCAAAAGAGGTTTTTATACTCGGATGCTAACTTTCACGTGTAACCAGTAGTTGTCCCATTTTAAGCTCTGTGGCGATGGTGGTGGATGTCGAGGAAAAAGCCCACATCATTATTGTTGTCCTTGTTCATTTTTCCAAGAGTTTTTAGCAGCTTCTGCTGATGAATTATCAGAGTCTGCACTTCCATCTTTTGGTTTTTCGAAAAAAGGATCCCATTCGTGAGCTGCAAGCTCAGTTTGCCCTTCATCCAGCAATGAATATTTCCAGCTGAGCTCCTCAATATAGTTATCATATTTTCGATCTTCAATGATGTCTTTTCTTAGCCTTGTAACTCTATTTATAACTGCATCAACTGCTACATCAAATGCATCTTTGAGAGTCTCCAATTTAGAGCGAGGATCAGCATAAATCAGCCTTGGGATCATGCTTATGACAGCCTCCCGCATTTCCTTCACCTTCTCAGGAGGAATTTGATTTAACATTTCCTCTATGCTTATATTCTTCTTACGAACATCATTCTCAGAAATGAAAACAGAGTAGGCTGAGTAGTTTTTCGGAAGATGCCATGTATACTGTGTGTAGGCAGAAGCAGGGTGGAAAAAGACAGGTATGCAACCAGCCAACATAGCATCAAAAGCCGACCTTCTCGTATATGAATCACCTTGAGGTTGCAGACAGAAAAGGGAGCTCTGGAACATCTTCATGATACTGCTGGGAGAGTGACATTTGCTCTCCCCTGATTGACCGCACTTTAATAACTTGCACGCTTTAGACTGCTTGCATTGGTCAATGATCTGCCCCCTGATTGATTTAGGGTTCCCAGGCCGTGGTCCACCAGCAAAACAAAATAGCCACTTCCTCTCCAGCTTCCTCATCCGATCCTGCCAAGTGAACACTTCAGCATCCTTTGCTGGATGGAAATATGTTGGATATGGGATGCCAAAATCATTTGCATTCCATGGACTTGATTCAACCACAAGCATGGACATATTCCTCCCAGCAGGTAGGAAAAGAAGCTTGTTGCCCCAATCCGAATCTGAATCGGACAATCTTCTGAAGTCCCACGTTATCCTACCAGCCACGAGAAAATGATCCTTTCCCCCCATGATGTTCCACTCTGGCCTCTTTTGAAGCCAATCAACCAAATCAAGAGAAGCAGCATCCCTCGTAGTTACATTATAACCCCAAAGATACCTTGCAATGTCAAACCCTGCATAAAACGGCACAAAAATAGCAGCAGCCAGAGAGGAATCATTTGTGAGGCACTCGTACTGTTTCATCCGATTGCCAAAAATGACATCCACGGCAAACTGATTAGTCGCATACCATCCAGTATTCGAGAACACTCCCTCGGCATTCTCCATTTGCGGCCCAAGCCCAGCATTAGCAGTAAACTTACAAAAATTAGTCCAAGGACTAAGAGTTCTACATTCCTTAAGCATATCTTCATTGAACCTTGGAGGAAGATCATGCACATAAATATACCTTCCACCACATGGATCACTTTTATTCTCTACCGTTCTCAACGCTCTCATAAACGAGTAACTCTCGGGATCTCTCCGAGAGCTATTATCGCTACTCACCGGCCTAACCACCACCGGTGTTGGTTGCACATTCTTTTTGAGCGGTTTGGACTTCACAACTAAATCATTGTTATCCATTTCAACTTTAGCATTACGTATAGTAGCACGATTCATGGGATTTGGATTTGATTGTTTATTGAGGGTAAGTGGATCCAAATTAGGTGAATCATGAACATGATTACCCCCAAGAATCACAAAATGAAAATACAATAGTAAAAACCAAAACAAACCTGACAATGAAGCTAACAAGCAAACCCTAGGTTGATGATTTTTGCCTTGCCCTTTCTCCATTGAATCATCAAACGATTGGGACGTCGGAGAACGGCGCCTCATCAGATTATAACCATACCAACATAAATAAACCACCAAAAATCTCTAAAGATACAATCTTTATAACAAACCCCAAAACCTCAAGAATCAATGACAATATTGCTAATTTCAACACAACCCTAAAACCCAAGTCTTTAATAAAGCTCAAAAATAGATGTATTAATTTTCCAAGAAAAGAAAAAGGGGTTCGTCATAAACTATTATAGAACCAAAAAAGAGTGAAATGCGGAGGATTTAGCACGTCATGAAATGGAGAAAATCAAGACCATAAGTGAAGAAACAGAGAGAAATTTAAGCTAAAAGAAGGTTAGGTTCCAGCAAAGTTTAACAGCACATAAGTAGGTGGAAGGAGATTGATGAAGAACAATTTATAGGTAAAAAAAACCATTTTTGTGGGTATTAACCAACTGTTATATGCATAGATGGTAGAGGAAAGAGGAAGATGAGATGTAGTAGCTGTTTCTTATTTTTTATCTGTCGGTGGATACCTAAAAATAATTACTACTACTAATTCTAAGGTCTATAGAAAAAATAAATTCTCTTCATAAACTAGCATTTTTTATACCAACAATAGTAGTAATGAATTTGGCGTAACTTTATACTTCGTCCACTCATTTTTATTCGTTATGTTTCACTTGACACATTTATTAAAAATAATTATTTTAATTATTATTTATATTTTATTATGCTATCTCTATTATAATTGATGTCTAGTTTTAGGTCTTGAAAGATGAATTAGAGAATTATAAGGGTACAACATAGAAAAAAAAATACTTTTTTAATATGTTCAAAAATGATAAATAAAAATCTATCTTAGAAATAAGTGATAAGTAAAAATAAATGGAGGAAGTAAAGATAAAAAAAAAATGATATGTATGCAATTGTATTCTTATCATACAAAGGGAAAAAAGTTTAATATACCTCTCAACTTTGTCATTTAGAGTTGATATATCTCTTATTATTAAAGTAACTCATATATACACATATACCCTTTTCCTCTAACGGAAATGGAAAAAAAATTAATCTAATTTTTTCTAAAAAATATAATTTCATATGAGTAAATTTTATCCTCGTCAAACATATTTTTTGGGACTTTTTTGTTTCAATGACTAATTTAGAATTATTATTTAGATAATCAAATTTATTTATGTTTCACAAATATTCTTGTAAACTTATTGTAGATCACCAATTTTTTTTCTTCGAATATAAAAATAAAATTATCATATAGATAAAAAAATTGCTTAAGTTTTTCTTCTTCTTTAAACTAAGGAATGAAAGAAAAAAATAAAATAAGAATAAGAAACTCAAATAATATAATAAAAGAAGTCAAAAAATAATTTATGTATAAAAAAAATTAAAATATACCTTAAACTTTCATAGAAGAATCATATATTCCACTAAATAATTTTTTTAAAAAAAATAAAAGTAAAAAATATAAATTTAAAATTAATGTTTTAACTTTCGTCAAATGAAGAGTATATGTGAGCTCAAGGATATATGTGAGCTGTTTGTATAATGGTAAGAACATATATGAGTCACTTTCAAAACGAGACGTATATCAGCTCCAAATGACAAAGTTGAGAGTTATATCATACTCTTTTCCCTTCTATAAAAAAGAAAGATTGAAATTGTTTCTTATAGACTTAAAATTCACAAATAAAGTTTTTGTTTTTGGAAAAAGATTTATTTGTTTCATTTATTTTAATTTGTCTAATGGATATTTCTTCTCTTTTTTTTTTTGCAATTTTCTAGGTGACATAGTTAACAGTACAAAATAAGCATGATATTATATTTAATATACTTTAATTTTTATTAGTATCTTTTTTTGAAAATATATTGAGTAAAAATAGAACAAATAAAATTGAAATAAAGGTTATATATGCTTTGACTAAACAAAAGATTTAGAGCCGGTTTATTTTTTACTTAAGAAAATACTTTAGATCTGAGAGGAGATGTTACAACTCCGAAAATTACGTTTTTCCAATCTATTTTAATTATCATGCTTAGTAAAAATAATTGTTATTTTATAAATTAAGACATTAGTGAAGAGGAACAAAAAATAACATTAGTAAATTTAAATTTAAAACTAAAATGGAAATAATTTAGTAGAATTACCATTTAAATTAGTGTTTACTTATGGGGTATGTAGAAAAAATAAGGCAAATAAAATGGACTAGAGCAATAATAACTAAACAAAGTTGTTGTTCTAATTAAAGTGATTTAGGTTGGTAATCCCACTTATTTTACTCGTTTTACACGTGGCTTGATATAATTTGTAAAAGGGTCACCTTTATTGGAATTTATTTATTTATTCTATAATATATGAAATCTGTCGGCCAATTAATCAAAGTTGGCCCTACTGTGAATAATTATTTCTTAAAAGGGGAATTAGGCTTAAACTTGATTAATCTAATCTAACTTTGGCAAATGTTTGATTAATATACTCAGACATACCATCTCTGACAATTATTAGTATTATTATTATTGTACTAAATTTCTTGTTTTATTCCCATAACGTATGTCACGCCAAGGAATTATTTAATTGATTGTTCATTCAGTTACACATTTATTAATTCCTTCGTTCATTTGATTTTAATATATTTCTTATAAAAAAAGTTAAATTATTGTATTATCTTAAATTATTATATATAAGTTATAAGTCTTGAAAAATAAATAGATGTAAAATAATAAAAAATATTTTTATTTTTCAAATTAGATAAATAAAAAAAAATATTGATTTTAGTAAAATGAATTAATTAAAATAAATTAAGTGAATACTTGGTCAAATGTCAAAAGTTGATGGCTTTTTAATCAAAAATCACGTTGAAATGCCTTGTTTTGACTTCATAATGGGGAAAAAGGAAATTTAATTTGGAAAAAATATTTAAAATGAGCCTTTATATCAACTTGAGTGGCTGATATCATTTATAGGAAAAACAATTCCTTAAATAATCGCTCAAGTTTAGAGAATTTATTTTAATATATTTAATAATTTAAAAGTTTTACTTTTTTTCTAATTGACATGTTATGTCAGTAAAGTCTTTTTTTAATAATAGACTTATTTAATTCATCAAATTTATTTAATTAAAATTATAATCTTATTATTATTATTTGAAAAAGTTTTAGTTTATTAAAAGGAATTTTGCATACTTAAGAATCTTTTATCATAATTAAACTTTCTTATTTTTTTAATCCCATGAAGAATAGGTTTTTAAACACTAAAAATGTCATCAATTTTGAATACTTACCAATATATGTATAAAGAAAATATTGATATACAAATCACTCATAAATGCTAACATACATCAATTAATAATAAATTGTATGATGAATCAATAATATTAAAGATAATTTAATTATTACGATAGAATTAATTGTGTACTTTGAAACTCATGCTTACAATATTTTTTTTTTGAAAAAAAATAAAAAGTGAATAATATTATTACTATTTTTTTTCCAAAACAAAAACTAAATTCCTCAAAATTATCATTCTATTCTAGTTGATATGTCGTGTCATTAAATCATCATTTTAAAAATAATATATCTAATAAATCAAACTTACATCTCTATACAACAAATATAGAAATTACGCGATAATTTATGAAGATTATAAAAAAAAAATTAAAAACTTAATTCCTTCATATTTTTCTAGTACAAAATTGAATTGAAAATTTCCTTACCGATTGAGTTTCGATGCAAAAATATTCCTTGAATCAACTTCAAATAAACATATCTCATAGAATATGACGAGTAATATATCACAATTGCCTATCAAATTAAAGGTTTTGGAGTTTTATTTTCAATGTGGCCAAACGGAGGTTCTAATCAAAAGTTACGATCATTTCAATTTTGTCAGACATTCTATCTTAAACATGTGTTTCATCGGCGTTGAACAATTTTTAATCAGCGAAACACCAGTTAAGGAATTTTTAGAGGATTTCTTCTTTGAACGTGTGTTTCATTGGCATTAAACAATATTTGGGTAGGCGTTTCAAACATCAGTGGGCGGACAGAAAATCATTTGAGTTGATTTTAGTTCATCTTTTTCTCACTTTTGGCCATTCTTTCAAGCCCTAATAGTGATTTTCTCTTGTCTTCTCTTTTTCCTTTTCGTCAAGGTACTCTTCTTCATAGATTTAAAGTTTTACAACTCAAACTTCTTTCATCTATGCATGAATCATTTATAGAAATCATCACTCTTGACCGTAGGGCTTTCAAGAAATGAATCCAAGAATTTCTCGATTCTTCTTCTTCTTCTTCTTCAAGTTGGAGCTCTTCATCGATTTGTGGAGAGTTTAAGGTGTGTGAAATTGTCATAGGGAGGAACTTAGTTCTTTCCTTACGCCCTTCATCTATAGTTTCAGTTAGTAAGATCAAAGCTAAGATTTTTTACCCAAAGTCTATAATTTTTGAATTCCTTTATTTCAAATGTGTTTATTGTTGATTTCATTATCGAACTAATTATATTATATTATATTATATTTTGATGATGATCCTTGATAGATTTAGGGTTCATACTACCTTACCACATGACCCCCTTCTTCTCACCTAAAGTTATTTGAAAACCTTGTTATATTGTTTCTTACGCATTGTTTTTATTGGTAAAGTATATTTCATATTTTAAAAAAGTCTTCCAAGAAAGTATATATATTTAAGTGCACTATTTTAGAAGTGTTTCAAGAAAAATATATTCTGCTTCAAGTGCATTACTTTAGAGGTGTTTCAAAAAATTATATATTTTTGCATTAAGATCCATATTTTCAGAAAGAAATTATAGATAACTTCTTAAAGAAAATCATGTTCAACTTTAAAGAAAGCATGCCTTAGTTTTGAGATAGCATAGTTAGAGTTTCACAAAAACATAGTCAAGTTTTAAAGTCAGGTTATAAAGTCGAGTTCAATTCTAATGCAATATTATTGAGCATAGTGTCACAGACTTAGGGTTCTAACTAATGTTTCGTGCGATACTTGACAACTTACTCATAAATATTTCACGATCTTGTAAGTTCAAGTAAGTCCTTTCAAGATAGATCACTAAGATAATGCAAAAAAAGACTTAGAAAGATTTGGAAACCTTTGGAAGAAGACTTTGTATTGCTTACAACTTTCTGGATTGCTTGCTTCAAGCTTGGACCATTTACAAGTAAGAGACCCTCTGCTTATACTACTATTTAGGGGCTAAAATAAAAATTACTTGGCAAGTCCCTACAATATTTACACTTTAGTCCATGTTCTAGATTCTCTACTAGTTTAGTAAATTCAAAGCCTTTCCAAATATCTTCTAAGTTATTCTAGAGAATTCTAAGGAAAGGTCTAATGATTTCTATAGCCTTCTTGAAATATCTAAGGGATTCCAAAATTTTCTATAAACCTCTCCATAACACTAGACTCTTTCATCCCTATCCGAATGCAAAATTTGATTGTGAAGTGGCGGGACGTGACACTCTCCCCCACCTATTGATGCGCCGATCGCGTCGTATAGCCGCTGCATAGGAATCCGATTCTTGTGCATGTGTGACCAATAGTCCATTGACTTGATCAAGGATCTCATGCAACTCTTTAAACGTCTTCTTTACCCCTTCTACCTTGGTCTTATGATTTACCTCCTTCGTAGAAGGTAAGTGCCTTGACGGCTTCTTTGGCATCACAACCTTGTTCCCTTTTAGAACCTTATTCGTACATGGTGGCAGAGACCTTGTAGCACCATTGTCTTTTTTTAAACTTGCAATGGTGTCTATAAACGCTGACTCCTTCTTCTTAGGGCTTCTTACGAACTGCATGGTTGTTAGAGATACTTGTTTTTCCATCTTCGGTACCTTAACCAGGGGCACCATACATAATCCTCCTTGCTCCATGACTAGAAGTCATTGGAGTTAAGGTTCGATCACCACGTGGCACTACTAGAAGAACTCTTGCCCAAAATAATGTCAAAGAAATCTAAATGAGCGACAGTGAAATTGGTCTTACTCCATGCACAACTCCACACACGGGAGTCGGTGGTGCATTAATCGTCTTGAGTTGGTCGTTGCTTGGACTGTAACTCATCCCCGACCTTGTCGTTGCCGTCTTGCTCATAATATTGTCCTCTGCACTCGTGTCGACCATAACACGAACGGGTCTCCCATTAAACGTGATGTCGACATACTACGCGCCATATTCTTTTGGCTTCCCTGGTTGCTTGGTGATAGCTCTGCATGGTCCTATCAAGCCCAACTACGTGGTCTCTACGCCTTGTCCTTGCTCTTGTGCATCTTTCTCCTTCTGTTCTAGCAGGATAGCACTAATTTTCTTTAGTTCGGGGCACCTTGTTAGCCGCATAGAATTGGATAATTTTAATAATGAAAAACTTAATCGACTTGTGATTTGTTGCAGGAAAAGAAGGAAAAAAGATGAGACAAGAATATAACACCTAAAGAAGGAGAAAATATGTTCATCAATCAAAGCAAAGAAATCAAATCACACTTCATCAAGAGGGAAAGTCATGATGTGATGTACGAGACACAAAAGGAAAACAAATATTCCATTTTCTATTGCAAGAAAGATATGTCAAGAATCAATCAAGCAGATCATGGTCAATCCGAGATTTCAGAAATCAATCAAACATATTCAATATTGCAGAATATATTCAAGATTGTAGAACAAATCAACTAAGGAAGGAAAGAAATAATGTGCATCAATAAAAGGATACTTTCAAGACAACAAGATCAGTTAACATCCAAGACTAAAGGAAGAAATCAAAATCAAGGGATGCATTCAAGTTAAGAGATCAGCCAAAGATTCAAGACCGAATATCATCATACAAAGGAACAAATCGACTTGATCATGCACATATCTGATATGGACATGAATCAACAAATCAATCAAAAGAAAATCAAGGACTTAACCAAATATCCTTGATTCAAACTCCCTTGGGTTTCCATAAAAGCATAAAGTCCTTTAATGTTATTTAATCTCTCTTAGCCATAATTTTGAAGTGCATACTTCACTTGAACTTATATTGTAATCTTCTTTATTATTCATGAAACTCTCTCTGTACACCCTTGAGTGAACAATTGTAAAGAAAAGAGAAAGAATGATCTGAGTGTAAGTTATATAGTTAATGGTTGTGTCAATGAAGAAGATTTGATTTGCATATCAGACGGGCTCTTAATCATAACATTCCTTAACAAACAAGTTCTCATCAAGCTCTTAAGGAAACCCTTGTAACCCAAGGGGACTGGGCACCACATCGGTGATCTAAACCAGTATAAAACACTTTGTGTTGTTTACTTACTACAAGTTATTATTACTATTTATTTGTTTTACTAACGTGCAGGTGAGTTGACTGACCAGAGTAGGAAATCGACCGAAGGGAATTTTAATTCACCCCCTCTTGACTTTCACACCTTTCATAGTCGTGCGTCCCACTGCATATGTAGCAACCCTTTCTTTTGGCGGTTTTGGCCCTTCTCTCCGTGTCGTCATGACATCCAAAGTTCTTGTCATCAGACCTATATGTATCACGATTCTTGGGACGTGGATGATGATCTTCGACTTTGCCACGATCTATCCCAACATGGCCATGACTACCTCTAACTTTCTCTCCTCTAGCTCTGTCAGGATTTTCATGCTTAAAGTCTGTCAAAGCTTTAGCCTTGGTGATGGCTTGATCGATAGTCCTGACCTATTGGTGTTCAAACTCTATCCTGACCCAATTTTGCAGCCCATCTATAAAGTGGAACAACATAACAATATCTTCACATGTGAGGTTAGAAATCTATAGTGTAAGTGTGGTGAACTCTTTCACGTATGTGTGTATGTTGCTCGTTTACTTCAACTCCCTAAAATTGCACTTTGCCTCATAGATGACGTTGTTAGGGAAGAACGCCTTTTTGAATTTCACTTGGAATCGCTCCCAAGTATCAATGGCGCAAAGTCCCTTCCCTATTTCCTACTCTTTACGCCTCCAAAAAGATACAATACAACATTGTTGATCTTGTTTTCATGGTCTTTAGCTTGTTGCACTTGAAATAATTCTCCAAATACCATAAGAAATTCTCCATCTCTTGTGCATTACAGACGTCTTTGAACATATGTGACATAGGAGCCTCGACCATGGCCTCCCTATCTCGGTCATGCGACAATGATCCTCCAACTTTCACGCCCTTCTTGAGTACTTTTATCTCGGCTTTCGTGGTCTCAATTGTGCTCAACGCCTCCATAAGTCCACTCCAAGGAAGTGATATCCTCTTTCATCTCAAACTCGACACGGTGGCGCCCCTTTAACTCATTGCAGAGGTGCTCGATCTCCTCAAGGGTGAATTCTTCGAGAGACTTGAACATGTTATCGACCACATTTAAACGCCATCCTAATATATCCACGGCCTGCCTTGACATTTCAACCCTTGTGACCTATTCATCTCTGACAGTGATGTTAATGGCCTCTTCGCCAAGTTTGTCGTCACTTTCTTTGGTGGTCGAAGGTTTGTGAGATGTAAGCGCCTCACTTGGTGTGGGATCGAACAACATTTTCTCATTACTATTTTGGTGATTCTTTCCTTTGGGATTCTTCTTTCCACCATCTGGACGGACGTTGGTGGTGCTTGTGACGTTTACGTCTCCTTCATTAGCCATTCCCTTAGTAGCAAACCTTTGCTCTGATACCACATTGTCACAGACTAAGAGTTCTAACTAATGTTCTGTGCGGCATTTGGCAACTTACTCATGAATCTTTCACGATCTTGTAATCTCAAGTAAGCCCTTTGAATTTAGATTGCTTAGAAAATGCAAAGAATGACTTAGAAAGATTTGGAAACATTTGGAAGAAGACTTTATATTGCTTGGAAGATTGCTTACAACTTTCTTGGATTGCTTTCTTCAAGCTTGGATCATTTACAAATGATAGCCCCTCTATTTATACTACTTCCAAGGGGGCTAAAGTAAAATTTAATTGGTAAGTCCCTATAATATTTACACTTTGATCCCTATTTTAGAATTATCTACTAGTCTAGAGAATCCTAAAGTCTTTCTAAATATCTTCTAAGTTATTCTAGAATTCTAAGGAAAGGTCTAAGGAGTTTTATAGACTTCTTGAAGTATTATTTCAAGGGATTTTAAAGTTTTCTATAAACATCTCTTCAACTCTGGACTCTTCCTCCCCTATCCGAATGCAAAATTGTACTTGAAATGGTGGGACGTGAAAATAGGCTCAAAGTAAAAAAAAAATATTTATTCTCCTAAAGTAGGACAATTCCTATAATGGGCATTTTATTTTACAGTTATTGAGTATTATTGCATGGCTTTAAGAATTGTTTTGAGCATTGAATTGGATAAGGAAATCAGATAAGAGTTAAGATAATCCAAAATTCCAAAAATGCATCGCCAATGTAGAATAGGATCGTGCCTTTGTTCAAGCAACTCCTTAGAAAACCATTGATGTAAGAACCCATAGATTGGATCCATAAATTAAGTTTCACCTTTACCCTAAGAAGGTATATGATGACTCTGTCAATACGGGCCTGACATTGTATCATCATGATGTTCAAAGCAATGATTATAGGTTAAAGAAAATCTTCTAGAATAATAAATGACATTATGTTTAGAATTTTCTATTTTTGGAAAGATATTCCGTTGTAAAACTTGATTGTTAGAGTACACATGCACAATTTACTTTTTAGTTGAGTATTTTACTGTCTACCTTTTGATTTACTCTTTCAATTAAGTATATTCAAATTATTTAGTTATTTCATTAAACAATCGAAGTTCATTTGTAATGGACGTAAATCTGGTGTGGATCTCATGAATGGTTTCACCTTCTTTCATGTGGAAATTCTCATATTGTGTGGTCAACATATCTACCTTTGATTCCTTTATTTGGGTAGTTTCTTCGTGGGTTGTCTTCAGACAATCCCAGATTTTCTTAGTCGTTTCACATGTTGAGATTCTATTGTATTCGTCAACTCCAATTCCATAGACCAACTTCTTCTTGGCCTTGTAGTTTTTCTCGATCTTCTTCCTATCACTTTCATCATACTCCCTCCTGGATTTGGAACCATTTGAGTCAGATTTCCTTCTTTTACATTCTTAGTAGGCACATGAGGACCTTCAAGAATAATGTCTCAAATTTCACTGTCTTCTGCCATGATATAATCATATATTTTCGTCTTTCACCATCCATACTATTGTTCATTCAAGCGAGGAGGACATATGGTGGACTGACCTTCTTCTAATGTTGGTGGAGCCTCCATCTTTGTAGGATCCTTTCTTGATGTTAGTCAAGTAGAAAGTACCGCTCTGATACTAATTGTTGAGATGGAGAAGCTTCATAGAGTGCTAAGATACCAGGTTAAGCGTACATACGAAATGCAGTAATTTAAATAATAGTGAAAACAAGGAGTTTTATATGGAAACCTCCTTGCTCAAGGGAGTAAAATCATGACTTGTCACACATGATTTTTTACTGTTTTCACTAATCACAAGCAACAATGAATACAAACTTCAAATGCACCTACATAAGATTAAACTCTTAATCTCACAACAAGTACTAACTCTATAACTTAACTGAGCCAAACCAATGCATCCATTGTCCACTATATCAACTTAACTCTAATTAATATACACTTCAACTCGGAAGACACATAATTAACTCTAATTGTGTTCCTACAATCAGTAACCAAGAAAGAATTTAATACATTTCTTTATAGATTAGAAACGAATCCTACAATTTCTAAACAATACAAGTATTTAAACATTAACATGTTTTTCTTCACTCTATCAAATCCCTTGTTGTGTAGGTTCTTAAAAGACAGAAAGCGCCTTCTTTTAAAAAAAATTGAATCTTTTGTTGTTTGTTCCCTTAAATATATCATTCCCAACAAGAATTATTGTTTGCTGAACAAACTCTGCGTAGGATCGAATCCTGATATTTGTGAAAATCATCAAAACACTACAGGGTTAAGCTCGTTCAAATTCATTTTAGGCTAAAAAGCCAAGGCGGTGAACCTAAAACAAGAATACAATTGGTTCAAAGAGGAATGAGAATACAAGTTAGGGAGATTTAGTCTTCCATGTGGAAATTCTAAGTAAAAGAATGAATGACTAATGGATCAAACGATAAGAATTTTGACCAACATGTTACAATATATTTTTTCATCATATTGATATTTTCTAAAAATTATAATTTATAGTACTTTTTTATACTGTTTTTAAATATGTAAATTTTTAGTTTAGAACATTAAATTAATATAATGTAACTTTAACTTTAAAAATTAATTAAATTAACTTTTATAAAGAACAGTAAAACTAGGTGATTGTGTTAATGACTAGAGAAATGATGGGGGTTTATGGAGTAATTAAGGAGGGTGGATGTTGTTGTGGACATTGAATTAACAAGAAGAGCTTTATACACATGGGGTTGTGTAATGTGGGCCAATTTACCTTTAAGGACGTTGAGAATCACGCACCTACTATTCATGGGGACATTGAGAAAGACTACTATAGTGCTCTTCTTACTTCTCTTTTTATTTATTCATTTATTGTGGTCTTGTCTTTTCTCAATCTCACATAACAAGTGTTTTAGAGTACTGAATTACAAAATACCTTTGCTCTCTAGACTTGTACTGTTATAATCAGTTCTAATACCTCAGTTTTGTGGCTGTGAAACACTATATATACATCTTTACAATACAGTTTTGTGATTGAGCATAGTAGTATGTAAATATAAATTTCTAAAGGCACCTGTGTTGTCAATGACAACTTGTCAGGTGCCAAACAAAGTTAGAATTTCAACTTTTGAGTTTTGAATTTTAGAAGAATGATTTCAAACAATAATTTAATTCTTAATTTAATATTTACACTATTAGAAGAAAGAAAAAAGGTATTTAAAACATCTCGAAATTTAGCGCAATTTATTAATTTCTCATTTCTGAATTATTGTTGACAATCTTAAAATACTTAACTAACTAAATACACCCCGATCTGCCGCATAACATAGCAAGTGACCTCAAACTCTTAATAAAACCGAGATAAATGTTGAAAGCATCCATAAACTTAGTGACAATTTAGAAGTGTATATGATTCATGTTGCAAAATTGAAAAGTTATAAATAGTTCATAAATGAAACTAATAATTTAATCACCGATATTGATGCTTTTAGCTCCATCAAAGTCCACATATGACACACCAACCCTTGTCTTCTCTACCACCGAAATTTTTGGGCTCATCCTGATGATATGAGCCACGTATATTTTTTTTGTTACACACACAGACCCTTGAGCAAAGGCCAATTACTCATTAACATGGATGATTCATCCATTGATCATCCATCATAAACAAACAATTTCTCTTTCCTAAATATTTCAAGTTTCAATACAAGGAAAGAGACAGAAACCAGATCCTATTCCCAAAAAAACCATAAAAGAAGGCATGAACACATGGCAACTTAAAAGGCTCTGTTGTTGACTGATTTTCAGTACCACCTAAGAGGCCTACAAGTGAGACACATTCAATATTGAGTTAAAAGTAATGAGTTGAATTAAGTCCACAAAACCCACACTAGATCTTATGCCTTACCGACACTTGGCTCACATGGCTACTCATAAGACACTCACTAACAAGACTGCAACTACTGTGAATAGCAACATCCAGATGAATTTTACATGTGTACCCTTTATCTTCTTGGACCCCATCTTCCCTCTATGAAATTTCACATCTTTCATGGAAAAGGATACACCTGGATCTCCCATCTTCACTTTACTTCCTAAAAGAATGGAGTTGTTGACACCCTGAATATTGTTGCTAATGTAAATGTTTATGCAGCAACATTCATGTGATTCACCGGAACAACCACCACGACGTGCAATCATTGATGCACCAACGTTCTTTCCTTCCAAGTTGACATGTTCAAATTGTCCATGTCTGTTTTCCGGTGACATTTTTTTGATGAATGGGAAGAGGTAGTTAATGTCTCTACTTTGCAGAAGAGAGTGCTCACTCATTTTAGACTATTTATATCAGAAGAAATATAAAGAGGTTATCTGCATCTACAAGAAAAGTATAACTTGATTCACACACTTAAACTACTTTCTTCCAGGTCACCATTCAGTGTAAAATTTAAGAATACATGCCAAAGGTATTAAGTATGAACTATCTTAGGTCCACATAAAACTTTTAGTTGCTAAACACATAATACTGAATAAGAAATGCCCATCAAAATATGGCTGTAAACCAGAAAGACATCATTGGCATTGTAAAGCACCTCCGTAGGCATTTAAACGGGTGAAGAAGGCAAGTACTATAAGCAAATATAGAGTAGAATGGGTACTTTGTTACCTTATTTAGGAGACTAAAACGAAATATATGAACCAAATAGAACGCTGATGATTAAGTTGTTCCCCTGACACTACAATCATGTTCCACTTTTTCTTGGTCACTACTTGGGTGAAATACAAAGGGAGAACAGAGAAGTTAACTCTGAAGAAAATACAATTCGTCTCGTTGAGACAACGGTGCAACAAGCACCAAAATTATAGTAAACTCTTCCGGGAAAGGAGTATAGGTCTCAGCATCACACAACATTCATTTACTGAAAAACTCCCTTAGAATTTATTTTTCCCTGTTTGTCTGGCTGAACACGGCTGTACTCCAGAAATCTTGTAAAAGAAGCTGAAATGAACTGGTGACAGTGTATTGATCAATAAATGTTTACAACGTAGTTAGAATAACACTTTTCAGTTGAGAAAGGAACTTGTCACATAGGAAATTATGGAAGCAACTACTTGTACCAACCTTTTAAATAAGATCCAAATTGTGTTCATGCTTAGACAACTGAACCTCATGGATAAGATTCAGGAGACATTCTTTCACTAACTGTTGATCCATAATTTGGTCCACCTTTACGATACTGGATAAGAAATTCAACTGGATATCCCTTCACCTTGTGTGGTGCAAGCCCTAGATCTTCAAAAGTCAAAGCTGAAAAATAACCACAAATTGAAACGTGAGGATGTGTATGAATGAGATGGCCAACAGAAAGTCAAACTTTAAATAAGATGAGGCAAACCATCTTTTGACACAACATTGTCCGTGGCCAAGGCTTTAATCGCATCCAGATTAAATATTGTAGGGACAGGCATTGGAGCTGGTACTTTGTTGAGCAAAAATTCTCGAGGAGATGCAATAGCCTGAAACCAAAAATGTCAACTCCAAAAGGTAAATATGTAACACAACTTTCATCTGAACTCACTCATACTCCGGAAATACAGAAAAAAAAAAGAGAAATTCTACGATTAAACTACTAAAAGAACACAGAATGGACTAGACATAGGAGCTCTGAATGATTCATTTAGGATTCCAAAGCAAGGACTTGGCAGTTCTTATAGACCAAGTTCATCGAAGTTCTATCCAAGAACAGAACTAGGACCTCCACCGGGCACATGTTGTTGAATGCCAATGGTGACCAAATTAGCACAACAAAGTTAAAACATGAAAGCAGGAACACACCCACAACTTCAACAATCAAAATCAGATACAGAAAAATACTCTATCGGCTTTTAATTGAAGATCTTACTACATTCTCCTCCCTCCTCAAGATAACCAGTTGAGCAACGAAAATGAACCAGCCTAATGAGAATATGATTTTTCCCGTTTTCTACAAACTATTAGTTAAGTTGAAATTTAATGAAGAACGCTGAGGAGGAAAAGATGTCCACAATTTACATAACTGGAAGATACAACAAAAGGAAGAGAGGAAAATAAAATAGAATAGCATTAGTTCCTTTGGCTCTGGAAATCTGTCAACACTATCCTGCAACAATTATATGTGCCTTAACAACCATTACAATGAAGGAAAACTATTATTTCCCAAACAAAAGCATGACATATACTTTCGACCAAAGATGGCTTAGCATTGGGACTCATAAAGCTTGATTCGCAATAAATAACATGTGACACATTTTTCTGGAACAGGTAAAATGATGCACTAGTCACCGGTGTACCGAAACACCACGCCAGTACCACTGCACCATGCACCTGAGCCAATACACGTTTCCTCAGGTTGACAACATACATAAACCAATGTCGTGCAAAAATCATAAGAGGGTATGATTCGAAAGATGAGGCATGCTTTTTGTATTATATCACAACATTAGAAGCCTTGCTCTAAGCTAGTGCCAGGATAATTACAGAGCTTGAACCCTTCTATACCAACATAAAAAGAAGGTTTCCACCATAATAAGCTCCTATCTTGTAAGTGAAGAATCTATGAACTCTAATATTATTGTTACATTATTATAATCAACTTTTTTGAATAACGGTGGTGTTCAAGCCAAGCTTGCACACAATAGACTATTCTATCGGGTACATGTTACTTGAGTTTTGTAGTCAAATCGATTCTGATTTATCTCGGGTTTTTGAAAAATTATCAGATCCATTACATCTGATCAGTAATGGAGAATCTAACATATATGCTTTATCTGATTTTTAGATCTTGATAAACCGAGAAAATCTATGAGGGCAACTTGAACAAAGTTTGATCGTTGGTTAATAATGGGTCTATTTCTCAAGCCCTCACCAATTGAATACCAGGTTTTGTTTTTGATTGAATTCTTCAAACTTATGACATGCACCTAATCCTCTGTCCACACCATCATGTTTAGCAGTCTTACTACTAGAACAAAGCCCTGGGGGCATCTCTTCTTATATTGTATAAATATTTTACTACGTCGAGTGGATGGAGAAACCTAAAATGCCACAAAAAAGAGGTAACATAGTACACTTAATTACGAAGTGTACAACATTCTCATCCTCAGTAGCAACAAATCCTAAACTTCCATAAACCAAAAATAAGACACATAATGTAACAAACAAATCTACTCACGAGATGAAACATACAAGTAAATATTTTTTTTTGATAATGGTAACTTAAAACATACAAGTAAATATAGAAGCAAACTTGTTCCAAAACGTGGTTAGCGCATATAAATAACGATGAATAGAATGTTATTGAGACATAGGGAACCATCGATATAAACACTTGCCTTAGCAATAGGGAAAGGAACATTCACATAGCGTGGCCATTCACGGATCATATCAAACATGAGCTCTGCCTGTTGCAAAATATGATGTAGAACTTCATTAAACAATTTAATTTACAAGGACAACATACTAAAGAACGGGAGAAGCAGTAAGAAAAGAGGACAATAGAGCAGACCAAATCATGCATAGTGTAAATATCTGGGCCACCAAGTTCATAAACTTTTCCCATGCTGGTGCCATTGTCTTTCAAAGAAGAAACAATTGCAGAAGCAACATCAGCAACGAATACAGGTTGAATTCTGCAAAAGCACTCGTAAGAACATGAATGGTAAAAGCTCCATTAAGTTTCGACCAAAATGACATAATAAATTGTCCAGAGACGTACTTTGTTGAACCACCTCCGATTAGAGGGAGAAAACCATATTTCTTTGCAAAGAATGCCCATGGATTCAGAATTCTATCTTCTGTACCGATCATCACTGCTGGTCGCAATATGGTTGCCTGCAGATGAGTGAGGAGATCAGCAACTTTATCCCATAGAAAATAAGTTAAAACACTTGAGATTGTAGTAAGCATATTGTAGCTTGAAGAGCTCAAACTTAACGAAGCAACACATGGCATCCATACAGATAAAGCTTCTAAATGGTTTGCTGAACCAAATTTAGCCAGAAAAACTTTATAAAAAAGATAACAAAGATAAAGAAAATTTACCTATTATCACATTGCCCAGTTGTGTATTCAGTTATGGTGCAAGGTGTGGAAAAGTATGTTGGATTTCAGGCAATGCTAAGGACTTGTTAGCAAGGCCAGACAGTAGAATGAATAGACACAGAAGTAGCACGTGGAAGTAACTTCTTTAGCACTCTAGTGACAATATGGAAAGAGATAAATAGGAGTGTGTAAGACAGTCAAGCCGTTTTTCACTTTCTGTACCTTCTTATATGAAACAAATAATTTAATTTATGAAAGAAGAATCCCGTACTGAAGAAGTACACCAAAAAGTAGAGAACTCACCAAACACCGAATCTTCTATACAAAACTGAAACCTAGTGAGTGTAACAAAAAGAAACTACGAACTTCTTCCAAATATTTTTTCTCCTTACTTCTTCCTTCCTGCTTCCCCATGGTCTGCTTCAAACCCCTAGACCCAGCATCTCACTGTGATGACATCTCCGTCCAAAGGCCACAAGGTTGGTGGCATTGTTATCGACCAAAAGTGCTTCACCTCATCCACATGCCCGGTTGTTACACTACCCCACTGGTCTTCAGAACCAACCTCGCTAAGTCACTATTGCCTTCAAACTCCCTTCCGATCTCGGAGATCTACAATCTCTTTATCCTTTTCATAATTTGAATATAATTTTTATTGGAATTTTTCTCTTCTAATTGTTGTAATCTTAGTTATGCTACTCATAGAATTCTATTTTGACTGGGTATATTGTTGTATTGTCTTGCAGTTTTAACTTTAGATTTCATTCTATTATTCGTATTTCTACCATTTACTACAATCCTGATTCCTTCATTCCCTTTTGGCCTCATGGTGTAGAAATGGAAAGTAAGAAGTTTGACAGATCGTAGCAGAGGGTAAAATAGGCTAGCATAAACATTTTATATACATAGACACGGAAAAAAAAAAATAACCACAAACAGAAATAATAACTATTGAGGTGAGAGAAGTGGAACAATTATAATTGAGCTAAATATATGAAGGTAACATCATGTCAGTCAAGTTTTAAACCCATCTAAAAAAATTTATCAGATGAAAACAGTCTTTGTACCCCCAAAAAGGTAGGGGTAAGATTCACATACGTCCAACCCTCCTTAGACCCCCTCATAGGATCACAACGGGCATGTTGTTAACTTGTCATGAAAAGATATAGTTTGGTGATTTTCGGAACTAGTTTTCTAGTTTTCAATATTTTATTTCTCTGTGCTAAAAATGCTATGTTTTTATAATAATTGATGTGTACGTCTACTAACTATTTTGTTGTCTAGGACAGCCTTCCTAAATACAGATTCCCATGGCTGATGAGGTGCATGTCTTTGCACCTACACTAAAGTGACACTTAGATGAGGCGAAGCACACAACCAGGCTTTAACTGAATTAAATGTGCCTCAAAAACGAGCCTTCATAACAGCACCGTCTGGTATATAAATGTATATTTTCTTCTTGTTTTTTCTTTGGGGGGAGGGGGGTGACGGGCTAAGAGCATAATTTCATGTTTCACCTCAGGAAGTTCACGTGTAACAGCTTCTTCCCCTGCAGCTTTGGCTCTGAGCAGTCTAGATGAGGATGCAGGAGATGCCCCCAAGCTTGAAACTTGAATAAATCTCATGATACCACCATGCTCTTTGGCAATCTGCCGACACAGGAATTACATTTTAGTACAGATAATACCATTTGTTAACGACTTCAATGAGTAGCACAAATCATTATATGCAACAAGAAACATTGCAGACATAGGAACTACATATTACTGTTGACAAAATAATCATCATAAGTTACTTCAAAGAAATGGCAGATGAAGGTGAATGTTGCAGATCATTAAATGCAACTTGAAACATACTCAAGTAATTTACTTGTTTTTGTTACTGCCAGTACTTAAAACCAGACTACATGTTATGTCTTAACCACTCTTCTTTGGTCCAAACTTCAAAGCATCGTACTATAGAAACAAAGCTGACAAAAAGAAAAGAATCACTACACCATTTGATGTGAAAATTAATGCCACGATATTTCAGCAGTACCATTGGTTGGTCACAGCAGTGGCAAGAGATTGATGCAGACATCTATTCTAAGAGAAGCCGATACTCTCCAACCCATTTAGGGCGTCATGTGAACAAGCACGCATTTCAATTTGAAAACTAAGGGTGTAAAATTAAAACATATGTTAGGATTCGTAAACGACAATGATATTCAACATTATTGAAACTATTCTATATATATAGTTGATAAATAAGGAGGTGAGGCAAGGGAATGGTTAGTCTACTTTCCACGCAAAGCATTTAATCCTCCATACTTGTGTTGCTCCGTACAACCAGAAGCAAAGTAAATGTGACCCTTACAATTTCTTCTTTTCCTTATTTACATTCTCCTAGATCATAAGTTATTACTCATGCCCTCCTCTACTCTAACAAAAATATTGCAAGTAAAACGGTGGCAAACTATGAGGGCACCGAGGTGTATTTACTTTTTGGGACAAACTTTGTGCTCTGTTTAAAAAATTATAAAGAGTGGCAAATCATTTTTAACAAATCAACCGAATCGAACTGGAATTTCTTAAAATTAGTTGGTTTGGTCTATTATTTGAGTAAGTAACTTTGTATTCGCAAAATATCATCATCAAAAGGATGATGTGGTGAGGCACTTACAACCCACAACGGGTGGGAAACATCCTTCACAAAAACTAAAAAGCTTTATAATTTGCCTATAAAATCAACTAGAGTTGCTACCTCCCCACCATATTCTACTTGCACCAAAAAAGAGAGAGGTCAAGGCATTTCATTTTGATATTTTGCGCGTAGCAGCTTTTGCCTTCGAAGCATCTGTATTTCTCTCCTTCCATGAAGTCATACAAATTGGAATGCTCATCCACCAATCTTTGCTCTGCCCTCTTCTTCCAATTCCTTTCCAACTATTGAGTAGCTCCAGGGTGGATTTAAACATTACCCAACTTACTTCAAAATACATAAGAACGTGTTCCACAAATTTGCAGTTGCTTTGCAGTGTAGAAACAAATGACTATTACCTCTGTTTCCTAGTCACACATAAAACACCTTCAGCAAATTTGTAAACCTCTTCTTCGTAACACTTCATGAGTTAGACAAGCTCTTCTAATCACAAGCCAAGCAAACCAAGAAACTTTCAGTGGGTCTCTGACTTTCCAAATTAACTTCCAGGGCCTAATATATGTCAAAGATGGACTATTCATCTTCCATTAGCAAGATTTTACTGTAAAAAGTCCTCTACTATTGAGACTCCAACCTCATTTCTCTGGCCCCATATGGGATACCTGAAAAAGAGTTTAATACTTAAAGCAGGCCTGCTACTCTATCAATTTTCAAGTCATTCAAAAATCTACTAAAAATTAGGTTCCACCCTAAACCTGAGAGAGAGTGACATTCTTTTGAAGGCTAATGATGTATAATTGAGGGAAAGTACCTCTCTTTTGTCAAAAAAAAAAGTGCTTCTTCCAGAGCTCATTCCAAAAATCAATCTTAACTCCATCTCCCACTCTAAATGAAATATTGACATTGAATTGTGTGGATAATCTTCTGATGGTTTTCCATACACAACATCCAAAAGTACCCAAAGCTGCCTCAATTGTCCATTAATTGAGCAGCCCATATTTTTTGTGATGAACCTTCTCCACAGAGCCATATCTTCTATGCAAAATCTCCATAACCAATACACTCTGTTTGCTGAGATTCTTTATACCTAGGCCCCTTGTTTTTTGTTGAGTGTTAGGACTTCACCATGTTGTACCCTTGATTGATTCTCTTTTCAATGCTTTTAGGTATTGGATATAGACTCATCATATAAGTGGGAAGGCCATCGAACACAGATTTAACAAGTGTCAACCTCTCTCCAAGGGGTAAATATTTGACTCTTCCATGTTGCAAGCTTCTTTTCACATCTTTCCAACACTTCATTCCAGACTTCCAATTCTTTGTTCTTAGCTCCCAGTGGCACTCGAAGGTATTTAGTAGGTAGCGAAGCTACCTGGCAACCGAGAGACTCGGCTAAGGATTGAATATAGTCAACTTGATAGACAGGAATCAGGATAGAGGGATAAAGTGGATAGAGGGAACTCTTATTCCAGTTGAAATAAAATAATCAACAAATTTTCTCTATACATATCTTAAAGATTGTTTTTAGTTTCTTTTATGAAAGGATAATACCAAAGAATTGTTTTCATGAAATGGTAGTGTAATTGGAGTATCTCGGCAGCTTGCGAGCACCTCAACCGATTGCATGGTGTACCTGCTACCTCCTATAGGACATAGGTATTAGGTAACTCTATCCACCAAGACTTGGACATGTTGGAAGAAATCACCAAGTGTTTACACACTTCTGATACTACCAAGATTTGAACTTGAGACCAAATGGTTCTCAACCAACTTCATTGGCCCCTAGGCAAAGCTTATATCACGATCACTCTTATCATCCCCAGAATACTCCTATGATGCAAATCCCACCAATTAAATGTAACTAAATGAAAATTCATGTTCTTATATAGGTTGAAAGAAGCCTCATTTTGCACAAACTAGCAAAAAAGGCAGATAGGTAAACGCGCTCTCAGTCTGCACATTCATTCACACGGAAGTTTATCTTTTTGAATCAGTTATATGCACAATGACATACAAAAAGTTGGTAGGGCTCTCCAAGTGAAACCAAAACTCAGGCTAAGATAAACAGCACTGAGAATAAAAGGGTAAGATAAACAACACTGAGAATAATGGTTAAGATAAACAACACTGAGAACCACATGGTCAATAAAGAGAAACACATATGATACAATCCTCAGAAAACCACAGAATAAGTTGTAATAAGTTTATGTATTAACTTTAGATTGTCCTCAGTATCGTCAATCACAAGTTGACACATTGGACAACATCTTAATTATCATAAGAAAAGAAACAGAATAACCCCAATAATGCACCGGATGAAATATCAAGATTGAGACAAAGCTTTCTCTTTTTGAACTTCAAGATTGAGACAGAGATTATTTCAGTTTATATTTAACTAATCTAGGTAAAGCAAAAGGCAATATAACAGCAGAACCTACCATTGCAAGCTGTTCAGCCATATGGAGGTTGACTTCATCAAAGCTGTAATTTCTCGTCTCATAATCCCTTCCTGGAAACCAGAAAGTTTTACCGACAATAGTTGTAAAGATATCTTTATGGATCACTGATTAAAAATGGTAGAAGGCATACCAATGAGATTGATCACAACATTAGCTTTAGCCATCACTGCCTTAACTGAATTTTCATCCCGGGGATTGTATTTCATAGGAACAATCTAGGCAAAATAAACAAAGAGAGGCAGTACCCCCATAAAAATGAGAATGCTTTCATAACTCATGTCTTTGTTAAGAGAAGCTCAAAGACATCAGAAAATAACAATAAATCAGATCACAATAAAGTAAAGTAAGTTCGACTAGAGGAGCACAGCTGTTAACATACCTGTCCTAAGTCACCCATCAACTTAAGATGACGAGGAGAATCCTCAGATCCACGGAAAGGAACCAAGACTTGACTGCCCATTTTAGCTGAGATCCCCAAAAAACAGAAAACAAGTACCATTTACCTCAAGAATTCTTTAACTTTGTTGGTATAGTAAGTACAGGAAAAAGGTAAAGGTCATTAGAACATTACCAAGCTGTTGTACAACATAACGCCCAAGAAATCCAGTAGCTCCAAAGACTGTAGCGACGATTCCACTGACAAACAACAGATTCAAAAACCATATAAATTCAAAAAATACATAATTCAAGTTGCACACATAAAAAAGAAACAAAAAATGAACAAAAGCTATGACTCATCGTGTAGATATTTATAGTAAAGAGCACCAGAAGCACCAGGCCAACCAATAAGCAAAAAGAACACAACTTTGAATTACACTCACACAGTATTAAGAAACGAAAATGACATATCAAATTTAGTGGAACAGTACAAGCTTAAACACTTATCACCCTACCCTCAATCCCAAACTAGTTAGGCAGCTATATAAAATCTCTCTACTCATTTTGCTCTATCCAGGCCCATTTTATTCCAGTTACTAATTATTTGACTTCTAATATAAAGAGTTCTCTTAATCTAGAGATCAAATCCCAACATTGGCAAATTCAAAACCTAATAGGAAAACGTACCAATTTAACCAAACCATTATCTCAACGAGTTGGGTACCATCTTACACGACTGTGAAACAAGATTTTCAAGGAAAAAGAACAAATTTATTTACCTAACGGATGATCTTCCTCCAGTTCCCTTACGAATTAGAGGTCCCGCACCCCCGGTGGCAAGGTTAGATGCGTAGCGCGGAGTAAGATAACCATAGTCTGAAATAACAAAAACATAAACAAAATAAGAACACAATCCGATAAGAGATCACGACATTGTAGAGGGGGAAAAGGAAAAAAACTTGAGTTGCCCTAGAAATGCATAAGATACATACAGTGATCATCAGAAAGAGGATAGAGAGACTTGAATGATGAAATGGCAGGCGAATGATGTTTCAAAGATTGGTGCCCTAGTTTTCTCGTGATGGCCTGCATCTTCGTTCTCAGCGGAGCTCGAGCTCACAGAGAATGGGAGAAGATTGATTGATATCGGCGCTGTTAAGGGAATTGGGGGAAAAATAGATGCACTGACTGAAGTAAATACGTATTAACTTGTCAACTCTATTGCAGTAATTGGGTGAACCTCATTTCTAATACTACTTCCCTTTCAATTTGCCTTTTTTTCTTAGCAAATCGTATATAATACCAAACAATTATTTTAAATTAAATGTTATAAATATAGTTTAATTTAATTGTATCTCATAGCAAATGGTTAATAGTTTGTCTCTTTAGGTGAATCTCACTCGTCATTCTCATTCTCTCCCTCGTCTCTCTCGTTTTTTATACAAACGCAAATGTATAAAACGTGTTTGTGTTTGAATAAAGCGAGAGAAAATTGTATATATACATATATTTTCGTTCCCCTCTCTCAAAATTTCGCTCGTTACTCTCTCAGAGCTCGCTCTTCTCTCTCACTTATACAAACAAAAATGTATAAATTGTGTTTCTGTTTGTATAAAGCAAGAGAAAATTATATATATATATATATATATATATACACATGCAAATACATACATCTTCGTCCTATACACTTATAATTATACAATACAAATATTTTCCTACTCAATTCTCTTTTGTATTGCTCTCTTTCTCGCTTTATACTAACACATATTATACAATTGATCTTTTGTATATGTATACCGAAACAGAAATAGATTATCTACAACTGTCTTCTTTTGTATATGTACAGTGAAATATACATATTTATGTTTACTATGTAGCACAATTATACAAACTATAACTATAGCCTACAAATATGTTTTTTATGTTTGCTATATCTGAAAATTGCTCTTTTTAATTTCTTCATAATTTCTTTTAATATATGTCGGGAAAAGGACAAATGTACCGGAATTATTGTTAATAGTATATTAATACTCTCCTTCATATTTTTCGTTTATTAGTGCACTTATCGTTAAATAACTCGTGCATATATGCCCATCCAGTAACGAAAGACTTATTTGTTACAAGTGGCGCAATACTACCACTCTATCTGGTTTAACCAATTATTTAACCCAAAATTCAAATACCCGTCCATTACCCAATTTATCCATTACTCACACAACACAAATACTATCAAAAAATCTCTAATCAAATCTTTCGTTCATCTCAAAAACTAAAACCCTAGCTCATTATAGATTCTTCGTTGTTTGCATTGTTTGTTCGTCGACTTTTCTTAGTTGATTCTTCATCGATTCGTCGTTTCCCTTCAATTAGACCTAAAACCATATTTGAAAGTAGTTGTGGTTCAATTAGTAACTCAATGATGATGACTTATTTTTGGTGAAATGGCTTGTTATTTCACTTCAAAGACTTCAATGAAATCCGAAAGAAGATTTTATAAATGTTCTAAACCTAAGGTACATTTTCACCAAATGTTAATTTGTGTGATTTCTGTTTGTATTTCATATAATTATGAGTTCTTCTATATTTTTATTGACAAATATGAATTTTAGAAGGAGAAAGATAGTTCTCCGGGAAATTCTTTTATTGAAGTAAATTTATTGAAGTCTAAATTGAAAGTTGCTACATTGAAAATGGAAAATTTGAGAGTTATTGAATGCGACTAATATTGAAAGAGACAATTTTTTTAAAAAAAAATTGGAGAATTTAGAGAGTTTAAACTACTTTGAGGTGAACAAATCAAGAAATTTGAAAGCGAAAGTGACGAAATTGAAGATATTGTGTATATTATTATTTATTGTGTTCGTGGTATTTGTTGTTGTAATTTTCAAGTGATTTAATTTTTGTTCATTAGATCTTGTGTAGCATAAAGAAGATATGTTCTTGAATATAATTTTCAAGTGTTTGTTAGTTTTAAGTCTTTCATTATGTTAAAGAATCTTATGTTTTGAATTGTGTTGGTGTATATTTGTCCTTTTTCATTTGTGATTTAGATATTATAAGGCAGATGTGTCTTGAATGTAATTTTCAAGTATTAAATATTTTCAAGTGTTTATTTTTTTTAGATAATCTTATTTTTTCAATTGTGTTAGTGTGTTTGTGATTTAGATCTTGTGTAAGAATAAGGATATGTGTTCTTTAATGACATTTTCAAGTCTTAGTTGTTTTCAACCATCTCTGGAATCTGTATTAGTCAATTAACAATATTGTATTAGAGTATGTTGTTGCTTGTATTATCATTAATATTTTCACAAGTTAATGTAACTGACATATTAGATTATCAAGTCATTACTACTAGTGACTTGCACAAAGGCTAAACAAAAACACTATTAAACTTGCACAAAGGCTTAACAAAGATATCATTAAACTTGCACAGAGGCTAAACAAAGACACTATTAAACTTGGACAAAGACACCATACATAACATCTAAACGCTAGTCATATAATATCAAATGTCACTTACAAAACACAGACTATTCAACTTGTCATACTTCACTTAGTTTAGCGAATACACTCAACCTATACAAATAATAGTAACAAAACAGTCAACTAATTAGTCTAGCAAAACAAAAGGTTTAACCTTAACATCGTTTAAGGTACCAACCTATACTAAATCGTAATATCAAAACATAAACTACCAAAATATGGCAAGAACAACGTTGAAGGCGTTAGCCTATACAAAACATAGCAAAACCACAAGTTTGGCTATAGGCACAAACATATACAAAATAGTAGTACCAACGTAGTATTATTTATTCCCTTGCTTAAACAGTTTGCTTCCCTTGCTTCTTAGTAGGTTTACTTTGCATTATTTATTCATAATAGAAGATAAAGAATTAAATGATTGGATATTTGTTGTAATTAAGATTGAATAAAAAATGACTTTTGACATCCGCTTGAATTATGATTTTGTTCTTCACAAGTGCTACATATCATCACTTTTCTTTTTCTTGTTTTCTTCCATACTTTTGTTAGGATCGAACTCACGCACACACACTAGATGAATGAAGAACACAAGAACTTTCAAGAGAAAGAGATGAGAGATCTAGAGAGAGAAAGAGAAAACCCAATATTTCGTGGTAACACCCCGTGAGTAAACTTACACGGCGGTGAGGTATATTTATATTAATAAATCAGGGTATTTTTGGTTACAGAGAATAAATAGGAAAGTCTAAAATAGAGAATAAATAGGAACGCTTAAAATAGAGGATAAATAGGAAAACCTAAAATTAATCAGGCTCCACTACCTAACAATTCTCCCACTTGGAGACTGACTCAGTCATCCAAAAAATACATTCTCAAAAATAAATAGGAAAACCTAAAATTAATCAGGCTCCACTACCTAACAATTCTCCCACTTGGAGACTGACTCAGTCATCCAAAAAATACATTCTCAAAAAAAAAATCTCTTCATCATCAACATCTTTACCGCACCGCAACATCTGTAGCAACAACTACAGAAGACCAACCGAGGTTTTACATAACCTCAGTTTCCCAACATCAACACATTTCGTCAACATGTCTGGCAGGTTCTTTGCACCCTCTATCTTCTCCAAGCACATATCACCATCCTCCACTGCCCTGCGAGTGAAATGTTATCTGTTGGGAAAGACAAGGCACTAACAAAGAATGCCTGACAGGATAACAGCGGAAGAATACCCAAGTCTATACTTTCCCTTCTCGATTTGAACCAAGAGAAGACAAACAACCACAAGCAATATGATAGTAAGGCAGCAGGTAATTCAACTAAACAAATATAACAAGGTAATAATAAACCAATCACACAAGACACCAAGATTTACGTGGAAAACCCTTCAATGTGAAGAGTAAAAAACCACGGGACCAAAAGCTCCACTATAATCACCAAGAGTTACAATATTATTCTCCAAAATTGGCCACAAAACAAGTGCCAAACAACGAGCAACAACAAAATAAGATTGCACCAAACCTAGAGAATTAAAGGAGCAAAATCACCAATTTCGCAGCTACTGTTCACGACAGCAAAACTGAAGCTGCAGGCCACCAAATCCAACTCCGTCAGTTCCTAATCAAAGATTGAGATGAAGATAATATACTGTCCAAAAATCAGCTCAATCGGACAAGAAACGAAACGGAAATCGCAATTTGAAGTTGGATGTTAGGGCTGAATTTTGACTGCGAAAACTGCTCTCTTTCTCTCTTTTTGGCTGCTGAAAAACTCTGTGTATATGAGAATAAGACCTAAATAGGCTTATATTTGCCTCATAAGAATGAGCCTATGGGAAAAATGGGTTGGTCCAAATTGAGATTTTATTTATCCACATATGAAGGGAAAAAGGCCCATAACCCAACAATGCTCCCCCTCACGACTATGTGGAGGAGACTGCCATCCCGGCGACCATGCAACAATATTCAAACTTCCCTCTTGGCAAAGCTTTAGTCATCATATCGGAACCATTGTCATTTGTATGAATCTTTTCAAGCTCAAGCAACTTAGAATCTAACACATCTCGAATCCAATGGTATCTCACATCAATGTGTTTAGACCAACCATGGAACGTAGAATTCTTGCCAAGATGTATAGCACTTTGACTGTCACAATAAAGCGCATACCTCTCTTGAGCACAACCAAGTTCCCCCAAGAATCTCTTCATCCAAAGCAATTCTTTACAAGCTTCAACGACAACAATAAGCTCAGCTTCTGTAGTAGATAGAGCAACACATTTTTGCAACCTAGATTGCCAAGACACAGCTCCCCCTGCAAAAGTAACCAAGTACCCTGAAGTATACTTGTGAGTATCAACATCACCATCCATGTCTGAATCAGTATAACCACAAAGAATAGGCTTCCATGTACCAAAACACAAACTCAGACTAGAAGTACCACAGAGATATCTCATAACCCACTTCACAGCATTCCAATGTTCTCTTCCCGGATTAGAAAGAAAACGGCTAACAACTCCAACAGCGTGAGCAATATCCGGTCTTGTACAAACCATCACATACATCAAACTACCAACAGCTGAAGCATAAGGAACTTTCTTCATATCTTCCTTCTCATCATCACTAGAAGGACACTGTTTCGTGCTCAATTTGAAGTGCATAGCTAATGGTGTACTGACAACAAGCATGTCATCAACATAAAGCAATACAATAATAAAGTCACCATCAGAGAACTTTTGCACAAAAACACAATGGTCTGAAGAAGTCTTCTTGAAGCCCTGCTGACTCATAAAAGAACCAAACTTCCTGTACCACTGCCTGGGAGCTTGTTTCAAACCATACAAGCTCTTCTTCAATTTGCAAACATAATTCTCTTTACCCTTGACTTCAAAACCTTCCGGTTGCTCCATATAAATTTCTTCATCTAAGTCACCATGGAGGAAAGCAGTTTTAACATCCATTTGCTCAACCTCTAAATCTAGACTTGCAGCCAAGCCTAGAACCACACGAATGGATGACATCTTCACAACTGGAGAGAATATCTCATCAAAATCAACTCCCCTTTTCTGATTAAATCCCTTGACAACTAATCTAGCTTTGTACCATGGAACTGGATTACCATCTTCATGTTTCACCCGAAAAACCCACCTGTTTTTCAAAGCTTTTCTGTCTTTAGGTAACTTAACCAAATCAAAGGTATGATTATCATGCAATGATTTAATCTCATCTTCCATAGCATCAAACCACCTTTCTTTTTATTCACTTTCCATGGCCTCATCAAGACTCTCAGGTTCTCCCCCGTCAGTCAAGAGTACATACTCATTGGGAGAATAACGAGATGAAGTAATTCTCTCTCTACTAGATCGTCTGAGAGAACTCTCTGGAGCATCTATAATTGGTTGTTGGACAACCACATCATCTTGCACTGGAGCATCAACAACATCATGCCGGTCATTCTGAACATGATCACCATCTTCATTATCAACTTGATTTTCATCATTATGAAGATTTTTTTCCGGTGCAATAGTCAAAGGAAGTGGATCAACATCAACTAAGCTCTCACTACTCTGAAAATCAGCCTTGTCAGCTTTGTCAAAATCTTCAATTGTTTGGTCTTCAAAGAACACAACATCACGGCTTCTAACAAGTTTCTTCTCAACAGGATCATAGAAACGATAGCCAAATTCATCTTGACCATAACCAATGAAGATACACTGCCTAGTTTTAACATCCAACTTTGACCTTTCATCCTTAGGAACATGTACAAAGGCTTTACACCCAAAGACTCTAAGATGATCATAAGAAACATTCTTACCAGTCCAAACTCTGTCATGGACATCACCATCTAAAGCAACAGTAGGAGATAAATTGATAACGTAAGCAGTAGTATTAAATGCTTCTGCCCAAAAGGAATCTGACAGCTTAGCATCTGAAAGCATACATCTAACCCTCTCAACTAGAGTTCTGTTCATCCTCTCTACTAAACCATTTAACTGAGGAGTCTTTGGAGGAGTTTTCTGATGCCTAATACCCTGCTCTCTGCAATATCTATCAAAAAGACCAATATACTCACCACCATTATCTGAGCGGATGCATTTCAATGTCTTCCCTGTTTGTCTTTCAACCAAGGCCTAAAAACTCTTGAACACATCAAGTACTTGATCCTTGGACTTCAAAGGAAATACCCAGAGTTTGCGAGAATGATCATCAATAAAAGTCACAAAGTGAAGTGCACCACCATGAGATCTTACCTTAAAAGGACCACACAAATCAAAATGTACCAACTCCAGCAAATCAAGCTTTCTTGAAGGCGGATGACTTTGAAAAGAAACTCTTTTCTGTTTACCGGCTAAGCAATGAACACATTTCTTCAACTTTGCTTGATTCACTCCAGAAAGCAAATTTTTCTTAGCCAAACTATCAATCCCCTTCTCGCTCATATGAATCAGCCTTCTATGTCATAACTCTGATGAAGTATCATTCTCCACCAAATTTACTGAGTCTCTGGGCATGGAGCCCTGAAATACATACAAGTTAGACAACTTGTCACCACGGGCCACAACCATCAAACCTCTAATAAGCTTCCACTGGCCACCACCAAGTGTATTAACATAACCCTCATCATCAAGATATCCCACAGAAATCAAATTCAAGTGAACATCTGGAGCATGCTTGACATTATTTAGAACTAGTTTGGAACCATTGTTACTTTCCAAACAAACTGTCCCAATGCCAATAACTTCAACTTCATGATTATTGCCCATTTTCAACGTTCCAAAATTACCTGGAGTATAAGAAGAAAATAATTTCTTCTTTGGCGTGACATGAGAAGTAGCACCAGAATCCACAAACCAGCTAGACTCATCACGAACAAGATTAATGGCATTTGCATCACAAGAAACAAGAAGATCATCATTAGCAACAACAGCAACACGATTTTCATTATCGCCTTCTCTCTTTTGTTGTCTCATATCTCTCTTGTGCTTGTAACAATATTTCATGATATGTCTATTCTTGTGGCAATGGTCACATGTAATATTCTTGTATTTAGTCTTTGACTTGCTTCTACTTTTACCTCTATCATTCTGACCTCTGGACTTGTTTCTCCCCTATCTTCAGTAACCAAAACATCGGAGTGTGAAGCTGAAGAAGATGAGGCTTGAGATCTTCTTCTCATTTCTTCATTCAAGACACCACTCTTAGTATATTCCATGGTTACAACACCACTGGGAGCAGAATTAGTCAAAGAAACTCAAAGAGTTTCCTAAGAGTCTGGCAGAGTATTAAGAAGCCAAAGTCCCTGTATAGCATCATCAAACTTTACACCCATTCCGGACAGCTGGTCAAGAACACCCTGAAAATCATTAATATGATCAGAAATAGAAGTGCCCTCTTTATACCTGATATTCATTAGTTATTTCAATAGGAACAACTTGTTGTTGCCAGTCTTCGAAGCATAAAGTGTCTTGAGCTTGTCCCACAAACTTTTGGCATATGTCTCATTCACAATATGATTCTAACATTATCTTCAACTCATTGTCTAATATAGCCATAAACCTGCAGATGCTCAAATTCCCATTCTTCATCATTCAAAGACTGAGGCTTATAAGAAGCAAACACATGTAAATGCATCTTCTTGAGAAATAGAAGATCTTTCATCTTGCCTTTCCAAATATGATAGTTACTACCATTTAAACACACCATTTTGCTCATATTTGCCTCCATCATTCAAAACGACAATCAACAATAATCAATGCTAACAAGGCACTAACAAAGAATGTCTGACAAGATAACAGCGGAAGAATACCCAAGTCTATACTTTCCCTTCTCGATTTGAACTAAGAGAAGACAAACAACCACAAGCAATATGATAGTAAGGCAGCAAGTAATTCAACCAAACAAATATAACAAGACAATAATAAACCAATCACACAAGACACCAAGATTTACATGGAAAACCCTTCAATGTGAAGAGTAAAAAACCACGAGACCAAAAGCTCCACTATAATCACCAAGAGTTACAATATTGTTCTCCAAAATTGGCCACAAAACAAGTGCCAAACAACAAGCAACAACAAAATAAGATTGCACCAAACCTAGAGAATTAAAGGAGCAAAATCACCAATTTCGCAGATACTGTTCACGACAGCAAAACTGAAGCTGAAGGCCACCAAATCCAACTCTGTCAGTTCCTAATCAAAGATTGAGATGAAGATAATATGCTGTCCAAAAATCAGCTCAATCGTACAAGAAATGAAGCAGGAATCGCAATTTGAAGTTGGTTGTTAGGGCTGAATTTTGACTGCGAAAACTGCTCTCTTTCTCTCTTTTTGGCTGCTGAAAAACTCTGTGTATATGAAAATAAGACCTAAATAGGCTTATATTTGCCTCATAAGAATGGGCCTATGGGCAAAAATGGGTTGGTCCAAATTGGGCTTTTATTTATCCACATAGGAAGGGAAAAAGGCCCATAACCCAACAGTATCGCCTTCTGATGTGCTTTGTCTTCGAATGATAAAATGGATTTTTCACCAACTGTATGGCACTTTAGCTATCTGAGTAAAGAATATTCTCGCTCTACTTCTTGCCCAATTCCTCAAGATAATCTGCCAGCCATATCATCTCTTCCCTAGCTTCAGCTATTGCCACATACTCAGCTTCAGTAGATGAAAGAGAAACACACTTCTGAAGCCTGGATATCCAACTCACTGTTGTTCCACCTATGGTGTAAATGTACCCGAATGTACTCTTGCTTGAGTCAACATCCCCACCAAGATCAGCATCCACAAAACCCTGTAGAGTCACCTTGTCTTTGCCAAAATAAAGTGAAGTACTGGATGTACCTCTCAGATATCTCAGAAGCCACTTCACAGCTTCCCAATGCTCTTTCCCAGGGTTCGCCATGTACCTGCTAACAACTCCCATTGCATGTGCTATATCAGGTCTAGTGCAGACCATAACATACATCAAACTACCAACTGCTGAAACATATGGAACAAGTGTCATGTGATCACGCTCCTCGGCAGTCTTGGGTGACTGCTCCTTTGACAATTTAAAGTGATTTGCCAATGGAGTAGTCCTTGGTTTAACATCATTAACCCTGAATCTGGTTAGCACCTTCTCAATGTACAACTCCTGAGATAGATTTAAAATGCCAACAGATCTATCCCGAGAAATCTTCATCCCCAAAATCTGTTTTGCTGGACCCAAATCTTTCATCTCAAATGCTGCAGACAACCTTGTCTTCAGATTGTTAATCTCCCTCATACTAGATCCTGCAATCAACATATCATCCACATACAAGAGTAGAAAGACATATGAATCAGTGTATTTCTTGAAGTAACAACAAGGATCATTTTCAGCTTTGCAGAATCCACTCTTGGTCATGAAGGAGTCAAACTTCTTGTACCACTGCCTTGGTGTTTTCTTTAGTCCATACAAGCTCCTGGTGAGCTTGCACACCATGTGTTCCTTTCCTGGAACCACAAATCCTTCCGGTTGCTGCATATAGATCTCTTTGTCCAGATCTCCATGTAAAAACGTTATTTTTACATCCATTTGCCCTAGATGCAAATTCTCCGATGTAACAACACTCAACAGAATTCGAATAGAGGTTAACTTCACAACAGGAGAGAATATTTAAGCATAATCAATACCTTTCCTTTGTGAATATCCTTTAACCACTAAACGAGCCTTGAACCTTCTTTTGTCATCTGGTTCAGTCTTGATTCTGAACACCCACTTGTTCAGCAAAGCTCTCTTCCCTGCAGGTAGCTCAGTCAACACCCATGTGTCGTTCTTCTCAAGTGACCTCATCTCATCATCCATGGCTTGCTCCCACTTGATCGAATCCTCCACCTGTAGTGCCTCATCAAAAGACTCTGGTTCCCCCTCATCAGTCAGCAATAGATAGTGTAATGAAGGTGAATACCTATCGTTGCCCTGATGGATCTGGATGATCTCCTTAACACCTGCTCAAGTGTAACTTGCTCCACTTCAGATTCTTTAGTAGGAGTTGGTTGAGTATCTGCTTCGACATCTCTGGGGTTACTCTTCTCCAACTCAACCTCAACTCCCACTTGCTTTGTAATCTCTAGAACCTTCTGCTCTCTGTCCTTGTACAAGACAGACTCATCAAATGTCACGTCACAATGTCTCAGGATCATTCTATTCTTGTCATCCCAAAACTTGTAACCAAACAAATCAAAACCATATCCTATGAAGTAACACTTCACAGCCTTGGCATCAAGCTTGTCTCTCTTTTCTGGATCAACATGAACATAAGCAGTGCAACCAAAAGTCCTCAAGTGTGAGTACTTGAGTTCTTTTCCTGTCCACACCTTCTCTGGAATCTTGAACCCTAAAGGAACTGATGGTCCCCTGTTGATCAAGTATGCAACTGTGCTCACAACATCCGCCCAAAGTGTTTTGGGCAGCCCACAGTGTATCCTCATACTCCTTGCACGCTCATTCAATGTTCTGTTCATCTTCTCAGCAATTCCATTCTGCCTTGCCTTACCAGGAACTGTTCTCATCAATCTGATTCTCTCAGTTGCGCAGAATACCTTGAACTTTGATTTGTCATACTCTCCTCCATTGTCAGACCTTAGGCATTTGACTTTCAAAGCGGTCTGATTCTCAACTTCAGCTTTCCACTTTTTGAAAGTTGCAAACACATCTGACTTATGCTTCAAGAAGTAAACCCATACTTTCCTGCGGATATCATCAATGAAGGTAACATAGAATCTGGATCCTCCAAGTGATGATACTGGAGATGGTCCCCAAACATCTGTATGGACCATTTTCAACCGCACTTTCTTTGACTCTCTAGGAGTCTTTGTGAAGCTTACTCTTTTCTGTTTTCCCATAACACAGCTCTCGCAAAGACCCATATCAACAGACTTCAGACCCTCTAATGCTCCTTTTGCAATCAGCATCTTCATTCCTTTAGTACTCATGTGTCCAAGTCTGTTATGCCACAGACATGAACCGGAAGCACCTTCAGCAACAGCAGCCATGTTTATACACCCTGCAGTGGTGTACAAGGTTCCATATTTGGTGCCACGAGCTACTACCATAGCATCTTTCACGATCTTCCACGAACCTTTCCCAAACTCTGCTGCATATCTCGTGCTATCCAACTGACCAACAGAGATCAGATTTTTCTTGATCCCAAGAATATATCTGACATCCTCCAATGTCCACTGGTTTCCCGAGATGGTCTTTATGCAAACATCCCCCTTTCCTTCAATCTCTAAGGCTTTATTGTCAACAAGATATATTTTTCCAAAATTTCCAGATTTGAAGTTTTGGAACAACTCCTTGCTTGGAGACGAATGGAAAGATGCACCAGAATCCAAAATCTATGATTCAACCGGGTTGTTCACACTAAGCATTAGAGCATCCCCAATGTCCTCTGCTGAATTTACAGAATCATTATCATCTCCAAATTTCTGATTCTGTTTCTTCTTTGGCTTTGTACAGTTCGTCCGAAAGTGCTCTTTTTCTCCACAGTTCCAACAAGTCACGTTTGATTTGTTCAGTGATTTTCCTTGATTCCTTGATTTTGATCAACCATGTTGATTTTGGCCTTTCGTCTTACTTCTCCCCCTTCGATCAACGCTGAGAGCACTGTCCGATGAATCTCCCACTTCTCGTTTGCGAATACTTTCGCTAAGAACAACATCACGGATTTCATCAAACTTCAGTTTCTCAGATCCACGAGAACTGCTAATCGCAGCAACAATAGTATCCCAAGACTCGAGCAGAGATGACATCAAAATCAACGCCTTAATTTCATCTTTGAAATTAATATCCATAGAATTGAGTTGACTCACAATCATATTGAACTCGTTTATATGATCAGAAACAGATCCAGTTTCAGACATCTGTAAATTGAACAATCTACGCATCAAACATACCTTGTTCATAGCCGATGGTTTTTCATACATGTTTGACAGTGCCTTCAACAGACCGGACGTAGTCTTCTCCTTCACGATGTTGAACGCCACGTTTCTACACAAAGTCAACCGGATCAACCCTAGAGCCTGGCGATCCTTGAGTTTCCACTTCTCCTCCGTCATGGATTCCGGCTTCACCCCGGTCAACGGTTCGTGAAGATCTTTCTGGTACAGATAATTCGATCTGCATCTTCCAGAAGCTGAAATCGGATCCATCAAATTTCTCGATTCCAAGCTTCGAACTATCCATCTTCTGTGATCGCGTTGAATCTCCTTAGCTCTGATTCCAGTTGTTAGGATCGAATTCAGGCACACACACTAGATGAATGAAGAACACAAGAACTTTCAAGAGAAAGAGATGAGAGATCTAGAGAGAGAAAGAGAAAAATCCAATATTTCGTGGTAACACCCCGTGAGTAAACTTTCACGGCAGTGAGGTATATTTATATTAATAAATCAGAGTATTTTTGGTTACAGAGAATAAATAGGAAAGCCTAAAATAGAGAATAAATAGGAAAACCTAAAATTAATCAGGTTCCACTACCTAACAACTTTCACCTCTTAAAGTGCTTCATTCTTTTCTCTTTCCCTCATAAGCTTAGGCGCCAACAAGCTCAATCAATTCTGGTGGTTCAATGACATGCAAACGATTACATGTCCAGAATGGTTCTCCCCTAACAGGCTGTAACTTATGTTTGTAACTTATATTTGTTACTTGCCAAGGCTACCTCCTTACTATAATACTCAATTTCATTCTCAGGTATCATTTCTTGTGCTACATAGTCTTAATTTCACGTGAATATGAAATGTCAATGAGATTTCATATTCTGCATGTGCATCTTTTCTCTCTTAAGTTGACAATGTGTCTATCTGCGCCTTCAATGACCTCACAGCCATTATTGTTGGGTTCAAAAATGAATATGGCGTCATAGACAATCTTACAATTGCAAATAATTGAGATGGTAAATTAGATGACAAACAAAACTATTTAAAAGACATAATATTATTAAAAGGTTGATCAAACGAGCAACATATTAAAAACTAATAAAAATAAAATATTAAAATTGTTGAGAGAAAATTACCCCATAAACAAAACTCTTTATTGACTACATTGTGAATGTTCCTGCTTTCTATTATGAGAATAGGGATCTTCAATTTATACATCTCCAAACTTTTCCTCCAAGAAAGAATGAATCAAATATGAAAAAAAATTATATTTTTCTTTCAGAAAAAGTTCAAACATTTAGGTAACAGTTTGACTTTTCTTTAAGGAAAAAAATAAACTTCAAATAAGGAAAGAAAATCAGGGCAAACTCTAACAATTATTCCCATTGCTATTCACCTTACAAACTTTGAATATCTTCAAGTACTCAATAAATAACAATTCACTTTTGAGACTAAACACATCATCTTTCCAGTTCCTCACATCAACCTCTTTATTGTCAAACTCTCTATTACCCTGACCTGATGTCTTTCAACATTTCAATAATTGGCTTAAATCTTGGTTCAAGTATCCAAACATTAAATGACCTCGTAGAGTTATTATCCACAATTTGATTTTTGCACACTGTATTTAAATAGGCTCTGCACATATTTTGGGAGGATACTTATTTATTAAATTTTGTCAAGCCTCTTCATCAACTTCCTTGATCTCTTGAAGCTAGTCCCCAAACTCCTCTAAAAATGAGGATCATGCAACCCACCATAACAACTTCTTCAGCTTACATTTACCGCATCTCTTGCACCAATTTGCCTCAATATGTCTTGCACAATATTTTTGATGTGCTTTAGATAAAATTGTCCCTACTGCATCAAGCATGCCCTATATATCAAGTAAAAACAACTAAACTTATAAAAGAATAGTATTAAACGAAGGTAAATAAATTGCAACTTAGTAGTATAATATTACCTTCTGTATATCTGATATGAATATCAGTTCTTCACAATTCTGAAGTTCAAGTGAATGCTACAAATGTTGCAAGAACCATGTCCAACCTTTTCGTTTCTTTATCTACCACAACTCAAGCTAAATAGTAGAAAAGTTATTACTGTCTTGACCAACATCAATCAATACCTATCCCTTAGCTTTTCCTCTAAGGAATGTACCCTCTAACCCAATTAATGGTCTTAACCCACACTTAAAATTTAGTTTCATTGTCTTGAAGCGTATATACATTCTAGAAAATTTTCTCTTACCATCAGATAATGTCTCTTTAGACAAATCCATCACAATGTTAGACCCTAGATTACAACTTCTTAATTCAATAACATAACCCTCTAATTTATTGTAATAGTCCACAAAGCTACCATACAGAGTCTCTAGTATCCCCCTTTTGGCTCTCTTGAACTTTGCTTTACTTACGTTTAGCTCAAACACTCTATACAAGTCAGCCTTCATTTCTTTGACCTTGTACTTAGGGTCACTTTGCAATTTCTCCCTAAAATACGAAGCTATTATTGAGCAATCCACTAAGGAGTCGTCGATCATATGCTATTCCACACTCTATATGATCTACTAGTGTTTGAACACTAACAGTAGGAGTGGTCATATCCCTAGAAATCAAAAGTAAAAATGGACAACCTTCAGCACCACATTTATGTCTCAATCTTTTTTATCACTCTTCACCATAACAAATTCTACCTTCTTAGCTATAGCATAAAGTTTTGCAAAATTGTTTTGCTTCAGCTATGTCCTTGAAGGTTATACCCTTCACAATCTCCTTATAATCTTGCAAACTATCAGATATATTATAATCTTGCAAACTATCAGATATATTTCTCTTTTTTTTAGTAAAGAAATTTTCCAATTCATCTGTATCGTAATCTGAACAACTAAACACCATTTCTTTATTGGTGTCTCAGTGCATAATATAACAATACAAATCAGAACACACTCAATATAGTTTAAAATACCTTTTAAAACAATAGGTAAATATGGGCAGAATAATCACCATTTATCTTCTAAACTCCAGTAGCACCTCTAAGTTATCCTAGTCTATGGCCAACAATCATCACCTTGGTTCCCAACAAGTTAGTTGTCACACTGAATTATATTGGTACGAACTACAAATTTACTTGCAAAACAAAATAAAGCAATGTTTGTAAATGTTCAATAATAGACCAAAATAATATTATCATTATCATTATGTCCCCTTGATGGGCGTCAAACTATTTACCCCTAAATTTATCACTTAAAATAGCAATCGAATTTATATTTGAAGGTCAAGGGTACTCAAATTAAAATGATCAAAATGCAAGTTTCTTGTTACTTGAAAACTTAATTACAAAAATAATTAACTATAGATACCAAGTAAGAATACTTAACAAAAAAGTAAAGAATTTCTTATTTAGTTGTGCCTGGTGAAGTTGTCACAAAAAAAAATAAGTATTTGCTTTGTAAAAAGTGTGAGTTATACAATAGTGATGATGATAAATCAAATGCCTTACAAGTGAGGGAGAGAAGTTGATTTATTGTATAAATCTTAAGTATACTCCATATTTTGTGTGTATCCAGCCATTCATAATGATTTTTATATGCACATTAAGTACCTAGGTGTGACTGGCCTACAAATAACTTTATCCCAACATGAGGCAAATCACCTTGAGTGCCCTGAGCCCAGTATTACAATATACATGCAAAGAATGAAAAGAGTATCATGATGTCTTGAGCATCACCAACTTCAAAAATATATTGGGACAGTATTTACAACCACCTCCTCACACACGAAAACTTGTGATCTGTTGTTCTTGCCTAAAGGCATGCTGCAACAACAATATTAGCAACACTGAAATTAACTGTTGTACTTGGGGATTGGTCAGTCAAAACTAACAAGGA
The DNA here is from genome assembly GCA_027704785.1 of Solanum chmielewskii. Classification (NCBI taxonomy): domain Eukaryota; kingdom Viridiplantae; phylum Streptophyta; class Magnoliopsida; order Solanales; family Solanaceae; genus Solanum; species Solanum chmielewskii. Next base: position 55,172,860 of record JAKWIX010000326.1, on the reverse strand, counting down.
TTGATTGATAAATAGAAGCTCGTCAATATAATAAACCTTATCGACAAAAGATGGCACTGAAGTTGAGTTAGTCCTCTACAAGATCAGAAATATAATCAAAATTTGCTTATCAGTTCATGTCAGATACAAATTGCCGTCACATTTCTTCTCTTCCTACTTATTACCAACCTCTGCTGCCTAGCTTATTTTATGTTACAGAATTCCCATCATACCTACAGAAAAATTGAGCATGGCCTTTACTGCAGTAACTAATTTCAACTTGTAGCTCCCTTGTGCTGCTTGCAGATACCCCCTTCACCATTTATACTTCTTCTTCTAGCCCAATGAAGCAGCAGCAGGAGTGCTAGCCAGTTCATTTTTCCTCTGGCATTCTGCTCTTCTTTGTTCTCCCATCAAAATCTTCAGGCTTGCTACCCGAATTAAAAATCAGGCATGCCACTGGATCTTGTTGAGTACTCTGATACCAACTTGAGAAACATAGAAGATTTGTCCTCTAAGAGTCGTGCTGGAGTATCAAACTCAGCCACCCGACCTGCATATGCATCGAATTTCTCAAGCTATTTCGATGTGACAAGGATTCAGATCATATAACGTATCAACAAAAAAAAGAAACATAACCACAATCTCGCGCGCACACACTACTCATCCTCTTTAAAATTTCTTTTGTGTGGTCGAGGTGAAGAAAAAATCTCTCCCTCCTATATAGTCTTGACACCCATTTCTACCAAGAACAAGTGAATTACAGAAAACGCACCATCACTGAGGACCAGGACAAGATCACTGTCAATAACTGTAGGGATACGATGTGCAATGGTGCAAACAGTGCAGTCCTTAAACTCTGTCCTAATAATCTTCTGGATGAGGTTATCTGTTGCTGAGTCAACCGAGGCCGTCGCTTCATCAAGCACCAAAATTTTGGCTTGTTTAAGTAAAGCCCGCCCAAGAGATACAAGCTGTCGCTGGCCCACACTCCAATTCTCTCCATTCTCCAGGACTGCCAGGCATGTTGACAAAATATTTGATGAGAATTCAAAAGAAAACCAAATAACACCATTGGAGAGGCTCCCATCACTCTCAGAATTGCACGTTTCAGTCCAATCCAACAGAAAACATACCTGGTGTATCAAGCTTTTGATCTTTATTCCTGACAACCTCTCCAAGCTGGGACTTTTCAAGTGCCTGAAGGGAATAAAGGAATACCAAACTGCTGTCAGTGTCGGAAAGCAAACAATGATCCACTAATGGCTTCAGCTTCTACTTATAAAGAATTTTTTAGAAAAAAGAGAACCAATATTTGGAAAGACAAGTTTAGGAGCAACATAAATATAAGGAAGAAATAGGTAAAGTTACCCAAAACAGTCTGTGAACCTACAACTACAAGCTTAAGAAGTACAACATATGAGCTAAAATAATGTAGGAAGACAGTTCTGATAGCTGATCTAGTGTCTATGATGGGAGAATCTCCTTAATAAATTGGAAATTTAGAACTTCTATATTTCATTTTTTCCAAACGTCACATGATCACATCAGTCTAATTAAAAAAAGATTGCTGCCTTTAAAATAATGTGTAGGTAACAGGGAGAAACACAAATCAGTTATTACCTGCCATATGTCTAGATCTGAATGTTCGTCAAGTGGGTCAAGGTTGTCACGAATTGTCCCTTCAAATAATGTTGGATCTTGGGGAATTATACTCAGACGACTACGAAGGTCATGAAGGCCAACGGTTGAAATATCAATGTTGTCTATAATTATTTTTCCACCTTCTGGTTCCAGCAATCTGAATAAAGCCTGAATCAGAGTAGATTTGCCACTACCTGTGCGCCCCACAATTCCAATTTTCTTTCCTCCAGGAAATTTGCAGGATACACCATGAAGCACAACTGGAAGACTCTCCTTATAACGAACCTAAACAGGAATAAAGTAGTCATTAGCTTTTCCTATCCCTGATATTAGGTGGAAGGTAGGCGTATTACAAGTTGTTTCTACGAGCTCTGCCGAGATGTTAATTCCCAGACTCCAACAGTGGTATCAGCTTTTTAATTCTTTCATGAACTAGGCATGACATTTGACTGCATCCAGACGTAATTACCCTAAAATGCATGCTAAAGACAGTGAATGAATATAAAAACAGAGACTTAAAACAATTGCGATACACTGAACTTTAAGACAGTTAAATGAACATGAAGATGCAAGGACATGAAACATTTGCAGTTCAGAGTAAGCTTTGACAACATCCTTTCCTGTCACCATCTCCCATTGACTATTTCTCTTAGTATACTGTCAGCAGTATTCAGCTCTCCCTTGTCATCTGACTGGACTCTTACAAAAATAAAATTTTCACTTTCCCACTAAAACAAAGAAGTTTGTGCATCTATTACCAAAACTTCATTCATTCATACAATTACATAAAACTAAAGGCTTGATGATAAACATTTCAACCGGAATAAGAAGAGGAAAAACTCAAGACCACAGAAATATCATAAATTAGTTTTATAATATTGAATTTCAACGCCAGCATGATGTCCTAAAAACAAGAAAGTCATATGCCATAAAATAGAAATACAAATTGTGCATACCTTTAAATCAATCAGTTCAATGGTTCCTTCTTCTGGCCATGACGATGGGGGACGAGGTTCAATAATTTGTGGGGCCTCACTAGGAATATGACAATATTGATGAATCCTTTCTATTGAAATAATCTTGTTTTCAAGCTTGCAGAAACTAAGTATCCATCGTGACAGGCGTGCATTCAAGTTTAGGCCATATGTCACAGCAAGACCTGCCATACCTATGGGAGTAGATACATAATAATTAAAATTATGATATCGATTCTATGAATCTCTAAGACAAAAATAGGTGTCCCTCTTGCAATATTTTTTCGCAAATAGTTCCCGCCATCCTTTCCCCCCCCCCTCCTTTTTTCCTGATAAGTCGTTTCAACATCCTCGTAAGACGTGAATCATAACTAGTGCTGAATAAGGTGAAAGCACTCAAAATTATACCTTCCCATTTAGAATTGATTGACCTGAGTTACATTCTTCTCAATGTTTATGAATTGCTTGTTGATAATTATGGGGTTAAAATGCACAAAAAATAAAACTATTATCAACTCGAATATTCATCAAATAATCAAGACTTGAAGCAAGATTTTCATCACATTGGCAAAGATAAAGTACTTACTAGGACATTACATGGAATAAATATAATGTACTTACTAGGATCTATGCTCCCATGAGGAAAGCTCACAAGTAAAACCATGCAGAAAGCAAAGACAAATGTAGAGAGCAACTCCATGCGTAGGCAAAGCCATTCGATTGCTGCAAGACTGCAGAAGAATGGTCGAGCAAAGCAATCCAAGAGATAAAGGTTCCTCTTCATAAATCTCTTTTCTTGTCCAAAACCTCTGATTGTTGCAGCTCCAGCAATTGACTCAGCAAAAAGATGAATGATTGGAGATTTCTGGATGCTAACAATGCGAACTAGTTCCCTTGATGAAGCCATATAGTATTTCTGCACAGATTTTACCACAAATACTTTAACCCTTGCCCTTTTTATGCACAAATGAAATGAAGTACAAGAAAACTCATTAAAAATAATCAGTTCAAAACTGGACGACGCAGAATGAGAGTCCATAACTTGCATGTATGAACGATTTCAACTTCTGCAGGGTATTGATGGCTAGTACCGGAAAATGAAAAGAACAAATATATATTTTGCCAGTGATACTCTAGCAGATGGTTCAAGTTGTGCTAAAACTAGAAAAGCAGTCTTTAAAACTCCAATTATGCAAACCACCAAATGTCCTCATTTACTTTAGCTACCCAACTAGATAGTAACAGCAGGAAAATATTCTTATATGATATTTTGCGAGGAATTGCAAGACCATTTTCATGAGCAGCAAAGTTATCTTTAGAGAATGAAATATAATCTAAAAGGGCAAACTAGAAAGTAGCATTCGTATGTTGGTGAAGCAAGTGTACAGAGATGGAATTAATGGGATTCTAGCACCCTTAAGGACATATATACTTTTCCAAATCGGGGTCAAATATAGTTTGTTGATGAAACATTTTCAGCACAAAAAGAGTCACAAAACCCCCCAAAACAAAATTTCTTCAAGAGAATGCTCCACATGAAAGATTATTTCCTTTCTTTGATAACCAAGGATTAGATGTTATTGATTTATGTTTACACAAACTACTACTACTTATAATAAGGAAAAACAGTATTTTGCCGATTTTTGTACTGGATCTTTTGATGCATGTATTTTTTTCCTTTCGGGCAGAAAGCCACAAAAGATTTGTTTAATTCCTTTCATGTCCCAGGAGTGATCTAGTGCTTTATCTTTTCACAAAGCAGGCCCAGTAACTTCTCATTTCTCACGTAGTTCTCAAGACTCGCGAGGTGTTTAAAGTGTGGGCCCTTGTGAGCTTTTCATTGCACGACATACCTCTCAATTGGCAGTCTTTTGAAGTCATTATACTTCTTGTTTCTGTGTTTATTCTTTTCTGTTTTTTGTTTTGTTCTCTTTAATAGAGTTGTTAAAAAAAATACGACTATAACCAACCATCCTTGCATAAGAAACATAAAATCAGTCGACCAACTTTAAGTAGAACTAAGATGTAAAAATTGTTATATTAGAGTAAATTTGTAGAGGTCCAACAATTTAAAGATATTAATACAGATTGAAAAACAATATACTCCCTCCTTTTCAATTCGTTTGGCTGGTTTTGACTTGACACTGGGTTTACGGAAGTAAAGAAGACTTATGAAACTTGTGGTCTTAAACTGAAGATGTGTAGAATGTACCAAAATGTCCTTTTGACCTTGTCATATTAAACATGCCATGTGAAAAAGATGGAATTAAAAAGTTCCCAAAAAACGAAAACATGCATTATTTTTGAAATGGACTAGAAAGGGAAGTAAGATAAACAAATCGAAACGGACTTGTAAGGAAAGTAAGACAACAAATTGAAACAGTAGAATTAAAGTAGAATGATCAAAGCTTTTTAAAAAGGTAAATGAAACATCCTTTACGAAAATGAGACACCAATGTCCATATATTATTCAAAATATATGGATTTAAAAGGAAAGTAAGACAACAAATTGAAACGGTGGAAGTAAATTAGAATGATCAAAGCTTTTTAAAAGGTAAATGAGACATCCTTTACGAAAATGAGACGACAATGTCCATATATTATTCAAAATATCTGAAACAAGAAGTGGAAATAAAGATCAATTTACTGTTATTACACTTCTTATCAAGAAAAAGCAACTTTCCATCTAATTTTTAAGGAAGAATAGAAAGTTAAAAGAAAAAATTCAACCCTAAGAAGATACTTAATTGTAAAATAGTTAAAATAGTTTGCTGGTCTACCATCTAAAAGAGAAAATTCCTAAACTAATTTACAGAAAATGAGAGGTAATAAATATAAGAAACAATATCTAATAACTCTTCGGCTATTCCATATAATCTATCTTTTTTTTCAATTATCATATGAATATTGAACTTTTCTCTAATATAATATAAAAGTTGTCAAATATATGTGAAGATATAATTATAAACAACTTGATAAGATTGAATTTCCAATCTTAACTAGAACTTCAAATTATAATATGTTTGAAACTCTTGCACGAAACACTTAACAAACACAACCTTTTATATTAAATACTAATGAGATGTCGCGCATGTGTCCAGTGAATATTAGAATTATAGAAGTATCTCACCAATACCTTCCTTGTCAAAGAACCTCCAAAATTGAGCCAAAGATGTTATACTTTTACATTGTATTTGTCGATGGAAGAAAACTTTTAGGATGAACTAGCACATTAAAGGTAAGTAAATATGAGTGAGTGAGAGAGAGAGAGGAAAAACAAATTGTATCACTCGATAATCTTGTGAGTTTTTGATGTATAAACTAAGCAAAGGATTTGCAGAGCTCATGCTTAAATCTAAAAATGGTCTGTCCCTTCAGTTACCTGCATCCATAGGCAAGCAATCGCCATTGGGATGACAAGTAGTAACACTTGCCAGGTAACTGTTGTCATGACACCAACAATACCAATAAGCTGAATTGTAGTTGAAGCAAAGCCGCCAAGTCTGAAAGGAATATCAAGATCAACCACACTTTGATCAATTGACACCTGGTAAATCATAAGAATCCCTTAGAACAATTGCTCTACCCAAAAAATAGGGCAATAAAGAAGGCAGGGAGGGAGAATCATGGAAAAATCAAGTACGCAGAGGATTGCATAAAAATGAATGTTAAGGTATAACAATACTTGGACATACGCGATTCAATATCCTCCCTGCTGGTGTGGAGTCGAAGAAAGACATTGGAGCCCTAAAGATTGTTCTCAGCATTTTCAAAAATAATTTTTGTGCAGCCTCTAGACCAAATGTAGCAACCAGGACTGCCCTAATAAAGATAAACCATGAGCTTCCAAAAGCAAGGGCCATATAAACACCAAGAAGTACCACACTAGTCGTCCTAGGACTGTCCCCTGGAGTTTGTGGATTTGCCCAAGCCATCCACCAATTACTAGCTATTTGGAGCACCTGAAATAACGTCTGTGCAAGAATGATAAGCGGAATCAACAATCCCTTATAAGCAGCTGCCATATATGACAGATAAACTTTCATGCTAACTTTTCCCCTCTCCCGTTCCTCTTCCTGAACAAGCTGCTTTTTTCTCAATCTTTTAGCTTTCTTTTTCTCTTTGATTGCCTTCTGATCAGCAGCCGAGATACCTTCTTGTACTTCTTTTGCAAGACTGTCAATACTCTTTTCGACTGAATCACATTTTTCAGCCACTAAAGCAGAACCATCAGGCGAAGGATCTTTATCCGATTCTTCAAGAGATTGGTTCGAAAAATCCATAGCTTCAATTGCTTCATGATGAGCTGAAACCAAAGCGTTGAAGTCAGTCCCTGCTTGCAGAAGTTCATCATACTTTCCACATTGACAGATACGACCTTCCTTCAGGACCTGTGAAAGGAAGCTAAAAAGTCATTTGGGAATTAATGGTGCCCCAATACTGATTAAAAAGGATGTTGACAGGTCAAGTTTGATGGCTACTCCTCCTTCACTTTAGAATGTAAAAAGGAAAGGCCCGAGTGTAAAGCCTTTTCAGATTGTAGTATATTTAGATCTTATATCTTGAATGGTTAAAAACATAACATACTATTCTAGATATTTCCAGCGCACTACCACTTATCAGAAACAGTTGTGAGAAATCACACACAAGAATTAGTTTAGGCTTTATTTTCCTTTTTACAGAACTTTTAAGCCCTTCTTTGAAAAGAACTTCCTGCTCTGTTGGTGGTGGAACTACAAAGTCATCTGAAACAACATTGTCAAAGGCTCATAAAGCGTGCTGGAGACTCAACACTCAAAGAAGCTCAGGGAGGACGCAACACCCAGCTTAAGTTGAGCTTCAGAGTAGACATGGCACTAAGGACTAAGCAGTGTGTGTTATTGCAGAAGTGTAAGCCTCTCTAGACCTGTGAAAGGAAGCTAAAAGCACAGGTAAATCTCCAACCATACTGCTCCATTTTATAATTTGTTCCTCAAGCTCCACAAACACTACTTCTTGATCTTGACAATTCATATTTTAGAACAGTCAAAACTTACGAGCAAAACCATTTTTCCTTGCAGTTGTATTTATGCTACAACATTCTTCAAATTTCAAAGAAGAAGAAAATACACACAATTCAACTTAGAGGCTGAATGATCTATATACCATGCTATTAGTACAAGCATAGATAATAAAAGATCACCTTTTCTGAACTATTGCCATACCTCAACTTTCATCTCGCTTTTAAACTGAGAACAACATACCCATTACCCAGTGTAATCCCACAAGTGAGGTCTTGGGACACTGGTGTGTACGCAGCCTTATCCTCTACCTTGTGAAGGTAGAGAGGCTGTTTTTGATAGACCAGACTCAAGTAACTTTTGAACTGAGCATATTAGTATAAGATCCATGACGAAAGGACAAAATGAGGATACACTTGACAAAACAATGATGGTAGTTTCAATAGAGGCCTTCAAGCTATAGAGGAACATTTTGCACACAATTGGACAGGACAAGGAGGAGTATTAGATAGTGAAAGAATACATCACCTACCAATATCACATCAGCAGCTGGCAAAAATTCAACCTGGTGTGTAACAAAAACCACTGTTTTTGTTGCTAGTGCAGTTAGTATGTACTCCTGCAGAAAAATAATTGCAAATTCAGCAAATTTCCTTCTAATTGAGCAGTAGAAATGATTAAGCAACACCTATGCATAACCTTAAATAAGTCTGCCCCAGTGTGTGCATCAACGGCACTAAACGGATCATCCAGTAAATAAATATCAGCGTCCTGATAGAGCGCCCTTGCAAGTTGCACACGTTGCTTTTGACCACCACTAAGATTTATGCCTCTATCACCAATAATAGTCTGATCTCCATGAGAGAAAAGCTCAAAGTCCTTTTTCAGAGAACAAGCATGAATCACGGCCTTATATTTTGCCTTATCCATTGGGCTACCGAAAAGGACATTATCTTCTATGGTCCCAGATTGTATCCAAGCTGACTGTGAGACATAAGCAGCATTTCCACATATTCTAACCTAACACAAATATAAAGGTACAAGCACAACAAAAGAATGCTGATTAGAGCTTCTCCCGAATACCAAGATTAGATATTTTGAAAATCTAAAGAAAAAAGTGAGAAAATCTTTAATTTGACTTACTTCACCAGAGATTCTGGGAATCTCACCAAGGATGCAAGAAAGGAAGCTTGATTTCCCTGAGCCAACCACACCACAGACAGCAACACGCATGCCCTTTTCAACCTTTAATTGTATGCCTGCCAACGTTGGAGTTGGAGAAGATGGATCCCAGCAAAATTCACTGTCTTTAATTTCTATTGCCACATTTGTAGTGTCCCGAGGCAGCACAATGGTTGCATCTTGCTGCAATTCTTCCTCTTGCAGAAATCCAGCAATCCGATCGAGGGATACTTTTGTCTGAGCCATCATTGACACCAAGTCAGGAAAATTCCTAAGTGGTTCTTGGAGGATCCTGAAAGTCGCCAAAGCAGAAAGAACACTTCCTGCGGTAAGCTGGCCACCCAATAGTATGCAAGTGCCAAAGGTAACAGCTGAAACAAATATTGGGGAGCTCCAGAAAATGAAGGTGATGAAAGCTTGAGAGTACAGAGCTTTTCGAAGATACTTGAACTCCAAATTCCGCATGTCCTCTAGCATTACTCTATACCTATCCTCCCATGCTTGCAACTTGAGAATCCTCATGTTCCTGAGGCACTCAGAAGTCTTTCTCATCCTATCGTCCTTGGCACCCATTAATTTATCTTGATAGTCTTCTTGAATCCTAGCTAATGGAACGGTTGCAACAATGGATATAATGGTGGCAACTAAAGTAGCCACAGATGCAATACCAACATTTTTATACAAAATAGCAAGAGCCAGAATGATTTGAAGAGGCAGCATCCATATATCATGAAGATACCATGAGTAGTCTCCTACTCTCTGAACATCCACTGCCATGTAATTAACAATCTCTCCGCTAGAGTGGCTTTGCCTCGCGGAACTTGAGAGCCTCAGTCCCTTGCGATATACCATTGCAGTGAGAGCTGATCTCACATGCATGCCCAAAATGTCAACCCCAAGATACCACTGCCGGGTCGTTAAGGTCTCAACTAACTTCGCTGTGAAGAATATTCCAGCCAAAATGTATCCCTCATGAGGAAACGTCTCCACTCCTGCTAGGTAGTCCACGAAGTAACTGATCAAGTATGGGCCCACATAAGAAACACAAGTGTTCAATCCTGCAAAAACTGCATTGCAGGCAGCCTCCTTCCAGAAAGACTTAAGTATGGCCCAAGCTAAAGAAGGCTGCTCTGAAGGATCTTCAGCCTTCAATTTTTCCCAATTTGCATTTAGAACCTTGTAATTAGTCTTAGAACGATCTCGTTGAGCAAGAAGTGGAATGTCTTTCAGCTCAAGAGGCCTCTTTGCGCCTACTGAAAGAAGTGGGTTTAACCAAGAAAGAGTAGCTAAACTGATAAGTCCCGCATCACTGTAAGGAGTAACTTTAAGACATGCCGGTTCTTCTTCAGGGAGCAATGGCTCCTGAAGATCAGAATTTCTAGTTACTTCTATACCAGTGACACCTCTAATAGCAACAAAACAGAGAAAGGCAAGAGAAGGGGTAACAGCAAGATTTGCAAAGACATGAGAATTTAAATGTCTTGAGCCTTCTATTGCCAATTCTCTACTATCAGAGTACAAAGTACACAAACAAATGACAAAAGACACCACCCACCATACCCTCGACAACAATGAGAATTTTGAACTGCCTTTATACTTACAGTAAAGAGCTTTAAAGCTCAAGACAGTCCAAGCCAACGTCTGAATTACAGGAAAGAGTAACAAAGTCCAATTCACGCTACTCCCTTGCGTAGCCTTTCTTACCAAACCAACCCCATCGTAAACCAACACCACAACATGCACAAACAAGACATAGAAGCTACACAAAACTGAAGCTTTAAACGCTCTACCTATCTCAATGCTCTGAATTTCCACATCACCTCTCCTCCTACCAGGTACTGAATTACCATCCGAATCATCCTTCCGAAATCGAACCCGACCCACACACAGATATATCTGCCTCGCCGATACAATAAACAGAAACACAAGAAACAACGTCAAGTTGACACATATGGACGACAACTCCAAGAAACTAAGTCCTTGAAAAGCGGTGGATAGTGAGAATAGGCTTGTTTGATGAGAAATTGTAGCTGTATCAAACCATAGATTGATACCCATCATGGGAAGTACCAATCTTACACTGTAAATGAGTGAGTAAATCAATTTCTTGAAGATGGGTGTTCGTAATACTACTCTTATTATATTTTAAGAAGCAATATAGATTGAATCTGGCAAAAGGGTATTTCACCATCTGGACATGAATGTGGTGTCCATACCGCATAAATTATGACAAGTAACCCCAGGAATCTGCAGACACATAACAGATGAAAACAAATTGATATTGCATCACAAAACCCAACAACACACAGTATGTGTATATGGTATTTGGGAAGGTGACAAATTGAAAATCAGAAATGAAAGGGGTTACAGAAAATCCAAAAAATCTGACCTGGGTTTTTGTTATCTTCTTGAGAAGATGAATCGTTTATCGAGCCCCTAGAGATTGTCGAGGTAAATTGTTCAAGGGATAACTCTGTAGCTACTAAACACACAGAGAAAAGTAGCTACAAAAATACACTCTTGTGGGTTAGTCACTTAGTTTTTTTTTTATAGAGAGAAAAACACAGATCCACCATACTCTGTCATCATTTATATACGAGTATAGCTATCATCGAAGAATATGATACAGTAAATAAAAATTATAATATATAATATAAATTTAAAATAATTGAATGTGGTAGCATATTTAACTTGATTTAAAATTACGTTTATGTTTTTCAACTTTGAATATGCACAAGTTGACACGCAAATTTATATAAAGTTACATTTTGTCTTACGTGATATCTTACTATGTGATATAAAATTTATGTATTTATTTATACAAAAATTAAATAATTAAAATATCTATTTATGCATTATAAAAGTTGAAGATTAAATTTAGAATTTAATATATGTATTATGCTTATAACGAAATATTTTTGGAATTATTAGAGTTGTGAAGTGTTGATGAGTTTGAGTTCGCATAGGACTCTTTATGATTTTGAATAAAAACAAACAAAACAATCACACCTCTTTTTTTTTTATCATTAATGTAAAATATAATATAAAGTATTATTTGTGATTTTTTTTTTATATAAATGAGATTAAAAATACTAGGTTTGTAATGAAGAGGTAGGGTCATTATTTATTCCAATGAAACAGAGAGGAGAATAATGGTAGCTCTGATTTGGATGAATATTTAATATACAACTCTAGATCATACTAATGATTTATTATAAACAAAAATTAAAGATTAGGTTTTTTAAGAATAAATAAATAAATTATGTTGAGATCTTAGGAAAGTACACATGAATTTGTTGAGATTTCTTAGGCAAGATTTAAAAAGAAAAAAAAAATAATTTAATCTGATATTTAAAATCTATAACTCGATTATATCTGAATTGAGGTCAAAATTTTTTATATTTTTTTATTTGCAATTTGTAGCTAAAAAGCCTCAAACACCAGACATTGTCATTTTCCTTTTGTTTGTTTATTGCTCACATCGTAGTCATTCCACCCACAAAAAATAACACTATTTTCACTTGTTAATTATTATTATGAATATAATTGCTACTCGAATCGAAGGATCTATTTGGTCATTAAAAAAAATTAAAAATCAATGTTTGTTTAACCAATTTAAATATAATTTTAAATAATATAGAAAACCTTTATATGTACAACTCAATATCATGTTTTTATTTTTTTCATCTTCTTATATATTTTTTTTTCTTTTTCAAATGTTATGTTGTTTTCTTCGAGGAAAAAGGTTTAAAAGAATATTTCTAAAGTATTTTGAAGTAACTTAAATTTATCTTTTGTTATATTTTTAACTTTATTATTGTTTGTTATTTTTTTCATAGACTTTATAATACTTCACGTATTATCAGTTATATTTTTTTTTCTTTTACTTAAATTTGATACACTATATTTAAGAAGGAGCCTTTTGAAAATAATCTATCTAAGATCTCCTTACATTATATTTTTTTTTAACTCTACTTAGTAAAATTTTACTTGACATGTTATTATTATTATTGTATTATATTTTTGACTAAAAATATATTTGTCATTAGTTACTTTTTATTTTTGGAGCAATCGTTGGCAAAAAAAAAAAAAGTTTTTGAACTGTTTAATGGGACGACATTTTAAAGTTACAAAAATGTAATGGAGGAAAAAGTTAAATTTATTTTAAATAATTTATTTATCCTTCTCCCTTCTTTTTATAAAAAAACTTTGTAGGTGGCAGTAATATTTTAATTTAGAAAATTGGTTTTGACCATATGGTTGTTGTAATTTAATATAGTTTTTAATGACAATGGGTGCTTTCTAGGTCAGGGTTATGGAGGTTTGTGGATTTATGACGTGAATGTGACTGTGATACCATATGAAAAGGAAAAATAAATAAAAAATACCTTATTAAAACACAGAATAAAATAAAATGTGGTATGGTCTTTAATTTTAGTTTTTAAAAAAATACCTTATTAAAACACAAAAAAAAAAATATGGTATGGTCTTTAATTTTAGTTTTAAAAAAAGTACTTTTTAAAACACAAAAAAAATGTGGTATGGTAATTAATATGGTCTTTAATTTTAGTTACCTCAATTGTATTTTAACTTACCAACATTATGGCATATTGGAAGGAATTTTTTTTTTTAACGAGAGATTTCAAGTTCGAGTTATAAAAATAAAAAAATTATTATTAAATATAATAGAATGATATGCTTATTGATCTAAACTTTTTGATAAAAATGTTAATATCAAATAAAATTTTATTTAATATAAATTTAAAATAATGAAATTTTAACATAAATATCGAACGAACGTGAGTGCCGTCTAAAATTTATTAGTACTTAATTTAAGGAGGACCACCGCCTTTGCCTTTCCGTAATGGTTTGGTACAATAGTAACAACACACACCGACCATTATTTTTTATTTTTTTATTTATTTTTGTATTTTTCATATTTCACTATCTTATTTTTCCCTTTTTCAGTTCAACTGCAATGGTCAATGATTTTTTTTCCTGTGGTACTGAGAAATATGTTCTTTTTAAATTTTTTTTATATTTATTTGATAAAAAATATATGTTTTTTTTTTTAAAAAAAGTAAACTCCTTAGAAATGAGAAAAAAATAATTTTTGGATAAAAATAAGGAAGTAGATTTCATAAGTAACTTTCAAATACATTATCGTTTTTCTCTTCATCAAATCTCTCAAATCCACATTTCTCAACTATTTCATCCCTCCATCCCTACTATTTCTATGTGTATTTCATCGTCGTAATGTTTTGCCAGGTTACATAGAAATACTCTTGAGATATTATTTTTTTACCTATTTACTAAATATTATAAAATAAAGGGATACTGCATAACCCTTTAATCTATATCCAAAATCTTAGAAACATACTTATATTATACTAAGGTTTTATTACTCCTGAACTTATTTTATTAATAATTTTTTACTCCTTTTCGACCTAAGTAGTACTATCTTGTGGATCCAATACCGATTATTTTTTTTTCAAACTAGTGTCACATAGACCGAAAAGGGATAGAAAATTACTCATAAAATAAGTTCAGGAGGTAATAGGACCTTAGTATAGTATAAGTGTGTCTCTGAAATTTCGAGCATAGATTGAGGGAATACTTATGTATTTTTTCTAAAATAATTAAATTTTTGAAACAATATTTTCTATACACGGATAGAATACATAAGATTAAAAAAAAAAAAAAGGAAACTTGTCTATTTTGAGTTAAATGTAGTTATTTGATGAACTAAAAATAAGTTATACATTATCATATGGAACTAGACAAATTGCTATTAATATTTATTTCTAAATTTAACCTTAATTTCTTTAGACTTTTTGGATAAGTCCATTTGTCTTTCATTGGTGTTATATTCTGAAACTAATAATTATTGTGTTGTGTTAATTATTGTTGGCAGGCCACCAAGTTAAAGATTGATTGAGGATCAATATGTCGTCATTTAGCATATTACATTTACCAACATTATTGTCTTTCTATATATCATATAATATAATATACGTTCGTTTATTTTTATTTGTTTATCATTATATTAAAAAACATATATTTTTTTTCATTTTGTTTGATTTAAAAATTAAAAATTAATTTTTAAGTTAATTTTCATTTAATTATTTTTTAATATATTAGCTTGATTACTCAAATCAATACTGAAGAAATAAAAATTAAAATTACAGGTGTTACAAGCATTTGAAAGAATATAGCATTTACGTGTCAAGAGTTATTAGAGGACCTTTAAAGAGAATAGGAAAAAAGTTTAGACAGCAAAACGAAGCTTTTTGAAAGTTCAAGCACTCAAAACGGACTTTTGTAACTCTTATATTCACAAAAATACATTAGAATATAATTAGTACTAACTTTTTTTTTTCTTCAAATATGAGGAAACGTGCAAATTAAGAAACATATAAAATTTTGAAGTTTGGCAAGATTCCATGGTTAATTATAATACTCGAGTTGTATGATCATGAAAATTTCTAGAAAAAAAAAGTAAATATTTTATCTTCTTTAATTATTATAAAAAATGTGGAGGAATTTTTGTTTAAAGTAATTATAATAGCACGTTCGAATATGTAATGCGGTACATGTCAGGATTGAATAGTTATACTATTTAATTAAAATAGAGAAACAACGATCTAGTGAGATTTCAAGTGAATTTATTGATTAATTATAATATGTCTAACACAAGTACTCTTCATCCTTAGCATGACTAGTATAATCATTAAAGCTTCTATATATTTAACAATTATTTTACTATTATTATCGTAAAAAAATCTAAATCAATCTAATCTAGACTAATTGCTAGATGAGTTAATAATACGGTTGAGAAAATAATATTTAACATATGAAGATGAAATAATTACACCAATCATAATTAAAATAGGGGACAAATTGTATATTTTGGGATAAATGCATGCATGTACACAGCCGACATGATTTTGACTACTTTTCAAATCACGTGGCTTAATTCCTTATATGTTGTTAACAAAACCCCCTTTAGTTTCTCTCTTGCATAAATAAAAGTAAAAGAAAAAGATAGTTATAATAAAATATTATAGTGTATAGTTAGTGTTATGTTGATTATTTTTATTATAAAACGTAGGCGTATTAATTCTTTCTGCTATTGGCTAGGATGAACCAATTTACATGCACACGTTTTAATTGGAGTCATTTTAATTAATTTGGAACTTAAAAAGTGAGGTTATTTTTTTAGTTAACATATATTAATTAAATAGTTATAACATAGACATTTAATGTAATTTTATAGACGAGGTAATTTAATAAAATTTGATGTTGAAGTTTTATGAAATTTATGAGAAGGAAAATGAAATATAAGTAATATTAACTAAAAATAAATATTCTTGGGAAACATTAGAATAATAAAAAGCTAAAAAGAACTTAAAATAACAAAAATGAAAACATTAAACGAAAAAAAATAAGAATAGAAATAAAAGGAAGAAATTAAAAAGTAATCAGCTTGTAATTCATGTACCAACAATCCAAAGTCTCTTCCCTATGAATTGGAGAATATAGTTACATCATGCTAATTACACTCAATTGCCTACTAATCGAGTCATTACACGGCCAGCCAAGCAGAACACATAGTGTGATTACACTATATTCAATTATGAAAGTGACCTTCGAAACAGACCCTCAAAGAATTACGAAATGCCTTTCAAAAAAGGTACATTTTTAGGGTTAAATGGTATTTTTCAAGAAGTCTCCGTCAGATTTAAGAAAAGAACTATGCATTTTCAAGGTATCTAAAATAAACCTACAAAAATAGATATTTACTTTTAAGACCCAAATTTTAATACTTACTAGAGCATATAATGAGCTATTTTAATGATAACACATCCACCTATAATATATTAACATGTGAATCTACAAAATAAAAATTGCTAACAATCTACCACTTGGACTACATATAATTCTGAAGAATCGTACATAGACAGAACTTTATTGTGCACAATTTTTTGTCATCTTCATTTAAATATTTTAAAGTAATTTGGTCTATCGATAATACCAAATTTATCAATATTATATGAAAGTGATTTTCATAACATATATTTTAACTAAATCCGTCAACAATCACAAATATGTTAGAACAAATGAACAAGAATGATAAAATTACAAGGAATACAAAATAAAACTTGCTTGGCTTAGAGGCACGTTAATACGTTTCTTGAAGATAGTTGGAGTCTCTCCCATGAGCAATCGGAAGAATAAATAACAACTCTATCTTCGGGATTCAATTAAGCCACAAAACAAGTAGCATTCAAGAATGTTGCTCTTCTATTCTTGAATTGGTGATTTCACCTTTTGATCAATGTCTCACAAGTGTTTTCAAGGGAAAGTATTTTTGTTTGAATATGCTTATCTTTTTCAACCAAAGGAAACTCAATTTATAGGATAAAAAGTTTTGCAAGAAAAGATTTTTAATTAATAGAATTTATTAGGTTCATGAATTGAAAACAAAAAATTTGTCTTTCAAAAACCCATAACGTAGAATTAAAAAAAAAACTTATTGCAAAAGTTTATAACAAAGAATTAAAATAAATGAATGTTACAACTCACATTCATGAATTTGTTGTTTCAAAACGGATGAATTTGTTTCAAAATTAATTGAAACACTAACTCTTACAATCCCCCACTTGTTTCAAGAAATTTTATCTTTAAAAAATTCAAAAAAAAAAATAAAAATATTTTGAGACATTAATCTAGCAACATGCATCAATAATGGTGTCTTTTGGACTTGAACCATTAGCTAGTGAAGGTTTTTCTAAATCATTGACTACTTAGTGAACAAATCTTGAACTAAGTGCATCATTGAATGAAGTTAGAAAAATACCCCACGCATATCACTATGTTCCGGTGAAAATCGAAATCCTTTGACACCTTACGGCCATGTGTCCTGAATCCTTTTTAGCCAAGTGCTTTAAGATTTCCTGTTAAAATCTTATTGAAGCGGCCTCCACTTCGCACCTAGTGCGGTGAATTCATCAAGAGTAACTTTGCATACTCCGACCAAATAATCTATGAACTTCATTAAGAGAAATTAATCTCATCCTCCTTTACACAAAGTATCGGTAAATCTCTCAAGAGTATTCCTACACACTCCAATCGAAATCGATTTATAGACTTATTAAGAGAACATAATCTCATCCTTCTCTTCAGTAGGAATATCGAAAAAAAAATAAAATTATCAAGAGTTTTCTTACTAACTCCAACCGAGATCGGTCTTATAAATTTATGAAGAGAAACGAATCTCAATCATGCACATCTACTTATTTCATTTTATTTTGAAAATGAGAATTTTATTGATGTTCTTCACAATTGTAACTTTACTTGTTTTTCCCTTTGAACCTAAGATTACATCATTAGGTAGGGTTACCATAAAGTACAATTAATTTACAACAGGCTTTATTCCCATCTCATTACAAGTTTCCACCACTAACTCTTTGCCTAACCCTTTAGACAAAGGATCCGCTAAATTAAATCTGGACTTCACATATTGAAGATATCACACCTTCCTCCAATAATTTCCTGACATGATTATGTTTGAGACGAACTTGTCTCTACTTGCCATTATAGCAGTCATTTGAAGCCCGAAATATAGCAGCTTGATTATCACAATAGATAGTTAAGGGTGGTATTGGCTTACTCCACAAAGGAATATCTATCAGCATTGATCGCAACCAATCAGCTTCTTCTCCAGCAGAAGACATAGCTATAAATTCTGACTCCATGGTTGAATGAGTAATACATGTTTGCTTCTTTGATTTCCAAGAGATCGCTGCTCCAGCCAAAGTGAAAATCCAAGCAGTAATAGATTTAGAGTCATTCGGATCAGAATTCCAAGTAGCATCACTATAGCCTTCAAGAACAATGAGAAATGTAGAATAATGCAGGCCAACATTAATTGTACCCTTCAGGTATCTTAAAACACGAATTAAGGCATTCCAATGTTCAACTCCGGGATTACTAGTATACTTGCTCAAAGTTCCTACTGCGTAACCAATATCCGGCCTGGTACAATGCATGGCATACATAAGACGCCCAACAATCTGAGAATATGTCAGCTGATCGAGAACATCACTAGAGTTCCGCATTAGTTTGATGCTAGGATCAAATGGTGTAGGAGCAGGTTTGTCATCAAAGTGACCAAACCTCTTTAGAACTTTCTCAATATAACTTGATTGAGTAAGAGTCAAGCCATTTGCTGATCTTATAAATTTAATACCCAAAATTACATCAGCTTTTCCAAGATCTTTCATTTCAAATTGAGAAGCTAGAAAAAATTTTGTTTCTTTGACTCTTTCAATATCAGTTCCAAAGATCAGCATATCATCTACATAAAGACATATTATAACACCAGATTTTTCTTGAAATTTGCTAAATATACAAATATCACCACCATTGATTGAGTAGCCATTAGAAATCATTACTCTTCTAAATTTCTCATTCCATTGTTTTGGAGCTTGTTTTAATCCATAAAGAGATTTAAGAAGCTTACAAACTTTGTGTTCTTGACCAGGAACGACAAATCCTTCTGGTTGTTTCATGTAAACCTCTTCATCTAGATCTCCATTCAGAAATGCAGTCTTCACATCCATTTGATGTATTACCAGGCTATGAATTGCGGCTAAAGCAATCAAGAGTCGAATAGAAGTCATTCGAGCTACAGGAGCAAATGTATCAAAATAATCAATATCTTTCAACTGAGTAAAACCTTTTGCCACCAAAACGAGCTTTGTACTTATCTAAGGTTCCATCAGATCTTAATTTCTTTCTAAAGATCCATATACAACCAATAGACTTACATCCAGGAGGGAGGTCTGATAAAATCCATGTATTGTTTGACATAATGGAGTGCATTTCATCATCAATAGCTTCACGCCAGAAAGGAGCATCATGTGAAGCCATTGCTTCAGCATAACTTTCAGGATCCCTTTCAACTAAATAGACTTGAAAATTTGGTCCAAAGTCTCTTGGTTTGGCTGATCTTGCACTACGTCTTGGTTGACTTTCTTCCAAAGGTTCAACTATTTTTCTTTTAAGATTAGATATAGAAGAACTTGTATTTTGTTCCAAAGACTCTTTTTTCTTAGGAAATATATGCTCAAAAAAGTTAGCATGCAACGATTCAATAATTGTGTGAGGGCTTGGAGTCTCAAGATTCAAAAATCTATAAGCCTTACTGGTTTGTGAATAACCAATAAATACACAATCTACTTCTCTATATCCAATCTTAGTCAATTGTTGATCTGGTAATCTAACATGAGCCAAACAACCCCATACTTTAAAATAATTTATATTTGGCTTTCGATTCTTCCAAAGTTCATATGGAGATGAATCATGTTTCTTGGAATGAATTCGATTCAAAATATGACATGCAGAAAATAAGGCTTCAGTCCATAAATTTTCAGTGATACCAGATCCATAAAGCATAGAGTTAACCATTTCAATGAGAGTTCTATTTTTTCTTTTTGCTACACCATTTTGTTGTGGTGTATAAGACATAGTCAATTGTTTCTCAATGCCTTCTTTTTCACAAAAATCAATAAAATTTGATTTTAAATATTCTCCACCTCTATCAGATCTAATTGATTTAATCTTCAAACTCAATTTATTTTCAACTTCTGCTTTATATGTTTTAAAAGTCTCAAATGCCTCATCTTTTTGTTTTTAATGGAAAGACATATGTATACCTTGAGTAATCATCAATGAAAGTGATAAAATATCTCTTTCCATGACGTGATAAACAATCCATCTCACAAATATCAGTGTGGATTAATTCCAAAAGTATGGATATCCTTTCAACAGAATTAAAAGGTTTCTTTGTTATTTTACATTTACTACAAGTAATACACTTAGCAACATGATCCTTTCCACAGTCTTTAATTAATCCATTTTTCATCATAAGTTGAATGGATCTAAAATTCACATGACCAAGACGTTCATGCCATAAATCTAAAGACTCCACAATATAAGCAGAAATATTTTCATTTTCAATATTGAGTTTGAACATGCCATTTGTAGCATAACCTTTTCCAACAAACATGCCTTGTTTAGACAAAATAAATTTATCTGCCTCAAAAATCATTTTAAAACCATGCTTCGAAAGAAGCGTACCTGACACCAAGTGCTTTCGAATATCAGGAACATGCAATACGTCTATCAATGTGACAATCTTTCCGGAAGTGAAGTTTAGTTCAACAGTTCCCTTTCCACAACCTTAGCAGAGGATGAGTTTCCCATATGCAAAACTTTATCGCCCCCCACTAATTCATATGTCGTGAAAGAATTTCGATTACCTGATATATGACGAGTTGCACCAGTGTCTATCCACCATTCCACTTGATCTCCTGCTACAAATGCTTCTGTGACCATTGCCACCAGTTCATTTTTTTGTATTGTTATTTGCCTTTTCTTTCTTCTTTTCAGCTTTAAGAATTTTACAATCACGTGCATAATGACCAATTTTATGACAATGATAACATTCAATCGACTTAGAATTAGAATTCGTACGCTTGAAATTTTTACTCTTCTTTGCCTTCAAAAATTTATTATTGGCAGGTTCCTTTTTGATCTTTTCTTCAACAACATGAGCTTTCATGATAGGCTCCCTCAAGATGTTATTGTCGCGGTATCGTGTCTCTTGTTCAATTTGCAGGTGTTGCAATAATTGTTCAAGAGTCAAATCTTCGTTCTTGTGTAAGAGTTTGCTTCTGTACTCATTCAAAGATGGAGGAAGTTTTGAGACAATCACACCAACATGAAAGTTTTCATCAAGAGCAATTCCAGTTATAACAATTTTACTAGCTATAAGTTGAAATTCTTGTACTTGTTCAGTGATTGACTTGTCATCAACCATTTTGAACTCCATATAATTTGAAATAAGAAATTTCTTTGAACTCGCCTCTTCTGCTAAATGAATAGCTTTAAGAGTATCTCAAATCTCCTTAGCAAATTTACACTTAATATAATATTGATCATAATATTTATTGGACATTCCTCCAAGAATATAATTCTTGCATAAGTAATCATCATCTTGCCATTTGGCAATTTGTTTTTTAATTAAAGTAGCCTTGTTCGTTGCTACCTCAGAACTAGGAGCCTCAGGACAAGGTTTCTCAAGAACATACGCTAACTTTAATCGTCTTAAAAAGAATTCCATCTTTCCACGCCATCTAGAAAAGTCTTTTCCATCAAATATTTCAAAATTAGGATTAGGCAAAAACGGAACACTGTTCGTTATTGATGTGGATGCCATAGAGACAACTATCTTCAAATTGTTAGAACAAATGAACAAGAATGATAAAATTACAAGGAATACAAAATAAAACTTGCTTGGCTTAGAGGCACGTTAATACGTTTCTTGAAGATAGTTGGAGTCTCTCCCATGAGCAATCGGAAGAATAAATAACAACTCTATCTTCGAGATTCAACTAAGCCACAAAACAAGTAGCATTCAAGAATGTTGCTCTTCTATTCTTGAATTGGTGATTTCACCTTTTGATCAATGTCTCACAAGTGTTTTCAAGGGAAAGTATTTTTGTTTGAATATGCTTATCTTTTTCAACCAAAGGAAACTCAATTTATAGGATAAAAAGTTTTGCAAGAAAAGATTTTTAATTAATAGAATTTATTAGGTTCATGAATTGAAAACAAAAAATTTGTCTTTCAAAAACCCATAACGTAGAATTAAAAAAAAACTTATTGCAAAAGTTTATAACAAAGAATTAAAATAAATGAATGTTACAACTCACATTCATGAATTTGTTGTTTCAAAACGGATGAATTTGTTTCAAAATTAATTGAAACACTAACTCTTACAAAATAGACATCGATCAAATATAAAAATTACATGTAAAAATATTGAAATTATATCTATTTCTAGCTGGAGGTCCTATTTTATGATTTTAAAGTCCAAAATTTAAAATCACTTTCTTATACATTACGCAAAATCACAATAGAAATTTAAGTTTTTTATTTTTTAAAAGTTATCCGTAAACACATGAGATTCATCAATTTCATAAATTTGTATAGAAAATATACTTTAACATGTTAAAATCATAAATAAAATGACAAATTCTAAATAAAGTGACTCATCATCAAATTAGGAATTTTTAACCAAACTAAGTCATTATATAAAACAATTTACCAAAGTAATACATTTTTCTAAAATTTTACAAAACTAATATAAACGTATTTCACGGTAACGTTTTAGGGTATATTTTATTTTTTAAAAACTAACAGCATTATGTTGATATACGTTACTGTAAGTAACGTTTTACTTTTAAAACGTTATTTTCAGTAACGTTTTAGGAGTAAAACGTTACTGTGAGTAACGTATATCAATCTGACGCCATCAACTTTTAAAAATAAAATATATCCTAAAACGTTACTGTGAAATACATTTATACTAGTTTTTTAAAATTTTAGAAAAACATATTATTTTGGTGAATGACTTTATATAATGGCTTACTGTAATGACCTGTTTAGTCGTTTTGAGCAACAGATGTTATTTCTGGAAAACTGGCTGAGACGACGAATCCCACGACGGACCGTCATGGGCATGACAGACCGTTGAGGGGGTCTCGTTTCAAAACACTTAGAAATTCTGAAAAATGGGTACTGAAATCGACTCTCTGAACTTCGTAACGGAATGGCAGGACGGACCGTCACAGGCGTAACGGACCGTCACAGACTCTTTAAGGGAATTGAGTCTCTGAACTCTGTGACGGAGCAGCAGGACGGACCGTCGCAGGCACGACGGGCCGTCACAGGCTGCGTAATCCCAGGCTGAGTCGGATTTCTTTAATGTTTTAAGGGACGTTTTTGACTATTCCTGCTTTAATTATAAAGTTAGTGGGTTAATGTTAATAAGTCTAATTACTTGGGGGTTAAAAGAGGTAACCTTGAGTAAATTAGTGGGTTATTATTGCCATCTTTTATTCTTAATTATATGCTAATTAGGGTAAAAGGAAGAGGGTTTGAATAAAGAAAATAGAAAGAACAAAGAGAGAGAGAGGATCGAACGAGAAGAGGAAAACACAAAGCTTTGGGGAATTTGCTTGCTTGATCACTAATCTTCGGTGGAGGTAGGTTATGGTTTTTATACTATACGTAGTAAACTCTTAATAGCGAATGATATGTATGGGTAGTATTGTAAACCCTTCTATATGCTTAATTGTATGCTTGCATGAATGTGATTATGTAATTGTGATAAAATAAGCATGATGAAGCTATTGAATCCTAAATCTTGAGAAACCCTAATTTACTTGGTTAATGATGATGCCTTAGTGTAAAAGAAGGCTTGATAGAACGAAAGTAGTGAGATTAGGGGATCGGGTGTCACGTTCCGGTACCAGGGTAGTATATGAGGATCGGAGTGTCACGTTCCGACACCAGGATAGTATATGGATCGGGTGCCACGTTCCGATACCAGGATAGAATATGGATCGGAGTGTCACGTTCCGACACCAGGATAGTATATGGATCGGGTGCCACGTTCCGGTACCAGGATAGAATATGGATCGGGTGTCACGTTCCGACACCAGGATAGAATGAGGATCGGAGTGTCACGTTCCGACACCAGGATGGTATATGAGGAGCGGAGTGTCACGTACCGACACGAGAGGAATAAAGATAATGAATCTTGAAAGATGTTAATATACTCAATCTAATGAACATAATTCCCAAATGAGTATGATGAGGAGGCATGAGTCCTCATTGATGTGCTTGGTGTTGTAACCAAGGGTTATGGTAATTGTAAATGCTGCATGCTAAGGATATTAGTTGATTTCATGATGTTATCTGATATATACTGTTTTCTATTTTGAGTTGGCCGATGATACCTACTCAGTACTTGTGTTTGTACTGACCCCTACTTGTATTTGTTTTCTTTGTAAATTATGGAATGCAGCAAACGTACCGTCGTCTTCAACTCAACCGCAACTCTAGCCAGTCTTCATTACTCCGGATATCAGGTGAGCTAATGCTTCTAGCTTGGACTGGATCCTCCTCTTCATGTCTTGATGCCTTGAAGTTCCGGCATGGACTAGCTGTTTATGTATTTTAGCTTCTTAGATACTCTTAGATTTAGTAATTTGAAGTAGATGTTCTTGTGATGATGACTTCCAGATTTTGGGAATAATAATAAGTGATTGAGTTTTAGAAGTTGATTATCGATTTTCATTAATGATTTTAAGTCTTCCGCATTATATTATGTTACTTATGGTTGAAATGTTGGGGTTTTAGATTGGTTGGTTCGCTCACATAGGAGGATAAATGTGGGTGCCACTCACGACGCGTTTTGGGTCGTGACACTTACTTTGGTTAAACCTCCTCAAATTAGACAACATTCATATGAAACACTTTAGGTGGCAAACCGAATCCTCAATCATTCAGTTTGGTAATAGTACATCCTAGCTACTACAATCATATAAAGATAAGTCTGAAGAACCTCGAGAACCATTATCTACCTATTAGCAAATTCAATAAATGTGCAACAGAATGGGTAATTGAAGCCTTAGTCATAGGAGGCACTTAACAAAAGAGTATAAAAATATAAACGGTGAGGGTATTTGTTGGCATTTGATATTCGTCAACGAAGAGATAACTCTATTTCAATATTTTATTATATTCAGTACTTAATATGTTGACTTTTTTGAGAGTCTAATGATTATGAGTCTTACGACACGGAACAAAAATAAAAATAACTCTTTTCAACAAAGATGTTCATGCATGGAACAAGTCTTTTGAACTTACTCAAAGTTACTATATTATAAATGAAAAGTTAAATGGAGCTAAGTCAAATTTCTTATTTGTGCATAAATACCTTGAAGTAGTATTCGTAAACAACACAGAGGTCATTGAGGAAAAAAGTCAATTTAAGACTCAACAATTTTTGAATGGATTTACTTTCTTCGATGAAGCTCAAAAAATCTCTAATGAATTTTTTTTCGGTAAATTTCACTACATGTTTGTTGTGTGTCACACACATAAAGAAAATTTGTATTTAGTATCACATTTTTATGTTTATATGTGGTGTGTATTTTACTCAAAGTAAAAACATTAAATG
The DNA here is from genome assembly GCA_027704785.1 of Solanum chmielewskii. Classification (NCBI taxonomy): domain Eukaryota; kingdom Viridiplantae; phylum Streptophyta; class Magnoliopsida; order Solanales; family Solanaceae; genus Solanum; species Solanum chmielewskii. The sequence goes on along the minus strand of JAKWIX010000326.1, from coordinate 55,146,983 downwards.
GGGAAAGACGATTCCTAAGGCGCGAAGTGATCGTTACAAATGAAAGGTAACATATACTTCTTATGCACCCTTCATATAAATATTTCATCTTAGTAAGCATTTATCATAAAAATATTCTTTTGCTATATATATAGGTAAAATTGAAAAGCCGTAACTTTATGGTGAGACTTCACTGAAATCGAAGGACGAACGTTACAGAGCCTAGAAAGTGATAAATTAATGCTTGCCTTTTGTATGTGAAATCCTCTATTTACCAAGGCATAAATCTCTTCAATTGTTATATTTGATTCAAGTTTCAAACTACATAAAAGTATTACTAAATTAATTATTTCTGCCAAAATAGAAATTATGTCATTTTCACAACTTCTATTTAGTAGTTTGTCAATCAATCCACAATTGAAAAAAGTCAACAATCTCAAATAATGACAAGTAATACATGTTTCTTCACACTTATCATGGCCTCGCATAAGCTACGTCGTTGATGTTCTTTTCATTACTTTTAAATTACAAGAATGGCAATAAGGAACAAAAGATTGACATAAGTCTTTAGCGAACAAGACTAATGCAAACAACCGTCAAGTGAAAATTACTAACATTTTAAACGGTTCACTTGTCATTGTTAAGGTACTTTCCTCTACAACCCCCAAAGTGTACTCATATTATATGTTTCAAACGTAATTAAATGATTTTTCTATTTTTCGTATATGACATGTACTATAAATTTAATGTTGCGATTCGTGACATTGACAATAACATAAATTCATGATATCATGCTTGCAAGAAATGCTACAGGCAAATTTGTTATAAAAAATATAGTGTAACTTGTACCAACAGTAGGATTGAAAATATTGATTACGAGAAAATATGAATTACATAAACGACTATCAATATAAAATATTACTTATTTCATCAAATAAATAAATGATTAATGATTAAATATTGAAATGAGTTTATTATATATCTATTGAATAAATAAAATCATACTTGTAAAATTTTTAATTTGTTTTAGATATTGGCTAAAGATTGATATCGTTGCTGAGAATCAATTTCTAAGGATTACATTGTTTGATGCTGCAAAATACTATTTGGATTGTGATGTGAAAGACTATGTTCACTTTACATCTAACAAGATAAATCACTTACTCTATAAAATATCAACCTATATAAATAATGTTAATCTATTTGAACTGATATACTAATAGATTTTCTATACCATAAAAAGAAGAAAAAAATGTCATTACAAGCCCGTATTGAATAAGGGCAAATAATTTAGTATCCTTGTGAAGATTGATTGTAACTTTTCAATGGTGGAGACAAACATAAATGGGATATAAACATACATGAGATTATTAAAAGAAAATGCAACAGATCAAACCAAGGTTGAAACCCCGATTAAAAAATAATGAAGTTAGAGGATCAAGACTCTGTGATAATAAAAAGATGAAAGGGGCAGTTGTAGAGACACCTCATGTTGAAAAAATATTGCATCAGATGAAACAAACTTTGAAATCCCACAAAAAACAAATAAAAACGAGAGGACCAAAAAAGTTAAGAAAGTCTCTGCAGGAGAACACCCACTGAAAGTGAGGAACATGAAGTTGAAAAGTAGAATAACCAGATGAAAGTGAGGATGAACCCTCAATAATTCAGCTATAAAGAAAATGGACCAGGAAAGTTAAAGGAAAAAAATCGGGATAATGCACAAGTACCTCTTCAATCTATGCCCGAAATATCAAAGACACACTTATACTATACTAAGGTCCAATTACCCCCTGAATTTATTTTATTTTTACCTTTTTCGGTCTACGTGGTACTATCTTGTGGGCCTAATGCTGGTTGACTTTTTTTTTCAAGCTAGTGCCACATAAGCCAAAAAGGGGCAGAAAATTACTTATAAAATAAGTTGAGGAGGGTAATAGGACCTTAGTATAGTAAAAGTGTGTATCTAGAATTTCGAGCATAGGTTAAGGGGATACTCGTGCATTTTCCCATCTCATGCCACATCTGATGAAAAAGAAGATCAAAGTGAAAAAAATTAATATATTGTTGATTTAAAAATTTCTTATCTTTAATTACCAATGCTTATTATCTCCTTAATACTAATATTTAAAAGTTATTTATTTTCTCAACGAGCAATTTCACCTAACATCGCTTTTATTAATAACTTACTTTCTCTTACATCAATGAATAAGCTAATTGTTTCACTAAGCATTCAATGTATGCACTTTATTACTTCTAAACAGATCAACTAGTCTTTTGCAATAATCTAAATCCTCATACGATTAAAAAGGTATTCATGCATCCTATACTATATGTATTTCTTAACTATATAGAGAAAAACGAACACTTCAAATAATATGTTTCTATTTTCTATATATATCAAATTAAAGACTTCAAATAGTAACGATTGTCATTAATGATTTCTCTATGTTCTAGATCACTGCAAAATTATATATACTTGTTCGGATAAGACGATCCAAATTTTATCGCCACCAAATTAGCAAATGACACACAACCAACATTGAGGTATGTATGATATGTTAGTAATTATCATAGTTCAAAATTAAATCTAACTCTTCTGTTCACTTTACTCAACAGATGCTAAAGATTAATTCATCGCTTCTAGACATAATGTTGATCTGCATTCCGAAACAACAAAAGAAAAAACAAACTATACATGTCAGATCTCAAACAATTTCCCAATAAAATTAAACATTAACAACGTGTGATTTTTCTTTTTTTAAGACCTACTACTTAACTAACTTACCAGTACAATTTGATTTTCACAAATTCATGTTTTCAAATTTATTTTTCATGTATATACAAAATATAGTACTCACTTTATCTTGTTCTAATAACAATTGCAAACTATTATCTTGTCATATCAAATTCAACATGTGATAAAGCAAAAATAATTTCTTCTATTAGTAAGGTTGAGCATGACAACCATATAAAAAATAATATAAGCAACACAGATTAAAACTTACATGATCATGTAAATTTTTAGGTACATGATTAGTTCGTAAAAAGTGAACACATTTGCATACGGACTTACATAAGTATTATATGTTTTGTCTAAATATATAAAACATGATTCCTCTTATAGAAAAAAAGTCAGTTACGGGCATATTGCGAAATTTTTTATTATATATATATATATATATATATATAATTTTTTGTCCGCAATATATCATATCTAGAGATGAACGTTCACGTTTGAAAAAGCAACTTAAAACTAATTGATTATTTAGAGCAATATCTGATGAGGTTGAAGCTGAAGGTACACTGCAAAAAAACTATTCATATCTTACATAACTTTATCGTTCAATGCCTTTATGAAGTAGATTCTTAACATATATCGCTTGCCATGTTTATATGTGTAGGAACTGACAACTTATCTTTATTATATTTGTACGTGTTAAGAATTGTTCCATAATGTATTAATTCTGTTGCAAAAAAAAGTTTTGACATGAACTTCTAACATTCTGTCGTGCAAGTGGATATACTAGACTGACAATCACTAAAGCTCCAACAAAATTATATGAAATGTTTATGGATTTTACAACATACATCTTTGTTTTTACATCTTTTGGTGTTAACCTGGATAAGAAAATAAGATTAGCAAAAAAAGGAGTGTACACATTCAGGGCACAAGATAAAATTCTCAAGATCTACCATCATAAGTACCGCTTGGTAATATTCCATGTTACTTTAAACGGTACTTCTTTGATATAGACAAAGAGTTGACCAAGAAGTTGTCTAAAGTGAAAGCTGAATGAAGGAATTCTGTTAGATAGAATTGCAAAAAAGAGTAAATAAATAACTCATGGAAATTCATATGCGCAAATATTGTCAATTAAGAGACCAATTAAATTTTATAATTTTCAACTTCGAATATATAGTTGCAAATTTCTTTTTGGATCAACGAGTGTACAATACACCATCGATAAATCAAGTAGCAACAATTTGAAGAGATGAAAACAATTTAAATATACCTTTTGATTGAGAAATAATTTTTGATGAGCATCCAGGGTATAAACATAGATTAAAACATTATTTTCGATTGTTATGACTCTCTTCAATATCCTTTGTTATTTTCAAAAGGTGAAAGCGGATGACATCAAGAAAACAAAATAAAAGACAACATCACAGGAAAACGATTACTCTTTAAATCTAACCAATGATATTTCAATATCCATATCAATTGATGAAATATTAGCCAATGAGGATCAAGGTAATATACATCTCCTTCTTTCATCTTTTAGTAAAAATTTACTCACATTCTTCACAAGTTAGATACTGATAAAAAATTACATACACAATATATAATAATGATGACAACTCATGAAAGCTTTTACCGATAAAGGTTGGTACGGATCGATAACGTATTAGGATTAAGAATTCTGTTATGATAAATATGAGTAACTAAAATTAATTAAAATACAATCAAATACTAATTACATCTCATCCTGATCTTTACATTTTTAGTATGTCCCAACTTATTGAATACTATTAGCTTGCATCATATCTGCCTTGTATTACACTTATCAGATTTAATAAATAGACAAAAATAACACATTTGTGATTCATTTAAAAAAAGATTATCACAATACTTTTTCTCACGTTATATATTGTGTACACTATTTCATGTATCAAAGTACTACTATCAACAATGTACAAAATACAATTATTATACAATACACATTTTATTTGTACCAATATAATAACTAACATAATAAAAATAATATTTATATGATTTCTAACACTTGAAAATGTCTGATGCGAGAAAAAGAGAGATCTGTCTTCTTGCAGAGAGTACAATAGTTATAAACTACAATTACGAGAAACGGAGAAGTCAATATTACTGTTATGTGAAAGATTACTACAATAATTTGTGATTGACATGTACATAAAATTGAAAATAAACAAGGCTAGAATATTTTAAAAAGGAACAATTAAATTTTAGAATAAAGATTTATCAAGGTATCGTTGATAGTGTTAACGCGAAAACATATAGGTAAGATAAAATTGTGCAAAGAATACTACTTTCATCATCTTTTATGGGGGGGGGGGGTATGAGATATGAGAAGACGATTATGGATGTAAAGATTCGATAAAATATTTTGGAAATCTAAATATATTTATAACGACTTGTAATTCTGACTAAATTGAGACCCAATTAGAACTGCGTCTTGAAAGACTCTTCAAGATAAACCTGACTTGGTAACAAGAGCATTCATAGCTAAGTTGCAAAATCTAAAAGACCACATGTTTAAGAAAGAAATATTTGAAATTGTAATTGCTCATGTCATAATAGAATATTAAAAACGGGAGCTATAATACATACACCGCTTTCTCATATTAAAAGCAGAGCATAAGATAATATTAGAAAATTAGTATGATAGGTTTATCTCAGCATAAATTTCAGATAAATATAAGTATTCCATCTTGCATGAATTAGTGCTCAGGCATATGATGCATGGTCCATGTTGAAACAAGTGGCCAACAAACATATGCATGTAAAATGGACAATGTTAATATTGTTATCCTAAAATTTAGATCATATACCAACAAATCAATTCAAGCAAATGATGGATATCCAATTTAAAAAATAAAAATGGATGGAAGTCATAGAATGAATACGACTAATCAATGGGAGGTTATAACTCTTATCTCCTTACAAAACACAATTGTCTCGTTAATATTGAGAAAGTCAAAACATTAAAATATCTATGTAAATATATATACACACACACAAGTAATGATCGGTGTGTCGTTCATGGTCAGTTTGATGATCGTAAAAAGTTATTGACGAAATTCAAACTTTTCAAGACGTGTCGTTAGTTTCATCACCCGAAGCACTATGGAGAATATATGAATTCAACTTGAGTGAAATGCAACCCCTACTCACCAACCTTCAACTACATCTGTCAGGAAAACATTCAGGTACACATACAATGTATCATAATACACAATTACTTTAGAATAATAAATTAATGATCAAAATACAAAGATTAACTCTAAACGAGCTCACGATATTTTACTTAAAAAATTAAAATTTACAAATAATCATCGCCTAGAATGGTGTCAAGCAAACAATGTTGACTGAGTATTTAAGAACATGCTCAATTAACAATGAAACACGAACATACCTTTATAGAGATTTCTAAATATCATGTTTGGAATCCTAAAGTAAAGACTTTGACAAAAAGGTAAAAACAAGATTGGTAATTGACCGCAATTCAATTGGTACGACAGATATAATACACTGTAACTTTATAACATTGATAATTGTTAAACATATTTCTAAATATTCATTAAATTGTACAGCTAACCTCGAGAAGGAAAAATATATTATGAGCGATTGTTACTAAATTATGTAAGAGGATCATTGTCATTTATTGACTTACTCACGATCAACGTCAAGAAATGTCATACTTTCGAAAAAGCGGTCAAAAATAGAGGGTTATAACTCGAGTATGACAACAACATATCACAATATTCAGGAGAAGATGTTATCTTTAAAATGCAATCAGTTCCCCAAAATTTGTTTGCTACAATAATGATTCATTGTAATCCAACGGATATTAAGAAACTCTGAAATACGTGTTATAAAGATGTCTGTGTACTTAAGCAGGCTATATGACAACTCACACAATACTATGCTACAATGTACCTTAATAGTATTAATAATTATTTGGGAAGTATGGGCAAGAGCATATACATATATTACCTTTCCCAACTAGATCACAATTTGCTTGAAATTGGTCTATCAGAATATCGAAAAATAAATGAATCAAATGTCCGCGCAAATACCTATAAAGATTTTGATGCGCTATCACTTAAATTCAGAACAAGAGCATGCTTTAACAAAATAATGAAAACAATCGATACAATTAAAATATTCTCTGTGGATGGCCATGGGGAAACTGAAAGAACATACCTATAATGTGAATTGCTTGTCAATATTAGATCAAGAGATATGATAGCTTTGAAAAAGTCAACTAGTAGCGTAGCAGTTTCAATCTTATCGGGAGAACGTACAACACACTCGAAGTTTGTGATCCCCCTTCAAACAAATAAGTCAACTATGACAAACATATCAAAGCAAAGTGGTATTGCTTAATTGTTTAGAAAATCAAAAATAATTATATGGGATGAAGTATCAATGATCAAGCGGCAAACAATAAAAAGAGTCGACAGAAGCTTTAAGGACATAATAGACATTAGTAAATCATTTGGTGGAAAAACCATGATTTTTGGAGGAGATTTTTCGATATATGTTACCAGTAGTTCCAAAATCAACTAGAGCAGGAAATGTAAATGCAAGTTTACTCAAATCATATATCTGATTTTTGATGGAAAAGATTCAATTTACAAGAAATATGAAAGCACGAACAAATTTCAACATTTAGTGAGTTCTTATTTTACGTGGATACCAACAATGAACCAACAATAAGAGACTACAATTGATTATCAAGCATTCTAGGGATGAAATTCTAGAAGAATCCATAATAATAATAAAAAGAATTTTCAAACCTACAAAAAATGTTGGTAAAACAAAATATGTCACCGAAAGAGCTATCTTAGCAAGCAGAATGACCATGTGGATAAACTTAATGACAAGTTAATATCCTTGTTTCCATGTGAAAGCAAGACATTAAATAATTTTGACTCATTGCAATATGAGACCAATAATTATTATCAAAAAGAATATTCAAGTACTTTAATACCGAACGATCTCCCGTCACATAGGTATTGAAGAAACTACATTACAAAGTACAATCATGAAGAGGCAGTAACAAAAAACAATATGGATAGATTTTGACATGTCTTATTAAATACAGGTTAGAATTAAGGAAAATGCATCCATCATGCTGCTAAGATATTTAGACCCTTCAAATGATTATGAAATGAAACCTGAATGATATGTCGAGGCTTTTGTCCCAGAATATTTTACATGCTGAAATATCAAGCGGTTATTCTGCAATGAAGCATGTGCTTCTTTCAACAATTCAACTATCACCACCAGAAAATGAAGAATATTCATTTAAATTCATTCGAAAGCAACTTTCAGTATACTTTTTATTTGCAATGACTATAAGTAAAGCGCAAGGTCGAACAATTACAAAGGTTATTTTGTATTGCCCCGACATGTTCTCTCACACGGTCAATGAACGTGTGTTGGGTATGTAGCAAGAATTGATGGGAAATAGAGGGAAGGAGAGGAATTTGAAAAGTTTAGAACTTGAAAGGTTGGGAACTTGAAAAGTCCTCTAATGCTTTAATAAAAAAGGCAATAGTCCCTCATCGGTAATGGAAATGAAAATAGGAGTGTTTAAATAAATAAACACTCCTATTAATTATTAAAAGGGTTGGAAAAAAGGACCCCCCTCGCGCCGTCGTCGTCGCTCGCTCGCTCGCTTCGGCTTCGGCTACGGCTTCGGCTTCGGATTCGACAAATGATCGATCGAGAGATAATTTTTTGGACAAATTTATTTTAATTATTTATTTAATTAATTAAATGGCCAAAAATTATTTTCAATTAATCAGTTGATAACAGAAATTAACCGAAATATTTTCAACTTTTTAGTTAACCCGACCCGACTCGGATCCGCGCGCCTGACCCGTTTCAAATTCCGTTATATGTAAAAATTCCCGCCACTATTCTGAAAGGTTGCAACTTTCAGGAACAATCAATACCATTTCAAAGTTTGCAACCTTTCATTAATGGTCGTGTCAATTATGAAAGGGTTGCAACCTTTCAGAATATATTTTTCTTGCCTATAAATACCATTCAGTCTTCAGAATATTCACTAACGAATTTTCTGATCTTTCTTCTTCTTAAGAAATACATTTTTTCTTCGTGTACTTTCCTGCTGTGGATTGATTCGCTGACAGTAGAGTTTTTGGTATCTATACTCTACTGATTAAGATCATTTTACCCTGGGAGGTTATATTCAAACCTCGGATACTAGAGGGAAATAATTTCCTTAAGGGGACAGTGTGAATTCAGTGGACTTGATTTTCTTCCTAAATTATCAAAAAGAGTATTCAAGATTCTGGTAAGTTTTACAGATTAAATTATTTTTTACAAATAAATTTCTGTTCATCTTATTTACTGGTTCTAAAAATCTCAGTTACTTCGTGTTTCTGAATGATTTATTACAACCAGTAATTTCTGATTTTCTTAACACAGATTGGCAACAATCTTAAGGAAATTATTAAATCTGTGTTTCTGGTGGAGCAAAAATCTTTGTGATTTTATACTCCTTTAAGTCTGCAATTATAATTTATTGCTTACTTATATTGTATCAATTTTGTTTATCAGAAATGGAAAACACTGGTGTTACAGTGGCTGTTGCTGCACCAACCCGAACTCTTGTATCACAAGCAGAGAAACCGGGTAAATTCACAGGTGTGAATTTCAAAGGATGGCAGCAACGAGTATTTTTCTGGCTTACCACTCTTGGTCTGCAGAAATTTACAAGTGAAGATACTCCAATACCTGCTGATGATATGCCAAACAGGGAAAAATTTATGATTGTTGAAGCATGGAAACAGTCAGACTTCCTATGTAAAGGTTACATTTTGAGTGCTTTAGAGGATGACTTATATAATGTCTATAGTGAAATAACAACTTCAAAAGAGTTGTGGAATGCACTTGAGAAGAAATATATGACAGAAGATGCATGCTTGAAAAAATTTGTGGTCGCAAAGTTTTTAGACTATAAAATGGTAGATAGTAAAACTGTTGGATCACAAGTGCAGGAACTTCAACTTATTCTCCATGATCTGATTGCTGAAGATATGGTAGTAAATGAAGCTTTTCAAGTGGCTGCAATGATCGAGAAGTTGCCTCCTTCGTGGAATGATTTCAAGAATTATCTAAAGCACAAGCGTAAAGAAATGAAGCTTGAAGATCTTGTGATTCGTCTCAAGATTGAGGAAGATAACAGAAATGCCGAAAAGAAGTCGCGTAAGAGTTCAACAATCATTGGAGTTAATATTGTCAAGAAGCTCCTACCAAAGACAAAAAGAGAAAGAAGTCCAACGGGCAGAAGTCAGAACAGGCCAAGAAGAAATTCAAAGGCAACTGTTATAATTGTGGCAAGGCTGGTCATAGATCTTCTGATTGTCATGCTCCAAGAAAGGACAAAAACAAAGGCAAAGGCAAAAGTCAAGCAAACATCGTGGAAAAGATAGAAGATGCAAATGACTTGTGTGCAATGATATCAGCGTGTAACTTAGTTGGAAATCCCAAGGAGTGGTTTCTCGACTCAGGTGCTACTAGACATATTTGCTCTGCAAAAGAAGCCTTTGTAACGTACGCTCCTGCTGAGTACGATGAAGATTTATTCATGGGAAACACAGCAACAGCAAGGATTGCAGGAACTGGGAAAGTAATGCTGAAAATGACATCCGGCAAAGTGTTGACTTTAAACAATGTTCTGCATGTCCCTACTATTAGGAAGAATTTAGTTTCTGCTGCACTACTCGTTAAGAACGGGTTTAAGTGTGTCCTAGTTAGTGATAAAGCTGTAATAAGTAAGAATGAAATGTTTATAGGAAAGGGTTACCTCAATGAGGGTCTTTTCAAACTAAATGTAATGGTTATTGACAGTATTAATAAAAATTCTGCTTCTGTTTACTTATTGGATTTAAGTGATTTATGGCATGCCCGTTTGGGACATGTAAATTACAAAGCCTTGCGAAAATTGGTTAATCTAGAAGTATTGCCTGATTTTAAATGCGATAAGTCGAAATGTGAAATTTGTGTGGAAAGTAAGTTTGTTAAACATCCTTACAAGTCTGTTGAAAGAAATTCTAAAATTTTAGACTTAATTCACACAGATATATGCGATATGATGTCAACACCATCTTGTGGTGGGAAAAAGTATTTTATAACTTTTATTGATGACTGCACTCGATTTTGTTATGTATATTTTCTTAATAGTAAGGATGAAGCAATTGATGCATTTAAGCAATACAAAAATGAAGTGAAAAACCAATTGAATCTAAAGATAAAAATGATTCGGAGTGATGGGGGTGGAGAATATGAATCTCCTTTTGCAGAGATATGTTTGGAATATAGTATTATTCATCAAACTACTGCACCTTATACACCACAGTCAAATGGTTTGGCAGAACGGAAGAGCAGAACATTAAAGGAAATGATGAATGCCTTAACGATTAATTCTGGTTCACCGCGAAATCTTTGGGGGGAAGCCATCCTTACAGCTAATAAAATACTCAATAGAGTATCCCATCGAAAAACACAATCAATTCCATATGAGTTGTGGAAAGAAAGAAAACCCAACTTGAAATATTTCAAAGTGTGGGGGTGTTTAGCCAAGGTAGAGGTTCCTTTACCTAAGAGGGTTAAAATTGGACCCAAAATAATAGATTGTGTCTTTATTGGGTATGATGTGAATAGTAAAGCCTGTCGATTTTTGGTTCACAAATCTGATAATCCTGAGATTCATGTTAATACGATAATTGAATCAGATAATGCAGAGTTTTTTAAAAACATTTATCCGTATAAAACTGAAAGTGAGTCAACAAGTGAAAGACCTAAACGACCACGAGAAGAATCAATGGAAAATATTCTAACTAGTGAGGAACCTAGGCGAAGTACTCGACAACGAAAACCTGTTTCTTTCGGACCAGATTTTGTAGCACTATTGCTTGAAAATGAGCCTCAAACATTTAAAGCAGCTATATCTTCGTCAGAGTCAACTTATTTGAAAGAAGCAGTCAATAGTGAGATTGAATCAATTTTAAGCAATCACACTTGGGAATTGACTGATCTTCCTCCAGGAAATAAACCTTTAGGATCAAAATGGATCTTTAAAAGGAAAATGAAACCTGATGGGACTATTGACAAATATAAGGCTAGACTGGTAGTCAAAGGGTACAGACAAAAGGAAGGTCTGGTCTACTTTGACACATACTCTCCAGTAACAAGGATAACATCAATTAGGATGTTAATAGCACTAGCAGCAGTGCATGATCTTAAAATCCACCAAATGGATGTAAAGACAGCCTTCTTAAATGGAGAGTTAGAGGAAGAAATTAACACGGAACAACCTGAAGGGTTTATAGTTCTTGGTAAAGAAAAGAAAGTGTGCAGACTTGTGAAGTCACTTTATTGACTCAAGCAAGCACCCAAACAATGGCATGCTAAATTTGATCAAATAATGTTGGCAAATGGATTCAAGATTAACGAATGTGATAAATGTGTTTACATTATAAACGTTATGAATCATGAAGTCATTGTTTGTTTGTATGTTGATGACATGTTAATAATGAGTAAAGAAATTGACGATATAAATGCTACTAAGCGCATGTTGTCCAGCAAGTTCGATATGAAAGACTTAGGAGTTGCTGATTTGATCTTAGGGGTCAGGATTATCAAAACTCCCTAGGGACTAGCATTATCTCAATCTCATTATATTGAAAAAGTATTGGAGAAGTTCAATTACTTGAATTTCAATGTAGTCAAAACTCCAATTGATTTAAGTTGTACATTTAAAAAGAATGAAGGTCAAAGTGAATTTCAATTGGAATATGCCAGAGTGTTGGGAAGTTTGATGTATATTATGAATTGCACGCGACCAGATATAGCATGTGCTATTAGTAAACGGAGTCGGCACACTTGTAATCCGAATCGAACTCACTGGATGGCTATGAAACGTGTGTTGGGTTATTTAAATGGACACAACATTATGCTTTGCATTATAATAAATATCCTGCTGTGATTGAAGGATATAGTGATGCAAATTGGATCACCGGGTCAAATGATGTAAAATCCACGAGTGGTTATGTATTCATACTTGGTGAAGGAGCTGTCTCTTGAAAATCTTCCAAATAGACATGTATTGCTCGCTCCACAATGGAATCTGAATTCATTGCTTTGGATAAGGCTGGTGAAGAAGCGGAATGGCTCCGGAATTTCCTAGAGGATATTCCATTCTGGCCCAAACCTGTTGGACCAATTTGCATACATTGCGATAGTCAAACAGCAATAGGTAGGGCAGGGAGCGTTATGTACAACGGGAAGTCTCATCATATACGACGTAGACATAACACCATAAGACAACTGCTCTCTAGTGGAATTATCACAATTGACTATGTAAAGTCAAGCGATAATGTGTCAGATCCACTAACGAAAGGCCTAGTGAGAGAGGCAGTTGAAAGATCATCTAAGGGAATGGGTTTACGGCTTAGGACAAGTCAGCATGATGGTAACTCTATCTAGCGGACTGGAGATCCCAAGAGCTAGATTCAAGGAGAAAAACAAAGTTGTGGCTGACGGTTCGACATTGTCAATTAACTCAATCCATTCTCATGATGAAGACAATGTTCAGGAAAAGTTTAAGACTTTAAGGCTTGTTAATGAGGTAATAAATCTTAAAGTTTTTAATGATTTGCTAAGTTTGGTAGATTTGACCAAATAGTGTATCTACGAGATGACACGGTTAGAAATCACCTATGTGAGTGTGAAGTGGAAGCCGCTTCAAAGAGAATTTTATGTCAAAAGCCTATTCTCTATACACTCATGAAACCAGGAGGTGTTCAAGGATGAAACGAACACAACCGTAAGAATCATAAACAGTAAAGGGTTAATTGTGTGACATATGGTTGTCTAGGTATACACCAAAGTTCGACGGTTCAAAGATATCACATCTACCGATTGACCGAGTATATCCGACATATGTTCACTACGGAAAGTCCAAGGGGAAACCTACTTATCGAGATGCAATTAATCCTTGCTTGTAAAGTACACAATTGTCCGTGCATTCCTATGTTATAACTATTCCCCATCAATGTGGGGGATTGTTGGGTATGTAGCAAGAATTGATGGGAAATAGAGGGAAGGAGAGGAATTTGAAAAGTTTAGAACTTGAAAGGTTGGAAACTTGAAAAGTCCTCTAATGCTTTAATAAAAAAGGCAATAGTCCCTCATCGGTAATGGAAATGAAAATAGGAGAGTTTAAATAAATAAACACTCCTATTAATTATTAAAAGGGTTGGAAAGAGGGACCCCCTCGCGCCGTCGTCGTCGTCGCTCGCTCACTTCGGCTTTGGCTTCGGCTTCGACAAATGATCGATCGAGAGATAATTTTTTGGACAAATTTATTTTAATTATTTATTTAATTAATTAAATGGCCAAAAATTATTTTCAATTAATCAGTTGATAACAGAAATTAACCGAAATATTTTCAACTTTTTAGTTAACCCGACCCGACTCGGATCCGCGCGCCTGACCTGTTTTAAATTCCGTTATATTTAAAAATTCCCGCCACTGTTCTGAGAGGTTGCAACTTTCAGGAACAGTCAATACCATTTGAAAGTTTCCAACCTTTCATTAATGGTCGTGTTAATTATGAAAGGGTTGCAACCTTTCAGAATATATTTTTCTTGCCAATAAATACCATTCAGTCTTCAGAATATTCACTAACGAATTTCCTGATCTTCCTTCTTCTTAAAAAACACATTTTTTCTTCGTGTACTTTCCTGCTGTGGATTGATTCGCTGACAGTAGAGTTTTTGGTATCTATACTCTACTGATTAAGATCATTTTACCCTGGGAGGTTATATTCAAACCTCGGATACTAGAGGGGAATAATTTCCTTAAGGGGACACTGTGAATTCAGTGGACTTGATTTTCTTCCTAAATTATCAAAAAGAGTATTCAAGATTCTGGTAAGTTTTACATATTAAATTATTTTTTACACATAAATTTCTGTTCATCTTATTTACTGGTTCTAAAAATCTCAGTTACTTCGTGTTTCTGAATGATTTATTATAACCAGTAATTCTGATTTTCTTAACACAGATTGGCAACAATGTGTCACTTTCAAAAGAGATATCTATGTTCACAACAAAAGTACTTGTCCTAACAGAGCAATGTAAACATAAAAACTAGATATACACAAAGAACATCATCTATAAGAACGTTTTAGATATGATAACTTCATATACATATATGTCCATTGTAACATAGATAATTGAATCTTTATAAATTCTGGAGTCCTAACGACATTACATTGCTTCAAAATTTAGGTTTTGAAGATACCGACACACGTATGCAAATATAATTGATTCTTCATCAATCCATACTCCTCAATTCATTAATGTCATATTCATGAGAAGTAAGTCTAGCTCATGTAAGTAACTCCCAAAATAATAATCTCGCCACTCCTACTACTTAATATTGTGACATAGTTTTGAAGACAAACGAAAAACTGAACTTTATGTACTTCATGAAAGATGTAGGTATGTGTCTTCAGGTTGCAAACAGTTAAAAAATCACCATAATATACAATATTTGTAAAAAACTATATATATAAAATAAAAACAGTTATACAAGTCTGTTTCAATATTATTATTATGGAAAAATGTATAAGTATCTCTTCAATCTATGCCTGAATTCTCAGAGACACACTTATATTATACTCAGGACCTATTACCTCTTGGAACTTATCTTATATATAATTTTCTATCCCTTTTCGGCTTACGTGGCACTATCTTGTGGACCCAGTGCGTGTTGACATTTTTTTTCAAGCTAGTGCCACGTAGGCCAGAAAGAGGTAGAAAATTGTTTATAAAATGAGTTCAGGTGGGTAATAGGATCTTAGTATATTATAAGTGTGTGTCTAAAATTTCGAACATAGATTAAGAGGGTACTTATGGATTTTCCCTATAATTATTCATAACTTACGGTACTTTCATGTTTCATATTTGACGCTTCATATTAAGTTCATGTAGTAGTTCATAATTTACCACAAATATCCTACATATTATCAAAAGCATAAATTAAATCTTTTCCCTATATGAGATCAATAATAGCTCATACACTCATCAGAACACTAATTTACACAATGCATACTTCTACTATATCAATAATAATAATGCACTCACTCATGATAACACTGTTTTACAAATATCTCTCGAGAGAATTATACAACTTAACGTGACTCACACATGCAACACACGTTTCCACGACTAATAACTAATAAATATTGGATACTTTCTAGGAATCTGTCATTTATTTACAAAAATATCCTTCATCTTATTTACTTTTTATATTTTTTTTTATTGAGCTTTAGTTATTTGCTCTTAAATATAAAATAAAATAAATCTCAATTGTTAATAACTTTACAATCCACAAGAATTAAAATTGATGCAATCTATTGAGGCTAGTGGGACGTCTCTCTTCTTTACTGTCACAAATAAAAATTAGGCAAAAATAAATGCGTAATATGAAGATATGAAAAGTGATAGTAAAATAGATTTATTTTAAGGATATTTGTCATTTTAATTATTTTATCCTAAGATAAATTATTTTGGTATTGTTATTCGACCAAGAGGAAGGAATAACCTAATTTTAGTACTATTTATTAATTCTCGGATCCATACTTTATAACCAAACAACGAATGAAGAGACACTAAAAAGTTATTTCATGACTATTTTTTTTTATCCATTACATCAATCAACCCCTTAGAGTTTGATTTCGTCTCTCAAATACAATATTTTGATGCATAATTCTTATTTTAACCCACAAAAGAAACTACGTAATTATTCACTAAATTTTAACCCACAAAAGAAACTCATCAAAATTAAAAAGTCTCGTCCAAAAATTCTTAGCTAATAATATAATATATATAATTAAAAATATTCTATGTGTAATCAAATATTATTTCATTAGGCTAGGAAATATTATTTTAAGTGTGCACATTAGGTCATATTTTTCCTCTCTCTTTTTAATAAGAAAATATTTGAAAGGACAAGTTATATTGGTAAGTGTAAAAGTATGTGATGCAACTTTCTTTTCATAGAGTATTATGAGTAATATATCTGAAAAACCTTACTTTAAAGAAATTTGATAAGTGGTGAGCATTATTTTGGACACTAATCCAATAGGAGAATGAATACAAAAAATATATGAGATTTAATAATCACGTAAGCCTACAATTCCTCTTTAATCTTTACTTATTTTAATTATAATCCAAACAGTGGAAGAAACTAATTTAACTTTTGTTCATACAACTCATTAGCATGTAACTCTAATATAATATATAATAAAACCTAGAAATACTTGTTTAAAAATAAGTATTTTATCATAAAAAATTTAAATTTGAAATACTTGTTTTCCAATATACCCACTTCTATATTTAAATACATTTAAATATGAATATTGTTTTCGATATTGGTTGCAAAAGCTTGACGAAACACGAGATCCAATACAACTTGAAGAGTCTCAACCGTGGACCAACCAACGTATCAAGTTCCTCAACTAGTACACGAGTATACACAATCTTAAAAATACAACTAAATACCTCATTTAAATTTCTAGTAGTTCCATCGTGTTAACAGAAAAAAATATTATCATTACAAGTAAGTCTAGCTCATTTAAGTAAATCCATAACAGTAAAATCAGTAAGAGTTACTGGATATATGAATGATACATAGAAACCTCATAAGATATTTACTTAAATGATTTTAGAAGATTCTTCTATCAAAACTCTTACAATTTGTTTAAATCTGAGATTAAATAGATTTCTAAATAACAAGTCTTCATATCTTTAACTATTCTTCTAGCCTATTCCTCTATTAAATTAATAAATTATTTCATCAAACACTACAAATTTCAAATGACATTAAAAAAAAAACATTTGAAATCTTCTAGCATTTGCCGTACATAGAAAGTTGACATTTTTCGTCCTTTAATTTTAAACTTGTCATCAATGGTATGTTTGACAATAAATTTATACCTTTTCAATTCTTAGTAAAAAATGACATTTCCTTATATTAGTGAAATATAATACTTTGTTGTGTCAGAATAAGAATAACATGCAAAACACCAAAGATTGGCAAAGACAAGTTGGTTTCCACTTTGTGCAAATTATTATAAATTTAAACCAAATTTTATACACATGAAGAAAATGTATATATTCTTTGCATTATGTCGTTTTCCCATTTATTTATTCCCACAAAAAGATACGCATGCCTACCATTTAGTCACCATCAAAAACAGACTTGTATAATATTAAAAAGAAAAGATACTAAAGAATTTAGGGATAATATTGAATACGAAAAACAAATAGATATACTCTTATATTATTATATGCTATGCAGATATTTTTTGTTATACTTTTCTAAAATTAGTGTCTATGTTATCTAAAAAACCGGGGTATATATATATACATATATATATCCTTCACTCTAACGGAAGATTAAATAGAAACACATGGTACAATATTATTCGTCGATTCGATATTTAATAAAAATTGGTTGGTAGATAAGTTTATGACAAGTATATGTCCATTAGTATAAATGATATATATGCTTTAATTTTTGGACGATAGAAATATCAATATCTCAAAAATATGACGCAGAATATCTACATACTATTTATGACAATTCGAAAGTATATCTATCATTCTTCTCTATTGAAATGATAAGTATTTATAATCATTAATTTATATAGATATTGCTAAATTCTTTAATAATATTGAATGCAGTAACATTAATTACGGCAAAATATTTTTGTGGCAATATTCATTATCACTGAATCTCTTCTGCTATATGTATAGTGAAATATAATTCCTAACAAATGCATGAGTTGCTGACATATCTATATAGACCTTCAGTATATTATCATTTTATTATAGTATATCTATCAATAATATAACTCTTGATTTAATTTCTTTGAAATATAATATTACATGACTATATAATTTTGAATTAGTTAAGAAGTCCAAAATTCAGAAGAACACCTTCATCGATATAAAAATACTCTCATTTATATATAGTAAAAATACGTTAGAGGCTTGTAACATTTTAATTTGTCTTTAATTTTCTTTTTCACCATATTAATCACAAAACACGTACACAATTTAATGTATATCTATCACATGATATTTCTTATCCACTTTTCATTTTCTCAACACAACTAAGAAAACATCCACTTTATATGATCAAATGCATGGTGACCTTTTTTCAAAAATAATTCATTAAAATTATTTGAAAAATTGGAATCAAACACCGTTTGACTATAGATTTTTTAAGTAAAATTTGGGAAAATAATTTTGTTTTAATTTTTTGAAAACAACAAAAAAAGGAATAGATTGGTGGAAGGTTGGGTGGTTTGGCCTGTGGGGAGGGACAATTTTTTTTTTTTGAAAAACAAATTTACTGGGTTAGAATCATTTTATCTTCGACCATATTTGAACAAATTCATATTTGCTCATATTATATTTGGATGGATTATAATCCAAACCATTTTCTCAATTCATATTCAACCCATTCAAATCCGATTCAATCCAACCATTTGTCACCCCTAATGGACACTACTTGTTATTTGTTATAACAAGATCAATTGACTTGTAATACGAACTTATTGTTAGTTTTGATAGTTTTTAAAACTTATGAGTATAAATCATATTTTTTTCTAAAAAGATGAAATATATTTCACAAATACTACGACCAAACACATGATAAAAAATTTCACCCAAATAATATTTATCAAAAACTTTTAAAAATCTATGCTCAAACACTGACTAACTAATTAGCATATGAAACTTGGAGCTATTATAGATAAAAAAAAAAATGGGTGTCATACTAGAAATTAGAACAGGCATATTTAATTTTGTTCATAATTTACCCATCAAATACCACCCTATTTAAAACATAGCACAACTAATTAGTGGGGTGTCAAGAGATAACATCATCAAATCAAATTAAATTAGTTTGATTCATTTATAATTTTTTAATTTTACGACATTTATGTACAGTCCTAATAATAATAGTCTGGTCTAGGATTATTATTTTATATAATAGTAGTACTATATTATCACATGTTTATCTTAATTATTTGTTCAAAAGGGTCTAGGATTATTATTTAGAATTAGGCATAATTGAAATGCGCCGTACTGTTTCTTTAACTATATATAATTGTCAATTATTGATAACATTTTCGAAATTAATTAATTAATACGACTTTTTTTTGTATTTTTCACAGCTTCTTAAAACTCACTTCACTAATATATCAATCTTAAATTTTAACGTGATTTTATTCAAACAAATATATATATATATATACATATATATATATATATATATATATATATATATTCAATTTATATAATTTAATAAATGAAAAATTATATATAATAACAAACTAATAATCTAAAATAAATGGAGTAGCTAGAGTTTGATTTAATTGTGCTCCATAGCAAACGTTTGCAAAAAAATGTCAGATGCCTCTCTCCCAAATATCTCGCTCGCCACTCTCCTTCAATCTCTCGCTCACTTCCTCACTTTCTATACAAACACAAGTATATAAAAATTGTTTCTAATTGTATAAAGCAGAAAAAAATGTATAAATACATATATTTTTGTTCCCCTCTCTCCCCTCTTCCAGATCTCGTTCGCCACTCTCCCAAATCTCGCTCGCCACCCTCGCCTTTCTCACTTATACAAACAGAAGCGAAATGTATAAATTGCGTTTCTGCTTGTATAAAGCGTGAGAAATTTGTATATACATATGCAAGTACATATATTTTCGTCCTATACACTTATAATTATACAATAAAAATACTCCCCTGCCCAGTTTCTTTTGCCTTTCTCTCTTTCTCGCTTTATACAATTTTCAAATTGTATCTAATTTCTCTTTTTCTCGTTTTATACAATTCGATTCAATTATATATTCCTTGTCAAGTCTCTTTTGTCTTTCTCTCTTTCTCATTTTATACAAATTCAAATTGTATATAATCATTCTATACACTTATAATAATACAATTCGTTTTATACACTTCGTTTTTATACAGTTCTCTGCCCAAGTGTCTTTCTCTTTCTTGTTTTATACACTTCGTTTTATATAATTTGCTTTAATTGTATATGTATAACAAATTATATAATTTCTATGTTTTCTATGGAGCGTAATTATGCAAACTTTGCTATAGCATACAAATATGAATTTTTTATTTGCTATATATGAAAGTTGCCCTTTAATAAAATACAAAGTTTGAAGAGCGAAAGAAAATTTTTAGAAAATTTATGATTTAAAATAAATTACAACTATTTATGTGAATTTTTTAAAATAAATTACAACTAGTTATGACTAAGTCTTGAATATTTTTAAGTTATATGTTGTTACTATCATTTTAAAGTTAATTTAAAAAATTTAAGTTACATAAATTAAAAAACAAAGATATTTTCTGTTCTCTTCCTACCACTATTATAGGTCTAGACATAAAGGGAAGACAATCACGCTTATTCAAAAATTTATATTCATGTTTTAAGTAAAAACTCATGTTATATTCTGAGCCATGTACCATGTCTTACCTATTTATCGTTGGCTAATTATATTTTTAAAAAATATTTTGTGCTGTAAATCAGATGTTACTTAATTTATGTCTAAGAAATATATTTAAAAAAGTTATGTCGTACATAATTGGATCATAGTTTAAAGTGTTATAAGGGAGGAGCCAGACATTTTATGGAGGGTGTGCAAAATTTTAAAAAATAATCTACAAAATATTTAGTCAGTTTTGACTAATAAAAATTGATGTTAAAAATTTAATGTTAGCAAAAATTAAACCTTCAATCTCCGACCTCAAAGCTTCTAACTCGCTCTTTACCACTGAGATAGGAGCTCAAATTCCATCCAGCGTGTGCAAACATATGTATATATTACAATTAAATTAATTTGATCTATATATTGTGTCACGACCCAAAACGAGCCGCGAGTGGCACCCACACTTATCCTACTATGTGAGCGAACCAACCAATCTAAACCCCAACATTTCAAACATAAATAACATAATATAATGCGGAAGACTTAAACTCATTAATGAAAATCGATTAAATAACTTCGAAAAACTCAAACACTTATTATTATCCCCAAAATCTGGAAGTCATCATCACAAGAACATCTATCCTCAAATTTCTAATTCTAAGAGTATCTAGAAAGCTAGAATAAATAAAAAGCTAGTCCATGCCGGAACTTCAAGGCATCAAGACATGAAGAAGAAGATCCAGTCCAAGCTAGGAGCATTAGCTCACCCTGAAATCCGGTGTAATGAAGACTGGCTAGAGTTGCGGTTGAGTTGAAGACGACGGTATGTTCGCTGTACTCCACAAATAACAAAGAAAGAAACATACAAGTAGGGGTCAGTACAAATACAAGTACTGAGTAGATATCATCGGCCAACTCAAAATAGAAAAGCAATATATATCAGATAATATCATAAAATCAACTACAATACTCAACATGCGGCATTTACAATTACCATAACCCTTGGTCACAACACCAAGCACATCAATGAGGACTCACGCCTCCCCATCATACTCATTTGGAAATTAGGTTCATTAAATTGAGTATATTAACATCTTTCAAGATTCATTATCTTTATTTCTCTAGTGTCGGTACGTGACACTCCGCTCCAGATACTATCCTGGTGCCGGAACGTGACACCCGATCCATATACTATCCTGGTGTCGGAACGTGACACTCCGATCCTCATCATACTATCCTGGTGCCGGAACGTGACACCCGATCCTCATCATACTATCCTGGTGCCGGAACGTGACACCCGATCCTCATCATACTATCCTGGTACCGAAACGTGGCACCCGATCCTCATCATACTATCCTGGTACCGGAATGTGGCACCCGATCCTCATCATACTATCCTGGTACCGGAACGTGGCACCCGATCCTCATCATACTATCCTGGTACCGGAACGTGGCACCCGATCGATATACTATCCTGGTGTCGGAACGTGACACTCCGATCCTCATCATACTATCCTAGTGCCGGAACGTGACACCCGATCCCCTAATCCCACTACTTTGGTTCATCAAGCCTTCTTTTATACCAAGGCATCATCATTAACAAAGTAGATTAGGGTTTTTCAAGATTTGGGATTCAATAGCTTCATCATGCTTATTTTATCACAATTATATAATCACATTCATGCAAGCATACAATTAAGCATATAGAAGGGTTTACAACACTACCCAATACATATCATTCGCTATTAAGAGTTTACTACGAATAACATAAACCATAACCTACCTCCACCGAAGAATTGCGATCAAGCAATCTACTTTCCCAAAGCTGCGTTCTTCCTCTCTCTCAATCGATCGTTCTCCCTCTCTCTGTTCTTTTTCTTTTTCTTATTCAAACTCTTTTTCTTTTACCCTAATTGGCATATAATTAAGTGTAAAAGATGACCAAAGTAACCCACTATTTATTCCAAGGTTGTCTCCTTTAACCCCCAAGTAATTGAATTATTAACATTTAACCACTAACTTTATAATTATAAGCAGGAATAGTCCAAAACGCCCCTTAAAACATTAACAGAAATCCGACCCAGTCAGGGTTACGTAGCCTGTGACGGGCCGTCGTGCCTGCGACGGTCCGTCCTGCTTAGTCGTCACAGAGTTCAGAGACTCACTTTTTATTTAAGACCCTGTGACGGTCCGTCGTGCCTACGACGGTCCGTCCTGCCATTTCGTCGCGAAGTTCAGAGAGTTGTTCTCAGTACCCAATTTTTAGAATTCTAAGTGTTTTGGAATGAGACACCCTCGACGGTCCGTCGTGCCCATGACGGTCCGTCGTGGGATCCGTCGACCCAGACAGTGATTTTCAGAAATTAACTCTGCTGCTCCAAACGACTAAACAGGTCGTTACATATTGTTGGGTTTTAAAAGGTGTGAATGGAAAATGAAAAGTTGCGACTTTTATGAAAGGTTGCGACTTTTATGAAAAGTGATGACCTTTTTGAAAAATTGTGACTTTTTCAAAGGTTCGTGTCCTTTCCGGTAAGGCACAATAAGAACCTTTTTGCACTGCCATTTGTTTTCTATAAATTGAGGGATTTTCTCTCATTCTAAAAATAATTTTTGGACTTGTTATTCTACTACTAAATCTAGTATTCTAAATGTATTTTACTGCCGTTGAGTGGCTCACTGACACTAGTGTGTTGGGTATCAACACACTGGTAATTGAGATCATTCTATTCTGGGAGAACATATTTCAAATCAAACCTCGAATACTAGAGGAGAATAATTTCCTTAAGGGGACGTTGTATATTAATTGGGCTTGATCTTCTTTTTGTTTTTCCACATTCTGGTATGTGTTATAGATTTTAAATAGAGTTGTCAATATGGGCTAGCCCACCCCATTCGAGCTAACTCATACAGACTTCGACATTTTATGGGTTAGGCTGGGCTAGCCAATTTTGGGTGTGGGCCAGAAAACGACCTGCCCAACCCACAAGTACGTGGGCTACAGGCTTGTCAGGCCAACCAACTTTTTAAAAAATTATATTATTTTTTGAATTATTAAATTAAATTATAAATTATAATTTAAAAATATTATCATAAATACAAAACAATATTATATGATGTTAATGTTACTACTTTTTAATTAAATCCACAAATAAAATTATATTTATAATATTTATTTAAGTTTTTTTTTTTCAAGTAAAAGTATAAATATCTAAATAGAAACATTAACCTAATTACTTTGAGTTTGGACTCTCATTAATTTTAAATTTTAATATTATATTATATTTTTTAATTAATTTTTACTGGCCCACGCGTCAGCTCTACCAATATTTATCAAGCCCCACAAATCAGCAGGCTTATTCAGGTCGAGCTAAACAACCCTTTTCTCAAATGGGCTCCAAAAATCATAGTCCAACCTTATTAAATCCCTGTTAGGCCAGGCCAGCCCAATAGGCCTAGCCCATATTGACGACTCTAATTTTAAAGGGATAATTGTATATAATAGCAAACTAATAATCTAAAATAAAAGGAGTAGCTATTGTTAGATTTAATTGTGCCTCATAGCAAACGTTTGCCAACATTTTCCAGTCGCCTCTCTCCCTAAACTCTCGCTCGCCACTCTCCCTCTGCTCGCCTGTCTCGCTTTATACAACAGAAGTGTATAAATTGTGTTTCCGTTTTGTATAAAGCGAGAAAAAATTGAATATACACATGCAAAAATATATATCTTTGTGCTATACACTTAATTATACAATTTAAAAACATTTTTACTTCGATTCAATATACAAATGCAAATTTTACACAAATATTTCAGCGAAAAAAGACAATCGAATTATACAATTGCAATGAAAGACAATTTTTTCTCGCTTTATACAACAGAAGTATATAAATTGTGTTTCTGTTTTTGTATAAAGCGAGAAAAAATATATATTTTCTTCCTATACACTTATAATTATACAATATACAAACATTTTACTTCGATTTAATTGTATACAAAGCAAATCTTATACATATATTGCAGCTAAATTAGCCAACGAATTATACAATTTAGGTCAGCGAATCATACAATTGTATATGTATAGCGAGACCAACGAATTATACAATTTAGGCCATCAAATCATACAATTGTATATGTATAGCTAATTCTACAGTTATATGTTTGCTATGGAACACAATTATGCAAACTTTGCTATAGCATACAAATATGAATTTTTTGTTTGCTATATGTGAAAGTTGCCCAATTTTAAATTCGTTAATTAATTTTTGTTCTTCTGTTTTTTACTAGTTCATTAAACTTTGGTAACTTCGTGTTTCTGCAAAGTTGGTGGAATCAGTAAGATTCTTTAAACACAGATTAACAATAATTCTTCTTTAAGAAAAGTATTTCATATATTTTTCTAATTTGTTTCTGATTGTAGTATCTCTCTAGTTTTAATTTTCTAGTTGTGAAAATGTTCTTAAACTTTGTTATGTCTTATCAAGTTTTCAAAATTTTGTTCTAAGTATCTTAGGAATACAAGGTGAACAACATATATACGATATAATTTTCTGATGAAGGGTGTTCACTTGCACACCATTACTGGTTGTAGCTCCGCCCAATTATAAGGGGTAATAAATTTTCATCAAATATATATATATATATATAGATATATATATATATATTATATATATATATATATATAAATCTGACTCAAGAATTGCTTATGTGGCATGCCTAGAGATTTTTTGTGTAAAGTTTTTTTTTTCATTTTAAATATAAAATATTTTTTAATGTTTTTGTAAATATTAAAGCATAGTATTTAATCACTCCCACGTTAAATCATACATAAAAAGCTTCAGTTATCAAATTCTTACCTTAAAAACATTTTTCTTAGTTGTAAAATTTAAGAAAATTTATTCTCTACACTTAATTAGAGAATTTGAAAAGTTTTTTAACATTAACTTTTGAATACTATATAAACCATACCATTAGATTGCTACATGTTGGACATGAGATTGTTTGTAAAAGATGAAAGTCGGACGAATATGATGGTGTCGAGATAGCCATGGATTTCTGCGCTGCTGATCGAAGAAGACGACTGAATATGGAGTTTGAAAACCTCTGAAGCTTTTGCCATTCTTTTGCATTTGTTTATTTACTTTTCTTTTTTTTAAATTTAGCTAGTGCTATAATTTATTTTCCTTATTGATTATTGAGAATCGATTCCACTTTTGGAATTGATAGTTATACTATTTTTTAATTTTTATTTATTAATAAACCTTGATAGAACATTTGTGTTTTTTTTAAAAAAAAAAAGAAAATATTTCATGCAATATAATTAAAATTAAAATTTAAATTTAATTTGCAGTCATTTATTTTGTTACATATTTTAATTTTTTATTTTCTCTAATCTATGAAATCTGAAAAAAAAAATCAAATTTCTCATCATTATTACAATTTATTAATTTTCATTTTTTTTAATTATTACTACAATTTATTTTTTTTATTTAATTTTTTTTCTACCTTCTATTTTTATAATTTTCTAAAAAGAAATGTATTTACCTCTGATCCTTATTTCCATAATTTAACATAGTACCTTCTATTTCTATTATTTTTTTTGTAAATATATATGTTTTATTTATGTCTCCTTTTATTACCATGAATATGTTCTGCCCATTTTTTCTCAATTAATTTCGTTTAATTTGTTGTAAAATGTTGAAATAAAATTAAAATATCTTATTTTTTTTATCATTAATAAAATACTATTAGTTAATTTTTCTAAAATTTTTCTTTCATTCTCCTAAATTTCTTTCATTTATTAAAAAATAAAACTCATCTTAAATTCTGATAAATCTCTATCACACTCATTTTTAAAGATTTTTATTTTTTTGTAATTTGTCAAAAATTTATTTATAACTTATTCTTTTTTAATTTTTAAACTTCCATCTTTTTTTGAGTAGCCGGAGTTTAGATTTTTTTTTTGTGAAAATAAATACATACATATATATATATAAACTACAAAAATAAAAGGTAATTCTGATTTTTCCCTAAAAAAACTATATAAATGATTCAAACTATCACACTAATTATTTCTTATTATGACTATCAATATAAATATAGCAATCAAGGTAATAATTATAGATAATTATTTGGTTTCTTCTTAATTGAAACGTAAGCGTTATTTTCTTTCTTTAAGTAGACTAAATTTGTGATCATTATTAAATTAATTATTAATTAGTTTTATTTTTCAACTTTTTCACCCTTTAAACATGTATAAACAGAGCATACATATCCATATATAGGAATTAGGATATTCTTTACCAAAATTAATCACCTCTTCTCCTGAAATTATTTCACTTTCCTTGTATTACGTTTCTATAAGAAAATATAGGAATTAATATATTAGTTATTGAATTTAAAAGGTAAGTTTATATAGGAATTAATATATTGGTTATTGAATTTAAAAGGTAAGTTTTTTGTAAATTAATAAATGCAAAAATTTGAAAAGCCAATATATTTAATGGCATGTTATCGTACGGAATATTATGCTTAGCAATGACATCATATTTGAACATATATATATATATATATATATATAATAAACATTGCAATGACAAATAATTTATGAAAATTGAAGTTTTGTAATGCAAGTTCTAATTATTTTTGACATTTTGTCAACAATTAGAAGTAAAAATACATTTTTACTATCTTTCAAATTTTCGATATTTTGAATTGAATCTTGAAATTTTATAGCGAAAACATTTTTTTGAGAGTTGAACTTTAAGAAAATTAAAAAAATAATGATCAAATGCCTCATTTAATAACTTATGACTGGATTGGCACAAGAGAGATATTAATTTGCAAAGAAATGAAAGATATAGATATTTAATTTTTTAAATTATTTTTTACCTTATGATATACATTCATTATTTTCTAACAAAAATATATAAAACTTAAATACTAAACAAATTTAACTAAAACTTGAAATTTGAAATATTTAGTCATTAATATGACACTACAATATATGTATATATATATATATATATATTAAGTAATTAATTATTCTATAAAATTATTTAGTAAATTTAATGAATTATTATAACCGGACGAACCGCGACTAAGTTCATTAGTATTAATATGTTTGACTAAGTTCATTAGTATTAATATGTTTGACTAAGGTCATTAGTATTAATATGTTTTATAACATATAAGAAAAAAAAAACTTTCCTGCAAAAAAGTAGACAGGAAAGGTTAATTAATTTACATTTTCTCTCTCTAAATGTCCAGACATAGCTACTTCTCTCTCTTATTAGACTGTAACAACCCGTATAGTCGGTTTGGTCACTAGAAATTTTTATGTTAGAAAATACTTTTTGATAGATTTAAGTGGGTGTTTTGAACTATTCATAATTATAGTTATGAAATTAATGAGGTAGTTTTACTAATTTATTTAGTTAATGATTAAGAAATAATATTATAATTAATAGTGGGTCACTTTTATCACTATTATAATTATATGAGTATAATAATTAGGGTAACAAATAATCTGTAGAAGAAAAGAAAAGATTATTAAAAGAAGAACAATGAGAAAGACGTCTTATCTGTGCAGCAACATTAAAGATTAAGTGTGGATTCGTTTAGCGGTAAGTTTTATAACATATAAGAAAAAGAAAGAAACTTTCCTGCAAAAGAGTAGATAGGAAAGGTTAATTAATTTACATTTTCTCTCTCTAAATGTCCAGACATAGCTACTTTTCTCTCCTATCAGACTGTAACAACCCGTGTAGTCGGTTTGGTCACTAGAAATTTTTATGTTAGAAAATACTTTCTGATAGATTTAAGTGGGTGTTTTGGACTATTCATAATTATAATTATGAAATTAGTAGGGTAGTTTTACTAATTTATTTAGTTAATGGTTAAGAAATAATATTATAATTAATAGTGGGTCACTTTTATCACTATTATAATTATATGAGTATAATAATTAGGGTAACAAATAATCTGTAGAAGAAAAGAAAAGAGGAAAAAAGAAGAACAGTGAGAAAGACGGCTTACCTGTGCAGCTACATTAAAGATTAAGCGTGAATTCGTTTAGCGGTAAGTTTCTTTATAAATTCGTAACATGCAGATTGGTGGAAAGAATATATTTAGTTCTTGTAAAAACTATAAATGTTCAGGTGTATGCTAAATTGCTACGAGATAGGTTTAAGTACCAATTGTGATTGAAAAAGGTAGGCAGCCATTAATCATAATGTGTAAACAAATTGGAAGATTAAGGTATGGATGTGCATTGTGCAACATTATGCTGGCCAAAGCTGGGCCACGGGTGGCACCAGTAACTTAAAATTTTAGACATTAAAATATTTATACTTTATTATATGTTATAATTTTATACATTGAAGTATGAAATTAATTATGGTTGGATAAGAAGGTATTAGATGAGAAGAATTGCTAAGTTGTAAAATTGGGTTAGACGTTTTGCCACTAGGGTTCGAAACCAGTGCTTAATCTTGAATTAAACTGCGTATCATCCTCTTATAAATTGAGTTTAGTATATTAAAATAGGTAATTAAATATTAGGTGTATGAAATTATTTATATTTCATTAAAGTTATGTTAATTAGGGGAACTAAGACCTACCCTTAGTTTGAACTTTAGGAATTTGATTTTATAATTAGGTGAGTTTTTGGGTCTAGGCTAAATATAGAATAATCTGAGTGTTTACTGACTCGTTAACTTACAAATTGTGCATATATATACTTGATAGATTGGAAAGGTTCAGAGGCAATAAGGAAAGGAAAGGCATTGGAGAAGTAGTTGCTTGACTTCAATTTTTCGGTGGAGGTAGGTTATGGTTTACGTTATTTGATAGTAAACTCTTAATAGTGATTGATATGCCTTGAATGATATTGTGAAGTTCTCTATGTACTTGACTGTGTGATTGTGTGATTTGGTTGTGTGGTTTGTGATTGGTCTGAAATCCTGAGACCGTAGAATTTATATTCTCTAATCCTATCTATCGAAGTGATGCCTTGAATAAAGAAGGCTTGATGAAAATAATATAACAATGAATTGAAAGCGATGATAATAAAGGATAAATTAATAGTATAA
Organism: Solanum chmielewskii; assembly: GCA_027704785.1. NCBI lineage: Eukaryota > Viridiplantae > Streptophyta > Magnoliopsida > Solanales > Solanaceae > Solanum > Solanum chmielewskii. The sequence goes on along the minus strand of JAKWIX010000326.1, from coordinate 55,116,585 downwards.
TTGGATCGGAGTGTCACGTTCTGACACGGTATTCTTAGATCGGAGTGTCACGTTCTGACACGGTATTTTTAGATCGGAGTGTCACGTTCTGACACGGTATTCTTAGATCGGAGTGTCACGTTCCGACACAGTATTCTTGGATCGGAGTGTCACGTTCCGACACGGTATTCTTGGATTGGAGTGTCACGTTCCGACACGGTATTTTGGATCGGAGTGTCACGTTCCGACACGATAATATTAAAGAAAAAATATGTTGAATTAATGGATGATATTCAATCTCAAAGAACTCAACTCCCAAAATGGTTTGGTTTGGAGGCATGAGTCCTCATGCGTGATCTTGATAACGTTGACTTAATACTTGCTTACTTTATTGTTATTGACACTTGTTCATGTTGTTTGTTGCTTATCACATGTTAAGTGTTATAGTTGAGTTCATACTATTATTCTTTGTATATTTACTATTTTGGGTTGACCTATGATACTTACTCAGTACATGTTGCCTCGTACTGAGTCCTACTTGTTTTCTTCTTTGTTTTCCTTTTATGAAATGCAGCGAGTGTACCTATGACTTCTGATTTCCCTCAGCTCTAGCCAGCCTCCCGCATATCAAGTTATAGGGTGAGCTATCCATTCAAGCTCGTGTTGGATTCTCTCGGTCATGACATGATGTCCTATACTTTCGGACACATACCATTTTATTCTTTATTTTAGTGTATTTGATATTCTTAGACTTAGTATTGGAGATTAGATGTCCTTGATTTGACGACTAATCATATTTTGAGATGATAAGTATTAAACTTTAGAAACTTATTTAAATTGGTTGCTTAGTATCTTTTGGAGCTTTCGCATTATTTATATTATTTATAGTTGAACTATTGGTATATGTTGGGGTTTAGATGTGTTGGTTCGCCCACCTAAGGAGGTAAGTGTGGGTGTCATTCACGACCCATTTTGGGTCGTGACAAACATGGTATCAGAGCGTTAGATTCGTTGATCTCATCACACAAGGACAAGTCTAGTAGAGTCTTGCGGGACGGTAAGGGGACGCCTTTACTTTTCTTCGAGAAGCTATAGGACTTTAGGAAAGCTCATTTCTTTCTTTCTTTCGTGCTACTACTTGAATCCAATTGGTATCTAGGTGATACAAATTGGTATCTGAACTTCTTCACTCTATTTCAAATATGGGTACTACTAGAGTATTTGAAGTTGAAATAGCAACAACAGAAAGAAAAAAAATATGTCCTTAGAAATAGATATATTTTCTCGATCGCAAAATGTGGTGGTAGTCTCATGTCGAGTGTCGATTAATAAAGACACTACTATGACTTCATAGAGTGAGTATATTCGAGAAAGTCATCGATGCTTACTTGGTTAGAGTTAGGAAGTGTGTTATTTTGTTATTGAATTAATCTAAGAAGTAAAACAAATTGTTTGGTCTAGAGAGAGAACATCTTCGATAATGTTTTGCAATTATTCAATGGGTAGAAATATGTGGGCTATTTGGGTACGATATTATGTACATGTATGATGTGTTCTAGTAAGGTATCTAATGAATTTTCACGGTGTGGCAGTACTAGGGTTATGTGGAAACAGGTACGTCGATTGTCAAGTATGAATACTAATTACTAAAGGAGTTACAAGTTATACGACATGGTCAGATAATAAGATTTAGTGTTGCATTCACATTTGAGAAACCAACTAGTTTATTACTACACGAACTTAGATTGAGCATTATTTTGAAGGAAAATTTTAGTGTTTAAGCATTATTTTAAAGAAAATCTTTAGTGGTGGATCTTTGGTACAAATATTAACACAACTTAAACTGTGCAATGTATCTTGAGGGTTTTGAGTGAGACTGGTGGTTTTATCTTAAGCTTCATAAGGTAGATTGATACTAGCATGACAGACTTACAGGGAAAGAAAATTCTAGTGGGTATACTTTGGGTGAAGTAAAATGAAGATTTTAGTAAGAAAGTGAATATAAAATTTGTTAGTCCCTTCATTTTGATTACTATATCTGAGTTTAAGGTGTCATGTCGAGAAAAAAAAATTGACTTTGTGGTAATGAAAAGGGCTTACAAATACATGATGGTGATAGGAGTAAGTGATGGATGGTGACGGAGATGCAAATTATTGGTAAAATAAATTTTGTATGGTGATAAAAACTTGCGAGTATCTAAGGTTGATATTTCTACTATTTAGTGAGTAATGTGGTTGTATGATAAATTTTAGGAGATTTAGGGCAGACTCGAATATAATTTAAAGGAGCTGGAATCATAACTAAAATAAGATAAAACTTGTGGGATGTGTAGCCTTAAGAAAAATAAGTGAGAGCAGAATTATTTTCTCTGATTGTAAGAACTAAAAATGTATCTTCGAAGGGATCGAGAATTGGGTTCAAAATTGCGTGATTTCATCTATTTTGTTTTGGTTAAGGTAATAGCATAACAGGTTAATCAGCTTGGTTAAAAGCTATTGAATAGAACTTAAGAGAGAAGTGTACAGACGTTCAACTTGAGTGAGATGATAGGTTCTGTTGTACTGTTGAATTTAGAAATGAGTAGGGTTGGATTTTTAGTGAAGCACATGGTATGGTTGGTGGAGAGGCAATCAATGATAAGCTAAGATAAGGTGATTCGTAAAAATATTCAAAGTATAAGCAAATGTAGATAATTAAGGGCATTGTGTTACACAATTGGACTTCAATTTTTTTTTTGTTATAAGTCTAAATTTCTGGTGGTATATTTTGTCAAGGTATGAATTAGTAACATGAGAAACGATTGATTGCATCGTTATTGAGCACGTGAAAGAATTTATGCATGCTTTGGACCATAAAGTTGTTACTTTTGATTGTTAAAGGATCTAAGGAAGGGTTTACCATCAGAGTTTTGATTTAGAGTGTGATGTAAAATGTCATGGATTATTAGTAAAACATGAGATCGGTAAGCAAGCTAGAGAAACAAGAGTTTGATATATTTAGGGGATCGGGTGTCACGAACCGACACGTAGATTTAGGGGATCGGAGTGTCACGTTCCGACACATAGTAGTAGGGGATCGGAGTGTCACGTACCGACACAAGAGGATTAATGAATATGAGGGAGCGGAGTGTCACGTACCGACACAAGAGAAATAAAGATAATGAATCTTGAAAGATGTTAATATACTCAATCTAATGAACATAATTCCCAAATGAGTATGGTATTGAGGCTTGAGTCCTCATGTGTGAACTTGACGGTAATTGTTAATGATATAGTACTTGCTGTTGCTACATGTTGAGTATCATAGTTGATTTTATGATATTACTTGGTATATATTGATTTCTATTTTGAGTTGGCCGATGATATCTACTCAGTACCCGTGTTTTGTACTGACCCCTACTTTTATGTTTTCTTCTTGCTTATTTGTGGAGTACAGCAAACGTGCCGTCATCTTCGACTCAACAGTAACTCTAGCCAGTCTTCATTACTCCGAATATCAGGGTGAGCTAATGTTTCTAGCTTGGACTGGATCTTCTTCTTCAAGTCTTGATGCCTTGAACTTCCGGCATGGACTAGCTTCTTATGTATTTTTAGCTTCATAGACATTTTAGTTAGTAATTTGACCATAGATGTTCTTGTGATGATGACTTCCAGATTTTGGGGAATAATAGTATTGATTTGGTTTTTATAAATGAGTTTAAGTCTTCCGCATTATTTTCTGTTGATATTATATTGAAATGTTAAGGTTTAGATTGGTTGGTTCGCTCACATAGGAGGGTAAATGTGGGTGCCAGTCGCGATCGGTTTTGGGTCGTGACAAACAGTGACCTGGAATAGATTTGAATATTGTTGGCACCACAAACTTTACCAAATTCTAAAAACACCCCCAAAACCTCTCACAAAGCTGCAAAAATTTTCATTTGAAAACAAACAAACAAACACAGAGTAGCCCTCTTCCTCAGTTCAGACCTTTTCACTTCCAATTTTCACCCCAAAAAAAGAAGAAGAAGAAGAAGAAGTGCATTTTCTGTTTATCACCGTTTTTAGGTTTCAAGATCTTTGTTTGTTAATGTTTTTTTCTCAGATTTCTTCTGGAGTTGTAATCATTTTTAGGTGAGTTGATGTTTTTCAGAAGCATCTATTATACTTTACTCACTTTGTTGGCTTGTGCTACTTTTACTTGGCTTGATTTGGTTTTGACTTCTTTACTTATGCTGTCTAATGCTTGCATTTTAACATTTGTTTGGACTTGAGAAGAGTTTTTTTGTATGTGAACTATTTGGTGGTTATAACTGATTATTAATTAATAATTGATTTTTTGTTTTTTGATTTTCTTTTTTTCCCCCTTCATTTACAACTCAATTCTTTAATTATCATACTCCCTCCGTCTGGAATTGTTTGTCATGATTTCTATTTTAAGAGTCAAATTATAAAAACTTTGACTAACATTTTAAGATGTTTTCCTATCATATTAATACGCAAAAAATGTAATTTATAGTACTTTTCATGTAGTTTTAAAATATCTGATTTTTTCTGTTTAAAATATCAAATTAATTTACCTTTGAAAATTAGTAAAATTGACTTTCGATAAGCGCAATATAACAAATAATTTCGGATGGAAAGAGTATTAAATAAAATGTTAAGAAACTAAAAAGTCATTTCTTTAATATAAGTTTTAATGATATTTATTTTCATTACATTAACAACGTTTTATTTTTCTAATTTCTAAAGTAATTAATAATCATATTGATATTAGATATTATAGTCGTATAAATAAAGATAGTCAAAATTTTATAGAAATCATCACTTTAATTTTTTTGTTTTTGAGAGATATTGTTAGATTATGCAGAAATCATTACATTGATTTATTTTTTTTTTTGTTGTTGTTTTTATATTCTTTATGTTTATTATTTGCATATTTTAATTTGACTCAAAAAAATAAGATGCAAATTATTAAATTATGATCAACCTATGGAGTGGATATCAGAAAAACTCGAAAGATTAATTATGCATTAAATTTATATATTATTCTTTGCTATAAAAAATCAAGGTCTAACAATTATATTACAAACACATTTTTGTTTATATAATAACTTAATAAAATTATTCATAACTTACCATTTTCTATAATCGCGCGAAGCGCGTATAAGTTCATTAGTGAGCAATAAAATTAGAATCTAAAAGTCACCCCATAATTTAGGCTTAAGTTATATGCGGCTTTTTAAAATTATTCACACATTTTATTTAGACATTTTAATTTTAATCTTGTATTGATTGAATGTTTATGTGTTTAAAAGTGGTTCCTCTTAAAAACAAAATGACCGACATAGAAAAAAAAAAGAAGGGTATTTCACCCTACCACCCTCGTTAAGTGCGTAAAGCTATTAGAAATAATACTTTTTTCTTTTTCTTTCCAACTTATACACTTATATTAATAATAAATAAAATGATTAATGTTTTTAAAAAGTAAAAAACGTCTTTTCAAACGCATTTATTAAATTTGTCATTGTTTTGACAAATGATCATTAAAATTTATTTTGTCAAATACAAGAAACTTATGTTTGAATTTAAGTTAGATTCATTGAAATTTGAAGGGAAATGTTCCTTTTTAGCAAAATATTTTCAGACGCATATATGACTGAAGTTATTTCAAACAGTTTGATGATTAAAATTGATTTTTTATAATACATAAAATTTATATTATTTCAAATTTAGAATTATATTTTAGGAGTTGAAATTCATAATACATATTATTATTTTTTAACAAGAAAACTAGTGCCATACGAATAAAGTTGAAGTTCAAGCATATAGTACATAAAAGAAGTGTTAAATAAATTAATATTTTATTATCCCTAGTTACTTGTTTATTTTTAAATTGATGTATCTATCAAAAAAATAATTATCAACATAACAAGTTTATCATTTTATCCCTATTAATAATGAAGTAAATAAATTAAAAACTTAAAAATTTAAAGAAGTTCTACATTTTTCAAAGTAATTAATTGAGGGTACAATAGGGAAAATTTTTTTATCTCTTCTTAATTTGTCAAAATGGATAAGTAATTAAGTATATTTATAAAAGAAAAAGTGGACAAGTAATTAAGGACATAAAGAGTAATTAGTTAAAATTTGATAAATTAATAACTTGATTTCTTACATTAAACACAAAATTTCAATTTTAATCACGTACATGCCTAAATATTGGAATCAGTGTTTTTGAAATCGGGACGTGAAGCGAGACATTCATGTCATACGGGGCAAGATGTAAACCTCGAGATACGGGGTGTAAGTCCCTTTAATCAATGAGCGTAGCCTTATGTATATTTAATTTTAGTGAAACTTTCAACGATTTTATAAATGACTTTTTAATAAATAATCTATAATATATAAAACATATATATTATAATTTTATTTGAGATAAGTATTAATAATCAATAATAAAGAAAAAAAGTATTATGATTGCTATTTGAGAAATATTATTACACCAATAAATATAAAAAATTCAAAAGGCCCAAAGCCTACATCTTTACGCTCAGGACTTATATTTTTTACTCGGAGTTAACTTATAAAATTTTAAAATTTATACCTTATAAATTTAAGTTTTCAATTTACATCTCGAATATGTCCTTAAAATTCGCTTCGAAAATATTTTTGAAAACACCGATTGGAATGGATAAAGTCATTGTCAAACAAGATGAGTCATCATACACTTTTTTTTTTTTAGAAATGAAGACAACTGTCCATACCCCACAAAACCTATTTTGTCAGTAATGGGCTTAACTGGGCCCATGTGGGCCAAAACATATATATAACCCACGTGATTAGTACCAAAAAACTGATCTCACTATCGAGTGCTATAGTAGAGTCAAGAGTGGTGAAAGTATTTGTTGCCACTATTGAAATTTTTTGATATGAATTAAATTTTAATCGGATTCTAAAATGAATATTAAATGTCACATAAAAAAAGAAATTAATTTGAATAAGACAAAATCAATACTTGGTCATTTAGTAGGGGTATATAATTGGAAAAATTAGATGGATAAATCATAAAACTTAAAATAATTATATGTTCGTATTTCAATTTAAAGTAATTCAAAAAATATTTATTTTCTAAAAAAAATCCGTTAAGATTGATAATTCTTTCTTACCTAATATTATTTTAGTATTATATATTGTATTGGTATCACTAATACGGAATAAATTTGCTTAATTATACTAAATATATATATATATATATATATCATTAAAGTTTTTTTGTTCAGAACAAATGATACTATAAGAGTGTGTGTGTATATATATATATATATAGTATCAATTAAGTAAAATTATCAGTTTCAATGATATCAATACAATATATGACTCTAATTTAGTACAAATTTAGCAAAATTAGATTTTTTTTGGGAGGGGGAGGGGGATGTAGTGTACTTATTTAGCGGGGTAAATGTAAATGAGCATATATTTATATTTATTCTGCTTTTATGCGGTATTTATTTAGTTTTCCCTATAAAATTAGTGTTAAATGTTATATTGATAAAGTTTTTAATTATGTTATGCATAGTTTGATTAGTATATTAAAAATAACATGCTAAAATTAAAAAAATATTTATAAAAATACTCTCCATATATATCAGGGAAAAGATGTGAAAAACTTTTTGAGGGGAAATCGTGTCTTTAGTCATATATTAATGCAAGCATTATGATTCTATGCATTACGGATACCGTGAATTTTCATATATTAGTTAGTTATGTATACCTTAATATCAAATAGAGTGGATACATTAGTTATATATAGGTAAAAAAAGTATATCAATTATGGTACTAGTGTTAGTAATATACATAAAGCTAATATATGTATTCTTATTTTTTTTAATACGTTCTATAAAACAACCCCTAAAGTTACAAATATTTAATTATTGAATCATCATTTAAATCATACTTACAATGTGTATATACAATCTTTGAAGTTTTATGAGATTGAAGTTCAAAAAACTTAAAAAACTTTTTAATAATTTTTGCTTGCACTTTGTTAGCTACATATAACTTAAGTTCAATAACTTTTATTTTAACTTCAATCATAAAAAATTGAATTCAATTATTTTTACATGAAATTTATGCTATATATGATAGCTATTTTTATTGAATTTTAAATCAAACTATCTAAATTTTAATCGTATAAAAATTTAAACATCATAAATTTAAATTAATTTCTAAGTGAAACACGTGAAATAATTTTTGAAAATCCCAATAAAGTGCCCCACCATGACTTTTTAGTTACAGAGTGTACATTGTACAATCTACAACATGACAAAATAGATATGAATGCAAGTTTTGTTTCAATAGCAAGCCAAAATTGATGATGTAGGGTATGTTGGTAGGAGAGAAAATATTTGTTAAAAGGAAAATAAACATTTTTTTAATAATTCATAACGAAGCAAAAAACAATTTCAATACTCAAGCTATTATATGACCAAAGGTAATGAATGTTTCCAGTATATGTGACCCAAAGGATCAATTTCATGATAGAAAATATGGGTTTTCGACCAAAAATATTTTTTAATTATACCCAAAATTAAAATTACATTTTTAAAGTACTATTTGTAGCAAAAAATATTTTTTAACTATATTCTAAACTTAAACTACATTCTTAAAGTATCATTATTAGCAGAACACATCTTTTAAGTATTCATAAATGAACAACTTTCATCCTTTTGTTAGATATTGTCAAAAAACTAATGGATTTTACGAAAACATGAACAGTAACGTACAAAAATTATTCTGCATAATTTCATTACTTGCTACAAGAAGTTTTTGAAAAATATAATTTTTTTTAGACATTATTGCTTATGAAAACTAAAAATGATTGGAAGATGTGCGCATACATAATGTGCTTTTTTCGTAACGTTGGAGATTAATTATTTTTATCTTTTTCTTAACTAAATAATTCAATAGATTTTTACATCAATCTAATATTGAAGTGATCAAAATATTGATTGTCTCCTATTTGAGTTTCATTCTACATTATTAGAAGCATATAAAGTCTCCAGCAAATGTTGCTTCTAACATGTTCAATTGAGAAGAAACATATTTAAACTAATAATATTTTTAATTAAAATTGCATAAAAAATGAATTAAAAAAACGATCAAGTTAAAAGTTTTGCATATTTCTTAACTCAATTACGAAAAAGTTCACAATAATATTCTTGGCATATCTAAGAATAATAATTAGGAAGAGACGACTTAATTTTTATTGGATATATCGGGTAGTTTTACGAGATATTCAAGTAGAAGGATGAAAATTGCTCATTTTAAAATACTTGAAGGATGTTCTATGGTATGAATGATAATTTAAGGATGTAGCTTAAGTTTGGAGTATGGTTAAAGGATGTTTTCTGCTAGAAATGATACTTTTAAGGATGTAGTTTAAATTTGGGGTATAGTTAAAGAATATTTTTGGCCAAAAAACTCTAGAGAATATTTACAAACTATTTTTTGCTGGGCTTTGATTCTATAATTTCACATCACCCACACAGTCATGTAGAGCAACAAGTTTTAAGCAATATACCTCTTTTTTTCTATATTTATAACTGCACTGTCTGTATTTTCCACTCTTGCTACTGACCACAAATACAAGCAAATGAAGTTTCAGAGTACAATTGATCAAAATTAATTAAATATACAGTGTGCACTTATCACTTCTCAATGTGTCTTGATCTTCTACTCTTGATGATGGTCCTAATCTCATACAATTGCACAAGTGAAATCTTATTGCATCCTCGAGTCTTGGCAGTATAACTCTATCCAACTTAGTAGACGAGGTATTCTTCCCCTCTCTAGTATGATATCAGTTAGAGCAACACCAACGCCAACATACCCAATATGATCCCCACACGTGGAGTCTGGGGAAGGTAGAGTATATGCGGACCTTACCTCCTACCTTGTGAGGATAGGGAGGCCATTTCTGATAGACCCTCAGCTCAAAGGAGAGATGAAACAGAAACAGTAATAACAGGCAGTAACAGCAGCAATATATTAAGATAAGTGGGGTGAAAGAAACAATCAGGTAGTACTAGAGGTCTAAATTTTGACATATAAATGGGTCACAATGAGATTATTTAAGGCAATGATGATTCTTTCAGTCAACTATCAGAATTAAAGATCTTCTGAGTTCAGTTGAGTTACATCATGTGATCAATGACAACATGTAGAGGTAGACAAGTTTCCAATTGTCGCAGAAAAGCAAAAAAACCCAGCAGTATTCTAAGCTTCCGTAAGTAGAACAGAAAAGTCAATCAAAGTAAAGTACTGTAATAAAAGTATCAATGAGAACAAGACAATAAATTGCATTTCAATAATGTGGTCAATTAATAATGACGTGAAATAATGGATTAATATTAACATTTACTTAACAATGTAGCAGCCTCATCTTGTAAAACTTTCCAAGCTCCAACGATGTGCCTCTCTTCTGTCAGTGGAGCCCCTACTGCAAAGCGTAGTATGTATCTATCTGAAAGAAGCTGCATAATTCGTTGAAAGTAAGCTGTTTGTTAAATTACTGAAGCAATCGATTTAATCCCCAATTCTGAGTAAAAGATAAGTTTCTTGGGAAATTTGCTTAATTCAAACATACCGTGTGAGAAATAAACAGTTTTCCAGTTGAGTTGACAGAATCTAGCAGGTCATGGTTCAGTTTGTTGGCATAATCTTCATTACTCGGGGGTGGAAGTAGGCGAAAACAAACCAATGAGAACTTCCGAGGGGTGACAATCTGCAGTTAATAAACTTCTCAGAGGACAGATTTGTTAATTAGAGGAGATATTGGGAGCTTTTCATAGAAACAAGGGGATTTGAGCCTTTCTAAAAGGTAGATTTCGGCCAATGTCTGTAATGATCCTACTTGACTTGGTCAAGCATTCCACATAGGTTACTTTGATATGAAATTTTTACCTCAAACCTCTTGTCTTGAGCAACAAGTTCCTCAAATAGCTTTGCTAGTTCTATATGGTTTCTTATGTAAGCTTGAAGCTTTTCCAGCCCATAGAGTCTCAATACCATCCACAGCTTCAGTGATCTAGTTATTAAACCAAGTTAGATACAAGGAAACTGCACCTGAATGATGCAATAACTTCATCCGAACTTTCTAAAACAGAGTTCTTTGAGAATGCTACCAAAAAATATTGAAATGATGTTGAGTTTACGAAGATATTTTAAATCTTGAAGAAGTTTAGCTTGTGAATCATTAAGCTGTAACATGTTATTTTTAAGACCAAGATATTTCATAAACCTGCATGACAGGCTAGCTTTCATGTGTCGTCATACTAGCTGAGTAGGAGTAATTCATTCAAACCTGGAGCAGTAACATTTAAGAGCTCACTAGATCATAGATGCTCTTTTTCACTATCCAGTGTTCTATATATTTTGTCATTTTGCTTTAAGATATTTATCACTTGAACAGTGTGTAGCACTGTTTCCAATCTAAAGTAATTAAATAAATGTGTCTCCTCTGTAAAAATTCAAATTTTTATCTGGGACGGCCCACAATTCAACATGCAGCTAGCTAACTTATATGACATTAATGGCATACCTGAACCTGCGTCCAAGAGGAATTTGCCAATCTTTGTAATCCACAACCAAGTTTTCTTGAGAGGCCTGGAGTATCAAGGGTATTACTATAGGGTGAGCCGAAATTTTTCTCAAGCAAATGGATGATCAAACTATCGACAATGTTAGTTCCGAATAGAAAATTCAACAAGCTATAAAGTTAACCTTAGAACTTTTGAAAATGCCTCCAAAAGGAAGATGTTACATATTGAAATTCACTAATTTATTTCATGCAATAGAAGCCATTTTCATCAGAAGTTTGGCTATCAGATGCTTTAGAACAGATAGAGTAAATGCCTCAAAAGCACAAGAGAACTAGTTCACAAAACAAAATTAAGTTACAGAGCATGCAGATAATACCTTTCAGTCAAAACAATGATATACATAGAAAAGACTGATCTAAAGAAAACGGAGATAGAGTTCGAAGAATCTTTGCAAGGAAGGGTAAAAGGGAGTTGCTACTCAACTCCCACCAAACTACACAAGAATGGATCATATCAGTAGGGGACACTAAAAGTAACCTATGTGTGATTACATTTCATAAATCTAATAGTCATGTCATCCTCGGGATTTTATCTAGTGGTAGGAGCGTATCGTATGATGTGTGGTTATGCATGTGTCACAGATTCGAACCTTGTCGAAGACAAAAACCTGGTATTTAAGTGGATAAGGGTAAAGGACAGACCCATAATCCACCGAGTTCGAACCGTGCATCACTGACCCACGGGGATTTCTCGGTTATCAAGAAAAAAAACAATTTCCATGTTCATTTTTTGAAATAAACAAGAAATAAGCCCTAGTTTATCTGTATTAGAGTGTGGGATAATATTATGTTCCACGATAAGATAATTAGTCCCTCCGTCCAGTTTTATGGGGCACCCCTTTTTAGTCCATCCCAAAGAGAATGTCGCCTTACTATAATTAGAAACAATTTAACTTTAAAATACCCCTTGTAACCTTAATGAAATGATTTTCAACCACACGAGTTCCAAAAGTCTTCCTTTTTTTCTTAAACACCATGCCAAGTCAAAGGGTGCCACATAAAATGGGCGGAGAGAGTATTTATACTACTACCGAAAACTGAAAATGTCAAAGTACAAGCATTGAACCAAGGATACTTACTTTGTTTTTGAGATACTCAGGATTTGTTGACAGTGACTGGATGAGTGCACTCCGGTCCTGTTCAGATGCAAATGCCATAAATTCCAGTTTTCCAAACAATATAAATCCATGTTAGCTCTTGTGTCTGGTAAAGCAAGCGTCCAGTAAATGAACTAAGAAGATGAGTTATCAAAGCAGCAACTGTAAGAAAATCTGGCCATCTAGAGAAGCCGTTCCAGTATCACTTAAGATAACATGCACTGTGGTCCTCGTGTAGTAGTTGATTGCATGCAATTTTATCTATTTTACAGAATAACACCAGAAAATAACCCTGTACCTTGACCCAGAGAGCGGAACAGTCAAAGTTTGTCAGGAACCATTTATGTGCATTCATGTTGAACGAATCAGCTTCTTCGACACCATTCATATAGCCCCGGTATTCTGGACAGATACATGCACTTCCAGCATAGGCCGCATCCACATGAAACCATATGCTATTACTCTGTAAATAGGCATGTGACTTAGTCTTGTTCTATATGGACTTGACAGTGGATATATGGACTCATTAAACAAGGAAATCAAAGAAGATAACAAGGTATACTGCTAATGATAACAAGACATCTGATTAAATAGGATTGATGCTTAAGGTACTGAGTTCCAGAACAGGAAGATTCATTAAATGGCTTACAGGAGTGAGATATAGAGGAGTATAAGTCTATATGATGATTCTTCCATAATCTTAGTCCACAAAAAATTACAGGTTATACTTTATGTTGCTTTGGGCATCACTTTTATGGTTTGTGCTTGACATCAGTGAGGCTAAACCCCAGCTGTCTATGATTTATGGTTTTACCCAAGTGTTGGATCTTGAAGTGAAGATTGTGAATACTTGAATTAGTGGTGAGCAATATATACAGGTTCATGAAAGAAGTCTATCAATCACAATAAAGGGAAAGTAGCGATATTTAATTTCTTGGACACTTGGCATTGTTGTTTCATAGTTACAACTTAAAAGCAGTAATCTAGCTTCACTCTGGAGCATCAAAATATTCAGACCTGTAAAAATTTACGTTAATATTTGAACTAGAGGTGAGTTATATGCAGTCTAAACCAGGAAGACAAATTTAGGAGAGAGAGAAACTTCCCAGCCTTAAAACTTTAGTTTTTTGTTCGATTCAAAGCAGAGAACAACAGTTATGATAAACAAAGTTATAATTATACATTTGGGAGTACGTAAGTTGAAATGTATATGTGAAATATGAAGAATGGTGCAATTAACAACTAAATGTATACTAAGGGATCTATTAGAATTCAATTATATATAAATTCTTTTGGTCCACAGTATAATAAGAGTAGCAAAGGAAAAAATTTGAAGCTAAAGTGACAAAATTGCAACACTGAAAAACTAACAAAACAAACCAAATGAAAAAATTGAGTTTCTCAGTTTGCCATCTAAAAACTGAAAATTATGAATGAATAAAACCAAGCTGACTGAACAAACCAAGTGCCCAGCACTAAATTTAATTTTTAGCAATGGCCATACTTCCTTTCTTAGTCTATAAGTTTTACAAAATCATCCCCCAACAGATACTCCCTGCATGATGTCCAAACACCTCACCAGGTTTTACCTTGGCAATCTTTCCCAGTTCGAGCAAAGGATCCACAGCAGTCGAAGATGTTGTACCAATCTGTGCATGAATTGCAAAAGATTGCTTAAGCAATTTAGAATGCACAGCAAGGAAATTACACGTCAAAAGTAAGCAAACGAGATGTGAGAAAAACTCGGAAGGTGGCATCCATTTCATTATATACCAAACTTACAACAAACACTGATTACCAACAATTTGCATCTAAAGCTTTAAACTAATATACTGGAGGCCATTTTATACATGTGATGTCTCACATTTAAGCGATTCAGAGTGCTTACATTTACTGATACATGAACAAATCAAAAGAATACTTGTGCATGGAACACCTAGATAAGTTTTACTTTTTGTATAGAATGGTGAAGGTCCTTATTAGATGTTGTTAATACAAAAATCATTTATATGCCAACTAGACAAGCCAATATAAATATCTCATAGGAAAAAATGAATACAAAGTATGCATTTAATGTAAAAGAAAAATACTAAAAGGTTAGGACAACCTAAAAAAGTCTCAAACTTGGATTTTGACTTCAAGACACTTGTATCCTAACAAGGTACAGTAATCACAATATGACATACTAAATTAATGATCTACTTAATCTTTCTAGAACAGGAAATAGCAGTAACTTATCTTGTCAATGAGAGAGACCTAAGGACTATGCAATATCTTACCCGAAATGAGAGAGACCTAAAAAGTAAAACCAAAAAATAGTTCTCTTGCTAATACATTGAAAGATACGGTTTGGCAAGATGAACATGGTTTCTTCTTTTCCTATTTTCCTTACAGTAGCACAAAAGAAGAAAGGTATTAAACCAGTGGCCATGTCATGTGATACAGCTTCTGAAAGCGTATCAGGAGAAAGAGCATAATCCCTGGATGGGTCTGCTTTCAGCACCCGAAAGTTCTCAGGATAAATTCCTCCGATCTGCCACAAGAAAGAAAGAGAACTATATCTCAGAGACGAATTCCATGGGTTAGAAAAGAAACTTCTTCTGCAGAAAAACCCCTTATTCATATGTTCGATGTAGCTAAATATTGGTGTACGGAACATGAACATCCTCTACTTTGGTTTTGTCACCGTTTTTGTCAAGTAAATCAACAATCACACACAACTTCAATCAATTTCGGCATATACCTGGCAAGCTTTCTGTAAAGAAGAATGAGTTTGATCAGAACAATAGACCACAAGTTTGCTGATTGCATCTTTTCCGAATCTTCTCAGAACCTTATCCCTAGCAGCTAAAATCACAACTAGAACAGCTTCACTTGCTGTTCCCTGTATCACTCCACCTCCTTGACCTGAAAGTCAATTTGTGGCCAATCAGCTCCCCTGGTTGACCTTAGAAAAGATATCTCTTGGAAAGGATATACAGTGGACATATTTAAGTGATCTTCAATCTTTCAATCAGCTTATAAACATATGGTTCTATCTTCTCTCTCCCGACTTTTTGCTTAACTTGCACAAAATTTAGTACACAACTTTTAACCAAAACTCAAGATTAAGTGAGCTTCAAGAGAACAAGTTGCCTCTAGTTTCAAATTTTTACTTTGTCGCAATAAGGATTCGAACTGACAAATTTTTCGCAGAAATCTATGATTCAACCATTTTTGATTGCTGGATTGGAAGGCAAAAGCCATGCAGCTTTTTAGAAGAAAAAGAAGCTAATGTCAAACCGTTATGTTACCTGTTGAAAGGAATTCATCAGGCAACTTAAGTGCTTTAGCAAGCCAATCCAGAACGATCATTTCAAGTTCTGTCGCTGCTGGAGAAGTTATCCAACTAAAGCCCACCATGTTAATCCCGGCACTGAGCATTTCCCCCAAAAATCCAGCCACACTACTATTTGAAGGAAAATATGCAAAGTAATCTGGGCTCTGCCAGTGGGTCACCCCTGGTAATATTTTTGTTTCAACATCTGGATCAAATGCATCAGAATCCGAATTACACGCATTAGCATCCTGCTCATCAATGTCTTATTCATTCATTGTTAAGATGATGCAAGAAGTCGAAGAAACAAATGTTCAAAACGAAAATATCCAAAAATTGAATATTTAACCAATATATCCATTTTGACAGCACAAGGAGGTGAGGAAAGAAGAAAATTGTTGATAAATAAATTAAAACAAACAAAAAAAGGAAAAACAGAAAATAGAGTGAAAACTAGATATTTCACCTTCAAGAACGTCTTGCAATGTCTCAGAATGAGCAGGTGCGGTTTCAGGCAAAATCTTACGGAGATAACCAGGCTGTGCAAAGACAAGGCGTGGAAACAATCAATAAATGAGGTCTAGTTACTAACAGCTAAACGAAGCTTTATGTTGAACAATGGTCTTTCATCTGGTGACCAATTAGGATTAGTTGACATGCATGTGAAACAAGTAGACCCTCGTTTTGAGTTTTAACGATTCATTTCATATAACACAGGTTTATGAAAGTGAATTTTCGCTACGAATCTTCACCACTATTTAGTTGGGGCTCGTGATGATACCTTCTAGGTTCATGTTGACTCACACTACACTTCAGCACTGTGCATGCAGATACCAATCCAAGTACCCGTGCAGCACAAGAGGATGCCAAGGAAGTTGATCTCAAGATTTTATTTATTTTTTTATTTTGATAACCGTGGTGTCCGGTCCAGCATTCGCAAACCTCGACTTATTCCACCGTATACCTGCCACCAGCAACCAGTGGTTT
Source organism: Solanum chmielewskii (assembly GCA_027704785.1). NCBI lineage: Eukaryota > Viridiplantae > Streptophyta > Magnoliopsida > Solanales > Solanaceae > Solanum > Solanum chmielewskii. The sequence continues at coordinate 55,099,565 of JAKWIX010000326.1, read as the reverse complement.
TTCCTTGGAGACTCTTTTATTCTTTCTCTGCTGTTTTTTTGTTCACACCAGGATGTACTTAACTTTTGATAAACAATTGTACTTATTCTTTATCAGTTCATAACTTGTATCACCAGATTTGGGGTTATTTTGTATTTCTGCAATGAATTATGACTTGGACATGGCACCATTTATGTTATTTTCGGCATTTTAGCCGTCACGGCTTCAGTAAGCATACACAAAGAGTGAGCTTAATCCATTTCATTTTGAATAGGTCTTCAAAAATATGTCTAGATTAAAAGCAAGCAAAATTAAGTATTTAGGATTTATGAGAAACCTGGACTTGACTGAGAACGGGGAAATTCTCAATGTTTTTGTAGTAATCAGCAATGAAATCTACCATCTTGTGACCATACTCTCGCAGTTGCTCTGCATCCATCGGCTTCAATCCCCCTTCCCTAATCACCAAACAAACAAAGAAAACAACAAAAATTACATCCAAACTCAACTCTTCATGTGAGCGGAAAATTGGGACTTACATTTCACTGAACTCTGAGTGAAAGCTTTGTGGTGATGGAGAATGAAACACCAGTTTTTGATAGGCATACGGCAGAGCAAAGGACAAGTGGAAGACGCCAATGTCCCACGTTACATTTACCAACTCCTCTTCTTTTAGATGAACTAGTTTTTTGAGGATATATAACAGGCTATAAGTTATCACCGTCAAGTTATCCGTATAATTCACATATATACGAAATTTGAATTATTTAGACTATATTTAATTTTATTTTTTATTTTATTCTTTAAATATAAAAAGTTTTTTATATTTTCAGATAATCAATTTTAACTTAATTTTTTATTTTAATGTAATATTTTTCTCAATCATCAATATTATATTATTATTTTTATTTCATTCTTATTTTATTATTTCTTTTCCCTATAATTACCTTACACATTTTTCAACATTTTATTTTTTCAAATTTTTTATTTAATATAAAATAATATTTTATTTTAAAATTTTAAATAACATAAATTTCAAGACACTAAACTATAATGTACAAATTTTAATAAGATTGAAATACAATTAAATAAGCACTCAATTTTTGACACTATTACATTTCTTTTATAAATGCTCTATTAATACATACGGAGTTTAAAATAAGCATTATCGTCCTTAATTTTTTTTATGTATAGCTAAAAATTGTTCAAATAAGAGATTTTCATCTACGACCATTTCAGTTGTAGGAGTTGGAACTTCTACGACATCTTGAATTGGTGTATTAATTAAGATCATGTTCATTCTCAATTATCATGTTGTGTAGCATAATGCATGTAGTTATTATTCATGTAGCATTTCATTTCCTCAAAAATGTGACGATCCTATAATACTTGCAAAACGTGATTGTAAAACTCCGAATGCACTTTCAACATCTTTTCGGCATGATTCTTGCTTCAAACTGAATTAGTTATTATGTTATGTATTTTTATTTTATCTTGTATTTAAATTATAATGTTATGCATTGTATTGTTATGTTGTATTTTAAATTATCATATTATGTATTTTATTTTTAAACTAAAATTTTCATATTGTCATTTTAATTGTATTTATTCTTTATAGTGAAAATTAATAATAAAATCAAATTATATCATTGATGAAAAATACAAAAAAAGTAAACTACTATTAATTCGGGATGAAAGTACTATATATTAAATAATATATTTTTTAAAATATTATATTATATTTAAAAGAATCATGAATATTAGATATTTAATTAATGAAATTATAAGTAAAATAATATTTTGATTGAAAAGTAATGGAAATAATAATAAAATAGTCAAAAAGTAAAATAGAGAGTTGTAACAACTCATTCAGTCGGTTTGAGCACTAGAACTTTTTCTTTGATAAAATGCTTTTCGATAGATTTTGAATTAGTGTTTTGGACTATTCGTAATTATAATTATGAAATTAGTGGAATAGTTTTTATGATTAAGTTAGTTGGTGGTTAAAAAAGATAATAGTAAAATAAATAGTGGATCACTTTCATCACTCTTATAATTAGTCATATAATATTTAGGGAAAAATATTTTGTAAAGGAAATAAGGATTTAACCGAGTAAAACCTTACCTGCAACAGTCAAGTTATCTCGTCAGCTAATTAAAACTTGACTTGGACGGTCGCACTGTTGTTATTAATTTTATTATAATGTTAAACTGAAAGGTAGTGGCTATGCAATAAATGCTAGCAATTAGATGTATTGGATTGTATAACTGTTTTCAATGAGAATTATTATTATAATTATAATGGTTACTTAATTGATTAAGAAGGACAAATATATATTATATAATAGTTATATGTTGGTTTAGAAAAGAAATTAGGTCTGGTTATTAACTGAGGGAGTATTGTTCATTCATTATGGGATCTAGGTATTATAGTCTGGAATAGTTATACACGGGTTGGATGCCATTGATTTCACAATCAGTGGCTTCAAGCATTAGTATTAATATTTTATTTTTGCATTATAAATTATATTTTGTTGTATGAAAATAGGTAATAAAATAGTAGGTGTATCACATTATTTAAATTTCATTAAAGTCATGTTAAATGAAGGAATAAAGACTTACATTTAGGTTTGGACTTTAAGAAATTGATTAAATAATTAGGCGAGTTTTTGGATCTAAGCTAAACATAGACTAATATGAGTGGTTATAGACTCGTTAACTTACAAATTGTGCATATATACATACTTGATAGATTGGAAAGGTTCGGAGGCAATAAGGAAAGGAAAGTCATTGGAGAAGTAGTTGCTTGACTTCAATTCTTCGGTGGAGGTAGGTTATGGTTTATTTCTATCTGATAGATAAACTCTCAAATAGCGATTGATATGTATTGAGTGATATTGTGAATTTTCCTATGTACTTGATTGTGTGGTTGTATTTCTGGTTGTGTGGTTGACCTAAATTTTTGAGACTGTTGAAATTATAATCTTGAACACTCTCTATTAAAATGACGCATTGAATAAAGAAGGCTTGATAAAATAAATTAATGAGATAATTGGATCGGAGTGTCATGTTCCGACACAATATTATGGAATCGGAGTTTCACGTTCCAACACGATATATGGAATCGGAGTGTCACATTCCGACACGATAACATTTAAAGAAATAAATCTTGAATTAACTTAATATACTCAATCTCAAAAAAAACATTTTCCAAATGAGTATGGTGTGGAGACATGAGTCCTCATAGATGTGCTTGATATTGTGATCAATTATGTATCTACTATGATGTTGTTGTCACTAGTTCGTGTTGTTTGTTGCTTGTCACTTGTTGCGTATTGTAGTTGATTTCATACTATTATTCAATATATATTGGTTTCTATTTTGGGTTGGCCGTTGATACCTACTCAGTACGTGTTCCTTGTACTGAACCCTACTTCTATTTTCTTTGTTATTCTTTTGTGGAGTGCAAAGTGTACCATCGACTTCGACTCGCCCTCAGCTCCAGCCAGTCTCCAGCACATCAGAGTTCAGGGTGAGCTATTATTTCTAGCTCATGTTGAATTCTCTCATTTATGTCATGATATCCTTAGATTTCGGACATCGGTCATCTGATTTACTTATTTTGGTATTTTTAATATTCTTAGACTTAGTATTTGGAGATTAGACGTCCTTGATGTGATGACTTTCAGGTTTAGGGAAATAATACATTAATAAGTTTTGGAGCTTCCGCATAAATTTTATTTTTCATAGTTGAATTATTGGTATGTTAGGGTTTGAATTTCTTGGTTCGACCACCTAGGTAGTTAAGTGTGGGTATCACTCACGACTCATTTTGGATCGTGACAAGAGTGTGAATAGAAGTTCTCCAAATTTGGAGAACTACTATTTACCTCTCTAAATTTGAAGAATAGAGAGTGATATAGAGATAGGTTGGAGTGTCCATTCTCTATTTTACTCTCCAAATATAGAGAATGGAAAGTAAAATAGAGGTGGGTTGGATATGGTCCTAGACATGTTATGTGTTGTGACACAAAAATTTTAATTCACACTTTGATGAGAGGGTGAGATCAAATATTTCATTATTTTCTTTTCCTTTTCAATTTTTTAAAATTTTTTCTTTTAGAAAATACTTTAACAAAGTCTTTCTCTTTCCTCTCTTTCAATACCACATTATCTTCTCAAGTCTGCAACTACATCTTTACAACACTTCACCACTTTTTTAAAAACAATTATCCGTCATTTTCTTTCTTTTTTTAGTTTTTTTTATTATTGTATTATTAATTTTGCAGTACTACATTCATCATCTTTTTTGCCAAAAAATAATAAGATAATCATTCACATTTTTTTTTACAGAAAAAATAGAGATTATTATCAACGTTTTCTTTGTCGAAATGTAATGGAGAGCACCATCCACATATTTTTCACCTCGCCCCGACCCACGCCCATGCTTTCCCACAAATTAAAGCAGAAACAAAAAAATTTCAAAATCAAAATCAACAAAGGAAGAACTTGTCTTTTAAAAAATTTATCAAATTAAATGAAAATAAGAAAGAATTAGGTCAATAGTCACGGTTAGGGATTTTCCCCTAACACTTCTAAAGCTCCGATAAATAATAATAATGGACAGTAATCACTGTCAGAAAAAGAGAAGAAAAGGAAGATGTTTGGGGTGGAGATGCGGCCATGCGGGGTGGGGTGAGAGATGTATGATTTTTCTTTTATACTTTAGTAAAAGTCCTTATTCAAAATTAAAATTTATAATTATTTTAAATTAAAATGCCACGTAGTTTTATTTGATGTGCTCGTTTGTCACATCATGTGCATGTATATACATGCAACTTTTATTGTGACTAAGTGTGAGAAAAATGTGTAATAGGTATTTATTTTTTAAAATTAGAGTGTTTAATAGAAAACAAGATCAGTTGAAGTGCCTAAGCGAAATATGCGGACAACTTTAAGGGGTTGTAGATGACTTAAGCTTAAATACTATTGTTTATTTAGGCAAAGATTTGAATAATAGATTTTGTATAAAATAATATTGCAGACCTTTTTTGTGCATGTTCAATAATATTTCAGACTTTTTTTGTACATGTTCAATGTGAATTATCATATGAAGATTGTCAATGAAAACTTTTATGTTTATTTAAGCAAAGATTTGAATAATAATTTTAGCACAAAATAATATTACAGATTCTTTTTGGAGATATTCAATGTGAATTATCATATATATATATATATATCTTATTCACGCGAACCTATGAATATGGTCAATGAAATTTTTATTAATTAAACGTAATAATGTTTATATTTATTTTAATTTGATGAGGTTGAATCATGTAATTAGTTGTATCTCACTAATATTACCTTGTAGACGGTACTTTTTGTGTGTATAAAAATTAAACTAATACAAAGTTCAACTGACATTAATACAAGTTATACGAACTTTTCTTCGTCTAAAATACTTAAAAATTATGAAACACTAAATAAGTAAAACAAAAACGCAATGTTTATATAATATTAACTATTTTGAAGAAAACTTTCTGACAATCTGAATCACATAAGTAGCATTGATAAAAAAAAAGTCATTGTTTTGCCTTGAGCATTAAAAAAATAAATCGTGACAATTCTCTAAATTTTGAAAAAAAATACTTAGAGGCATATATCTACATATGAATTTAGACTACATCATGTTAACTTTATATATTGGAACATTACACACTAATGTATATATTAAGAAAACAATAATTGTGATAGAATTTGTTAACAAAAACATATGAATTTAGACTACATCATGTTAACTTCATATATTGGAACATTACATACCAATGTATATATTAAGAAAAAATAATTATGATATCATCAAAATATTTTTCTAAAATACCTGATGTTCTAGAATATACCCTCTTAGGATAGAACGATTTAATTCATCAAAATAGTTGTACCTCATATTTCACTAAATTTTTAGATCACTCAACGACAATAAATCACACAAAAATTCTAAAATACAAGAAGAAAAAGAGTAACAGAATAAAATAATTGTGGTTGAAAAATGAGAGGAAATCCCTCTATTTATAGTAAACAAAGGATAGTATAAACAAATGTTTTTGTGTTTTATCAGAAACGTTATGACTTCTCCAAGAATTCACAACCCTTTGAAAAAGTCACAACTTATTGAAAAAATCACAATTCTTTGGAAAAGTCACAACTCATTGAAATATCACAACCCTTTGAGAAAAGTCACAATTTATCGGAAAAGTTACAACTCATATGAACAAATGTTTTTGTATCTTATCTGAAAAGTCATGATCTTACCGAGAAATCATAACCCTTTGAAAAAGTCACAACTTATTGAAAAAGTCACAACTCATAATCGAAAAAATCGCAACACTTTGAGTAAAGTCACAACTTATCGGAAAAATCAAAACTCATTGAAAAATTACAACATAAGTTAGAGATATTATAGTAATTTAACATTTAAGTTAGAAGTTCATGCTTTTAAAGTAATATATAGATAGATATATACAGATGATGAAAGAGGTAAGTCTAGCGACAATTGACAGTAATAGTTAACAACGATGGTGGTTGGTGGTAGACAATAGTAATGATGGTTGACAACGATAGTGGTGCATGGTTGTGGGATGTTAGAGGTGGTCTGGTTAGTGATGGTAGCTATAATGATTGTGGATAGATAGTGAATATTATCCATAGACAAATACCTCTTAATAATATTAAGACTTTGTTTTAGATTTTTAATGATTAAAACATATTAAGACTTATTTAGTACTTAATTTCCATTGAAAACAAATGTGCGTAATGATAGCCTAGAATAGTTTCTTATCTTTGGATTTATTTTCAAAACCATCCTCATTCGTTCACATAGCACTAATAATTTTTTATGTTTATATTGTTGGTGTATTTTAAATTTGCCCTCAATTTTTTTTGTTATATTGAAAGGCTCATCATATTGATTTCACGTATAACAATACAACTTCTTTTTTCTTACAATTTGTTTATAATAAATTGACATAGTTCATGAAGCAAAGATAGATTCGTATTTTGGCGATAATGATGTTTGTATTAAATTATGAGAAATGTTTTTCTCACATTTTTTTCCCATGATTATTATTTTTACTAAACACAGAGGAAGACGATTAAACATTTCATATACTAAATTGTGGATAAAATCAACGTTAAAAAAGGTGAAATTTTAGGAAAAAATTAAAAATATATTAGTATTACAAACATGAGAAATTATTAGTGTTTTATATATAAAAAAATAAGAACAACTGTAAGTCTTAGCCCAAAAATATAGAATTATTGTGTATGTTTATACATTACTCTACTACAAAATAAGATGAGTAAAGCTAGCAAAATGAGTAAGGTGTTATTTTTTGAGAGTGCCATCATCTTAAATGAGTATATGCAATTTTAGATTTAATTTAGTTAATATGAACAACGAACGTCGAATAACAAAAAAAACTAAAAAAAAACTTAAGGGGTCAATATGTTAGCTTTAGTATTTTGAGGATATTTAATCTTGTCTCATTGTCATTTGTAACATATGGATGGGCATTGAAGCTATTTATATTGGATATGAAAATTTTGATTTTCGAATTAAAGAAATTCATAATAAACTTGGATTAAATTCTTTAAGTTTGATTTTGGATTAATAATTTGAATAATTTGAAATTTTAATTTTAGTTATTGAAATTTTAATTTCAACAAAAGGTAAATCATTATATATACTTTTATATAAAAGTTATTTTTCTAACCTTTTTGGAAGCGAAGTCATTAATTATTTTTTTATAATTGATTTGTATTAATAATTTATTTTTAATTGATAATATAGCTAATCCATTCAATCACTCTTGAGACACTGTTGACTTTAGATTAGGTTATATCAATTTTAATTTCGAAAAACTTTTTTTAATTGGGACAACGATTACATGAATAATTTTACATTATATTATAAGCAATATATGTATTACGAAAAGAATCAAGTCTTTCTATTTGTTTGGATATTTCCATTTGATCATTATCTTTCCTTGTAATATTTCCCTCTTTTATATATATACCCTCTTTTATATATATATATATATATATATACACACACACTCACACACACACTTATGAACTTAGAATATCAACAATAATAAATTTTCAAAAAAACTGTAAATTAAAGTTAAAATAATAAAACATGGCTCATGAAGTTGATAACAATATCAAAATAGTGTTTAGTACCTTCAATATAATGATTCTTTGTTGCATTTCTTGAGATTTTGAAGAAGACGACCAAAAACGAATTTTGTTCTTTTGTAACTTGTAAGAAACTATAAATCAAAATTTTATAGGAGAGAGATAAATATTGAAAATAAAAATAATAAAATATAGGATAAAAAAGATGAATACTAGCAAATAATAACATATGATCAAATTTTTAAGAGATAAATAAGGAACACAATTTCCCACTTAAGGAAATTATTTCCAAAAAAAATTTTGTTCCCTTAAAAAAGTAAGAAAACTAACTGTCGATATTTATTTTATTTTATACTTACATGTATTGTTTTTTTTTTTTTAAAAATGTAAATTTACATTTAATTTCTTAAAATAATATGTATAAGGAAGTTTTTTTTAGAAAAACTGGGGCCCTAAAAAATATTACGCCTCAAGTAATGACTTTAGTGGCCTAATGATTAAGAAGACTCTGAAAGATGGCTATGTATACATTTGATTTAGTAGAAAATTTCATTTGGACTTAATGCCATAATGGGTTAGGACTTAGGTTATGTGGTACAAATTTGTTAGACCTTTGAAAATTGGATTTGCTAGTATTAGACACATGTGATATGGGTAGAGCTGTCAAAAAGGTGGGCCTAGCTCTACCCGATCCAAGCTTTGCGGGCCAAGGAATTTGAAGGGTTAGGGCGGCCTGTCCCTGTCACACCTCGAGTCTACCCTGGGCAGGACTGACACTCAATCATTGGTGACCCCAAGCGAACCCTTGACCTGACTTACTTACTCAGGGGAAGACTTAGTCATAAGAAAGAGAATCCAAGTACAAGATAACTCAACAAAGATAAATCTATGAAATAATCTGGAATATTATAAATGAACATTCAACTGGACATTAAGGCAAACTAAAGGCCTAACATAAGATAATGACAATAAAAAGACTAAAGAATTGTTGTCTATAAGCAAACAAACAATTGAGATGAATGTCGAGACAAGACCTACGACATCCTAAAGAAATAATAATAAAAGTGAAAGCAATAAAAGGGATCCTCTGGAAGTAAGGAGGCTCACCACAAGACTCTGAGTGCTCAACTGGATCATGATGCGCTGGATGCTGATCCTGGTTATCTGTGTCTGTATTATAAATAAGATGCAGGACAAATGACATCAGTACATTGAATGTAAGAGTATGCGAGGGTATTCTAAAATAAGACATAAGATTGAAAGGAACTGAAGAAATTACCTGGCTCAACTCAACATAACTGAACTCATTTCAATATAAAGCAGTTTAAAACAAGTATAATATAAAGAAAAACTGTTAAAACATGATGTCAACTCTGTGTATGCAAAGATATATATATATATAACTCTGAAATGTATGTAAAAATACAAATAAACTATGTATATAAGAATACAATTACTTCTGTGGGAGTTTCTCTAACCAGCAACAATCATGTAAGAACTATTGTGATGATACAACATTTTGACTCACGTTGTCAAGGTCGTCCTACAACTTTCCAAGGGTATTGAACCCAAACTACTAAGTAGATTCACTAGTCTATGCTAAAAAGCACTAAAGGAATCATCTAAAAAGTATGACCCTTTTCTACCCATGATGACTACATGGTTTATGGGGGTTGTAAGTTATCTAAACCTTCGCCCATATCGGTGCTCAATACTACTCCCAAAAGTATGATACTAGCTCTTACGTTTAAAAACATACTTCTTTCAGTGATTTGAGATAATTGTTCAAAAACTTAGCTCAAAAGCTATCTTGGAAATCAAAGTTTGCTCTCTTCCTTAATTGTGAAAGTGATTACTTTTTTCTGAAAACTAACTTAAAGGCTCTTTCGAAATCAAGGTTTGTTTTCTTGTTTAAATGTGAAAATATTTGAAACTCTATGGGAATACATAGTCCCCTTATACTTATTTGAAGAAACAAACTTCAATCTTTATTCTTTACTCAACTTGAACTTTAAGTCTTAAAACAAAGTTAAAAGCATTTCTAAAAAGACTTCTTGAAGGGACTCTGAGAACTTCCTAGACTTGGATCTTAACCTTCCTTGACTTGACTCTTAATTGATCCTTGAATTGAATTATGAATTCAAGGATTGTGATTTGTGATAAGAAAGATCTCATGATGTTTAAGAGTGTTTTTAGATAGTTAAACATGAGAAATGATCAAGAAATCATTGTTTGGAAGCATATCCGCGACGTGGAGATGCATTTAATTATTTGGTCATGAAATAAATTTTGAGATAGAATTGATTGATCCGCAATGCGAAAACCTTGAACTTGGTACTTGTTCCTTGTCCAACTTTTTCCTTCTTCGCTTTCCCGCCCCAGTTCACCTAAACTCAACTATTTTTCTCAAATTCTCTTAAATTCAGGTACCCACAATATATACACAATAATCTAACTGAAACAACTCTAATAATCGACTTAATACTCTCAAGAAAATCCTCAATCTCATCCCAATTTAAGAACGAAAGTAAAATCAAGAACACACATTAAGATCATTCAAACTTTCAACCTTTTTAGGATGAATTACGCTGAATTAACATGTTTGGCGCATGGGTGAACGAACTCATTGCTGTTTGAACTCACATACTTCGTAGGAATTACCCCTTGATGAAATCCACAACCGATTATTTACAAAAACGTTGAATCTTGAGCTTTCTTTTCCTTTCTCCTCTTTTCTTTTTTCTCCAAGCCCTAGAGTGAACTTCAAATTTTCTAAAACTGACTAAAATATGATTTAACTCCAATTAATTACTCCAAAATAAAATAAAATAATTGAGTAAGGAAAAGACCAAAACACCTTTAAAAATTCGGACTGGACATTTTCTTATTTGAACAATCCAACTTTCAATAGGCATATCTCTCTCATACAAATTTGAAATAGCGCAAACTCAGCGACGTTAGAAAGATTATTTCAAGATTTTTCCTATTAAATCTAGAAACACACTAAACTCATCATGAGTTAGGTGTTATGGTCGTTTGAAGTTGATCAAAACTCAACATAAACACGTAACAAGTTTCCAGATTTTTATATTCCTTCTAAAAAATGACAATTTCTAATTTTTAACTTGTTTCTAGTTTTTTTAGTTATGGGTGTTGCAGTCCCTTCATTAGAAGAGTTTGAAAATGCTCAACCCAACCCAATCCTAGAAGGGTCGAGGGCTGGGGCGGGCTAGCCCTTCATTTTGTTCTTTTTCTCACTTTTTTTCTTTTGAAACTTATTATTCTATAACATCAAGAAAATGAGAAAATTTCAAATCAAATATGACAAATGATGGTGTTTTCTAATAACATTAACAAAAAGTCTAGTGTAATTAACATGGATGTCGCATACTATATACACGAGCGATATAAGAGAGTGACAAGCAAGATTGGAGGGAGGCTAGGGCACAATATTTGTCTATGAATCCAAGATACATGTTAATATACTTGGATAGAGTGTATTGAGAAAATACTAACCTAATTTTGAGTCTATATATTTTGAGATATGTGTATCTATATGCTACGTCCAAAAAGCGCATGCCAGTGCATGTGGTCACTTAAGTAATAAAAAAAACTCTTTCGAGCCAAATGTTCATACCCAAAGGACTTCAAATCAACGTATAACAATTTGCAATGACTACTTAAATTTACTCAAATGTCAATTAAATTAAGAAAATTGTTTAAACTACTACTTTAACACTAGCAGGACTTAATTACTTTAAATAAACGATTTTTACAAGGAAAATTCACAATTTAGAGAGATATACCAGGGTTGTAGCATAAATCGATTTTTGGTTCAATGTTGTTTTATCCCAAGGTTCAAGGGGTTAACTCACTGCGGGTTTGCAAGGTTCATTTTACGAGTACGATCTTCTGAACTCTAATCGTCTACCATTATTGACAACCTAACTACATCATTGAGCGGGGTATATATGAACCAACAAAAGAATACTAAGCATTCATCTTGCATTTCAACCAAATATGGTGTATAGGTATAATGTTATCCTACACACAAAACAATCTAGAACTCACCCTAGATTAAACTCACCTCTTACATTCTTCACTCTATCCCTCTATCCGTCTTTCGAGTTCAAGAGGTCACTAAATTTATTCTAATGTTGATCAAATATTAAAATAGTAAAATAAGAATTCAAGCACAAAGTATAAATAACCTTCTTACACATGAAACAAGTTCACATTAAACCATCAATCACAGCTACAACCCTAGGGTAGAGTTTTTTAGCTACTCATAACACAATATAGCAAGATCAAATATATTAGAATCGTAGAAGACTTTACCAAGATGAAGATGAAGAAAGAAAAAACCTAGAAAATGGCACAAAATAGTCTTTTTTGTTAGCTCCTGTCTTTTTGAAAAAATGAGTGTGCAATAAGATGACATTTAAATTATTTATAGTATAAAATAATACGTGAGCCTATTTTTGTGTCCAGGTCCGCGACGCGGACCTTTTCCCTCGCATAAATCTGCACATGGCTGGGACGACTTCAGGACACGCTTTCATTGCAAACTCCTATGTTATGGAGAATTCCTTCTCTGCATGGATAAACTGACCCCGCGACGCAGATATGCTTCATTGTAGTGCATTTTCAACTTCTTGGCCGTTCTTTTTCGCCACTTGTTCTTCTTCCGCCCTTTGTTCCAGTGCCCAAATTTAGCTCATTTTCCAATGATTTTCAACCTGAAACATCTAATCATATTGGTTAGAAGATGCAAAATCAAAACGAATCTCAAAGCTTGACTTCGACATCGAAAATGTCCTCAACTCAGCGATATATATGGGATAAAATGGTTATTTTTGTTTGTCCTCTAACACTTCCATACTTATAGACATACGCCAACTCTACGACTACACCTAATAACATCTAAGTTTCGGCCACAACAACTACAACAGTTAATCGACAATATGTTATTACTAATGCATTCTTAAGGATCGCTCTAGCAAATCGATCTAACCTCAAGAATATACTCCTTTACACAACAAATTCTTGCACAACTATTGAAACCACAGATATACCAGCTTTCAGATCTCATTAAGCATGTGCCCTCACTACAATTGAACACCCAAATTTACTTCACAATGATACTTTCACACAAAACAGGTGTGGGAAACAAGTTACGTTCACACTCTCAAAAGAATTCACCTGCTACAACCAATGAACCATAGGCTTGCCCTTACTGTACTGCTTCATTACTTTTGAGGATACAGAAGCTCAAGATCAATTAGGTATTTTAAGGGTTTGTAATGACAGTTAGGAAACATTTTTAGAATATGAGTAGTGATTGTCTTCCCAAGCGTCTAAGTGAAGATAAACTTCACTTTTGAATATTCTTCTAATAACCCCATTTTATGCTCTTTTTCTAGGAACCATTTGTTCCCTTTTTGCAAATTCACCTGTTTTACCCATTTTCATTCTTAAATCAACCATCTGGCCCCACCATTTTTATTTTCTTTTCATCTTAGACATCAATACTTATCTAAAACATTTTTTACAAATTCTTTTTTTTCTTTTTTTTATACACGAGCCAAAACTTCTATTGGGGTGCGCCGCTTAACTTCCGTTTCCTTCTTTATTGTTCGCACAAAACTCTTAGGATCTTTTGCATCAAATTTACATGCAAAAGAAAGAACAGTATAAGTTTCATAGTAATCTATCAAAGAATAAGTTCAAGGCTCGAAGGGGCTAACGAGGGATCTACATTAAGGTGGGTAAAGGAAGGCATAATCAGGGCTACCAAAGAATTGCCTATATCACTTCCAAATTCCTTATCCCTTTTTTCTTTGTTAGCAAACACATCGGTCAAGTTCTAGACCCTAATCAATAGCAAGAAATGCACAAATTCTACACATTTGGCACATATTCAACTCAAAATTGATTATTGTATGCTATTTTTAAATTACTGATACAACTTTATTTTAAGCATATACACAATAAAAGAGTCATATAAATGAGCCTAGACGTCTCAGCACAGAGTTAACCAATGTTGCAGTTGTAAATCTTATCCACAACTAGCCCTTAGCCAAAAAGAAATAACCCTAATGACTAAATTGACGAAACTAGCCCTTAAGAGGATCGTCATCCATTTGTCATAGGGCGGCTTAACTCAACTATGAAACCGACTTGATCTTAAGAAACAAAATCTTTTCTTTTCTTTTTGTACGGTACGAGATTGTCCTTGGCTAAAGAACCGAAAACAACTACCAGGGAACCCAAACAAAAACATTACACACAACAAAAACAATAAAGCAGGTAAAATAATAACTATTTACAAAGGTATTATCCCCCACCCCATACTTAAAATTTGAACATTGTCCCTAGTGAGACATGATTCAAAAAGAAAAAGAAAGCACGGTGAGGTAGGCTTCCCTGATTAGACATCCATATCTGTGTGTTTCCTCGAGGTTTAACAAGTCGCCTTCCTCATCAGCAAAATAGGAGTCATTATTTGATGTGGTTCTCCTCTTGTCCTCATCTGGTTGGACATCATCCCAAACCGGCTCAAAACATTCAGGTCCCAGTTCCAGCATAGCCTTCACATGTTCATTCAAGGGGTATTTTTTCATTACCTCTCCAACTTCTTTTGAGAGGAAGCTCGACATCCATTTTTATGACGCATCATTTCTAAACCACACATACGTGCTGTGATCATGTCATCCCTCCTATTGCGCTCCACTGTATTAAGTGTGGTTCCATGCACAGTTTCCGCCCCCTTTGTCTTAGTGACATTAAGAGGTGTGATGAATAGGGGTGCCATGCAATCCATGTTCTCCTCTGGGATGCCAGCCAGCCTGCACAATTTAGTGATGTCCACTAAAAACATACTTCTCCCTCGGTGGACTTTTATCTTGTGCATTGTCGATTTGAGTGATCATAGGCATATTTATATGCCTAAGTAGTCGATGATTGCCCATATTTTAGAGTTGTTCAAAGATGATCTTTAGTTATTAGCTTGATTTTATGATTGATTGTTTGTTAATTGAGCTCTCACACATATGATTGACAATTTCAGGAATTTTCGGAGATAATGGTTCTAGAGCAAAGAAAAACATGGAAAAGGGAAGGATGTGAAAGTCAAAGAAAAATGACTAAGTGTGGAAGTACCTAGGCGAGGCGCACTGGTAGGCCTCCGCGCCAAGGCTTGTCGCTCAGAGACAACGTAGCGGGCTGCAGGGTGCGCCGTACCAAAGGGTGGAGGAGTGAGGTGTTGTTGTGGCGCGACTGAGGTGTTCCGCGCCAAGAATGAGCAATGTCCCAGATTGCTGCTAGGCGCGATAAAGGCGCGCTGCCCCAAGCGAAAACCAACTTTTCCAAGTTTTAAATATTAATTAGGAGTTCTAATTCAACTAAGATTTGTACTAAACTTTATCTATTATTATAAATAGATCTTAAGGCTGTTATTTTGAGGGTCCCATCTTTGTTGAATGTGCAAGGGCAGGAATCAAGTTTGTAATTATCTTAACTCTTCAATTTTTACGAATTTGTTTATGAACAATTACTCTCTCTTGATTAATATGAGCATAAGTAGCTAAACACCCTAATTCTGAGGCTGCAACTACGAATTGATTTTTTATTATGTGAAGCTGTTTGAATTAATCTTTGGTTGTCAATTCAAATTACTTCTATATTCTTGCTTTACTATTTCTTGACTAGCCATCTAGGAATAAATATAGTGTCTAAACTCGAATTGACCATAGGAAAGGTTAGATAGACAGGTAAATATAGAGAACTCACTCAGCCCATTAATTTGAGGCGATTAGTGTTCAGGAGTGACGCCCAAAAAAGGAACACCTTGCTTGGTTACGAAATCAGATGAAATATAAATGCTCGCCAATTAGTTTATTTATCCCGGCTCAACGATGTACTTAAATAGCTAACTGGGGTAGGGAATGAGAGGTGGTTAACCCGGATCATACAATTAACCCTATAAACCAGTAATTTGACAATTGAAATTAGTTCTAAGCCGATCGTATGATGCGTGATATTCATTATATGTTGTAGCTCTAGAATTTCTTTTAATCTTGTTTTAAACATCTCATCAAAGCCGTTCATTATTATTTACTTTTAATTCAATACATAATAGTTAGTTAGCCATAAAACATTCAACCAGCAAAATAGTTACTTTTCTTGATTAATTGTGGAATTAAGTGCAAATATAAGTTGATATTTAGTCCCTTAGAAATGATAACTCATTTCAAAAGAAACTATATTACTTACACAACCACGTACACATGCGTGTGCAATTGGAAGTAACAAGTTTTTGGCACCGCTGTCAAAGGCTTAGAAATTAATTTACATTTAATTCTTTTAAGTTTACAATTTGCATATTCAGATATTAAATACTTGATCTTAGCGTGTTTTATTTCAAGCATTTGACTTTAAGGTCTGGCTTGAAAGGGAGATCTTGTTGAGACTTACGACAAACTGAAAGAGATCTGCGTATGCTAAGAAAGATGAATAGTGGAGAATTAGGATTAGGATATCCGAGCAATAATGGTTATGATAAGCACGACCCTCCGAAAGATGTGAATAACCCAAGGGTTCCGAACAATCCAAAATATTTTGATAACCAAGAAATACCTCCTTATGTCCCTATTCTTCCAGCACGACAGGTGCGAGATCTGGCAGTCCCACTAACCGCAAATTTGGCATCAAGTATTAGGAAACCTCCACCAGGGGGAAGATTTGAGTTAAAAAAGAATATGGTGCATATGCTCCACATTAATGGACAGTTCATTGGTCTCCTCTATGAAGATCCTCAACTTTACATTAGTAACTTTACGGAGGTTACTGATACTTAAATTCCACATGGAGTCTCACCGAACTATGTGAGACTAACATTATTCCCATACTCGCTGTTAGGAACTGCAAGAAGATGATTAGATTCTTAACCACCGAACTCCATCACTACTTGGGATGGTCTCACAAAGAAGTTCTTGAGTCGATTTTACTCATCCAAGAAAATTGCCAATCTAAGAGGGAAATAACGAACTTTGTCCAGAAGAATGGGGAAGATATGTACCAAGCTTGGGCACGTTTCAAACAAATGTTGAATGCTTGCCCACACTACATGCAGACTAATGAGGTATTATCTCATGCTTTATTTGAGGGTTTAGATTATAATGCACATTCTCTTCTTAATAGTGCAGTTGGTGGACAAACTCTATCCATAACAAGTGAAGCATTCTTCAACTTGCTTGATAAACTGTCGGAAGGGAACCAAGGGTATGAAGGAGATACTTCTCGAACCACAACCCAAAGAGCTGTTGGGATCTTAGATGTAGACCAAGCAACTGCCTTAAATGCCAAAATAAATGTTAGGCAACATAGCATGACCGCACAATTTAAGCAGTTAGCACTGGATCAAGCATCGATAAATGTGGTGCAATAAGCAGTAAATTGGTGTGCTTGTGTGGCAATGGAACCCATGAGACCGAGCAATGTAAGGCGAATCTGGATTTGGTGAACTATATAGGTAATGTTCAAATGGGACAAGGCCGACAAAATTATTACAATAGTCACATCCTAGTTGGAGAAACCATACTAACTTCTCTTGTGGAGGAAATCAAAATCATAATCAGGCACAAGATGTAAATCAATATCGGAACCAAGGGGATGGAAAACAATATCAAAACCCCAACCAAAGTGCAAACCCAAGTGCTTCAAAAGGTGGGATGACCAATAAGGAATTGTTCCAAAAGCTCATGTCGGAAATGGGGAACAAGTTAAGTGCTAGAATAGATAAGCAGGATGAGAACATCAGAAACATCCAAATGTCCCCATTGAGTTTCGAAAAGCAAGTTGCGCAAGTGGCAAATTCTTTGAACTTACGTCTCCAAGGTGGGTTGCGCGGTGATACTAAGCCCAACCCAAGGCAACTGCATGTTGTGTGTACTAGAAGTGGACTTCAACTACAGGAATTAGCTCCAATTAAGATAGACAATGAGGTAAATCCAAGGAAAAGAAAGTGGAAGAGGTTGTAAAAAGCTCAAATTTTGAGACACCCGTTTCTCAAAAAAAGTTACCACCTCTGTTTCCACAAAGGTTAAAGAAACAAAATGAAGATAAATGTTTCGGTAAGTTTCTCTCTCTCCTTAAACAGGTTCACATTAACCTACCTTTGGTTGACATCTTGCAGGGTATCCCAAAGTATGCTAAATACGTGAAGGACATCGTGACAAGTAAGAGGAGGCTCAAAGAGTATGAAATTGTGGCACTTACTGAGAAGTGCAACTAAAGGATCTAAAATAGGCTGCCCAAAAAGTTAAAAGATCCGGGTAGTTTCACTGTGCAAATCCCTATTGGGCAAAGTGTTCATGCCCGGGGATTGTGTGATGTAGGGGATAGTATAAATCTAATGCCATTATCTTTACATCAAAAGCTTGGGTTGGATAGTTCAATAAGAACCATTGTCATTCTCCAACTCGAAGATAGATCCATTGCTAAGAGGGAGGGGATAGTAGAAGATGTCTTAGTATAAGTAGGGTCATTGATCTTCCCTGTAGATGTTGAACCCAATTTTAAAGTCCCATTCATCTTGGGACGGCCTTTCTTGGCCACAGGTAGAGTATTGATAAATGTATCGGCTGGACAACTGACCATAAGGGCATATGATAGGGTTGAAGTATTCGAGGTATACCACACTTTAAAATTGCCTTTTATGAAGAGTTGTCGGCCATTACGATGGTTGATCACACAGTAGATTCACAAGCACTTATGCTTAAAGATCCATTAGAGAAAGTGTTTTGGAGTCATCAGTTAGAGGGTGACATGGAAGCTCAAGAAATGGAATAGAGCTTAAATCTCGCTCGAATAGAAACTCGCAAAACTCAAGTGGATCCCTTAGCTCGCGAGTTGGATCCTCCATCAAAACCATCGACGGATGAAACCCCTAAGCTGGAACTGAAAATCCTGCCGGCACTAAGATATCCATATCTGGGTACTAATGAAACTTTGCCTGTTATACATTCTGTAGAATTGTCAAATGAACAGGTTGAGCCTCTATTGCAGATACTAAAGTGGCGGAAAAAAGCAATTGGTCGACAGATGGCTGATAGCAATGGGATCAGTCCGGCGTTGTGTATGCACATTATTTATATGAAAGAATATAACAAATCCGCTGCACAACATCAACACCGTCTAAACCCTGTGATGAAAGAAGTGGTAAGAAAAGAAGTTATAAAGTAGTTAGATGCCAAAATTGTATACCCCATCTCTGACAGCAAGTGGGTAAGTCCGGTGCATTGTGTTCCCAAGAAAGGTAGTATGAATGTGGCGAGGAATGAAAATAATGAGTTGATTCCCACTAGAACAGTGACCGGGTGGCGTATTTTCATGGATTACCTGAAATTAAATGATACCACCCAGAAAGATCATTACCTCGTACCATTCATTGATCAGATGCTTGACCGGCTATCAGGGCAAGAGTACTATTGTTTTCTAGATGGATATTGCGGGTACAACCAGATCCTAATTGCACCTGAAGACCAAGAAAAGACCACATTCATGTGTCCATACGACACATATGCCTTTAAACGCATTCCCTTTAGACTTTGTAATGCACCGACAACATTTCAAAGGTGTATGATGGTCATTTTCCATGATATGGTAGAAGACTTTGTGGAGGTCTTCATGGATGATTTTTCAGTATTTGGGAAGTCCTTGTGGGTATGTCTCGGTAATCTTGATAAGGTACTTGCTAGATGTGATGACACTAATCGTGTGTTAAACTAGGAGAAGTGTCATTTCTTGGTTAGAGAGGGGATAGAGTTAGGACACAAGGTGTCTAAATCTGGGTTGGAAGTAGATAAGTCCAAAGTTTAAGTCATTGAGAAATTGCACCATCCTATTTCTGTGAAAGGGGTGCGTAGTTTTCTTGGCCATGCAGGTTTTTAACGGCGATTCATCAAGGAGTTTTCCAAATTGCAAGACCCAAGTGCAATTTTTTGGAGAAAGAGGTGAAGTTTGATTTCGATGCAGTGTGCGTAAAAGCTTTTGATTTATTGAAGAGGAAATTGATAGAGGCTCCTATTCTAATTGCACCAGATTGGGGGATACCATTCGAACTCATGTGTGATGCTAGTGGTATGGCAGTGGGTGTAGTGTTGGGTCAAAGAAAGAATAGAGTCTTTCACTCTATTTATTATGCAAGCAAAACCCTTGACTCCACACAAGCAAACTACACAGTGACTGAGAAGGAGATGCTAGCTCTAGTGTTTGCCTTCGACAAGTTCAGATCATATTTGGTGGGTACCAAAGTAATTGTGTTCACTGATCATGCAGTCATTCGGTACCTATTCAATAAGAAGGATGCGAAAAAAGGTTGATTCATTGGATATTGCTTCTCCAAGAATGCCACCTTGAAATCAAGGATAGGAAAGGTACAGAAAATTAAATAACTGATCATTTATCTAGGTTGGAGAACTTCTCACATGTGTATGAAGGTGAGCAAATTTGGAAAGAGTTTCCAAATGAGCAATTGATGGATTTGGACATCTCAGTGCCATGGTATGCGGACACTGTGAACTTAATAGTGAGTGGAGATTATCCTCCGGGTGCAACTACTCAACAAAAGAAAAAACTAAGTCATGATGCTAGATCTACATCTGGGACAAGCCCTTCTTGTTCAAGCAAGGTATAGACAAGGTAGTGAGAAGATGCGTTTCAAAAATCGAGGTTTACCAAGTTTTAGAGAGTCTTCATGCAAGCCAATATGAAGGTCATCACAGAGGAGAGCGCACTGCCCATAAGGTATCACAATCGGAGAAAATGGTGAATGCACAAAGGAAAGATTGGTCTGAGAAGTTGGATGATGCATTGTGGGCATACAGGACCGCATATAAGACGCCTATAGGGATTTCTCCCTACCACATTGTATTCAGAAAAGCATGTCACCTCCCGATTGAATTAGAGTATCAAGATTATTGGGCTATTAAGAAGTTGAACTTATACCTAAAGCTAGCTAGTAAAAAGAGATTTAATCAACTGCATGAACTTGAAGAGTTGAGGGTGCACGCCTATGAGAATGCCAAGATTTATAAAGAGAAAACAAAACGGTGGCATGACAACCATATAGTAGCCCGTAGCTTTAACCCTGGCGATAATGCAACATGGTGCCGTTGAATTACAAGGTGAAACTGGCCCTTCGTTCTTAGTCAATGGGAAAAGAGTGAAGCACTATTTTTGTGATAATTCAGATCTTGATCGGGAGGCTCTTGAGTTAAATGATGAATGATCCAAGCCTGCGTCATGCCGCGACGTTAAATCAAGCGCTACATGTGAGGCAACTCATGACTACTATGTAATAGTTAGGTAGTCGTTTTCAATTTTATTTTTTTTACTATAGGTTAGCTTAAGTAATATAGAATCTTTCTATCGTGCCAAGCCTGACGCACTGGCAAGCGTGCCGCACCAAGGTATGGAGGACTGAAGCACTTCTCAAGTGTGCCACGTCTCTATTGCAAGCCTGGTGCACTAGCAAGTGCACCGCGCCAAGGCATGGCGGAATGAGGCACTTCTCAGGCGCGCTGACTGGCGGTCGCGCCTCTTACGCGCCTACACACAGTTTTTTGAAATTCTGGATTTGACCCAGAATTTACCCGACCCACCCTTCCTGAAAAACCCCACCTACCGTATTTATCCCCTATACATATGACCCCAACTCCCCATAACCTCCCAATTCTCTTCTTCTTCTTCCCCAAACTCTTTCCTTTTCCCATTAACAACCCCGACCACACCCATTAATCACCCACTATCTCCCTCACTCCCTAGAAATTCCTTTGTTACCATTTTCTTTCTCTCATCTTCTTATTTTTTTCTCTCCTCTTCCTTCTCAAATCCCATTTTTCTCTTACCCCCAAAAACCCCATCCGCCCCCTCTCACTTTTCACTTTTCTTCTTCTTTTTCTGTGATTTGTAAGTTGAGATGGCCTTGAAAACAAAAAATGTGACTGTTTCAAAGCAAAGTCGAAAAGGTGAAGCATCTGGGTCTGCTAGTGATCAGGTTTCGATTCAAAAATTCGGTAAGAAAGTTGTTGAGAGGTATGGCTAGGAGTGGTTTGAATGTCAGAGGGAAGCAAAATACACGGGTGATGTTTACGACAACGAGGTATGATTACAATCTCAATTTCTGCCAATATATCGCACTATCAATGAATTGGGTCTATAAGATATTTATGAAAACCCCAGAGATTGTAATTTGATTTTGTGCTCAAATTTTATGCTAACTGGTTGACTGAGATTAAGTATAAGACTGTACCGGTGAGGTGGAAGGATGTTCGCTTTTCTACCCAGATTTTGAATGAAGTGTTAGGGACCCCACATTGTAATACTGATTTGTTTAACGAATTGAAGGATAAACCCCCATATAGGGCTATCCATCACACTCTATGTGGGGTTGAGCCTAGCGCTAAGTGGGAGAAAATTAAAGATACGAGGAGGTATTACACCCTTCACTTTGCAAACTTAAATCAAGTTGCTCATGTCTGGTCGAAAATAGTACGTAGCGTCTTACTTCTCTCTAAACACTTGACTGACGTAATCCGGGATAGGGTGGTGTTAGTATATATGTTGATGAAGGGGATGCCAATTAATGTGGGGCGATTTTGTGCCAAAATATGATGAAATTTAGGAATAACTTGCAGTGGCGATTTATTTTTTTTTGGGGGGGGGGGGTCAATCACCCGGTTTTTGTGGAGTCATGACATAGAAGAAGAGGAGTTAGACATGATTGTTGAGAGGCATCCGAATTTGACTGGTAAGTTAGTGGATGTCACGCGTACAAAGGCGTTTGACACCTCTCATGGGCCTGTTTTGTCTTCTCCAAATAGGCAACTCCGGGATTATAATGTGATGGTCCACATGTTTGGGATGGCTGAGTTACAGTTACACATTGGGGGATGCACAGTTACTGATGATGAGATGTAGACTCTGACGGAGCGCTATCCCTCGATCGATAGTGTTGCATATGTTTGTAATAATGGCCCGACATTTTCTAAGCTGGTGGATGATGATGAGCCTACTGCTGATGAGGACATGGATGACGAGGAGGATGATGCCGATGGTGATGAGGTGAATGTCTTAATGGTGTTCGATCGAGGCGACGACGAGGCCTAGAGGCTTCAGGGATTACTCCTACCTTTTAATTTGCTTTACTTGTACACTGAGGACAATGTTTATTTTTAAGTGTGGGGTGGGGGTATATTTTAGATTATATAGTTGTTTACCGCTTTATCGAGTCGATTTGAGCACTGCTCCTATGTTGATAGGTAAGCCTGTCATCAGCGCATACACTAAGAAAATTCAGTCCCGTGTCACCTCAAGAAAGTGCAACCCCAATACCAAGCAATTCATGAAAATCTTCAACTACACTCGTGCCTCTCTATTCATGTGGGAATAAGGGTTAAACTGATGATAGTCACAATGCCTATGCCGAATCCATTTGGCTGTGGATTGAGCCTCACACAGAGTATGCCAAATTTATAGATACGGAGGACTGATGTTGATCCCCTTGAGGACATTGGAAGGGGCATCAACGTTCCCTAATAGTTGTTTTAACACTGTCGAATTGAAAGGAACCTCCACACCCCGCAGTGTGACATAATGAGAATGTGAATCAGTCTTCCACTTGGCATAGAATTCCCGAACTACGCTGACATTGCACTCAGAAGGCTCTTGAAAGATGAAACCCATGTGCAGCTCGAGGAGGCGACGCCTAATGTGCGGAAATTCCCTATCCAAATTTTCATCCTCAAGGACCACATGGAGAAATATTTGGCTTCTTTGTGGGACTTGTACCACTTCTTGCCCTCTGGGATGATAGCCTTGGCCACATACCGCTGAGTTTGACTCCTTGGGACTGAGGGTGCCGGGGAAATCTAGTGTCAGTCCTAACTCTCATGCGGCTACTAGACGCCATCGCCCTGACCTTTGTGATTTTGAAATAACAACCTGCAAAGAGACATACGACATATCAGTCAAGGAGATTCAATAATGAAAATGCAACCCCACACTTACGCTCGAGCATGACGTCACAACAGAAGGTACTCAAACTTCCCAAATTTGATTATAGCATACAAATCACAACATTGTCCCTCCTCAAACATCCAAACCCAAAGCCTAGTGGTTTTACTCATGAATTCGAACCACAACTAAAACAACTAGTTAACAACGTCCCTCAACCTCCCACATTAAATCAAATGAGTTTTTAACACCAAATTCATATACCCAAGTGATTAAAAAGTGTACGGCTACATCCTTTAAAACCTTTAATCTAGGTTTCTGCACTTGTAATAAAAAAGTTAGGTAAAAAATTGTTGAACATTCGACCTATGAAGCCTATTCTAAACAAGAAATCACTCAAACCCATATCCATCAAAAACAAAAAACTACAACATCTTGAATCTTCTTTAATTACGTCACAAAAATAGAAGAAGAGGGCAAGAACGTACCTTAAGTAGTAAAAACAAGGAAGAATTGAGAAACTTGAAGGAATTTCTTCAATCTTCGCAACACAAACTTGATTTATGGAGAGGGAAGGGTTGAAATAGGGAGAAAATCGCACCAATTTGTGATGAAAATGAAGTAAAAACGTCAATATTAGGGGTTAAAAGGGGATGGGGGTCGAGTTATTACCCAATTAGCTGAGTAAAACCCAACTTTTAAAATATCCAGTTTCGAAAACCTACTAGGTCCGCGACGCGAGCTGTCACGGACTAACTTTGTGAAATTTTGACTTGATGCGACGGAAGAATTGATGAAGCGGGGGATCATATTCGTGACGCGGTGAGGTCGTGAACTCTCCTGGAATTTCGCCTTTAAAATTAATTCCTTTGGAACAGGCCTGTGACGCGGAGGTGTCGCGGACTTGCCTTTGACATTTTTATAATTTTTTTGTTATATGGGCACTAGCACTTGTGCGAGCATGTCCGCGACGCGGTGAGGTCGTGAACACCACTGGTTGCCCATCAATTCCTTCTAAAGAAAATACATACACACACACACACACACACACACACATATATATATATATATATATATATATATATATATATATATATATATATATATATATATTATGAAAAGTGAAATAACCCATAACTATCAGTAGACTAAACTACCCTATTAAAACAAAATACAATGCAAAAAGTTTTGGAAACACCACGCCTCGGGTTGCCACCTAAATAACGCCTGATTTAACGTCGCGACTTTCTCTAATTCATTGCTCAACTCCAGATTTTCTACTTCTCGATTAAAGTCTTAGACAAAATAATGTTTCACCCTTTGCCCATTCACAATGAACGTGGATTGCTTCCCTTCATTTCGTAACTCGACAGCGCCATGGCCGGTCATATAAACCACCTCAAACGGTCCACTCCATTTCAACTTCAACTTACCTGAAAACAACCTTAACCGAGAGTTGAACAATAATACCTTTTTCCTGGGCTCGAAAAGTCGAGACACAATGTGCTTGTCATGCAATCGTTTGATCTTCTCCTTGTAGAGCTTGCCATTTTCATAGGCATAAATTCAGAATTCTTTCAACTCATGTAAGTGTTTCATCCTTTTCTTGCTGGCGAGTTCAGGATCCAGGTTTAACTTCTTCATTACCTAGTAAGTCTGATGTTCTAGTTCAACTAGAAGGTGAAACGCTTTACCAAACACCAAATGACAGGGAAAAGTACCGATTGGTGTCTTGTAAGCGGTTATATATGCCCATAATGCATCATCAAGCTTCATTGCCCAATCCTCTGGTTGGGCATTCAGCAGTTTTTATTGAATCGACTTAACTTTCCGATTTGACTCTTCTACCTGACCACTGGTTTGAGAGTGGTACGTTGAATCTACCTTGTGCTAAAATGATCTTCACCAATTCATTTATGAAATGTGTCCCTCCTTCACTAATTATTGCTCTTGGAGTTCCAAAACGAGTGAAGATGTGCCTCTTGGGAACTTCAATACCACCTTTGCACATTCATTTGCAATGACACTGCCTCGACCCACATTTACACATAATCCACAGCCACAAGTATGTACTAATATCCATTAGAT
This sequence comes from Solanum chmielewskii, assembly GCA_027704785.1. Taxonomy (NCBI): domain Eukaryota; kingdom Viridiplantae; phylum Streptophyta; class Magnoliopsida; order Solanales; family Solanaceae; genus Solanum; species Solanum chmielewskii. The sequence goes on along the minus strand of JAKWIX010000326.1, from coordinate 55,073,285 downwards.
GGCGGGAATGGCCCCATGAAGTCGATGCCCCAAACGTCAAATATTTCAACCTCCAGAATGTTATGCAAAGACATCTCATGTCATCTGGAAATAGGCCTCATCCTTTGGCATTGATCACAACTTTTTACATAACCTGCAATGTCCCTAAACAAGGTTGGCAATAAAAATCCTGATTGCAGCACCTTATGTGCGGTGCGCTCACCTCCGTGATGACCTTCATATGCAGACGAGTGGCAATCATCCATCACTTGTCTCATCTCAGAATCAGGCGCACACATTCTCATCATTTTGTACGGTCCTTGCGTGAATAAATACGACTCATCCCATATATAGAACCGAGCATCGTGGATAAGCTTCTTCCTTTGATGTGAGGTTGCACCTGGTGGAAGCAAACCTCTAACCAAATAATTTACGATGTTAGCATACCATGGTAGTTCGGTCACCTCTATCACCAATAGTTGCTCATTGGAGAATTCCTCCCTAGTCTTCCCTTGATCTCCCACATGTGATGAACTCTCCAACCTGGATAAGTGGTACGCAATCTAATTTTCAGAACCACTTCGATCTTTGATCTCGATGTCGAACTCTTGCAAAAATAGAATCTACCTGATTAACCGGACTTTACATCCTTCTTGTTAAACAAGTACCTGATAGTTACATGGTCAATATAAACAACAACTTTCGTACCTAACAAGCAAGATATGAACTTGTCAAAAGCATAGACCAAGGCTAACATTTCTTTTTTGGTTACAGTGTAATTAGCTTGGGTTGCATCAAGCGTTTTGCTTGCATAATATATTGAGTGGAACACCTTCTCTTTTGTTTGCTCCAAACCGCTCCCACAACCACAACACTAGCAATACACATTAGCTCAAAAGGAAGCTCCCAATTTGGGGAAGTTAATATTGGAGCTTCTATGAGCTTGTTCTTCAAAACCGCGAAAGCTTGCATACAATTCTCATGTAATAATAATTTCATCTCCTTCTCTAGGAGATTGCACATGATCCTTGCAATCTTGGAAAAATCTTTGATTGTAGAACTCGCCATGACCTAAAAAACTCTGCACCCCTTTCACAGAAATGAGAGGGGAAAGCTTTTGAATTACTTCAATTTTGGCACGATCAACTTCCAACCCTCTCTTTGACACCTTATGGCCCAACACAATCCCTTCCTTCACTAGAAAATGACATTTTTCTTAGCTTAAGACAAGATTAGCTTCTTCCATCTAGCTAACACCCTATCTAAATTCTCCAAGCACCTGTTGGTGTGAGGTCAAAATACATATTTTTAATCATTATTTGTCTCACATTTATTATTTATATATATCTTTTTTTAGCATGAATTTTATGAATTGTGCTAAATAGTATATTTCATTTGTAGGACTGAATTGGTGTGAAGATGAAGAAAATCGAAGCTAAAATGAATTAAATATAGAAGGTTGAAGAAGGAAATCAAGCAGATAGCTTAATGGATTAAATTAAATATAATATTGAATACATATGAAAGTGCAGCAAAAAGAAGTTGAATTGAAATTGGCATATCTGCCACGTGTCACAAAGTGAATGCACCAACCAGGGAATTCAATTCCGTTTGGTTTTGGACTCCTAATTTAATTTGGACTCAATCATTTTATTTAGGATTTTCTTTATCTATAAATAGTCTATAATAATAATTATGAAGGGGGACGATACATTGTAGAAAAGTAGCTTTTGATTTAGGATTTTTTTCTCTTTTCTTTAATTTACATCCTTTCTTTGAATGATGGGTTGTAATTGCTCTATGTCTATGTGGAGTTAAATTTTTTGTTCTTGGATAATATTTACTTACAATATGATTATTTAGTGATTTTAATTTAACATGATTTGTTTATCACATTAGTTATTCTTATATTCTTGTGATTATTATTTTGATGCTTGATCAACATTGAAATAAACATTTTGTCCAAATTGAACTCGAGAGAGGAATGAGATGATAGAACGTGGAATATAAGGAGCTTGTTTAACTCTAAATAGCTAGGGTTGATTCATTTCTAGGATAGAGATATACCTAAAAACCTTGCGTGGGTCACCATACAAGAAGATAACTTAATGCTTGGTATTAATCATTATATCCCCTCTCAACGATGTAGTTAGTGTGTTATTTATCGTAGGCAATTAGAGATTGAGAGACCATGATCATACATCTAACCCTGTCAATAACTAGATAATCAAATGAGTTGATGAAATTGATGCTAAACATGATTGTTAGTAAATTATAATCCTAGATCGATTCATTTATTGATTGTGTAAAAAAAAATTTTCTTACTTAGTGTATTTTTAGTTATTTTTAATTTTAGTTTATTTTATATATTCATCTTTTGAAATCCCCCCCTTAAGTAAATAACTAGAATTAGTATAATTTAGTAAATAGTTAATCGACAAGTCCTTTAGGTTTGATAATCTGGTTCTGTTAAGAGCCACTATATTACTTGCGCGACTAAATACACTTGCGTGTCCAATTGAAAGCAACACCTGTCAAAAGAATCCTCAAATGCTGAGAAACCATCCATGAATATCTCCAAAAAATCTTCAACCATATCATGAAAGGTGCTCGGGGCATTGCATAACCCAAATGACATTCTCTTGAAGGCATATGTGCCATACGCGCAAGTGAAAGTGGTTTTCTCCTGGTCCTCTGATGCAATCACAATTTGGTTGTATCCTGAATAGCCATCCAAAAAGCAATAGTATTCTTGTCCAGCCAACCGGTCGAACATCTAGTCAATAAAAGGAATCGGGTAATGATCCTTTCTGATGGCTTCATTCAATTTCCTGTAACCCATGCATATTCGATATCCTGTGACTAACCTGGTTGGAATCAACTCATTTTTCTCATTAGCAATCACCATAATTTCCCTTCTTAGGTACACGTTGCACTAGACTAACCCATTTTCTATTTGAAATAGGGTAGACAATACCCGCATCTAGCCATTTGATCACCTCCTTGCGCACCCCATCTTTCATCACTGGGTTGCATAATTGACTTGTGCCCTTCCTCCATGAATATCCTGTGCCTGCATAAGGCTGGGCTGATGCCATGTATGTCATCCATCTGCTAGACTATCACCTTTTTCCTCTTCCTTAATATTTTCAATGATGCTTAAACCTGCATTTCAGACAAAGCAGAATAAAGGATTACATGTAATGATTCATTGGCACCTAAAAATGCATACCTGAGGTGAGAAGGGAGAGACTTTAGTTCTAGTTTTGGTGCTTCCTCAATCAAAGGTTTAGGAGGCGGTCCCAAGACTCTATTCAATGGTTCCACAAACTTGCGAAACATACTCACATTCGGGCATTTAGTGTGTTAGACATCTCTTGAGCTTCAACATCTCCCTCATTATATTGCCCAATAAACACTTTTTCTGGAAGTTCCTTGGATTCGACAAATTTGGTTGTCACTTGCTCATCAATCTCTGTGATTATAGACAACTCCTTATATATAGCAGATAACTTTGTTGCTTTGTAAATATCAAACACCTTAACCTTGTCATGAGCTCTCATTGTGAGTCTACCGGCTGCCACATCAATTAATGCGCCTCCCGTTGCTAGGAATAGCCGTCCCATGATAAATGGGACCTGAGGATTAGGCTCAAAATCCAAAATGACAAAGTCCAGGGGGAAAATTAGAGTTCCCACCTGAACCAAGACATCTTCGATAACACCCTCTGGCCTTGACACCGAATGATAAGCTGATTGTAACGTAATGGTCATGGTTTTGGGCCTTCCTAGTCCCAATTTGAGAAACATGAAAGTAGGCATAAAATTGATACTTGCTCCCAAACCGCACAAGCCTCTTGCCTCCACACATTTGCCAATTTATATCTGGACAATTTACTCCCCGAATCTTTCAACTTGGTTAGGAGTTTGTTCTGGATTTTAAAACTGCACTCTTTATTGAGTGTCACTATTGCATACTCAGCCAATCGACTCTTGTTGACCACCACATCTTTCACATATTTTTGTATACTTGGGCATGCCCTGCAACATATTGATCAAAGGAAAGTTAACATGTACTTGCTTGAATAATTCAATGAACTTACTGAAACGTTCCTCCTTCTTTTGCTTTTTGAATTATTACGGAAAGGAGGAGGTGGTTTTGCTTTTGGTTCCTTATTCACCCTTTGTTCACTTAATTTTGCTTCCTCTACATGTTTTCCTCTTTCTTCAATGATTTTTGCCTTTGATGACAACTCCTCCAATGGACGTCCACTCCGAGTGATCTCAATATTTATTTGTTTTGAATTTGGGTCAGTATTTTCTGGTAAACTTCCTTGTGGTTGGGAGTTTTGGGCACTAGCAAACTGCCCAAACTATTTCTCTAAATTTTGCATTGCCAATTGATTATTTCGGACATCTGCCGCCAATTTAGCTTGATCCTCCATGATTTGTTTGAGCATGTCTTCCACACTCATATCCCTTTGCTTGGCGGCCTGTTGATTACCAGGATTTTGTTGTTTCTTAGGCTAGGCTGATAGTACTATTGTCCACTATGTGTGATATGTATTGGTTCTGACCTTGATGTTGGTTCTGATTACCACCCCAAGAAAAATTTGGGCGATTTTGCCAGCTTGAGCTGTAGGTATTTTCATAGCTTTAATTACTTCCTCCTAGCTAAGCATTACCTACAAAATAAACAGATTCTGGTTTGCTCCACATACCTCGGCATTGTGATCTCCACCTTCACATACTTCACACCAAGCTTGTGGTTGATAAACCATATTAATTTGGTCTTATCGTTGTCCTAGTGATATGTTGCTGAACTGAGTGTCATCATGTTCTTCATTGATGCAATATGAATGGACAAAGTTGTGACTACATCCATCTCCAAAACTCCGGCAGTCTTCTGTACGACCGGTTTCATTCCGCCACTACTCCACTCAGGGTTACATTGTGAAATTCGATTAAGCAATGTAAACAACTCAGCATATGTCTTCTCCAAAGCTTGTCCACCTGTAGCAGAATCAAGTAAAATTTTTGTATTGGGTTCCAACCTCTAAATGAAGGTGTAGACCAGCACTTCGTTAACTTGATAATGATGTGGGAAACTTAACAGTAGGGACTTAAGCCTATCCCAAGCTTGGTACAAATTTTCCACTCCTTCCTGTCGGAACCTTAATATGTCGCTTCTTAGCTTTGATGTTTTACCGGATGGAAAAAACCAAATAAAATTTTTCCGAGCAAAATCATCCCAAGTTGTTAAAGAATTTGCGAGCTCAGAGATTAACCATCTTTTTGCTTCCCCAAGCAGAGAAAAGGGAAAAAATGTGAGCCACACATAATCAGAATTCACTTTCGCTGGAGTGTATGTGTTACTGATCTCGAGAAAATTCTGTATATGTACTCATGGATCTTCATGAGATAGACCAGTGAACTGCTCACTTGTGTGCAATAATCGCATCATGTTCTGCTTCAATTCAAACCTCCCACCCGGCGCGGTCTTCTGAATACTTGAAGTAACATTGGTGGCATGTGGGATTGCCACATCCCTCACTTTCATTTATGCCATCACCACCGGTGGTTCTTGGCCTTCCATCTCTCGTGGGTTTTCAATTTCCCTGACCACACGAGGACTGCGACGGTTCCGCCTTCTTCGGTAATGAACAAATCTCTCCGGTTCAGATAGAGGCTTTACCAAATCCTGATCGTTTTCCAGTGCGAAAACCTAACACAACTTGCAAAAATGAGGAGTCAAGATCAAGTTGTTAACACTTGTAGAAATAATTTAGACACTCAGAAAATAATTATATCTGCCAATTTAGAAGTCCCCGGCAGCAGTGTTAAAAACTTGTTGCGTCCAAAAAGCGCATGCAAGTGCACATGGTCACTCAAGTAGTAAAGATAGACTCTTTCGAGCCAAGTGTTCGTACCTAAAAGACTTCAAATCAACAAATAACAATTTGCAATGACTACCTAAATTTACTCAAGTGTCAATTAAATTAACAAAATTTGTTTAAACTACTACTTTAACACTAGCAAGTTTTTGTTAGTAAAGTGGAAAAAAAAAAGACATCGAGCCAAGAATTACCCAACTACTAATGAAAAGAAAGAGAAAATTTAGAGGTAGAAGAAGATGTTAAGAATAAATTATATTCCTATTCTAGGAGAAGATGAAAGCAACTCCTCCCTGTGTAAAAATTTAGCGATGACAATATACTAAACATATCCTATAGTTATGATATTTGCAAATGATCAAATCCTTGTGGATGCGAGTGCAATTTGTACATGCAAAAATCATACCATAAATATTATTACTAGTAATAATAAAGAAACGTTCTTTGATATGATAGATCATATTGAAAATTCTGATTTTAAGAAAAAAAAAATTTAGTTGAATTAGATATGTAATTCTTGATAAACAATCTAATAACCGAACTATTAAATCTTTCAATTTGATATATCTATTAAATATATTTAAAAAACGAAAATTTGCAACAGCACTACAAAATATCCAAACAGAATTATTAAATGTAAAAGATGAAATAAACGATATTAGACAAAAATTTAAAATTTTAGAAGTCAAATCAATTACTATAAAATATTAAATAGTCTACCATCTAATCAAGAACCAAAATTCTATAAAACATCTAAAAATATACCAATAGAAGCAAAATCTCTTGAGGAACTTCTATCAAAAATAGGAATTAGTACAATGATGATCGTAAAAGCAAGGTTACCACATATCTACTACATTAATTATAAATAGAAAAAAATGTCATCCATAAAATTATATTATTTGATACTGGTGCAGAGCCAAATTTTATTATTAAAAATTAATTCCTAATAAGTATCTAGATGTTTGTCCAACCTATGCCTAGCCCTACAAATATAGGCATCTTGGTAGAGTGATACAATTGACATGTATGCTTATTTTAGATACATATTTTGTTTTCATTTTATATGTTCTATATTAAATAGTTTGTGTAAAATTTATTAGAAAAGTTTAATTTATATATATATATATATATATATTATTATTATTATTATTATTATTATTATTATTATTAAATAAATGAAAAAATTGTTACAAGAAAATTAAAATTAGGAAAGTAAATGTAATATTGTGAATCATGTAAAATGTTAGTGTTGACTATAGGAAAGTTTTTAAAATTATTTCTTTAAATATATTTTTAATTAGACCAGTTTAATATACATGTTTTTGTTTGTGCGTCTTCCGTCGATCAATATGTAATATTTATATAACAAAATTATTAAAAAGTAACAATCAACATTAAAATAATTATTATACTCATCTAAATATTAAGAATTACATATAGAAAGGTTACAAAGCTATTTAACTAATTAAATGTGAACCTCTTTCTTAAATATTTTTAAATAATTAATTGGTTTATTTATTTACCATGGTTTAAGTAATTTCATTTTACAGTCTTAAATATTAGATATTCTAATGTAGTTTAAATAAGGAAAGATGTAAGAAATAAAATTTTAGTCAATTTACAGTACTAAATATTAGGATAGAACCGACTAGAGAAGAATATTAAGATAATAATTAAATAACAATTATTAGAGAAGAATAGTAAATACTTATTTTGTCTATTGTAGAGTCTTTTAATAAAGGGCGAAAATTCATTCAACGTTTATAAATATCTTCATATTTTTAAAATAATACTAGTTAAGTATACATGTTTTGCACATATATGCCGCGTAAACAAAAAAAACTATATAAAAAATAAATAAAATTATTTAAGAATAGCAATTGACTTTAACATAAATATTGTATCTATCTAAAATATAATGATTTCATATAGAAAGATTACAAAGTTATTTTTTAAAAAATAAAACCTCTTACTTTAATACTTTTTCTAAAAATAATTGTTTACTATAATTTAAATGATATTTATATAAAGAAAACATATTGATTTTGAAGTTGGAAGAATTAAAGACTTTTGATATAGTTTAAATAAAGGAGGATTTAATAAGTAGATTTAGTCAATCTAAAGTAATAAATATTATGAGCATACATATCATAAACGAACAGAGATTTATCATTACAGCTTTAATTAATTTTAAAGCTTAAATATTAAGAAAATAATTTATTGGTAATTATTTGTAAAAAAATAGCAGATAATAATTTTGTCTATTAATTTTTTTTAATGAATGACAAAAATTCAATCACATTTCTAAAGAATCTTTATGATTTCAAGTTGTTTGTGTGTATAATATAAATTAAAAAGTATATAGAATTAATAAAAATAATAATTACCTTAGGATAAAAATAATATATTTCTTAAAAATGATGAACCACATATTGTTATATAACTTCTGAAGATGCCAAGTGATGAATTTATGTTTTCTTTTGTCATTTTGATTGCTTTATCATTATTAAAATTTTATTTTATTATAATACATATATATTATCAACTTATTACTGTATTAAAGTATCTATTTACCAATCAGATGATGACTCTTATGATTTTTTTTATTTTTTAAAAACTATTTTTTAATATTTTTTCAAATATGTTTTTTATATTTTTTCTTGTGACTCAGATAAAATATCTCAACCTTCTAACGTCAGCGGTACGACGTCAAAATAATAAATAACGTTAAAATTTGTGTAGAAACTTCCCATATGGGTCCCACCATTATTTAAATAAATGATAGTAAAGTACAAGTACTTTCGCCAATAAATAATATTCCACCCATTTTCATTTGTGGTATCGTTTAGCTTGATATCATATTTTAAAAAAATAATCGATGAGAATTTTGATAGACTAAATAAATATTTTTAATTAAGAGATTTTAGGTTTGGACTCTTTTGGATACGCAGTTACTTTTATTAGGGAGCGCTTAACCCCCTTCTGCTGCAAATTCAAATTTAATTAAACTCTAATTTGGATACGAATACTAAAAGAGAAATTAAAAAATAGTGTAAGATAATTTATATTTTTATGACTGTAAATTATTTAATTAAAAGAGAAATTTAAAAAATTAAATTATTTTTAATTATAAAGATAATATTCTTTGAGACGAATTAAAAAAAAAAAGGTACCACTTTAAATAAATAGGATGGTGAAAGTGGACTCTTTCTTTTGTGGTGTCTCTTTTAGTTGTTCATAATTTTAGAAAAAATATAGTTTTAATTACAAATAATTAAAAAATAAATTTATCGCATTGACAACAATTATTATTTTATTTAGATAGAAATATTAAAAACACCTCTAAACTTGACACTAATTATTAATTTCTTCCTCAAATTATTGATAGCCTTAAAATTGACATATTTGATCTACCACATTACATAGTAAATAGTTTCAAGCTTTTACAGAAGCATGAAACTCTTATCCTCGTTTGGATGTTTGTTACCATTATATTGTATTATATACTAATAACATGCTTGTTTTGATTGTTACTTAAATTATATTGTGTTGTATTATTTAAATCTATCGTTAGGTAACAATAGAAAGTCTCATTTTACGTAACGATTGATTTTGGGTGATCATCTCGTCACCTTAATATATTATTCTCATTTTATTTTTACTTATTATAGTACATTTTCGTAGTAGCTCGGCCTCATACTTTATTTTTCTTACAATTTTATTATTTAAATTGTTGAAATATGATATTATATAACGACAAAAAATGATACAAACATCACATTTAATATGCAATATAATAAGACACATTGAAAAGCAATACGTAACAATCATGTGAACAACATATTAATAAAGACTTGAAAAATTTCAAATAAATTAAATTAAAAAATTAAAAATATATTATTTAAGAATATTTCAATGCATTTTTCACTGTGATTGTGCTTATGGCGAAAGAATCGGTAAGAGCATATCGTAAATTACCTGGTTTGTGACTCAACCAACCAAAAGACTCAACGCAGATAAACTATAGAGAGACTAGAAAGGAGTGAGAATGAGCAAAAAGCTCCATAATTCAATTTCTCATTCTCTTCCAATTTTCTGTATATTAGGGTTTCAATTACTTTCAATTTTCAATTTATCATCATTATTCATCCATCTCCTTATTCACCTCTGACACAGGATTTTTTCTCTAAAACAAACCCTAGTGTTGTGGGTTTTTTTAAAAAAAAATTCTTGGTCGAAGAAAAGTATGTAAGATTTTGGGGGATTTCAAGGAATTCTGAGAATTTCGGTTACGAATGCAATGATGGATGATTCGGAGAGAGTGGTATTTGATATAAGTTCAGATGAAGAGGTGGGTTTTGTGAAAAACAGAGGTGGCGATGGTGGCGGCGGCGGCGGCGGCGGTGGTGGTGGAAGAGGGAGCGATGACTATGACTGGATAACGGAACTTTTGGGTGAAGGAGGGGATGGACGCAGCAAAGATGATTCTGATGATGTTGTAGTGGTGGGGGAAGTTATTGTGAATCCAAAACAAAATTTGAAGTTGATAACCAATGCTGACGATGATGATGATGATTGTGTGGTTTTGGAGGAAGACCCTGATAAGCCTGTTGAAGTTGAGAATGATAGAGGTGATGATTCCGATGAATTGCTTGTTGTAAGCGAAAAGGGTCAGGTACTGAGTTTTGCAAGATCACACCTTTATTATTTTTTTTATTGTCAGAGATAACACCTTTTTTAATATTTACCCAATTGATCTAGTGTCTGTTTTGTTTGCTTCAATAAGTGTCTTGATTTGTGCTCGAAAGTTTTAAGTTAGTAGTGTAAAAAGACCTAGCAAAATGGCAAAGGGAATGAATATACAAAAGAATAGAGGAAAGATTATGAACATGTGGAGTTTTAGAAGATGATAGTCTCTGCTCATTTCTCTTCAAATAGTTTATGAATTCACTATTAGATTTCTTGGCAGGATCTTCTAACATTTGCTGGTATCTTGTTATGGTGATATCAAACAATCATCTGTTATTTTAATTCTGTGAATTACAGGAAAAAAATTTCTTCATCTAAAACCCCATTGAAGCTCCCTAGGTTTTATACACATAAAGATCTTAGGGTAGTTAGTTGGGAACAAATTATCCCGGGATCATTTATCCCATGATTGATCCCACCTTCAATGTGGGATAAAAGTAACACTACAATCCCGAGTAAGTTATCTCACGAGTTTATCCCAACCAGAATAGGATAAACTCATCCTAAATTAAATCTTGGGATTTGTTAATACTTATCCCTCCTGCCAAACAAGCCCTTAATCTAGAAATTACCAATAATAAAATAAGAAGGATTTTAAACAAGAAACCTCCTTCTACATGTCATCAAAAAGTACTATCGAAGGTGGAAAGGTGGAAATTTGGTAATCTGAAACACTGCTTGTGCTTTCCACTCATTTCTTCGGTATCATACATCTGTGTGGTTTTTTCTCTCACAAAGACGGTAAAGTGAGAAGCATAAGGGACCTGAGTGTCATGTCTGTGTACTGTGTGTGTGGTGGTGGTGATATGTAGAGAGTGTGGCATGAGAAGTTGAGTCTTAAGTTTGGAGAAAAAAGCAAAACTATAAAGGTCCAATGGAGAGTGCCATGCTAGGTAGGAAGAGAGACCCTTCACTGTGTTAGTTATCACATGACTTATCTCCTTAGCTACACCTACAATTGTATTTCTTTTTTAGTACAAATTCGAAAGGTCCTTTGGTTTTTCATTTAGGTCTTCACATCCTCCAGCCAAGTGTATCTTATAATAGTCCTTTTTTATAAGAGTGATGACTGGACCACTTTGTAGTTTGTGCGCACCTCAACTAATTCCATTGTGTAACTGTTACTTTTCACTAGCATAGGTACTCCGTCCACCAAGCTTGGATAGACGGGAAGATATCACCTAGTGTTTTTTGCCGTAAACTTGAGACCTTGTTGTATTTTTTTTCCTTTTTACGGATAGTGAACAAAAAAATGGTGGAACTTTGGTAATCTGAAGTCTACCTGTTGCGTTCCACCAATTTCTTCTGTATGATACATCTGTGTCATTCTTTCTCTATGTTTTAGTTGGGCTCAATGTCAAAATTGAAAATTGCTTTTGCACCGCTATTCACTTTTGTTCAAGAATAATATTTATTTGCATGAAACCCGAAATCACATGTCAAACTAGTATGCATTCTCGAGTTATAGACAATTAGTGGCGAAAAAGATCTTCCCGTGTAGATTTTTGTTTTTCAAATTCAGCCACATTGGGTATGGGCTTTCCACACTTCCCCTCTTTTATGGAAGTGTCAGGCTGTCTTTATGATTATCTATATTATCTAACTAGTGGTATCATATTAATAGGCGTAGAGGTGTTCTTTATGTGTCTCCTTAATCTTATTCTTTGTTGCTTCAGTGTGTTTGTGTTGATTCAGACTCAAAATATGTTTCTTCATGGTCATTAGGCACTGGTCATTCTCTAGGTTGTTACACTACTAGATTCTCTCTCTCTTGAACCTTTTCTCAAGTCAGAGCATGCCCTTCATGTTGGGGTAAGTTTCTTTTTTCTTAGTCACTGTCACACCACCTCTGCTTGATTTGTTAGACGCAGTACCTTATTAGGCATAGCTCAAGTGAGATGCATCTTTTATTTATATTGGTTAAGGCTTTTCCCTCAAAATCCATATCTTTACAATGTGGCAATAGGGTTATGGTTAAATGATTAGCCAATATGAATCTTTCTAGTTGGTTGCTTTTGTATTCTTACAAGCAATCAGGGATTAGTATGGTTGCTAATTTGATTTTTTTTCTTGAATTTTCTGGTCGTAGTTTTGTTGTAAATAGACAAGAGGATTTGGAGGTTGTAGAGTAGATTAGCCGCTAGCTGAGTGTTCTCTTGCTTTTCTGAGGGATAGGCTTGGTGGTAGTACTTGTACCTACTTTCTTACATTTATTACTAGCACTATCCTACGCAGGGGCCATCCTGAGCATTGTAATAGTTTTCTCGCTTGCGTGAGTTTGCTTTTATGTATTCCCCTTTACGTAAGAACCTATATTTGCCCCGGTGTGGGCCTGTTGCTTTATGCATTTTCCTTTCCCTAAATGTGCCCCCTAATTCATTTCGCTTTGTATACTCCTTGAAGGAGCGTTTGGATTAGATATATGAAGCTTATATTTTTGGGGGAATAGAATGGTCTAAATATGACGCATACGTCTTTCAAACCCCTAGGCTGGAGCCTCCCCTTGACAAAAAAAGACGTCACATTACCTGCTTAGGACGCGCTATATAACTATTTATGTGCTACGTGTTATAACTGCTTTGTGTGATTGTATTGCTTTGTTCAGGAAGGGCTAATCCATTCCTTTTCAAAAATATCAAGTCACTATTAAATCTGTGTCCAAATACTCTCCAAATCTTGAGTTTCCCAAGAAAAATCCAAACCTTTCACTCTTCAAATTCTAAATCATATTCTCTCATCTCAGAATACGATGAACTTGCCACCCTCAAATATGGAAAGAGCTTTGAGCTTACAAAATACAACTGCTCCTGTGGAAAATAACATATGTACTCTTTTTGAAGTCCAGAATACCAAAGGAAAACATGTTTAATTGTTCTAGCAATGAGTTTATCCTTCTCTGACTCATATCATAAAAACATGTATCTAGACTCTAGGATGAAGGAGAGAAAAAGGGACCTAATCCTGTATGGCTAAAGAAGACATTCGGTTGATTATTGCTGTAAGAACCTTATTTACTTGAAATTAGAACATTTGATGAAATAGTAGTGTGGTTGTTACAATCAAGTGATCGTTTGTGTGCTCTGCTATCTATTTTGTTGTGGATTATGGCGGAAGTTGGAATTAAGCATTTCTCAAGAAGTATTTTATTTTAGCAAAAGTAGACATGGGTAAAGGTTACAATGTACTGAAAGTTTATACTGCTAGTAACCTGACCAGACCTCATTCATTTATATGAACAAGTTCAAATAGATACACATGATTATTAGCTCAACTCGGAGAGGATGTATTTTTTTCACCTTCTAGTAGAGACGGGTCGAAAGAAGAGAAGGGATCATCCCCTGAAGTTTGAAAGATCCACATGTTTACGATTATTGGATCAGTGGAGAAGTGGATGTGTTTTCTTCACCTTCAAGTAGACACGACTCAAAAGAAGAGAAGGGGTCATCTACCGAAATGATTATAAGATCAGTGGAGGAGTGAGTATCAGTGGGCAGTGCATGTATTTAAAGATGAACTAGCAGAAAGATAGAAGTGACCTTGTCACTCACGCCTTCATGTCATATCTCGTTTCTATGCAAGATCATATTTATTGCCAAGTCGAACAATAAAAGCCTTGTATAAGTTTATTGATTTTAGGGTTATATGCTTCTGAATCAAAAATCTAGTAGGCATGAGTGGAAGAGTTGGTGAGGCAGGATACAAGAGTTGATTTGATTGTGCCATATAGATGATAGATGACTCCTTAGGAGCTTATTATAATCAACACTAGAAATCATGACGATCTGATCCCTTAAAGGATTTTGATTCTGTTCAGATTACTGTTGCAGCATCAGTTGGCTGCAGTTAAATGGATTCCCTTGAGGGCGAGGTCCTCTATCTCGACAAGAAATTTCTATCATTTATCTTGGAAGCCAGGTCAGAGGTCTCCAGAATGGGGTAGATCAAGCCTCAGTGACTGTGAGCTTTATTTTTCAGAGAGACAAGATAAGAATGGACTGATAAAGTAATATATCACCATGAAAAGTCTATCATGTTGCTTCTTCCATTTATATGTTTGCCAATGACTGCCTAAACGACATAGATGAATTAAACTGCACCTTACATGATCATTATGCTTTTGTGTGTGTGAACATGTCATAATCTTTCTGGTTGAACCCTAGTATTCTTGGATTTTACTACAGAGTCTTGCAATATTCCACCCTTAGTAATGAGGAAATTGATAGTTAACTTACATCATTTAGGGTAATGCCCACTCTTGCCTAACTTCACTTTTCTCTCTCTGCATGTGTCCATGTTGTAAACTATGTTTGTTACAGAAGGTCAAACATTGAAGTTTGGTTGACTTTAACTGCACCAATTCCATGTAATGTTCTCTTAGGAGGGTGAAACTGACTGAGTGATAGGTAGTCTGCCTATCACATTAGCTAGATGGCTGTATGTTAGAGCATTCCATGGAGTTGTGTGATTTGATGGATAAGTTACCCCCCCCCCCCGCCATACAATGTGTGTGTGTGTGTGTATATATATATATTTATTTTTCCTTGGTTCTCATTAGCCTTGTACTACGGAGGACATTTTCGACAATTTAGTAGTGAATTTGTGAAGGTAAGTTTACACCCCTTCCTCCGGTGGGCAATTTATCAATTCTGGAGATGAGTTTACCTGCAGTTTTATCGTAGTAAGATGACCCATATAATTAAGGGAACGATGCATATAGGTAGTATTTATATGTCTATAGACAATAAAGACGACATATGTTAGAAGGGAAAGAAAGATGGGATCCTTACAGTCAAATCATGCTACACCCTTCTGCTCAATCCACATAATGCAACATCAGTTTTGGCCTTGGAGAAAAGTTTGGAAAAGCCATGCCCCTTGCAAAGTTCAAATCTTTATTTGGTTAGTACGCAAAAATGTATGTCTTGCGCAGTGGAATTTGCAAAGAAGAGAAATGCACATTCCTGTAGATGTGCATTATGTGAAGAGCAGCCAGAGGACACTAACCATCTATTTCTGCATTGCAACATAAGTGCTCAATTGTGGGACTCAATTTTTTATCACCTTGGGCCTAAAATGGAAAATGCCTAGAGATGCATAGGATCTTCTACAAATTTGGCACAAGAGGGAGCTGAGTGGGCATAAATTCAAGACTCTGGAATGCATTACCTGCAACAATTTGGTGGGTTATCTGGAGAGAGAGAGAGAGAGAAACACAAGATTATTTTTTTTTGACGACAAGGGAAATCCGCAGCCGCTACCCTTTTTTGGTGCACACTGGGTAAACCCCTGCTCCTATGCAATAGCTCGCAAACCACATAGGAGAGGTAACCCGCACTGGGCAAGCTTGGTGCGACGAGCTCGATCCAGAAGGCAAACCCCTTGCTTTCGCTGGCAAGGGGTTTCGAACTTGATACCTCCAACATGGAAGTCCCAAGCTCAAACCACTGGGCCACCCTGAAGGGTGAGAGAAACTCAAGAATTTATTGAAGACAAAAAGGAGAATGTAATTAGTCTCAAGTCTCGTTGTATTTCCTTTTTATCTTTTTGGGGCAAAACAAATTTACATGATTCTCTGAATCGGCCATGATTGACTTGATTAGTTCTCTAGACAACCTGTGAGAACTCTTTTGACGTATAGCATACTCTTGATGCTTATACTTGTATAAAATTTTACCTTGCAAAAAAATACTCAAGTCATTTGTTACCTAGTCCTATGTCAAGCTTGCTTAACTTGTGGTTGGTAGTGAAATAGCTGCTTTGCAATAATTCTCCTGCATGATCTTTGCACGTGATGGGGGCTAGATTGGTCCACTATGAGCCATGCTCAAAGAAACATTGATGAGTTTTTAATGGTGAATGCACTTAATATCAGTGGCATTGCAATTTTTGTGGAGCAAGAAGTGTTGAATGGAGAATTCCCCTAGTCTGTTATTGTACATTTTCTCACACTAATTTATTACAATGATTATAATTGTCTGGTGTATTTTACGAATCTCACTTGGGAGTTTGAAGGTGGTCTTTTGATGTTGATTTCTTCTGCTTGTCTTCCTTTTTGCAGATTGCCTGCAGAGATTATCCTCATTCACGACATCTTTGTGCTAAATTTCCCTTTGGTTCTACTCCCCATGAACAGCACTGTGATCAGGTAATTTTATCCTTCATTTGAATTCCATTTAATTTGAGCAAAAATTTGTTAGTCTTGATCACTGTTCTCTTAATTTCAGTGCCATTGTTATGTTTGTGACACAATTGCTCCATGTGTCTACTGGGGCACTGGCATTTCCAGCACAGCCCATTGTCATGCCACTGACAAGGACAAGTTTTGGAAAGCACAGAGACAAAACACAAGGAAAAGTGATAAAGTGCTTCCACTGGTCACTCCATGCCGTGGTACTTTAGTATCTGTTCCCCCACCTGTAGCTAACCAAGCTCCAGGTTTTATTCAGAGAGTACCCAATTATCCTCCACATACCCAAATGTTTAGACAAGCCCCGATTCGTCCTTGTTCCATGTCAAGCAGTCCTGGGTTACCAAATTCAACTACACAGCAATCCACTGCTCTTAGAGACAAATTTCATAGCCATGTTGTCTCTCAACAGTTGCGCAATGCAAGCATTAATGTTACTCCAGGGGACAGAAGGCACAGTGTTGGTCACATGGGTCCCCAGTTTTTTACTCCGCGGACAGCATTCAAAAGGGCAGGGTCATCTGGACAGGCGTTTGCAACTGATAGATCTGGATACAATTCACCGAACACTTGTTCTGTGCCTCAATTTGGTAGAACGCATTCTTCATCGGTTAGGTGGCAGGTGCCTTCTGCCTCACGGCCTGTAGGCTCCAATAAGTATATTGCTTCCTCCCAGCACAATGCTAGCATACTTGGTGCTAGGGCTGTTCCTTACCAACCTCCACTACAGAGGCAGCCTGGTTTTGTGGGTGTGCCTGCAAATTATGCTCCAATGGGACCTCAGATACCCGCTCAGCCCCATGCTGGGATACGTGGTGTTAATGCTGTTTCTTCGCAACATCAACTACCTCGGCAGCCTGCTCTTCTGGGTGCACCTGCAAATTATGCACCAATGGAGCCTGAGATCCCTTCCCAGCCCAGTGCTGGCGTAGTTGGTGCTCATGCTGTTTCTTTCCAACCTCAGTTACCTAGGGATCCTAGGTTTTTGGGTGCATCTACAAATTATGCACCAATGGAACCTCAGATTCCTTCTCAGCCACAGGTCAGTGTTTGTGCAAATTCGGTGTCTTCGGAAGCTCCAACATTCCTTCTACCATATGCTAATTCATCACCTTCTCAACCTCACTTGTCTACACTTCCTAGTGTTCTAAGTGAATTTGAAAGTCTTGTTTCCTGTGAAAATTCAGTATCTTCTCAGTCACAGGTGGGTAATATGTATAACAACCCACTGTCATCTGAAGCCCAGATGTTCTCTCAACAGTATGCAGACGGAAACTCTGGTAACAGTTTGCCTCAGCAAACTTCAGTAGCCTACCTTCCTGAAGGAGGGAACACTTCTGTAAATACCACTGCTTCTCAGTATCTACTGGCCTGCCCGACAAATACTGGCACTGCTCTTGGAAATTCAACTACCCCCGTCTCCCAGTTGTCCAATCAGCCAGATCGGGGAACCTCACCAAACATTTCGGTTCCCTGCAGTGGTGATTTGCCTTGCCCTGCTACAATGGAGAACACTTTTGGAAGTAGGTGTGAGAGCACTTTCTCTTGCCAACCTGAACTATGTAGACAGCATATTTCATCATCATCACCTGCTAGCAAAAATATTTCCCAGCATGGGTATCAAGGTGAAAATTCTTTAATTCCAAATTTCGAAGATTTTGACTTTGGTTGGGAGACACATGTTAGCCAAACTAACAGTTCGGGTAATGTATATAATCCTAAACCTGCAGAGACACTGGAGGTAAGTAGACATCCTCAGTTAATGGAAAATATAGCCGATTTGGACATTCAGTATGGTGATTGGTTAGTTTCTGCACCTTCAGACGCCCCAGTTTCAACAGGATTTAACATATTGTCCCCTGAAGCTTCTCCCATAGATTCTGGATATTTTGTTGACTTCTGAATGTTGGTGGCGTCCTTGACGAAACATGGCCTTCTGGTTTCTTCAAAGTTTTTTCTTTTAAAAACAAAATTAGGAATGCTTCTCCCATTTAAAGGGTAGCAAGGTACATAGGGTTAAAGAGTTAGGGTTAACAGGTTAAGTTTTCTTCTGGTGTAAACTGCTTTTGTTTCTGAAACACAAACAAATCCATTCACCTGTAAATGGTACTAATCTCTTATGTTATGCTATCTAAATGACAGCTTTTTTTCTCAAAAAACTGATTCTAGTTAAGAGATGTGATATACAATTGTCAATTTTTATGAATATCTGTGGCCTGGAACTTATTGGTTTTGTGGGTTTTACCAGTTTTGCAACAGTTGAAAAATTCATCTGTACTTGGTGCTAATTTCTTATGTAAAGCTAACTTAATAACAGCTGTTTTCACTTGAAAATGGACTAGTCAAGATATGATTTACAATTTTTTTTTAAAAATGTATATCTGTGCTTTGTCTGGACCTCAATGGTTTTATTGATGACTAGTTTTGTAACAGTTGAGGAATTAACCTTGTATCTGCTGGGCAACAACACTGGTGGTTAGGTGTTTCTTGCCTGCTGTCTAAGTCTTGCTGTACAAAATTACGCGGTGATTGTGCTGATGAGAGATAACAGGTACCATTTGCAAGTTGACTGATACTATAGTTAATAAAGAAAGAGAAGTAGAGAAACAATGCTTGGTTGGTTAGAGGTTGTACTTTGGAAATCAAAAGGCTCTTGGTAGCATGATTTATCAATGTTGGATTATGGAAGGTTATATATCTTCATGGAACAAAAAGAGGTGGGGAAGGAAAGGATAAAGTAGTTAGTTTAGATTCTGGTGAAGGGGTGAGATGGCCTTTCACATATAATTTTCTAGTTATATGATCGATAAACATCTTCGATGAAAAATGTCATATAAAGTAATATTTTTAATAGACTATAAGATAAAATCTTCCATCAGAGAATCAGATAAATCAAGCTTACACAAGAAAGGATCAAAATTTAGCATTTACTTCCTTTATATTATATTAATTGTCAAACATGTGCGCGTCGAGCCATGTAGTACCTATTTATGTAAAATAATATTTATATTAGTCAAAAACTGATTTTGAATATTACAATTATACAAATGAAATAATAGATTGATTACAAGTTTATATGAATGATCAATGTAAATATTTGTATGTGCATTTGATTGTCAAGGTCATAGTCACTACATATCATCTCAATCAATAAAACTGAATAATTAAAGTTTAATTTGAAACATGTGAATTTTCTTAGTTATTTTGATTCATGCGGGAGATAGTAGCGGGATATTTCGCAATGAGCAAAAGCCTGAGCAATACTCGTAAAGGTAATGGCCCATGAAATTTAAATATAGTAAAAATTAGGCAAATTACATAGTATAAGAAAGAAATTACTTCATATCCCTACTCTTTCATTAATGGAAAAATTACTAAACTGCACAACTTTACTTTATCTATTCTCAATATTTTCCTACTCTATTATTAAAATTCAAAAATCCCTTTTTTTACACCCAATGATACTTTACTTACTTTTTATGTTGGAACTCAAAAACTCCCATCCCCCAAATTTTTGCCCAAATTTCCTCCCCTAAAATTTTCAGTTAAACATTTAAAATAAATTTGAAATTCAAAAGAATCTTATCCCTATTCATCCGGATTAGAGTCCAAAACAGGTATATCATCTTTTCCATTATGATTTCTTCCTCTCTTTTTTTTTCCTTTTTTGCGTTTTCATTGTTTTTCCTTTTCTAAAAGATCTGTAGTTTTTTTTTCCAGAATTGAAACCTTCGAAGATTTGAGTTGTAAATCATTGCATGACCCTATAGTCATGACAAATCCAAGTCCTAGTAAGAGAACTTCTGCAAAGAGCAAACATGCATCTACTTCGAAAGATCCAAAAATCCCAAAGAAAAGGCGTAGAAAGGCGGTACCTTCGACTATTCGACCAACACTACCTACAGTATGTACATTTGTATCCTTATCCATCCTGATTTTTATATATTTTTCATTAGTTTGATGATTGCTTTTTTTCATTTAAGTATCGTTTATTTCAATTTTTCATTTTACTCATGGAACACATAATTTTTTTGATACTTTTATGTCTTACACATAAATACTAATGTTTCGTAGGTAATATTTTAAGTATCGGTTTGATATTTTTTGATACGTTATTTTTTTGTCTATTTATATAACAACTAATGAAATATTTAGGTATTTGTGTATCTTTTATGTGTTGCACACAAACATTAACGTATCTAATCTGTTTAAGTTTTGATGTTTTGTTGTTATTTAGTATCCCTACTCTTTCATTAATTATCAAAAATCCTTTTTTAAATATTATTTCGGATACATAATATTGCAGACCGATACTTTAATTAAAATGGACGGATACTTAAATTTTAAATTGTTGTTATCAGTTTACTGCATAAAAAAGGGGATCAAAAAAGGAAATTATAATTAACCCTACAAATCACGCGGATGTTTAACAATTCTACCAATCAGCCTTCATAAACCTCTAACTGAATTAGGCATTTTTGAATTTCAAATTGTGAAATCTTCTTATTTTTCTTCAAAAAAAATAGTAAAAGTTTGATTCTTTTTTATGGCTATTTTTTCTTTTTATTTTCTTTTAATTTGGAATGTTATTTTGACTTCTTGAACCTTTAGTGTCAAGAGAAATTATTATTTTATATTTGATACAATTGCATCTATGTATTAATTTCTTATTTTTCCATCACATAAAAGTTATTACACAATCTTTTTTTCCCATAAAGTGTTTATGAAACTTACTATATAACGAGTATATTAGTAAGGAAAATTGTCAATTTGTATATGTTTAAATATTTTATATAAAGAATCAAACTAACGAAAAAATTTATAAATGAACAAAAAAGTAAATAAATTTAATAATGTAATGCTTTACATGATGTGGCGGGTGATAATTACTTTACTCAAAAGTTTTTAAGGAATTATTTAAATG
Organism: Solanum chmielewskii; assembly: GCA_027704785.1. NCBI lineage: Eukaryota > Viridiplantae > Streptophyta > Magnoliopsida > Solanales > Solanaceae > Solanum > Solanum chmielewskii. Next base: position 55,051,550 of record JAKWIX010000326.1, on the reverse strand, counting down.
TCTAAAATAAGTTGTGCTATCAATTTTAGTGGGATTTTGTATATATTTTCTCAAGGGAACTTACGTAAATATATTATAATAAAAAAATATTTATCATTTATAATAATAATATTTCTTTTTTAATTGATCACTTTTAATTCATTTATAATGCAAGTTTAATTTATATTACAATGAATAATTTTTTATCCACATATAGTATAAATTTTAATAATAAATAATTTATTTATCACACATTTTAATACATTTATAATACAATGTGTCAAATTTTTATCAAACAAACATAATATATTTTAAAAAATAATTATAATTCATATATATTGCGCACATAATTCACTTTTAATACATATTACATATTTAACATAATATTACTATAATTGATAATAAATAAAAAATATTGCTATAATCAATAATTATTTACTAAAATGTACCAATTCATGTAATTTTTTGTTTTCTCTATTTATTTTATTTTTGGGTTGTGAAACTCAATTTCCCAAGAAGCCTTCGACAGGGAGGGACTCTGCAGAAGCCCATTTATCGAAATCTTCGAGAAAGTTCGACCCAATAACCCGGAGCCCGAAGTCTCATTTTTAAACTCTGCGTCTCCATTTGAGCTCCGAGCACATACAAGTTCCGGCAATCAAAAGCTTAACAATGGCGTTATGGATGGAGGCAGGTTCTGAACCTAAAACAGAGAAAGAATTGGCTGACCTTGATGCTATCTCCGCTCTCAAAGAGTCTACCGCTTTTGAACTTAAGGTTTTTATTTTTATACTTCTTTACTCTACTTTGATAACGCTAATTCATTTGTGTTCCGTTCATGCAATCGTATGTAGAACAACTTGTATCACTCTGGTTTGTTATTTTGTTCCTATTACTGCCTGATGAAGCACTTTGGTTCAAATTTTATGCCTTGTGTTGTTGTCTTTCAAGATATATGGTTCATAAAATTGTTTGCCGGAAAAATTGTTATTCTGGACAACAGTAGAATTTGTTTAAAAAGTAAATTAATTTAAGGGTGGTGAATTATGGTGATTAAGTCCAGAGTAGTTAACAATGTAGTGATCGAGTACAAGAATATTAACGGCTCAAATAAAAGGGAAGCAAAGTTGGAGAGTCCTCTTGTGATGTTTTCAGAGATGTTCCTCCCTCTTTTCACTACTAGTTCTGAAAAGGCTACTTAGTAGCACCTGGCTGAGCTCCCATGCTGGGCTCGAGGTTGATTGCGGGCAGGCTGCTGGACTCGAGGCTGACTACTGGTCTGCGGATGGCCATTATGAGCATACTTCAGCGGGAAAGTGATCGTTTTCAGGCAAAGATCCCACAGGTTTCTCCGTTACAGAGCGGCTTTGGTTGTAGCGAGGTGAAATCGGTCCAAATCATACTAGGGGCTGCGATCCCAGTATTTGCTGGGTTTGAGGCAATAAGGATCAACGTCTCTTCGATTCCAATTCAGCCTTCTGTCATAGTCTGGTTCATCTGTTAGCAAAACGTGGATTTTTTACTTGTATATTTGTATTAAGAGAAACAAGTAGAAAATCCATGAAAAAAGAAAAAAGAGAGAAGAGTAGACAGGAGGCAAAAAGAAGAGCTTTACCATTTCGTCTATTATAGTACAGATGAAGTGAATCAGTACCATTTGATACTAATTAACATAGGACACAGTATTTCCTCGATACAAATGGAGTACTACAAGAACTTCTGTTCCTTCCTATGGGGCATGGGCAGAGGAAAAATCTTAGATTGCGGAGTGCCTTTTTGTTGCCTTGTACCAGCAGAACCTTCAAGTTGCTTTCTCTCATTTCCCCTTCTTGTTTTCTTTAATGTTGTTAATGGTGGTGTTCAGACAAGCCATAGCATTCCTGTATGTGTCTTCTTCTTCTTCTTTTTTTCTGGGTTTCTCAGTTTAAATATGATTGTTTCTTATGAAAGTCATGTTTGATTGTTCAAACTTCAATCTGTAAGTGAATACACTAGCTTTCTCTAATCTATATTGATGAGGTATGCTAGAAATTAGGGGTGTGCTAAAGTCGAACCAACTGATAAACTGAATCGAAAAAAGTGCTATTAGTTTATGGTTATTGGGTTATTGGATTAACGAGTTCGTAATGATTTTATAAAAAAAAGTTATTGGGTTATTGGTTCTGGTTCTGTTCTTGAACAAATTGGTTATTGGGTAAATCTATAACCTGATAACCCATTAAGACTGTAGTAATTACTACTTTACCCGCTCATAAATATTAAATACTAGTTCTAGACATATCATAAATGTGAAATTTGGTACAATATGTTATAGGACTTTATTTGTGTTATGAACTAAAAATCAAAACATACCAAAAGAGTATAAACTAAGTTATCAGTTATCTTACAACAACATATATACACAAAGATGAACCATGAGTTTCTTGAAGCACCTAAACTTGAAGCACTTGTTTGAACCATGAGTTTCTATATTTAAAGTAGTAAATAATGACTTTTTGTATGTATTTGATAACTATCATGTGAATTTAGTTAATGCTAATCAATAAAATATTGAATGCAACTTTAACTTTACCTTAATCAAAGTAAATATTGAATGTAACTTTTTAAATTATTCTCCTTTTAGTGTACTGATAATAGAAAGTTATATGAATTAAATAATGTAATTGGAGTTGGATAAACCTCAAATAAATATGGAGGCATACATTTATATTTCATGATAAATTATGGGTAAATGTTATAATATAACTTAGCGAAATTGGAATGCCAGTAATTCCAATTGATCAGTTGCATATTTTTCCTAATAACTATTGTATCAGTAGATCAATACACCCTTCCATATGTTACTGATAACTATTATTTGAAATATTATCATTTCCTATTCCAATTATATTATTGATTTGGTCCTCTTAAGTCTTTACTGTTACAAGAGTAATTTTTATGACATAGTCTTTACCCTTAATATGATAATCAATTGGATAATTAACTGCTCACATTGTAACTTACAGTTGAATATGGTCACATTATGACTCTTTAACTTGCAATTAAGTTAGGAGGTGAAAAAGGCTGTGAAAATAATTTGATTAATTACTATTTAACTTATTAGATGTTTTATAATATTTTAAATTAGGACAGGCGTAAAATGATATTTCAACTTTTCAGTTTGTCGCTTCCCACTTTTGGTAAATAGGATATGATGATATAATGATTAACCTCAATACCTTACTAGTTACTGGTTTTTCCCTTTAACCTTCAATCTACACTTAGTGACATTGAGATGATAACTTCACGTTATACAAAACGTCGAAACCTAAAGTAAGAACCTTATTCCTCTTAATTTCTCTCTGGGTTACACTCATATAGTTATTTTCTTGTTAGTTATTGCTATTTCTATTTTATGAGCATTAGGAAAGTTACATTATTGGCTTGTCGTGTCAAATTGTTGGAGAATTCATATATTTGTTTTATAAGCATTTTCTTATTGGTTAAACCGGAAACAAAATTGTTAAGGACCAAAATCAATAAACCGAAGACCTATAAAAAAATATCTTATTGGTTTAGTGTTTTTTAAAAATCAACCAACCAATGCACACCCCTAGTAGAAATGTTATAAGCAATGCCCTTCTTGGACAGCTATATGCACTTCATGGCAATTGTTATTTCATTCCTTTTGGATGTCTACTGCTTAGATCACCCTTTGTGCTTTTCCTTGATTATAGGGGGGCAAGCGTCTTTGTTGCCCAAATCATCATGAGAAAATGATAAGTTGGCTGTCCTTCTACATTGCAGGAACTAGGTAATGAATCTGTCAAGAAAGGCAAGAAGCATTACTCGGATGCTATTGATTGCTATACAAGGGCAATAAATCAGAATGCTTTAAGTGATGCTGAGCAGTCAATTCTCTATTCAAACAGAGCTCATGTCAATCTTCTCATGGGGAATTATAGACGTGCGCTCCAGGATGCAGAAGATGCAATCAAATTAAATCCAAGTAGTGTTAAGGTATGCTTTTTCTTACTATTCATCATGTATCAAATTACAGGCCATAGTTTCCTGCCAGTGATGCATGTTCTTGGCGTATGTGACATCTGTTTGTACTTTATTCATAGGCTCTTTATCGAGCAGCAAAAGCATCATTTTTGTTGAATCTTCTGGCTGAAGCAAAAGGGCTCTGCGAGAAAGGTCTTCAGCTCTCGTCATCTAATGAAGAACTGAAGAAGCTTGCTAGGCACATTGATATACAGAAATCAGAAATGGATCGTCGTGATGCTGAAGTGTCTAAAGCAGTATCTTCTGCTAAGGTCTACTACTATATTTTTATCTGCATATAACAATTGTTCATTCTGGTAGCTTCTCACCACTTATTGTTAATTATACAGACCATTGTTTCTGCATTTGAGACTAGAGAATTGAAGATTGCGAAGCCCATGTATCAAGAACTCACTGGACTAAGAAAACCAACATTAGACAAAAATAATATTCTTCATTGGGCAGTTCTTCTTCTGTATCCAGAGGTCATGTCCAGTGACTTCATAGAGGAGTTCTGTGAGACCGACATGTTTTCAGCTCATCTTGATATGATATCCTTTGTTATATATAGATACAAAAATGACAAACTCAAATTGTTAAACCAAATGTGATTCTCTCTGTGTTGTCACCAGCTTGACTATCATTCTTATGTAACTAAAGCAAACTATTGTTTTTCCATTATCTTGAAGGATTTTGTTCATCCTTAGCTTCCACACATGTTTTCAGAAGGTTGTCCACCTCTTCCTTGGGACAAAGAAAATGCTTACACTCGTGATGCTGTTGAGTTGTATTATGAGGTATATAATATTACATTATCTATTGTTGCGTTTATTATGAGGTATATAATATTACATTGTCTATTGTTGCTTTATTTTTTGTACTTTTTCCATTTCTCATGTTGTATGGAGAATCACCCAATTGCATATTCCAAAGCATCCACTGGGCTCCATTGAACATGATTTCCACTACATAGATGGACAACATACTGCTGTGTGTTCAAAATCTGGCATATTAACTTAAAAAGATTTTCATTACAACGAAGTTTAAATAAAAAAGACACTCATATTATTGTTGATTGAATTTGTGGTTTGGCTTGACAAAATTAATAGGATTACTGCTGAACTTTTTCATGTTTGAACTTTGAAGTCAATTGAATAAATATTTGTAGGTACAACTTGCTTTGTGGTTGCATCAGAGTAAATCTCTACTAAAAAGTCAAATAACACCCTAAATGAAACTACATTACTTTGCATCAGTCTAAGAGGTGCATTGCCCTAGAATTTTTTGATCTATTGTACTTCACAAGGGAATGGCAAGCCTTGTGAAAAAATCTATTGTGAAATTGGTCATATAGCCACCACATTCAATTGAGAATGAAGGAACTTTAGATATGTAGTAGCGTTATGTAGGAGGCTGGGGCACCGGCCTCTTTAGGACTTGAAATATTTCATCTGGGTAGCGTAATCAGTTTCATAAACTGCTTATTCATTCCATTATTGTGCCCCCCATAAGATGGAGGAATCAGGATTTGTTTTGTTTACAGTGTTGTCCATTGTTAAGTAGTCTTTGATACTCATCTAAAGGGAAAATATTCCATGAGAGATCATTTTCATACCTTTATGTTCACATGATTATTAAGAAATATTGCATATCATAAAGCTGTCATGTTGAGTTGCTGTTCATTTTTTTTTCTGCGCTTGCTTTTTGGTGGAGTTGGCCAACTGGAACTTTACTGACTTCATGATAGCCTCCTGGGAGTACTACATAATTTTCCCAATATTCTACTGACTTCATGATAGTCTCCTGGGAGTACTACATAATTTTCCTATTTTCTAATGACTGTAGTCCAAATGATAGCAACTGTGCAGTTTCTGAATGCTCGTATAATGTGCTTGAGTTATTGGAGTAAAGACTGGGTTCTAGATTTGATATTTCATCCTTCAGTCATTTATTCTACCCTTAGGTTAGATGTCTGACTAGGTGTAGATTGTTCAAGGTGGTTTTTGATAATTATTATGGTCCCTATTGATACATCTTTCGATCCTCTTAACTACACTTACTTAAGGTCGTGTAGTAGATTGGTGAGGCCAAGAATAATCCAATATTTGTCTTATATCTGTTTGACTCGAATTCTTCATGCCAAATATGCAATTTCATTGGTAACTGTTGTAGTTAATTAGAGGGTTTCGCTATAGTGTGTCTATCAGGGATCATCTGTTAGTTTCCGGTTAATAAGCTCTTAGTGCTTTCTTGTTTTAGTGCCACCAGTTCATGTTGCTGTAATATGCTTCTCTGTTCTGAACTTGTGATTGAGCAGGCTGGTGCTGGTGTCTGTTTATCCAAGCGGGAGATTCTTCGGTATCTGCTGGAAGGAACAGCTGCTTCTTATGTGGAAGACTTTGGTGATGAGGAGAGCGCTTCTGCTCAGAGTTCAACCAAGGGTAGCATTTCACAAGGTACGCTTCCCCATCTCTATATTTCAACTGATGAGAATTTGGGAAGCTTTTCTCTCAAGATTATTGCAATTTCTAGTAGAACTGCTGCCTAGTGTCAGAAACAAGGGATCCATTGTACTAATTCAAAACACAGCAGATTATAGTGTGTGTTCTTCTTTGGTGGTATGGTAGAAGGGATTTCCATTGTTTTCCTTTTTAAAAATAATATTTGAACTTCATCACATTGTTTATTTGAGAATAATGAAACATAGATTTTCTCAAACCATCACAGTTGTCTCACCTTTTCTTCAACATGGGTATGCAACTTTTTTCATTTTAAAATATGATGATTTGCATTCCACTGCTGACTTTATATGTCCATGGATGGAATAATATCCTAATAAGAACTTCAAGTAACTAGGATGTTTCACTTGTTATATAAAATTGACATGCTTTTCAGCAGGTAGATATTACAGTCATGGTTCAAATGTAAAAATAGAGTGTTTGTGCAGTAAAATATTCAATGTCCTTAATCTAGAGGCAGATAATGTGCTGTGCCTCTTCTGTTCTGTCAAAAATATAGTAAATGTTGATGCACATAACTAGGTTTTTTCTCCCCCTTGTGCCTTGATTCAATGTGAATGACCTTGTTCAATCTTTTTTTAAGCCTTCACTATCGTTTTATGGACTTATTCTGTTCTTATTTTTTCTTCACTCAATTCTTTTCTGCAGATGTCCCTGGATGGGTTAAAATTAATGAGAAGACAACACTTTATAATGTTCTAAAGGAACCGCGGTGTGTAGTTCCTGGGCTTCCTGGTATGAGTTTATTTCCATAGATGTATTTGCACTCTATGCAGACTGCAGTTCTATCACTCTAATCTAATGTAAGATTATTTTCTTATCCTTTGCTATAGTGTTTTGGGTTGTCTCGAGGAACTCAAGCTTCTATAATGAGTTCAAATCTGGAAATTGGTCTTCTCCAAAACTTCCATGAATTTGTCGTGGAGTTGCAAGTCCATTTTGAGTTCCTATTGTCTTGCAAGTACACTCAATGTACAAAACACTCCGTTCCGTGTTTGATAATATAACTGGGGTTCATTCGATATAAGTTCATTTTGTCCATGTAGAGAGCGGAGCGTTAGGGTACTTGCTCATATTTTGTAGATTAGCAGCTGTGCAAATCTCTCTAAGGTTTCAGTTTTTTGTGGATGTAAAATTATGGGAAGGAAGGTAATTATGTTTACCTGTTAACAAAATGAAGCATCTTTTTGTCATTTGTTAAAGGAAATTATGGGGGAGAAGGTGATCATGTAGAAAACTTAAATATGTTATCTTATGATTTATTTCGTTGCTCCATGCCCTTACTAATTATTGATTTGATGAATGTTTACTAACTTTAAGTTGTAACCAAAATTTGGTGCATGTTGAAAGTTTGTATTTTCACATGGAGTGTGTACCAAATAGTCCTGGGATTATTATGGTATCACTTAATTTGTTGCTTGGTTGGCAAGTCTAGGATAACTTATTTCACGATTAATAATTAGTACCGGGATAAGATATCCCTCTCTTTGGGTGGTATGGTGATCTTGGGATAACTTTTTCGGGATAAATCAAACACTCAATAAAAAAATAATTTCATCATAACTAGTTCCATCATAATTAATCTCATCATAGCTTGAATTCAAACTAAACGATTCATGTAGTCTCTCATATTTGAAATATTGGTGCGTTTTGGGCCCCTTTCCAAATTCTCATTTATTATTTATGTTGATTTTGTCAAAAATTTAGTAAATTAAATTTTCGATCGTCTCCCTCCCTCAATGTTTAGTAGACATAGTAACTCGATGTGGGAATATGAGAAGAGTGGTGCTTCTTGTTTTGTTCCTTCCAAACATCATTGCCGCTAAATCAAAACGCTACCTTTATGTTTTGAACTACAATGAACTCTAGTTGAATTAATACTTTTAGTTAATTAAGACTAAAATAATATTTTTCTCCGGCTTCGACTTGGGTCAATGAAAATTATCATTCATTTCGATAAAATAATGTATTTTCAGAATATCTCTGTATAAATTATATGGTCCCATTAATATTATAAATTAATAAATCTTTAAAAGTACAAATATATTTAAAACAATTTTATGAAATATGATTCTATTGTGTTCTGTTTTTTATTAAAATATAAATCTAGTTGAAGCTTATCTTGAATTTCTCTTATTGCATCCAAAAGTTTTGGTGTTACCTTTACAAATTGCACCTGAAGAGTTTTAAATACGACAAGTGTTTTCTTACGCGTAACTAATTCCAAAAATACTGTATCATCTTCAACTTTATCATTAACATTATTTTTTTTGAATTAAATCCACAATTTCTTCTAAACTCTAAACCTCTGAACATTTGTATCATTTTTCACTCATCCAACAGTTATCAACTTCCATTTTATTGCGGTAACAGAATTATTAATCATGACCTCAAATTCATGAATGACATTTTCACGAGTGGGTTCATTTAGATTCTATAAGATTTCATCCCTCAACAAATTTTGCAGCATCAACACACTCTTTAAATTAATAAACATTCAATTATGAATTAAATAATATTTCTATAAAATAATAATATTTATCATTGTATGTTAATTTATTGTAGAGAAATGATATTGCTAGGAAATAAATTTATAGTGTTGCATGTGTGAAATCCATGGCGAGGTTAAAGAAAGGGGTGAAAGCTGCACCAATACTGTAATAGAGGAATACTTTGAATTTAGACCCAAAGAAGTGACTATTTTGAGCTTTATTTTCTCAATATTTCAGCAGATGTATATGACAAATTGACTACTTTGGAAAAGGGAGGATTCCATTTATGCAAACATGGCAATGGTTTATGCCAAACTCTAAAACCAGTAATGATGGTTTTAGCCTTCAAAGTAAGAACATTTTACTTGAAAAGATAATAAACTACCATCCATTTAAAAAGAGTTCATCTGTCATCTTGATCCTTTTTTTTCTCACTTTCTTTTTATTCAACACATAATTAGGAAGGGGAAAGGTAAATATAGTGTCTGAGAAATAGCACAAAAACAGAAAGTAAGCAACATAAAGAGCCTACAGACTTCATTCATACAAACATATCCAGGACAACACGGAGGCAGTCCCCGTCATGCATCAGGTCGAAAGCTTTGTTTATGTCCGCAAGTGTCATGTTATGAGTGATGTATTCATCCACCTTGATTTCCTATTAGTAGTGGAAGAGTTGGATAAATGAATAGTGACTAAATGGTATAATAAGGGAAGAAGAAAATATCGAAAAGGGAAATAACAGACCTTCTTTAAATACTTGTCCACGAGGGAAGGAACTTGTGATCGGCTTTTGAAACCACCAAAAGCAGTTCCCTTCCAAACACGACCAGTCACCAGCTGAAATGGACGTGTAGATATCTCCTGACCAGAAGCAGCAACACCTACAATCACTGAGGTTCCCCAACCCTGCAATTCCAATAAGATTGGACATGTTCAGCATTAGTATCTTGTACAATAGATAAAATTTTCCATAAGGTGGAGATATTAATAGCATCCGGAAGGGAAATGAAAATAAAAATATTGAAAGATAAAGGGGAACGTGGGATGGGGAAGCTCAGCAATTTCAAGCGGAGTGAAGACGAGGTGGGGAAACTGAAATTACAATTTTATTGATTAGACACTAGCATAATTTACCTTGTGACAACACTCTAAAGCAGACCTCATAACAGAGACATTTCCTATGCACTCAAAACTGTAATCAACACCACCATCTGTAAGATCCACAATGACTTGCTGAATGGGTTGCTCATGCTCCTTGGGATTAATGAATTCAGTCACACCAAAATTTTTGGCTGCATAACGGTTAAATATATAGATCAGATGATGTGACAACTTATGCGCCATACAACAGAATAATTAAGGACACCAGAGCATGAAAACTGTTGTGCTGCTCAAGTTTGATTCAAATGCTATTTCTTGAATAAGTCTGATTAAACTTAACCAGACATACTTTCACCGCCACTTCAATCTGACATAAGCTTCAAAATTATTTTGTTTAACAACTTGTTTCCTCCTATAATCAGCATGAGATGAAACAAGATATTTATACATTAGACTTTTATAAGAGCAATCTACTGCTTATCATACAGAAATATACAGATGATAATCAAGATATATGACTGATTAAATCATGACATCTAATCTGAAAGTTTTAAAATGATTCGGCGAAAAATATCATCTCTTGCTTTCAAAATTTTAAAGCTTGAAATGATATGGAATTAGCTGGAGAGAGGTCTGGAAATAACAGCTTGAGATTGAAAAATCGACAGAAAACTGAAGAGGGGAAAATGCACCTATAGGCGTTGACTGATTGAAACCGAAGTTTTAAGACCTAAAGGGCAAGGCAATGTTCAGCATCATTTTTAGTAGAGATCTCTGTCTCATTCTTAGTTGGAGAAATGGCTGTTGCATTTGATTTGGTAGAAAGGATGAGGGAATGAAGACAACAAATTATTATTAGGCTTCTTTTTCTTTTCCATTACCATTACATACTCCATTCCACAAGGAAGTTCTCTACACAATCTACCAATATGACATAGCGATGATGTAGAAAAAACCATCTAAGCACATGCAAAATATATATCTACAAGAGCCCCTACAGATATACATCTAACTTTGAAATCATTTATCTGCTTTTAACAAACATTTACTTAATAATCTAGAAATCCCTGAGGACCAACTGGCCCATGATTTGAAACTCGGTGGTAATGGGCCCATCCTTCTACCCTTCCCCAATTAAATACAAGGCTTTTGTTTGCAACAGGGTACAAATTCATGACATGCACCTAATCACACATCACGAGACACTCTTACCATTGAACCAAAGCCCTAGGGGCATTAGCTTTTGATTGAACATTAGAGATTAGTAACTAGTATTTGAAGTCTACCAAGAAATTGATCTTAGGACTTAAGAGTAGCAAGTTCTCACAAATCTGATGTAAAATATACTTGGAATCTAATCATATACTTTACTATTCCTAAAAGTTCATAGTTCACAATCTTAGACAAATTGGACAAAGCTGTACCTCTATCAAACTTTTTGCTGTCAATATCAATTCCAATAATTCGTGAAGCACCAGCAGCTTTTGCACCCTCCGCCACCTAACAAACAAATAGATAGATTGCATAAATATATTAAAGGAGCTTAATTATTTGACACACAATCAAATTGTTAGATACTTACAGCAAGACCAACTGTTCCCAGGCCAAAGACGGCAACAATGGAACCTGGTTCAACTTTTGCAGTGTTCCAAACAGCTCCAAGGCCTAAAGACAGCAAATACACAATGTAAAACGCAAGGAGTGTATAGTAAGAATGTAATTAGCATAATCTAAAACTAAAGAAAACACAGTGTATTGGATTTGGAAGGAAACAAAGGGATATAGTTAGATGGGCATTCTATGTTTTATTTCTTCCTCAACTTCTAATCTAGGGGAATAAACCAGCATGAAGTGATGCAAAATGATAAATAAGATGGACACCTGGATAAACCAACCAAAAGACACTATCTACTAACTCATAAAGATCAAATTACTATGATGACATGCTCCCTAAACAATATACTCAAATATATTTCCATCCTTGCGCAATCAATCATTTATACGATAACTTGGTTTTAAATTTCCTTTTTTACTTCTCTCTTTTAGCTTTTATCTTGGGGTATATTCTCTCAAAATCCTGTCTTCCCTTTACATACATCATATTATCTCAGAAGTGCTCTCAATTTTGACAGGTGTCAGGTGTTGCAGTAATTTTGACCAAAATTTGAGAGATTCACAAATCAAAAAGAACAACTAATAGAACGATGATGAAGTCACATGAAAATTGAAAGCAAATACTTCGAGAACCAACACAACAGTTTATTACACCTATATTATCGATAAAGACTGGATTAGAAAAGGAGTTAATGGACAGCACTAAATCAGAGATGCTACAGAATACGTTTCATGAATTAGCCTGAAGAAGATCACAAGATATTAGTTCAATCACATATTAGGTCTGAAAGTCAATTTACCAGTTGGAACACCACATCCAAGAAGGCAGACTTTCTCCAGAGGAGCTACTGGGTCAATCTTTGCAACACTAACATCATGGACAACAGTGTACTGACTGAAGGTTGAAGTTCCCATGAAATGATAGATCGGTTTTCCATTGATAGAAAATCGACTCTTACGGTCGTTCATCATAACTCCCACTCCAGTAGCAGCCCTTACTTTACCACAAAGATTGGTCTTTCCTGATTTGCAGAACTTGCATTCTCTGCATTCTGCCTGGTAGCAAGGTATAACATGGTCTCCTGGCTGAACCTCAGTCACTCCCTCACCAACACTTTCTACTATCCTGCAAATTTTAGATAGCTAAGAGCCTAAGACCAAAAAAAATGGCATCCAGAAAAAATCTTGTTTAGCTTCAATCAAAGCTAGTACATTCAATCAAAACACTATGACACAGAGAGCACGTACCCCGCAGCCTCATGACCAAGAACACATGGGAAGAGACCCTCAGGATCCTTCAAGGAAAAAGAAACATGTGTTAGATTGCTAGTAGCAATACCAAACAACAACAAATAGTTCAATAAACTAATGATCTTAAACCATTGACTCCAGACTTATCTTTCTCCAACTTCCAGAAAACCACAAATGAAATGCAAGAAATTTTTCATAAAAGAAGGAAAGAACTAAAAACTCTTGCCATTCTGCAAATACCCTTGAGCATAAATGGTGTGAAGAACCTAAAATCTGGGTATGCAGGTTTCAATGAAATTCCATAGGTCACAACATTAGCCATCCAAAACAAATTAACATTGTTGCAGAAATGCAAAAAGCTTCAACTCCATTCTCTAAATTTCAACTATTCATCAATCCCAAATCACTTAGAGTTTCATCAAATTTAACTCATACCAAAATTTTGCAATTACTAATAAAACGGAGAAAGATGTATGGATTAGATTACCTTGCCACTCCAGGTATAAGCATCGGTGTGGCAGAGAGCAGTATACAAAACTTTAACCCGGACTTCACCGGCTTGCGGTGGAGCCACCTGCACATCCTCAATCACCAAGGGCTTGTTGGGTTCCCAGGCCACCGCAGCTATACACCATTTTCACAATCCATAATCATACATTAAGCTACAACATTTAGGGTTTATAGAAAGCAAAAAACTTGCAAGTGACACACATATATAGTAAGATGAAGATGCAGAGAGAGTAAAAAAAAAAGTACCTTTGCAGGTGATGACTTGACTTTGTGTAGCCATGATTTACAGACCACAGAATCAAAGAAAATAAAAATAGTGTTTTTGAGGATGACTCTACAAATAGATCCAATTCTTTATACGACTCTCTAACTTCAATTATTAGTAATAATAATGGTGTGTTTGGAAATGAGGAAAACAAATTTTTAATTTTATTTTTATTTTTTTCATGTACGTTAGCTTAAAATATTTTTCTATGAAAAGAAAAACAAATTCCGTAAGTATTATTCTAAGTAGGCGTTTGGTCTATGTGATATCATATAACGATATGAAATCATGAAGTGAAATCAGTTTTTGGACATGCAATTTCAATCTGATCATATTCTCCAAAAATTATGATATGTTATTATATGGGAATTCCTTATCATGATTTGATATTTTTTTAAAGAGAAAATGTACCTATGCCCGAAATCTCAGAGACACACTTATACTATATTAAGGTCCTATTACCCCTTGAACTTATTATATAAGTAATTTTCTACTCCTTTTAGGCCTACGTGGCACTAGTTTGAAAGAAAAAGTCAACCAATGTTAGGCCCACAAGATAGTGCCACGTAAGTCGAAAAGGGGTAGAATGTTATTAATAAATAAGTTCAGGGGGGGAACAGGACCTTTGTATAGTATAAGTATGTCTCCGAGATTTTGGTCATAGGTTGAGGGGGTACTTGTGCATTATCCCTTTTTTAAACGCAAAAAGTGATGTACCGATCTATATTTTGTTAAAACAATCTCACGAATTTTTATAGCTTGAAAAAATAGATTCAAAATACTGCAACAAGCCATTAACCATTATGATATTGTTATTGGCTTATGTAGTGTTACATAATTATTTGCGAGAAGGAGTGATAAAATATATATGTTCTATGAACGTGAAAATATAGCTGCGGATGACATTGACCAACAAATGTGTCAAAGTAACAATATTGGTTCGTCTTCTCGGTCACATGATTGAGAAATACAAGTTCAACGTGAGGAGATTTTTCATATTATGTGGGAGGATTATACTAAAGATTAGTTTACTACAATTTATATTTAATTTTTTTAATAAGTTAAAGTTTGAAGAACAATTACTTAAGTAGGGAACAAATAAGTTTGTAATCATTTATTATGCGATTTATAAATTTTTATTTATTTAGTAAGATTGAATAAACAATTGTGATTATTTTAATAGTTTTACAATTTATGAAATTCTTATGTTTATGAGAAAATATATAAAACAAAAATTTTATATTGCATGTCCAAACAAATCTTCAATTTCATCTCATAAGTCCATATTATGATATCATATCATGATTTCATATCGCATGGTCAAAACGAGCCATAAGTCTATTATCTTTTCCCAAACATCCCAACCCCCACTCTCAACACCATCACTTCATATCACATCCCATTAATGTCAGAGCTATAAAATTTAATAAAGGGTTCAAAATCTGAATAAGTAACACCTGAATAAATCGAAGAAAATTTGACATCTACTATATATACATAAAAACAATTATAATCATGTATAAATAATAATATTTTTCGTCGAATGCTGAAACCCCTGATGGTGTACTGGCTTTGCCCTGTATCTCATCTTGTCTCATTACAATTTTCACAATGTATTGTTAGATCATATGAAAATGTACTTCGAATAATATGTTTTTTTTACTATTTACCAATATGAAAATATAATTACTTGTCTCGTTTTAATCCACTTTGTCTTGTTTTAATTTACACAAAATTTAAAAGAATAAAAGAGAACTATTTACTTATAATCTTAAATTAAGCAGATACACAAATTTTGAAATTTTAAAGTTGTCAAGTCAAAAGTATGAATTAGAAGTTATATAAAAAAAAAGAATTAACAGAACTTAAAAAGAAAGTAAACAATTTGAATCACATAAAGTACTTATTTACAAATAAATAAATAAATAAATAATTCACCTATTTTTTTAAAAAAATTATCTTTTAAGAAAATAATTTACCTCGTATCAAACACATCCTAAGTTATTTGTCTTTTTTAAGCTAAGCCCAGCCCACTAAAAATCTCATACCACCCTTCCTTGCGGTTATTTTCTTTTCTTAAATCTTTTTTTCAACTTACTAAAACCAGCAATATTTATAAATATAATTTTTTTTTTGAGATATATTAAAAAATTTAAAGATAAGTGTCAAAAATATATTTAAACTATACCTTTTTTTAATTTCATATCTTAACTATTGAAAGTTTGAGTTTCATACATAAACTATCACTTTCTCTTTTATATCACTCTCATCAAGATATGTGTAATACACTCTCTCTTTTATTTTAAAGAATTTTCTCGTCATACTTCACATGGACAAAACATTCAACCTTGACAAAAAATAAATAAATTATTAGTATTAGTTAAATAAAAATTAAAAAACTATTATAAAAAAATATTATTTTCTTTATAAAATAAAATATAAAATATTTTTCTTACCTCACACCATTTTCTAAAGTTTTTTATTTTATTTGAATTTCTTTTATAAAAGTATTTCATTTCTTACTTCATCTCCTCCTCCTCCTCAAATACTAATTTAGATATTATTTTATTTTCTTAAAAATATATTTTTACCCATCCCACTTAACTTTCCGCTTTCAATCCCCCCCCCCCCCCAAGTGTTTAGATATACATATCGAAAATAGTTTTAGTTGCTGCCATAAGACTATATATTTTTTAGTTGTTTATGTTATATTCAATACAATAGTAGATTTTTTTTCTCTAAAAATATATGTACGTGCATATCTAACACAAAATAAGAAAAACGTAAAAAAATAAAAATTAGGAGCGAAAAATTAAATAGAATGGCGTAGATTTTTTAAAATAAAATAATATCAATTTCTATCGGGAGGCGCCGGGGGGGGGGGGGGGATACGTGGAGGAGGTAGTGGAGTGAGAGAAGAAAAATAATTTAATTTTTTATTTGGACAGTAATCTTTAATTTTTAATTATTTAATTTTTATTTAGATAATTTTTTTTTATCTATGTGGAATGTCATGTGTCAAAGTTATTCTATATAAAAGAGAGAGTGCATTACACACACCACTAAGGTGTGTTTGTCAAACTAAAAAATAATAATTTAGTTATGAAACTCACACTAAGTGAATATTATAGGTGTGTTTTTGATAATTATTTTAAAAATTTAACATATAAACTGAGACATAAAATTAAGAAAGTGGATCATATATTACTTCATTAAAATACTAACTGGGACATTTCTAATGAAACTGTCCCTTTCAAATCTTGTATACAGTATTTTTATTTTAATACATAAAGGTTAGGAGATTAATTAAAAGATAAAATACCACTTTCGTTAATTCTATATGGAGTAATATATAATGAAACAGCTGTTTTTAAAATAAATTATTTGTTTGCTTATTTTAATTGAATTGACTTCTTGGCATGTGTGTGCACATATATTTTTTATTATGTTATGTAAAATTTTGTTAATATCAATATTATTAAAATAAAATTTTTCAGTAAATGATCATGAAAGAATAAAATATCATTTTTTTATGATTAATGTTGATCTGATATGATAACTTATTTGTCTAAAGTAAAGATGATGGGGTATTATCTTTTAACAAATACGAAAATGAATTCTCAAAAGTATAATAAGATATAAAATGACGTTTTACGTATTTAGCTTTTTAAAATGTCAAAAATGACTCTCCATTTGACATGCTTTTAATAATTTAATTTTTTGAGTAATTTACACTCCAATAAAATGTATACATCTCTTTTTTCTTCCTTTTATTACTTTTAATTTCAAAACCCGCCATTAAGCTTCGTGGAATAAAAATTTAGAATATCTTAACATGTCTGAAAGAACAAATATATTCAAAAGTTTTTCTTTAATATTTTTTAGTTTTTATTAAGAATATATATTTTCTATGATTATCACCTATATAACGTTTTTCAATCATCAAAATACCCTATAATCTTAAATCTTGATTCATACATCAACTTGTCTCAACAAATTTCCATTTTCTTATGATGACTAACTCATAGAAACTTTACTTCTTCATGTGCACTTTATTGCTTCATCAATCTCTACATTTTTTTTATCATTTCAATTACGTTTCACGTTTAAATCGTATTCATGTTTCTTAGGTAAAATACATTCCAAACAACCAAATTTTATTTGTAAAAATTATAGCCAAACACAATTTCAATCTTGAAAATTTCAAACAAAGCGATTTTTTTTAGGTAATAGTATGTTGTAGTTTATATATGTAATTTATTCCATGATATTATGCGACTCTCTATTTAGAAATATCACTTTATAGAACATATTAACCATATGATTTAGGTAATTAATTAAGTTGAGTAATTTTACTTTAGAAATTGAGGAGTTACACCATATTTTAAAAATTACATTCAAATTTTAAATATTCTTTATAAAAAATTTAATCAAACACAATTTCAGCTTAAAAAGTTAAAATCATAAAATACACATCCTCACTAGAATTAAATATAAATTATTAAAAAATTATAATTAATTAATACAGATTCTACATGTAATCAATTTATAAAAGGTTGTATTTATTTATTCCAAAGGATACATGTGTCTCACAAAACAATCCAACAAATCAACATAATATTTTAGTTGTTCAATAGTTCTATGATCTCACCACTAACCTCAATAAATTTTTTTTTTTAAAAAAAGGTATGTGACAACTCATATTTAGATCGTGTCTCCAAATCCCTTTTTTATTTGACAATTGTAAAGTAAACCACAATATCCACTTTTTTTATTAGTTATTACTACCTTATTAAAATGAAATAAAATAGTTTTAACAACCCAAATTCTTAATAGCAAAAACAATTGGTCCCTACTCTCTCCTTATCCGTTTTTGGTCTTATGGTATTTAATTCGTGTTGTATCTTTGTGATAATATTTAATATTAACTTCATTCTCAATTAGGGCTACTGATCGGTGGTGGATCGGACGAATAATCTCGCTTAATGATTTGATCTACTAAATATTGATTGTATAATTTGCTATTATACTAATCAAGATATCGAGTGGTTTGATAACGAATTATAAATTATCAAATAAAGTGGTATATCAGCTAACCTCTATTTTATTTTTATGAATTGCGGTCATTTTTTTTATCTAACAAACATAATTGAAATGAGACTAATATACCTAAGATGACCTCATTTCAATTATTTTTTCTTTAAAAAAAAAGACCTCATTTCAAAATGACCTAATATACTTAAGATGAAAGTGTAAGTACAACAACTTTTAACGAATTAACCATTTATAATAATCCGCCCCCATATCAATAAGCCGTTAATTATAAAATTCTAATATGTTCACCGATCATTTATTAAACAACCAAATACCAATAAACTAATAAGACAATTTTATGATTGCTTATCAATTATGATTCAATTTTGAACACTCTTATTCTCAATAAAGATAATGAAGACTTTTTCCATTCTTGAACAAGGTAATTTGTCTTATTTTTAAATCTATTTTTCATTTGTTCACTGTATATAAAAAAAAAAAAAAAGGGGGGGGGGGGGGGGGTTAAAGTCAAGACAGAAAAGACTAAAAGATATCCTTAAACTATCGGGAATAACTCAAATTTATCCTTAAACTATATTTCGGCTTGAAACTATTCTTATTTTCAAAGTATTGGGTCACACTTATCCTTCTAGTTAAAACAAATATGTTAACTGCCAAGTGGACGCCACATAAGCGCCAAACATTTCTTAATTTCACGTAGAGTTGTCAATATGGGCTAGCCCACCCCATCCAGGCTAACCCATACAGGCTTTAACATTTTACGGGTCAGGCCGGACAAGCCCATATTTGGCGTGGACCAAAAAACGATTGGTCCAACCCACAAGTACGTGGGGTACAAGCTCGGGGCCAATCCACTTTTTTTTTATATATAATTATTAAATTAAATTATAAATTATAATTTAAAAATATTATCATAAATGTCAACAAAACAATATTATGTGATGTTAATGTTACTACTTGTTAGACAAATCCACAAATAAAATTATCTTTATAATATTTATTAAGTTTTTTTTCAAGTAAAAGTATAAATATTTAAATAGAAATATTAACCTAAGTGTTTGAGTTTGGACTCACTTTATTTTTAAATTTTAATATTATAATATGTTTTAATTAATTTTTATCGACCACGGGCCTACTCTACCTATATTTTCAAGCCCCACAAATCAGCAGGCTTATTCGGGTCGGGCTAAAAAACCCTTTTCTTAAATGGGCTCCAAATATTTTAGCCAAACTCTACTAAATATCGGTTTAGGCCAGGCTGGCCCAACATGTCTAGCCCATATTGACGACTCTACTTTCACGTAGACTAATAAAATCACGAATATCTAATTTCCCCTCATTTCTCTTAAGATAGATTTCACCCATTTCTCCATTTCCCTTAAAAATGATTTCACCCCACCCCTTTCAAAGATCTCTTCGTTTTCAAGGCTAGATTTCGAAGTTGACATAAATTTGAAAACAATGTTAGAATCTTCACTTGAAAAATCGTATGCAAGAAAATATCATTGTGGTCTCAATGCTTTAAATTTGATAGCTTGGTCATCTTTAGCTCGGAAGAATTGTCTGTCAGGTTTCAGGTATGATTTACATATTGTTAGTGAAAGTTCCATGTCAGTTTTGAAAGTCATGTGTCATGTTCCACCAATTCACAGTTTAAATTTGGCACTGAAATAAGTGAAAAAAAATCTAAAGTTGCGGAGAGACAAATAGAACACTATAGAATTTTCGAGAAGACTCTAGAATAATTTAGAAGCTTTCATGAAAAGCCTTAGAATTCTCTAGACTAGTATAGAATTTTATAAATGGACCAAAGTGTAAATGGTAGGGACTTCTAAAGTAAATATTATTTACTTTAAGGCCCCTACGAAGTAGTATAAATAGAAGGGTCTCTCATTTGTATATTATCAAGCAAGTTGTATTTTTCTAAGTTTTTTCTTTCATTCTCTTATCGATCTTAGTTTTAAAGCAAGTTAATCTTTCTAAGTTTTTCCTTTCATTCTCTTAGCGATCTTAGTCTAAAGGCTTGCTTGCAAGAGTAATGAGTAAGTTTTCAAGCGTCGCACAGATCCTTTAGCGAAAACTCTAAGTCCGTGACACAAGACTCCTCTGCTTAAGGAATAAACTAATACTTCCTTCTATAAACTACCATATTTCTCTAAACAATTTTTTTAAAAAAAAATTCTCAAAAGTTTATTATAAGATCTCATCTAATTTGGAGTAATTGTGGAGAAAGCTTAATTTCCAAACCCTTTCATCATCAAGTATATGCTTTTAGTCAAAGCTTTTTTACGTGAAGCTTTGACAAAGATCTCCAGCTTCTGCTGGAAGATTACAATACCATGTTATGAATAAGATTAAGACTTAATATCAAGAAATGAAATTATGTACTCGGGAAAAATTACTTTGAAAATTTAAAGCATTGAGACCATAATGACATTTTCTTGTATACGATTTTTCAAGTGAAGCTTTCGACATTATTTTTAAATCTTATGTCAACTTCGAAATCTGACCGCAAAATGAAGAAATCTATGAAATTGTTTATTACGAAATGAGAGGAAGGGGTGGGATGAAATAGTTTCCAACACCCTGTTTGGATATTCCCCATTGTATTGTATTTGTATCGTTACATTACCAACCATGTTTGTTTTAATTGTTCTTTAAAATCTACTGTATTTTATTGTTCAATTTTGTTATTATGTAACAATGAAAATCCCCATTTTATGAAACAAACGATTTGGTGTGTTCACATTGTTGCTTAATTTCTTTTTTGGATTATATCCTTACACATTATTTCATATTACTATTTTAACTTTTACCGTGTATTATTTAATTCTAATCAAACCTCATACCCTAGAATAATTAAGGATATTTTAGTAGATTTATAAATTACGATACAGTCAAACCAAACAATTAAAATGTTAATAAACAATAACAAACATACAATCTAGCCAAACATCGTATCTATCATATAGTACAATACAATATAGTACAATACAATACCGTACATTATGAAACAATGGATAAAAATGATCCAAATAAAGTGTAAGAGAAATAGAGAAATGAGGGAAAATTAGGAGAAATGGGTGAAAATATAACTTAAGAGAATTGTGGAAAAAATTAGATATTAGGGATCTTATTGGTCTACGTGAAAGTGGGAAATGTTTGACGCTAATGTGGCGTCCATGCGGCACTTAACATACTTTTGTTCCATGTGACACTTATCATACTTCTATTAACTAGAGGGTAATATGATCCAATACATTGATGGAAAGAGTGGTTTTGAGCCGGAATATAGTTTAAGGGTAAATGTGAATTATTTCTGATGGTTTAGGGATATTTTTGAGCTTTTCCGAGTCAAAATTATACTCTAACTTACGTTTATAAGCTAATTTTACTTTTACTATTGGGTCATTTATAACGGGGAAAAACATAAATTAACCCTTGAACTTATCTCAAAAAGTTATAAGTTACACACTTAAACTATCATGACAATTTTTCACCCCTTAAAACTGACGTGGCAAAAAATAAAAAAAAAGTGCATTTAACGGTAAATAAAGTAAAAGAATAAATTAAAATCTTCTTTTAACTATCACCCTACGCCCACCCAATGCCTCTTCTTCTTCTTCTTCTTCTTCACTAACAACCATCTTTTTCTTCTTTATTTTTCATACTCAATTTTCATCCAACCCACTATACCTCCACCAAAATCCTCTGCCCCCCCCAATCATATCCTATGTTAATGCTTATTTCATTTCACCATTTTTATTATATTTGATTTTTCTCTTCGATGTTGTTGGTTATTGATAAAAGTGATGGTTAATTTTTTAAAAAAATATAATGATGAATTAATTGTTGGCGTTGGGTGACAAAGCAGCGAAAATTGAAGGTGGTGGAGAAGAAAAAATCGATATTGACAATGGTCATAGTTATATTTGGTGGTGAGTTTCAAAAACTTGATGATGATGATGTAATTTTGGAGATGAGTTTATTTACGGGTGTCAAATTTTGTTGTGGATCTTTCTAATTTTTGTAGGGATAATGGTGATAATATGATTTTGATGGTGTATTTGATCGTAGGTGGTGGAATTTATGGTGACTATTTTGATTTTCATGGTGAAATATATAGATTTGATAGTAATATGACGGCAATGGTAGTGGTTTCATAGTGATATCAAAGAAGAAACAATTGAATGATAAGGAGAATTTTAGTTAAATTTGACATGACATTTGATGTGGTAGTGGTATTGATAAGGAGAATTTTAGTTAAATTTGACATGACATTTGATGTGGTAGTGGTATTGCATTGATGTTGAGCAAGTGTGATACACCTCCCATTGTGAGAGTGGTGCTACACGTCTTAGGGGTAAAAAGTTTATCTATTTAGTGGCAGAGGTGTGTAATAGGTCACTATATTAGTCCAAACATGTAACTGATTTTTCGAGACAAGCTTAGAAATGAATTTGTCTTTTCTCTTGATAACCCCATCGCCTACAAACTTACCACCCTTACCCCTCCTCGAATGAAAAAATCGCAAATTAGATGAAATTACCCATTTTCTTAAAAACTCAGCACCTAATTATAATTCATGACCCACCCATCTAACTAACTTAGGCCCTGTTTGTTTGAGAGATCTGAATCTAATCATTTAGATTCAGTCCATTAATTGTGTTTGATTTTTAGATCCGAATTTTAATCATTTACATTCATCCCATAAAGCCATTTTTTTATTAAAAAAAATCTCTCTGGGTCTTAATGAGTTTGAATGAATCATATGCATAACAAAGTCTTAACCTCAATCGAGATTTGTATGGATGAAGTGTTGAGAGATTACTGCATTAGAATGCAGGTTCCAATTCTCATCAAACATGGCTCCATAGAGTGATTTTCCCCCCAGCAAATATGTTTTGGACTTCACAATCACTCTATTATAATACCAATTCAAGAACATAGTACATATGTTCGAAACTTAGTAATGTACTCCTGAAATCATCAGCTATAAAAGTTGTTGATCAACCAACTATAACAATCTAGATTCATATAATTGGCGGACGAGGGGTCTCCCATATATCTATAACATTTTCTTGATAATGCAGAGCGAACAGATGGTTACCACCAACTGAAGAATCACGAATTGGATCAACTCGAAGCATTGATGTTGGAAGCCAATCAGATCCACAATACACTGAAATACTACCGTACAATGATGAAAACAGTTGCCCCTCGTTAAATGCTAGTTTTGGACAACACATACCAGAAGCAGAATCTTTATCTCTCCAATTTACACTCACATTAGTACTCCTAAAATCCACGAAACCCAAACACTTATTCGAGCCTAATACACAAATTGAGCCACTCTCCTCTGTCAATATTGCATCATTAATAAATAGCGGTAAAATAACTCGAGAACAACTTGTAATTTGAGCCAAACTCTGGTGTACTTGTTGTGGCAGATTGAGCTAAACGGTTCGATTTATCTATAACTTGAAATTTATACTTAAACTCTTTAGTGGATGCATTGAATAGTTCAATGCCCCCATCTGCTAGATTTTTATCAGAGCTAACCACAATACTTTCGGAATCAATCCAACAAACATCATTCACCTTTTCGTGCTCAATATGTATTATATGGTGTTCTTTTAGCATCCAGTCGTACACGCGAACCACACTATCCTACGTTTTTCATCTTGTATTCCTAAGATACTTAGAACAAAATTTTTGAAGAACTCGGTAAGACACAACAAAGTTTAAAAACATTTTCATAATTAGAAAATTAAAACTAGTAGAGAAACTAGAATCATAAACAGATTAGAAAAAATATATGAAACTTTTTCTTAAAGAAGAATTGTTGTCAATTTGTGTTTAAAAAATCTTACTGATTCCAACAAACTTTGCGAAAACACAAAATAACCAAAGTTTAATGAACCAGTGAAGAATAGAAGAACAAAAATTAATTCACAAATCTAAAATTTGTAACACATACCAGAATTTAGAAAAACAGAAAGAAGATCAAGCTCATTGAATGCACAGTATCCCCTTAAAGAAATTATTCCCCTATAGTATCGAGGTTTGATTTGGAATATGTCCTCCCATGGTAGAATGATCTCAATCACCAGTGCTTTGATACCCAAAATGTTGATGTCAGCGAGCCACTCAACGGCAGCAAAGTACACTTAGAATACTAGATTTAGTAGTAGTAGAAAAAGTCCAGAAAATCCTATATTCTATATATATTTAAAATGAGAGAAAATCTCTCAATTTATAGAACAAAGGGTAGCGCGAAAAGGTTATTATTGTGCCTTACTGGAAAAGTCACAAACATTTGGAAAAGTCACAATCTTTCAGAAAGGTCGTCGCCTTTCATAAAAGTCACAACTTTTTATAAAAGTCATAACTTTTCATAAAAGTCACAACTTTTCATGAAAGTCATAACTTTTCATAAAATTCACAATCTTTTATAAAAGTCGCAACTCTTCATTTTCCATTCACACCTTTTAAAACCCAACAATCCCCCACATGAATGGGGAATGACTCCAAGACAAAGAAACGGACAAGTATGTGTACTTTACAATCAATAATTAATTGCATCTGGATAAGTAGGTTTCCCCTTGGACTTTTCGTAGTGAACATATGTCGGATATACTCGGTCAATTGGTAGATGCAATATCTTTGAACCGTCGAGCTTTGGTGTATACCTAGACAACCAAATGTCACACAATTAACCCGACCATTTATGGTTCTTACGATTGTGTTCGTTTCATCCATGAAAACCTCGTGGTTTAATGAGTGTATAGAGAGATGGACTTTTGACAATCATCCTCTTTGAAGCGGCTTACACTTCACACTCACATAGGTGATTTCTAACCGTGTTATCACGTAGATACACTATTTGGTCAACTCTGCCAAACTTAGCAAATCATTAAAACTATTAAGCTATATTAACTCATTAACAAGTCTTAATGTTGTATCATTTTCCCTGAGCATTATCTTCATCATGAGAAAGGATTGAGTTTGTTGACAATGCTAAACCGTCAGTCACAACTTTGTTTTTCTCCTTGAATCTCAGAGTTACCGTCATGATGACTTGTCTAAGCCGTAAATCCATTCCCTTATATGATATTTAAACTTTCTCTCTAGTTAGGATTTTTTATAAGTGGATCCGACACATTATCCTTTGACTTTACATAGTCAATTCTGATAATTTCACTAGTAGTATTCTAACAGTATCATGTTTATGTCCTATATGACGAGACTTTCCGTTATACATCATGCTCCATGACCTATCTATTGCATCTTGACTATCTAAGTGTATGCATACTAATGCCAATGGTTTGGGTCAAAAAAGAATATCTATCAAGAAATTTTGGAGTCTTTCAACTTAATCACTGACCTTTATCTTGAGAACCTAGCTCAAAGATCATTATAGAGCTAGCGATACATGTTTCTTTTGAAATATTTCTAAGAGACTGCTCTTCTATCAAGAGTAAGTATATATATCCACTCGTGAATTTTACTTTATTTGTCCGGTGATCAAATTTGCATCACTATATCCTTTCAATACTGTTGGATATTGTTATAATGCAAGGCATAGTTTCAAGTATTATTTAAATACTCCAAAACTCTATTTATTGCCATCTAATGAGTTTGATTGGGATAACTTGTGAACCGACTCAGTTTATTAATAGTAAATGATATACCTGATCGCGCGAACTTCATGATACACATCACACTTTCCAATACTCTAGCACAAACCAATAGTGAGTAACTTTCGCTTTCACTCTTTTGAAATGCAAAACTCACATTTATTGGAGACTTGACAATATTGACATCCAAATATTTGAACTAGTCAAGTACTTTTTCAATGAAATGTGACCGTGAAAATGCTAAACATTATGAAATTCTAAGGATTCTTATACCTAAGATCGCATTAGCAACTCCCAAATTTTTCATTCAAAACTTGCTTTCTAGCATATGTCTAGTAGCATTTATGTCATTAGTGTCTCTATTGATGATCAACATATCACCAATATACAACCAAACAATGACCTTGAGATTTTAATGTGAACACATTTATCAATTCCATCATTCTTAAATTCATTTGTCAACATGGTTTGGTCAAATTTCTTATGTCATTGTTTGTGTGCTTGTTTTAATCCATAATGTGACTTAACAAATTCACACACTTTCTTTTATTTACCAGGAACCATAAAACCCTCGAGTTGTTTCATGTAAATTTCTTCCTCTAATTTTCCGTTTAAGAGAAATGTTTCCCATTCATTTAATGAATTTGGAGGTCATATATCACAACTAATAATATTAGCATCCGAATGGATATAATTCTAATTACTGATGAGTATATATATATCAACAAGATCAAAATCTTATTTTTTTTCTAAAGTCTTTGACACAAAGTCTTGTCATATATTTGTCAACAGTTCTATCGACTTTCATTTTCCTTTTGAGGATTCACTTTGAATCCAAAAGTTTATTTCCCTGAGGAAGATCAATCAACTTCCAATAGAATTGCTCAAGGTTGAACCAATCTCACTATTGATACCATTTTTCCAAAAGGATGAGTCTACATAAGACACAAGAAATGTTACAAAATCATATTCGAAGAAAGTATATGTCCCTTGACATTTACTACGCCTCTGAATATCTTTATTAAGTGCATTCTCCTTTTGCTCTTTCCAAGGTCGTTTAGACCTTTCACTAGACAACTCAAGTCTAATTTTATAGTCCACAGTCTTAGGTTCTATTTCAATCCTTTAAAGAATAAGAACTTGGACTTTGGCTAGACACCCCCACACTTTGAAATATTTCAAGTTGGATTTTCTTCCTTTCCATTTCTTATATGGAATAGATTGTGTCCTAAACAAACAAAATTGTTATGAAAAGAAAACTTCTTTTTTTGTTTCCTTTTGCAGTAAGGATAGTTTCTCTATACAAGTTCTGTGGTAAACCCGAAATTTTATAAATGCATCCATCATTTCTTTCAATGTTCGACTTTTTCTTTAGATTGAGGTGAATAAGGCAGTAATTTGATAGATAAATCCACTTTCCAAACATATTTCTGTACAAGGAGATTCATACTCTCTATTCTTATTACTTCTTATCTTTTTCTCAACTGATTTTCAACTTCAATATTATATTGTCTAGACATTTCTATTGCTTCATCATTACCATTAAGCAAATAGAGAGTCTTTATTTAATGTAATTGTCAATGAAAGTAATGAGATACTTTTTTCCACCATGAGATGGTATTGACTTCATATCACAAATGTCAGTGTAGATCAATTTTAAGGGATTAAAATTCCTTTCAACAGATTTATAAGAATGCTCAACATATTTAGATTCCATACAAACTTGACATTTTTATTTATCGCAGTCAAAGTTAGACAAAACTTCTAAGTTAATCAGTTTTCCTTACAAGGTATTTTTTTAATTGAAATGCCCCAAGTGCTCATGTGACTCTGACTCAAGCAATTTAGAACAAATAAAAATATTGAGTTTGAAAAACTCTTCGCGGGGTAGCTTTTTTTTCAAATATATTGTTCCAACTTATAATTTTGTGATACAGACATTATTTAGAGTCATCACCTTGTCAAATATCCTTTTCAGAAGGACCTTTCCATAACTTTCAATTTGCGTCTTACAGAAATACCCATGAACAAAGTTTCATTGGGTCTAATAAAGGTAATATAGTCCAAATATTTCTTTTACAATATAACAAATGACTATTCATCAATATCCATGTCTATGCAAATACTTTATAATAATAGACATATTTTTTTCATGAAAAATCACAACATTTAAGTGACACTTTTTCATAAAAAAAACACAATTATTTTGAACAAGTATATATATCATTTGGTAGTTTCATACTAGTCACACCATATACTAGTAATAAAGAAACTCTACAATTACAATACCAAATATACACCAAGAATTTTGTCGGCCTAACATAATACAAAAGTATCATTGAATTTCATATCTTTTGCTCCAAATTAAAATAGACACCACACACACACACACACACACATTTTAAATATGATCTCAAAAATATTTTTCAAGTATTTGAAAATAGTTTTTTCACATATCTTTCTAGACTCTCTAAATGTTATTGGTAGTATGAAACCTCTTTTGAAAATATTATGCGACGAAAGAATTATAGAGATTCAATTTTCTTTGACAATCTTTACATAGTGTCAAAGTTCATTCTATAGAGACACAAACACACTAACTCTAAGTCGTTGGTCTTTCTCGTCTATCACAAATAGACATACCACTTAGTATTTAGAATACTAACAATAAAGACAATTTTGTACATTTTTTTCTATTTAACAATGGATAATGCACAAGTACCCCCTCAACCTATGCCTGAAATTCCAGAGACACAATTATACTATACTAAGGTCCTATTACCCCCCTGAACTTATTTTATAAGTAATTTTTTACCCCTTTTTAGCTTACGTGACACTAGTTTGAAAAAAAAGTCAACCATCATTAGGCCCACAAGATAGTGCCACGTAGGCTAAAAAGAGGTAAAAAATTTATTAATAAAATAAGTTCAGGGGGTAATAGGACCTTATTATAGTATAAGTGTGTCTCTGAGATTTCGAGCATAGGTTGAGGGGGTACTTTGGCATCATCCCATTTAACAATGAAGTTTGTAGAGCATAAAAAGTACAACACTGACTATCATGTGAAGTTTTAATATTCTTCAAAGCAATTGCAAAGTCCAATTTATTCAGAGTAGAAAACTGCAAAAGTTTTTTAGTCTGCAACAATCAGACACAATCAAATTGACAGAAGGTACAAAACTACAAAAGTTTTTTTTTTTTAAATTCCAAACAGAATAAAACATATTCTAAGATTATCACATAGAAATGTTTTTTCATTTCAAATAGTCTTCCAACTATAACATTTTGACATACTATTTTATGAAACAAAAATATGCATGTCTCACTCTGCAAACTAGTGAATTTTAAAGACAACACTATTTGCCAAGAAAAATTCATTGGAAAACCATACGATTTGCAGAACTTTTTCCAAAGGCATACATGATAAATATCAAAATTGTAAGCCTTTAGAAATTGTTTTCCTCCTTAAATAAATAATAAGAAGGTTACATCTTTAATTGGAATACCAAAATAAAACTTTTTCTGTTACATTCTCACTTCGACATTGCTAAAAAAAACAACAAATTATGGAGAAGTAATGCATTTATCTTCTACTTTCATGATCAGATTCTCTCAATCAGTAGAATACAAAAAATACTAACAATATAAAAAATTTCTTAAGATTGTTGTCTATCTTGTATTCCTGATATACTTAGAACAAAACTTTGAAGAACTCGGTAAGACACAACAAAGTTTAAAAATATTTTCATAACTAGAAAATTAAAACTAGTAGAAAAACTAGAATCATAAACAAATTAGAAAAAATATATGAAATATTTTTCTTAAAGAAGAATTGTTGTTAATCTGTGTTTAAAGAATCTTACTGATTCCAACAAACTTTGCAAAAACACGAAATAACCAAAGTTGAATGAACCAGTGAAGAATAGAAGAACAGAAATAAATTCACAAATCTAAAATTTGTAACACATACCAGAATTTGAAAAAACAGAAAGAAGATCAAGCCCACTGAATGTACAATGTCCCCTTAAGGAAATTATTCCCCTCTAGTATCCGAGGTTTGATCTGGAATATGTCCTCACAGGGTAGAATGATCTCAATCACCAGTGTATTGATACCCCCAAACGTTGTTGTCAGCGAGCCACTCAACGGCAGCAAAGTACACTTAGAATACTAGATTTCGTACTAGTAAAAAAAGTCCAAAAAATTCTATATTCTATATATATTTAAAATGAGAGAAAATCCTTCAATTTATAGAACAAAGGATAGTGCAAAAAGGTTTTTACTGTGCCTTACTGAAAAAGTCACAAGCATTTGGAAAAGTCACAATCTTTCAGAAAAATGTCGTCGCCTTTCATAAAAGTCACAACATTTTATAAAAGTCATAACTTTTCATAAAAGTCGCAACTTTTCATAAAAGTCGCAACTTTTCATAAAAATCGCAACCTTTCATAAAAGTCGTAACTCTTCATAAAAGTCGTAACTCTTCATAAAAGTCGCAACTCTTCATTTTCCATTCACATCTTTTAAGACCCAAAACCCTAAGCCATAGTGCCACACAGCACCATCCATGCAAACTAGCTCGAATAGCATGAGGATACTGTCCATCCCATGCTGACCATCCCGCTATGGACTATGCCAATCGAGCCCTATTTCCATCAAACAAACCCCATTTAGCTGACCTGACATGATCAAGGATGCCATAATATCTAGCCTCTCGGTATAAGAGTTTTTTTATCGATCTTCGGAGGAATATAAAACTCTCATGTTCTGAGCAAGTCCAAAAGGACACCAAAACAATCAAGATTTCTATCAATGAATTGTTCAGTGATTGCGTACTGAAAATACAGGTTCCAATTGTCATCAAACATGGGTCGAAAGAGTGAATTTTGGCCAGCAATTGCTAAAGTTGTGGTTGTAGTTTCAAAGATTCTGCCACCAACACTGAATTTCACCCTGTCTTTTGAGTTGCCATTTTCAAAATATAAATGCAAATTACAGAAATGAAGTCGTAATTGTGCTAAAATGTATGATACTATATATAGATCTTCAAAATTCAGTCTATACCTTTGACATACCAAGAGTTTTAGTGTCTGTTTATTTTCTCCATGTTTGAAATGTAAGGAATGTAAAAGGTTGTTCTTGAAACTTGAGATTCATGAGACTCTTGATTTTTCTTAAATTCTTGGATGCTGTCCAAATCTTGTGTATACACAACTGAAATTCTGAAATTTTGCGTCTGAAGTTTCATGTTTCATGCAGCGTAAACTTCATAATAAAATCGAGTTGCAAACTTCAGACGATCTAGTAGCAAAGTTGTAAACATCCATGTAATCATATATACAAATACTGAAATTGAAAATGGAAATTATAGATTTCATATATAATGAGTTAAGTGTAAACAATACATCTAAAGTAATCCAAATTTTCGGTTTCCATATCTAAACTATCAGGTGTGTGAGTTTCTACCTAAACTATCATCAACTGGCCAGTAGTTGAAGTGTGTTTTGATAAACCTTTTGGTGATATACATTCGTAGATTTTCTCCAATGCACAACCGGATGAGTACTCCTCAAATCCATGAAACACAAATACTCATTCCAATCTACTACACAAATCAAACTACTCTCATGTGTCGTGATTGCAGCAGTAAAATCAGCATTATAGTATTACTTGTTGTGATCCTTATTCAATGTCCAAACCATATTGTTTTTTCTAATTTCTCATCAAATATGGCGCCAAAGAATGAATTCCTTCCAGCATCCGTTAAGGTTGTGGCTGTAGTTTCAAACTTTTTCACACCAACATCGAGTTTTACTCTGTCTTTCTGGCTTTCCATCCTTAAAAAATGTTGTAGTAGAATGAAATTCAAAACCAGCACTAATGTAAGAGATTTAAAACACAAAGCATCCCCCTTTAGCCTGTCCAGGGAAGTGCTGCAGCCCAAGAGATCTAATGTAGATAGTCTAACCTAATGCATGGCCGCTTCTACTAATGTATGATATCCTCTTAGAGAAAACATTCTACAACAACAACTAAACCAATCAAAAGTGAGGTCTGAAAAGGATAAAATGTACGCAAACCTTATCCTACCTCAAAAAGATAGGAAAGTTGTAATCGGACTAGTGAGATAATTGGAACACACAGGAAACACAATGATAACAACACATGATGAACAAGGAACTACGAGAATAGTGCTAATACTACTGATAAGATAGTAGGTACATCCACCGCCTATCGTACCCGCTTGAGAGCAAGAGAAATATCTAAGGCATATCCTTGGTAAACTCAAGATGCATCGAGTCATGTCTAATCACCTCCCTCAGTATTAGAAAAAAAATGTAATGCAACTATGATATATAAGAGGATTTTTTTACACATTTGGTTGCTCGACCAAAAAAACTATACAATTACTATGTAGTATTGATGTGTTTCTTAAACTAATGAGTGATAATTTAGGTATATTACTCACGTTCCCATTAATGTAAATGAACAATGAGATCTTCAAAAAATCAAAAGTATTTTACTTGCGTTTGTACTTCAAGTAATTTTAAAGTCTCTATCTAAAGAAGGCAACTAGCTTCTCTATAAATATTGCTAATTGAAACGTTTCATTTACAACCATACTTTCCATAAGAAGATCATGAACGATGAACTATAATTGTTGACTATAAATTGAGTGGAAAGAGCAAAAAATCAAAGGATTTAGTCTCTAGGTCAAGTGCGAACGCAAAAAAGTTGAAGCTTATCTTTAATTTTTCATATGATATTCAAAAATTCTGGTGTTGCCACGACTCAAATTGTTTGAGTACATGTGAATTTACCTATTTGGTTTGTAATTGTTTATTTTGTGACACCGATTAAATGAGAAGTCATTTTTGGATATAGTTTGAAGAAATTTTCTATGTTGCTTATATAGTTTATTCTCTCACAATTATACATTGAATTTTTTTTAGTAAATATACAATGAGTAATATGTATTTATTAAGAAACAATGACCATAATGTATAATGAATTTATTTTTATAGTAAATTATTAAATTTTTGGATTTATTTTACGATGAATTATTTAACAAAAAAAGAAACATTATAATGAATCATGCACATACATTATACATTATATATAATGAATTACTTTTTTAATGAATTCAATAAATATACTACATAATTTAGATGTGAAAAGATGTTATTCAAATTATATCCTTTTTCTTTATGTCTTTTTAAAATACAATTTATTTTCCATTCACATCTCGTAAAACCAAACAAGTGTATATATATAAGCCCAATGAGACTAACAAACCTAATAGCTTCCTAGTAAAAGATTCATTCTTTTTTTTTTTCTTTTCTTAATGGATGCTCAATCCAACTGTGACTCTAGTTCATCATCAAATCTAAGAATTATTGTCCATAACAACCCTTCAGAAGCCCAACTCTCTGAATTGGGCATAAAATCTTGGCCAAAGTGAGTATAAATTAGTTATGTTTTGTGCTTCAATTATTGCATTATTAATTTTGTTGTTGTTACTATACTTTCTTCTATATGTTGTGTATTATTTTTCATTTTGCGTTATTTCACTGTTGTTACTATTTCCTTTTTCAAACTGTTTTGAAATACTTTTTTAAATCTGCGTACACTCTAACCTTCTCAGACTTCATCATATATGTTTTTTTTTTTGTTTAAACAGATGGGCTTGTTCA
Source organism: Solanum chmielewskii (assembly GCA_027704785.1). NCBI lineage: Eukaryota > Viridiplantae > Streptophyta > Magnoliopsida > Solanales > Solanaceae > Solanum > Solanum chmielewskii. Next base: position 55,017,401 of record JAKWIX010000326.1, on the reverse strand, counting down.
CCAGGAAAATACAAATTAAAATTTGATGCAGAAGAAACATGTTATTTGCTAAGAGGAAAAGTGAAAGTGTATCCAAAGAACACAATAGAGATGTCACCAGTGGAGTTTGGTGCAGGGGATCTTGTCATTATTCCCAAAGGACTTTGTTGCACTTGGGATATAACCCTTCCTGTTGATAAATACTACAAATTTCATCCTTCCTAAATTATTGTTAGTATTATAAACTCTAAATTAAAAAGGTATTATAATTTTATCGTGTTGTCTATCTTATTTTTCAAATAATCTGATAGTGGTTAACGTTTTTGTACACTATCATTGCATGCATGATATTAGACTTTGATAATCTCTTAATAAATATTTATTGCCCTTAACAAAATCTCCTTTTTATTATAGTTTGTATTACTATATTGATCCTTACATTTTCATTTTCATTTTCAATATTCAAAACTATTCCTTTTTTTTTTACACTATTGACAAATTTAATTATTTTCCTAAATTGAATCTCGTTCAATTCATAATTTCATTTGACCTTAGACTAATCTCAACGTTCATTGGTGAATTGCTAATTTTGACTTTCTAGTTTCATAATTTAAATTCCTTCACCAAAATTTTTGGAATAAAATATCTTAGAGCCCGTTTGGATTGACTTAAAAAATTAGCTTTTAGTCAAAAATAAAAAGTCAAACTGAAATGACTTTGAAGCCAAAAAAATAAAAAGTAAGGGAGACCTATTCTTGGTTGTTGACTTATTTTATATCATTTTTTTACCTTGTCAAACACTTCCCAACTTATTTTAAGTTATTTTTTACTTAAATTATTTTTTATATTTGTTAAACATTTTTCAGAAGTCAAACTAACTTAAAAGTAAGTTTGACCAACTTTTAAGCCAACCACTTACTTACCGATGTATCGATATCTAAATCACAATGTCAACGAACTATTCAACGTCAATATACACTAGAATTTGTTTGCAGAGAAGAAAAAGTAGTTCTGAAGTTCAAAAATTTATTATTTGTTCTTTAAAAATAAGAGGAATCCTCTCTTACAGACAACAAAGAGTAGTGTGAACTAATACTTATTGTGTTTTATCGGAATGGTCACACTCCTTTCAAAAAGTCAAAAGGCATAACTTTTCATAAAAGTCACAATCTTACTAAAAAGTCACAACTTTTTTATAAGATTCATAACTATTCATAAAAGTCACAATTTTTCAAAAAAAATCACAACTATTCATAAAAGTCAAAACTTTTCAAAAAAAAAAAAAAAGTCAAAACTCTTATATTTTCCATTGAGACCTTTCAAAATCTAACAATTCTATATATATATATATAAGTTCAAATAGTCTCTCAGACAGAACAAACCCAATAGCTTCCTAGTAAAAGATTCTTCCTTGAGTGTTCTAAAGGGTCATTCTAACTACTCTTAATAAAAAAAAATCTTCTATTCTATCTTTTTTTTTTTCTTTTCTTCATGGATGCTCAATCCAAATCAGACTCTTGTTCATCTTCAAATCTAAGAATCATTGTCCAAAACAACCCTTCAGAATCCCAACTCTCTGAATTGGGCATAAAATCTTGGCCAAAGTAAGCACAATTCGATTATCCACTTGTGTTTGTTTCTGCTTCGATTATCACATTATTAATTGTTTTGTTGTTACTATACTTTCTTCTAAATGTTGTTTACTATTCTTCATTTCACATCATATCATTATCGGTGCTACTTTCATTTCTATATATAATTCCTTTTTTGAAACTCTAATCTTCTCGGACTTCATACGTGGAATTACACTGATATGTTTGATTAAACGAAAGGATGATCAATCATGAGGTTTTTTTTTGCTTAAACAGATGGGCTTGTTCACCAGGGAAATACCAATTAAAATTTGATGCAGAAGAAACATGTTATTTGCTAAGAGGAAAAGTGAAAGTGTATCCAAAGAACACAATAGAGATGTCACCAGTGGAGTTTGGTGCTGGGGATCTTGTCATTATTCCCAAAGGACTTTGTTGCACTTGGGATGTAACCTTTCCTGTTGATAAACACTATAAGTTTCATTCTTCCTAAAATCACATTAGCTATTATTATAAACTCACAAGGTAATATAATCTTACCGTGTTATAACAAGTTATCTGTCTTATTTTCTTTTAAATAATTTGATAGGGATACACTATCAATTTAGACATGATGTTAAACTCTTATTTTTCTTGATTGAGATGATTTAACTTATAATTAATTGTAAGAGATATTCATTATTACGCTTAACAACATCTCCTTTTTATAATAGTTTGTATTACTATATATACTGATCCCTACATTTTCTTTTTTTATCTTGTTGACAAATTCAAATATTTTCCTAGATTAGATCTCGTTCAATTCATCAGTACGTATAATTTTTCAATCTCGACGTTCACTTGTGTTGCTAATTCGACTTTCAAATTGACTTGTTAATTCCGCAAGTAAAAGAGAATTCCATAATTTTGACATTATTTTAGTCTTTTCATTTGTTAATTTCTAGCCATTAGTCAATTCATAATATTCCTTTGATATCTTTCTTTACAGGTAGTTAAGATTAATATATATGATCATATTCCTTTTTCCTATTTTTTAAAAAAATAAAACGTTTATTTGACTGGTCAATTCCTTCATTTTTATGTATATTACGTATGGCACATTACCTTTTGTCAGCAATGATGATATTTTGCTAAAAATTAAATAATATGATACAGAATTTTTGTTGTTTTAAATTGCTGCAAACAACAAAAACTCTTACCTAATCTCAACGTTTCGTGTTTGTCCTTTATTATCTCAAACCGACTAAAAAATACATAATCTTTTTTGGATATATATAAATTTTACCCTTTTTTCCTTTTAAATAAATGGATAAAAATATCCAAGTGATCGTAAATTAAGAGATTCTTAACCCTAAAAAGCATCTCGTCTCCTTATACCTAAAATACCCGTCCAGCGCAATCTAATACTTTTGTTCAAATTTAAAAGGAAGGCAAAAAAAAAAAAAAAAAAGTTTTCATTCTACTTACATTTATCATTGTGGCCTAAAATGCCAAGGCAATGACACTAGCTTTGATATAAGAAAGTTTCACTTTCTTTTACCAATTTCAATCAAACTTTAGGGAAAGAGTTTTTACTTACACTCCACAACGTTGGCGTTGTACATACACGCGGAGACAAAATTATTTTTCTAGCTATGCCAATTTACATGGGGGGAATAGACATGCCAAAATTTGTAGAGAAGAAACAGATTTACATGGCAAATGGAACTAGCAAATTGAGAAAAATCCATTTGCATATACCAGCTCGTTACTATTTACTTCGAACATCAGGCCCCCATATGCGGATAGTTTGATCATCACTTGCTGAAGCTAGCATTTGAGGCCTTTTAGGATTCCAGCTCACAGAGTTCACAGTCATTGAATGGCCACACAAGATCTTAATAGGCTTTGAACCTCCGCGATTCCATATGTACACCTGCAACAATGCAAAAGATCTCACATGATTTCCTTGGATCAATATATACAATACAAAATGAGGAATTGACATTGCGACTGGCGATTGGATGGAATCACATACTTGGAAAGACAAATGAAACTAATCCAACATAATAATATATTTCAGTTGTATCTCTTAATCCATAGAGCCAAGGTGTCATCACAATTGAGTGCACCTAGATTACCGCTACTCTTGGTTCAAGCAAAGAGGGGTTGTAAGAGCAGAGAGGAAAGTGAAAAGGGATGGCCTATGCTATCATTTTGTACCAAAGTGACAAAAGAAATGAGGATGTACACATATCAGCAATACATTTATGACATCACTCATTTTTCAAAATAAGAAATAAATGTCGTAGATCACCTAAATGTCAATTTCTTTAAGCTATTAGTCTATTACTACTTGTTTTGTGTACCATCTCCCAGTTTCTTTTAATAATATTTGTACTTTGTTGTATGAATTTGAAATGATAAGTTAGAAGAGGAATCTAAAATTGTGCTTACTATATTCGTCTATCTAAGATTTTAGTATACATCATATTAATTTCCTCTAATAACTGTACACTATTTGATGGCGGATACAATTGATAAAGCTCAATTATGGTATGTCATTATATTTAATCTCATATGATAATAAACCAATAGTATGTCAGATAAAGTGACCTAATAAACTAAGCATATCTCTTGACACCAAATTTTCATCAAGAATAAAGCAATGTTTAGATTCACTTTACATCCAAATTTAGATTAACCTAATAATCAATGTTATCACAAATAATCCAATGATTACTTGATTATTATCCACCATACCCCAATCCCACTATTTGTATTGGGGAAAACTACCTTGTACATGTGACTGCTTACAAAGACGACACCTAACATCAGGATGAAGCCGGAAGACGATCTGGCATAGAGGATCGAGAAAAACACACCATTCATCACTTGAGTACCGATCAGTTACTGTCTGGCTAACTTGATCTCATTTCATCGTCAGGTCAACCAGATGGTCATTTTCGGGAAAAAGGCGAGAACTCGTGGCCAGAATTCAAGGAAGAGGAATAAAGGGTTTTTCGCCCAAAGAGAGAATGAAAGGACAAAAGGCAGATACGATATATCCAAATGAGACCATGCAAATTACAGGGAAATATTAGTTAGCATGCATAACGGTATTTTCAGGTGGGGCATTTCCATTTTCCATTAGACAGTCTTATGGCTCGAGTGGAGCTTTCCTATTGGCTGATATAACCTTTGTTGCTATAAATAGTAGTTTCCACTTACCTGCAAAGGGTTGGATTTTTGACAATACGAAGCAATCCACTGATATTCTTGTGCTCCAAACTTTCTATTATTTTACATTCTTTGCTAAGTCTTAGTTCTTAAGCTTAAATGCCTCTGAATCTGAATTGGTCACACTATGTTGTCTCCAGAACAAGACTGAAACATCAAGAATCTGAGCTATATTGTTTCCTTTGCTTATTTTACTAAATTATTATTCTAATTAAGCTAGTTTATTAACAAACCTATCTGCCAAAAAACTAATTAATGAATTGAAACAATTCGTGTGTCCTTGACCTCATAACAAATTCAATTGTCCATTCTCCCGATAAACAGTTTGGCGTCCACCGTGGGGCCAGGACAGTTGTGGTGTTGGTTTAACCCACTACTCTACTTACTAGCTTAAATCTGTTAGTGTTCTAGATATAACTTATAGCAATTGTGAACCAAAATGATGGTAATGTGGCTGAAGTTCAACTTCTTAACGCTGCCCAAGACTGGACAGGTCTTTAAGAAGAGTGTTAACAGCTTGTGATGCAGTAGAGGTTGATCTAGAAGAAATTAATCTGACGAACATGAATTAGCGAAGAGGCATGGGAGAAAGAACCCCAAAGAAGTGAATCATCAACGGGACGAGGATAGGACTGACATGGACGACCTTAAGGAGACTCTTACAGATTCCGACTGCTCAACACAGGTCCATAATGGACCACATGACCGCACAGGACAAAAGGGTAATGGAGCTCCATAAGATTGTGACCACAATGGCTTCTCACAACGCCTGAATAAGTGGTCAAACACCACCAGAAACACCAACATCGCAAGGAATTCAGGAATCGGTCTCAACTGCGGCCCATTTGGAAGAATGCAGGGCTGACAGATGGGGGTCGGGTCTGACATTGGAATGTCGATGGTGGAGTGAATCAGGAAAGAACTCAGGCTGGGCCTAAAGGAGCTGCACAACCGAATGAACCATATTCCAAGAGCACCTCCGAACTTGAAGGGGGGCAGACTCTTAGAGTTTCACTCAATTGCCTTATAAGCCCAGCTCAGCATCGGAACTTATTTCGAATAGGTTCCGGTTGTAGGATATCCCAAAATGATGGAACTACAGACCCGCAAGAGCAAATTCTGGTTTTCATTACAGTCGTTAAAGGGAACAACTTTTCTAAAGCCGAGGTTGAATCAGTTTTGGTCAAGAAGTTTGGAAAAAATTCTATCCGGAGGAACGCTTGTATGGTACTCTTCATTAGCTGAAGATTCTATTAGTTTTTTTAATATGCTTGCAGATTATTTTATAAAAGCATATGCTGGAGCTAGGAAGGTGCAGCCCAGAAGAGCAGACATCTTCAAAATCGAGCAGGTTGACTCCAAGCTACTCAGGGACTTCATGACAAGCTTCTAGAGAGAAAGGATCTTGCTGCCGATGGTTCTAGATGATTGGGATGCAGAGGCTTTTACAAAGGGTTTGAACCTTGAGAGCTCGATCACCTCACTGAAGGTAAAATAAAATCTCACAGAGTTTGAGCATATGAATTGAGTTGTTGTTCATAATCGGTAAGAGTCAAAAATTTGAGTTGAAGACAATCTTTTTCGATCTCACTACAAAATGCTTAAGGTACAGAAATCGGATTCAGAACTCGCAAAGAGTTGATACCCTCCATACCCATTCGAAATGAGGCCAAGTTCGTCCCATAACTTTCAGCCTCTGGATAGATCTTGGTTAGACAAGCAGAATGGGAGGGATCAAGGCCATACAAGACTGCAAAACAAAGAGGTGGTTGGAGCCTCAAGCGTGATCCATGCAGTTGAATGTCCTGAGACTCTTGGAGTATGGTTTCAATATCAGTCCTATTCAGTTGGCTTCGGCCATGAGAAACATCAAAGCGGCTCGTTTTTCAAAACCTGGGACCTAGGGACCTAAACCTGGGATGCGAATTTCATGGAACACACAGTCATAAAACGGGGGATCATAGGCATCTCCAAGAGCAGGTGGCCCTTGGAGATGGCCATACTCCTCAGGAACGACTATCCAAGAGAGTTTTTGAGCAATCGAGCCAAGGTCAACTACAGGAAGGAGAAAGAAGGAAACACACAACCCAGTAAGCTCGACTCACCTTGACATATGATAAATATGATAATCGGGGGGAGAGGTCAGCAGAGTAACAGTTTCGATGACGAAAAAGGCTAAGCTATTGTTTGGCTTCGAGAAGAGATATCGGGAGATACCAAATTCAGAAACAATTTCTTTCCATGACCAGGATTTGAACAACTTGGAGTACCCGCAAACGAGTGCTTAGGTAGTTTCTTTAGGTATAGCTAATTATATGGTTAAGCGTGTTGATTGATCCAGGTAGTTCAGCAAATATTGTCCACATGAGGGGCTTAGAGCTAATGAAATTGGTAGACAAAGTGATCCCGTCTAGAAAGCTCCTGGCTAGATTTAACATGTCCAGCGAGATGACCGAGCCGATATAAGGCTATTAACGGAAAACTTAATTCGAAAAATTAATGGAAAAATGGGGTACAATATTATACTTGGGATGCCATGGGTTTACGCCATGAGTGTTGTACCCTCCACATACCACCGAGTGTTGAAATTAACACCGAAAGGTGTTAAACAAATCAAAATAAATCTGTTAGCAGCACGCAAGATGCTCGCGGTGTCACTGACCAAAGAGCAAACAGGTGCTGCAAAAGAGGTGACAAATAACAATTATAGAAATCTGAGTAACCAACATGGAGGATGAATTACCAGAAGTGGAGGAGACAAATCAAGACAGGTATTAAGTACCAACATCCTTCTATGGCTCAGATAGACATGAATGCCACCAAGACAATTACGGAAGAGCTCGAGCAGATAAATATGTTCGTTGATTTTTCAAAAAGGAGGGTGATAAGAATCGGGTTATCAGAATAAACAAGAAAATAATGCGGAAACGAATTATTAAGATTAAAGACAGAAGTTGAAAGACATGTGAAATTCGAAAATAAAATTCCCAAACTTGTAAAAAAGCTCTAAGAACCCTAATTTTTAGTATTCAAATTAGCAGATTAAAACTAATTATGATACTAAAGAGTCAATTCAAGCACCTTTTATAGGGACACCACAGGATCCAATTTCCCTGATAAATTGTGCCAAAATGAACAAGAGCCGTCCTAATTCATAAGCACCATTTTCTTAAAGGGACCCATATTATGAAGTCATTCAAAGGAGAACAAAGCTCCTAACTAAGGGATACCTTCCACCTCCCACCGGCGATAGGTTCTGGATAATTCCTGTCCGCCAAGGCTAGGACAGATGGGAAGAATCGCCTAGTGTTTCTTTGTCTCCATTGAGTTTTGAACTTGAGACCTCAGGGTTCTCAACCACTTCTTGAATCTCATGCTTATTATGATTTTTTTTGGGAGGGTGGGGAGTTGGGGGAGGGCATTAAAGAACAAGCATACCTTTGAATCTTCACTACCACTGGCGATAAAAGTGCTGTCCAATCCTCCAAAACAGGAGCGTATCACATACTTATGTTGTCTGTGACCTTCAAACTTCATGGGGCTAAGCCACTCGCCTGCAATATCCCACATATGAATCTCTTGACTATTAAGGTTTACTATGAAGAATTTACCATCCCCTGATAGTGAAAGGGATGTGATTGGATACTCCTCTGAAATCACATGTTCACCACCTGTCCCCACATTCAATATTCGGATATCTTTGTCAGAAAATATACTGATAAGTTTTTCTCCATCAGGTGTAATGGCAAGATCTAGAACCTTTGGCATCCGCGTCCCTTTCCATGACTTGATCTCATTACCCTCAGAGTCCCACATGTATATGCCTTTTTCAGCGTCCGAACTGCCACAGACGAATCGCTTAGAATCAGGAAACCAAGCACATGAGCTGATGATGAAATCAGCATCGCCATATGTGTGCTTGCATGTACCTGTTTCCACGTCCCAAAGCTTAAGCACTTCTGTGTTCCCACAGGTTAGCAACATTGTATCATCAGGACTCCAAGCTACAAAAGAAACCGGCTTTTGATGGCTACGCAGCACATGTCTCTGGGTCAATTTCCCATCATCCAGCACCTGAAAGTAATTAACAAATCCAGTCAGAATATAATGGTCAATCGGATCCTTTTGGCCTTGAATATAAAAGCTAATAGTATGTCGTACACGAATGATTAACCCACATCCCCCGAAACTTGTTGATGCCCCGTATATCGAACAGTAAAAATAGAACTTATTAAAAGACAAAAAAAAAGGTTGAATATATTGCTAAAAAACGTGATTGCTTGTAAGTTGTAAGTTTATAGATTCTGCATATCAGCACCTAAATAAAGCATCTAAATTTACGACAACATCTGACCAAAACATGTGTACACAATCAAGGGTATTTATTAACCAAATGCTTAGTTACTTACTGTCAGAAATATCAAAACCAAATGTCATGTCTCCCAGACCTGTTGGGATGAATGTCACCACTATAACATAGCATCCTAAACTAGGAATACATCTGACAAAAAGTATACGCACTAAAGGTCATGAAGTCCACTTGAATTCTTCTTTTTTCCCGATTAAGAAAGTCTTCATGAAATCATAAGTGCGGTCTTAACTAAGACTAGATTGATGTATTTCCGATGTCTTTAGGGGCCAGCTCTTGTGAAGAACCTGGCGGTAAACATTCATTGACCCATTTGTATTGGCTGTTAAATTTGTCCCTGATATACTCCATTAAAAACTAACCCTGTCATCAATTTGTAGTAGACAGAAGAGAGAGAGTTACCATTCAACACTATTCCAACTTCAGTGCCTAAATAGAACGGCTATACGGCACAATAGGAATATAATCATGCAGCTATAAATCAAAGTTGGTAAAGGTTGACCACTCTAAAGTTGATCCTAAAACTTGTCTCTGCCTTTCCAGTTTCCAAGCATGACTGCTGTAATTTTTCCTTGAAAATTAGAATACAGTGGGACCTTAGCTCTAACACCTCCAAAAGATCGTGAAGTTGCTGCAGTAGTTGAAATTTATTGCTGATAAAATGCTAATTCTGCAGCTTAGTTGTCACAAATCCACATTCGCCACCTAGATGCAAGGTTCTAATCCTATCAAGAGTATCTCCTCTTATTTTTGTCACTTCTTCACAATTCACTCCCCTAACCTCCCCCACCCCACCCACACTCCACCCCCATCCAAAAAGAATTTTTATCAAAAGAAATAAGTTCTTCAGGAGGCATACAATTAAAATTATTGTCAAGCTTCGTCATTTGCATGCTCTCTCACATAGTTCATATGGAGTATGAATAGTAATTTGAAATCACACATCAACATTTAGCTAAGGTAAGACATTAAATTGTGGCACTGACTTTGTCTTGGATGATACTGAACCTACGATCCTATATGAAGCATCCAACTATGGTTGTGAACTTTCCCATCTCTCCACAAATCTCCAAGTTAGATATAAGCCTATGTGCACCCAAAGATGTGGCCTAGCAGTTAACAATGTGAGATGAAAACTATAGGAGACCAAGGTTCAAATCCTAGCAGAGGCCAAAAAAATGCCAAGTGATTTCTTCTCACCAACATAAAACTTGGTGGGTAAGTACCTGGCGGTACCTGTGCTGGAAGGAGATAATAGATAACTATCAACCTTGGAATTTATCCTACTAGATCATTTTGAAGCTATACAGGAGGATACTTCTCATTTACTGGTGAAAAGTTGATGAGTAAATTAGTGCACAAATCTCTTTCTTCAGCTATACCTATTCACTCACAATCTCTTCAAATTCTGTATTTAGCCATCATAAGAACATCATTCATTTTGAAGCGATAATTGATATAGTCTTCCCTCAGTTATACCTATTTACTCTTCCAACTTCAATCGCTTCAGTTTTATACTTAGCCATCATTTTTTATAATTGTAACTTTATATTCACATCAAAACACATCAGCAAAACCTGATGAGGTGGGATTTACAGGCCCCAGGGTGTAATTTCAAAATACAAAACTGAGCAAAAACTTTACAATCGAGCTATAAATCCACTAAACTGTCTACCTCCCCCATCAAATCCTGTTTACACCAAAAATACAGGAGACTCAAGCTCTTCATCTTGATTTTCTGAATAGCTTTGATCTTGTGATCTTTCGTTACTTTCCTTCCACAATGTCCACCAAATACAGGCTGGGATGCATTTCCACCGGTCCTATTTGGATCTTTTCTTCTTCTTTTTTTTTGAGAAGGCAACATCTGTGTTTATTGACAAATCAGTACATGGGTTGCATTGAAACCATATTTACAGCAAAAGCAAAAAGACATATAATTGACTCTTTGGATATTCTTCTTCTGCCCACTCCTTCCCATTGTCTCAGCATGACTTAAGTAAATCTGGGCATTACCCAATTAACTCCAAGTATACATATCCCACAGATTTAAGTTGTTCTGCCTTGTAAGAATAAGTGACTGTTAACTTCTGCGGTTCTGCCTCTTTCCCACACATGTGACACCTTGAGCAAAACTGTATTCCTCTTCTTTGTAAATCTTCATAGGTTAGACATGCTTTCCTAATTGCCAACCAAGTGAAACTTGAGATCTTGTGAGGAATCTTGATTTTCCAAATTAGTTTCCAAGGCCATTCCATTTCCATAGTCTGATAAAAATTTAAGCTCCAGAGCTACTTCACAGAAAAAATCCCTTTCTTGTGCATTTTCTAGATTGGAGTATCAGGACTTTCCGTGACACCTGGAAATGCATTTAGTGTCTATAGTAATCCAGCTACTCTATCAATCCCCCAGTCATTTAAAACCCTCCTAAAAATCAAATCCCAACTTTGAGGGCTCCACACCTGTGCCACAGTGTCCATCTGTTGTAGGCTCAAAATATAAAGATCTGGAAACATGTTCTTCAAATTTTCTAGCCCTAATCAGAGTTCATTCCAGAAACTGGTTTTCACCCCATTACCAATGTTAAAGGATACACTGGGGATAAAGGATGGTCATAGTCTCTAATTGTCTTCTCGACAGAGCATCCAAAGGAACGATTTACCTCTTCAATGATCCAACTGTTTAGGAGACCATAATTTTGTGATATGAATCTCCTCCACAGAGACAAAATATTCACTGCAGAACCTCCATAGCCACTTTCAGCAAGCTGACATTCTGCATACTCAACTTCTTTATACCCAAACCACTCTGCATTTAGTTGAGTGTACTACATCTAATTTAACAGGGTTATATCCAAGCTTCTCTTTATTTCCTTGCCACAGGAAGACTCTTCTTGATTTCTTGATTTTCTTCTCTATACTTCTTGGTATTGGGAATTAGCACATCATATAAGTATTAAGTAGGGAGGGCATCCATCACTGATTTGATACGAGTTATTCTGCCTCCCAAGGATAGATACTGGCTTTTCCACCTTGTCAGCTTCCTCTCACATCTTTCCTGTACTTCACTCCAAACTTCCTCCTCTTTGTTCATAGCACAAGGGGCATTCTAAGGTATTCTGTTAGGAGGGAAGCCACCTGACATCCTAGGTTCTCAGCAAGCACCTGCATATTAACAACCTGGTTAACAAGGTATAAACAACATTTATGCCAATTGACATGGAATCCTGACATGCCCTCAAAGAAGGTTAAATGACCCTCAAGTGTCTTATTTGATAAACTTCTGCTCCACAGAAGACTAAGGAGTCATCCGCATTTAGCAGGTGTGAGATCTCCATAGCATCTCCCATATTTTCATTTGCACAGAAACCTTGCAACCACCCATTCTCACTTGCTTTCCTGATCATGGAGTTGAGACCTCCATTGCTAAGATAAATAGGAATGGTGACATGGGGTCACCTAGTCTCAAACCTCTCTGTGACTGAAAAAGCCCTTCAGGATTGCCATTAATGATAAGGGAAAACTTCACAGTAGTATACAGACATTAAGCCAGTTGATTCATTTGTTTCCAGAGCCCATATCTCTCAGAATCTTCAGGAGGACGGACCAATTTACATGGTCGTAAGCCTTCTCAATGTCCAGCTTGCATAAGACTCCAGGTAGATTCTGCTTCACCCTACAGTCCACCAATTCATTTGCAAAAATTGATGCATCCATTATCTGCCTTCCCTTCAGAAATGTCATTTGGGGTTCATCCACCAAAACCCCCATCACCTTCTTCACTCTTTCTGTGAGAAGCTTGGTTATGATTTTGTATACTCCACCAATCAGACTTATTGGTCTGAAATCCTCAACTCTTAGCTACAAAAGTGGCATTGAATGATTTCTCAAAAGTTTCCTTATGACGTCTCAATGACTGGGAAGTGATGAGAGTGGCAGAACTTCTCAACATTGTTGGAAATTTCAATGGACTCCAGGCTGAAGAGGATGCATTATGGTGGAAAGGAAGCAGCAAATGCAGCTTACAGGTTGATGGAGCAACCAAGTCAACAGATTCCTACCTGGCCATGGAGACAAACTTGGAAAGGCAGAATTCCTTATAAAGTCTCATGTTTTATATGGCTGCTAGCTAAGGAAGCAACTTTGACACAGGATAGTGTTATGAAAAGGGGGATAACCTTATGTTCTAGGTGTCTTCTTTGTAGAGAAACATCAGAAACTGTTAACCATCTTTTTCTACACTGCAAATTTACTCAACAGTTATGGAGGGTATTCTTGAGTCGCAAAGCATATCCTGGGCTATGCCTAGGAGAATTACTGAAGCCCTAAAAAGTTGAGAGGAGGCAGGAGTGCTAGCTAAAGACAGAACGAGATGGAGAATTATCCCTGCTTCAATCTGGTGGGCAACCTGGAAAGAGAAAAATTCTAGGTGTTTTGAGAGCATAGAGAATAGTATGCAGAAAGTTAAACTCAACATTATGTTTTTGGTGCAATCAATTATACTCAAATGAAACTGTCTCTATAATTGATGTTTTAGACTCAATTTAGATTTAGAACAGTGGAGTTTTTGAGTTCATCTGTATATAAGGTTTAGTGCTGCACATGTACAATTGTGTTATAATACAAAGTTACCAAGTATCAAAAAAAAAAAAAAAGAATTGTCTGCATGAAGTCCTCCTTCAAAGTCAGCCAGCAAACTTTGAAGAAACTCATGGTGAATCCATCAGCCACATGTGCCTTATCACCATCACAATGTTTGATCATAGTTAGCACCTCAACTTCCGTGAAAGGCCTTTGCAACAACTCTTGTTCCTCTTGGGAGATTCTAGGACAATTCACATACTCAATAGAGGGCCTCCATAACTCAGTTTCAATATAGAGTTTCTTATAGAGCTCAATCATATTCACCTTAATGGTTTCCGGCTCTTTGACTTCCTCTCCTCCGATTATTAGTCTATCTATATTATTATATCTTTTATGAGCAGTAGCCATCCTCCGGAAAAACCAAGTATTGTTGTCTCTTTGTTTCAACCATAAGATATTGTATTTCTGTCTCCGCTCTATACTCCTCAATTTTTGCCAATTCCTCCAACTCAACCAAGACTATAGCCCTCACCATCAGCTCATTCTGTCAGATGTCTTGAATCTTATGTCAGATCAATATCAGTTAATTCAGATAACAACCTGTTTTTCTTATTGCCTAGATCCCCACCCACTTGTGCTTACTCCATTCTTTGAGTTTCTATTTCAGCAACTTCAGTTCCATACTGAGCTTGTAGTCAGGGCAACCTTCCACTACAAACTCACTCCACCAACTATGAACTAACCCCTCGAGACCATCCATTAAGCCACCAATTCTCAAACTTGAAGTAGGACTTATTCTGACCCCAGTCCCCAAATTGTAGCATAATAAGGCTATGATCAGATGTCACTCTAGGCATGATCGTCTGCCTTGTATTTTTGAAGGTTTCTTCCCATCCATTGAACATAGGAATTTGTCTAACCTAGTTGCCCTGTGATGGTTTGCCCCTTGAACCATGTAAAATTCCCACCATTTAATTGAGGGTCGTGTAATTCCATCTCTTTTTTTGACAAAGATAATGTTGTATTCATCGGCATTAAGGATGTGCTGGAGACCTCCAAAAATTGGTTTCCAACAAGAGAAAAAAAAACAAAAAGCCTAATAGATTACAAAGAGCCTATAAAATCCAAAATCTGTGCAGCTTCTTCTATCCATTCCTCTTTACACCAAAAATAAGAAGTAGTCAAGCAGTTCCATTTGACTCTCCATTAAATTTGCTTTGTTATCATAGCATCTGCTATTTTTTTCTTTCCAAATGCATGATGTTATTATGCTCCACCACTTTTTCTTAGATTTTCTCCCCCCTCTGCTGATCCAACCTAGTAGATCTGCTGTATGTTCAGGCATAATCCATTCTCATAATCCATTCTGTATGTGTTAGTCCCAAAAAAAGGTTCCACAATTTTGTTGTCACTTTGCAATGGAGGAACAGATGGTTGTTGGTTTCCTCAGTCTCATTACAGTGAGAGCACCAAGAAGCAATATAGAAACCCCTCCCTTTCAATTTTTCATGATGTAATTCCATCTCCTCAGTCCAGTTGGGGAAATCTTTCATCACATTTGTGATCCTATTGCATCCTCTTCTTTCTACCATGACTCTGTTTTAAAATCTCCACAAGTGACCCATGGATCTTCACACAATTCTTTGACTACTGCCACCTCTTCCCCACACTCCAATATCGCATTCCTAATACGAGGAGCATATACACCAGTGAGACACCAGCTGACTGCATCAAATCTATAGGTGATCAAGAATTGCCACGTCTTTACTTAGCTTCCCTCCCATATTCTGCAATCCCACATGATTAGGATTCCACCCTTACTACCATCAGCTTCTAAGTAGCCACATCTCATCCATCTCCTAGCCCATAACTGTTTTCCTCAACAACGCACTCTTAACAATATTCCTAGTAGAACTATTGTTAATCCCCCTTACATTCCATGAAAGTAATTTCACCTTCATTTAAAGGCTAAGCTAAGGACTCTCCCTTTGGTTCTAGAACCCTCCACCTGATGGCTTAAATTGGATTGCAAATTTTTCGGTTCATATTTTCCAATTCCTCGAGGTCTGGGTGTTGCAATTGTACTTTCTACAATCATCATTCATTTTGATGTGATAATTGATACAGACTAAGTTACTCGGACTCGGCAAAATTGGTGCCTCACCAGTGTCGACATGACTTGTATACGTATCTAATCATGAAAGATCCGACATGCGGATCTGCATCAGTGTCGTCGGACACCCATGCCTGAGTCCAAGCAACTTAGGATACAGATACGCCATGAGGGATGTAAATAGCTAAGTTGCTCGGACTAAAGTGCAAGTGCCCGACATGGGCGCGGATCCGCATGTCAAATTCTTCATGATCTGACTTTTACGATACAGGAATATGGATCTAGATACAAATACGAGTGTGGGGTCTCGGCAAAAAAAAAATTAAAATTTTTAAAATATACATAAATATGAGACAGTGTGGAAAACTTATAATGTACCATCGAAGGGAACTGGTTTAATTTACATTAAATAATACTCTAATTTAAATCGAAATTATTTTTCATTTACATAATACTCTAATTTTGATTTTATTTATTATAAGAAAACTCCAAGGGACCTTGTCTCACTCATGTTATGGACCATTATCCATGTCCAAATATTCAGCCAAATTTAGCCCAACGTTCAAAACCAAATCTGGCCCAAAACCATGACTAACCCGGCCCACACCCTATCTTTCCAAACCCCGTGTTCCCCTCTTCTATTCACGCATAGAAAGAAGCAACCAGAGAAACAAAATGATAGTTCAGTTTCAAAACGGTGTCGCATCCCTTTTCTCTCACTCATACACCAAGGTGTGCTTAGCACGAAAGCTTTGATACCACGCAAAGATTCTAGAATCTCCTTGACGGTACATTACTCTAATTTATCAAAAAAAAACCTTGAAGGAAACATAAGACTAGTATAAATCACTATATAGTTGAAAAATTGAAGGTATTTGTTTCCGATCTAAAATCTTTACTTTGAGATATCAAAATTTCAATTTTCTTCACTGAATTGCTGGTCAACACACCCTATCTCATTGACCGGATCCACACCCTTACCCATCACAGTGTCGTGTCGACACGGGTGCGGCACCGATTTTGCCAAGTCCAAGTAATTTAGGTGCAAAGTGGAGTAACTGAAACACCAAATTCACAGCCTTGGTCCATTAGGCTACTAAGAAATAAGGCCCTATTGCAAGTTCTAAATGAGCACCACCTACAAAAAAGAAATCCTAAATGTGGCCATGTATTATATATTCAAGATCCTGCAGTTTTGCATGCACTTTTCGCCTTAAATCACCAGATTTTGGAGAGTGAAGTTTCAATTATCTAAACTAAAACAACAATGCATAGATGGTGAAGTTCATGGTTTTATTAAGAAAGCTGCTCACTACAGATGAGGATGAACGAAGTAGGCGATTTGAGATGCATAATTTTAATCGCTCAATACTACAGATCATTAACTTTTTTAGACCGCTAAGGAAAATTAAGTCAGTATTGCCATCAGTAAAATATTTCCTTAAGCATACAACCGTGCTAGTAAAGATGGTCATTGTTGCTAGATACAAAGGGACAGTTAAGTTTCAGGATTATGTTAAAATGGAACTGGAGTTCACGGGTTCTCCGAGATCATCTACACATGCTTCATGTATCATTTTTTATTGATAATCTTTGACCCCTAACATTTGTATTAATTGTAACATAGTTAACATCAGCTGATTTATGATTGAAACTGTCTTTTGGCTTATAGACATGGTTAGAATTGTACTTGTTAGGGTATTTTTCTAGATTTTTTGTCAGCATAACTGGATATACTGGACTCAAAATACCCTTGTAAGCTTCTCTCTCTTTCACTTTGTCTATATTTTCGTTAAATCAGTTTTGGTACATTTGTTAGCTTTCTGTTAGTTGACTTGTCTATATTTACAAGATGTTAATAATTCAACATCTTCTTTATCTTATTGATGCATGTTAATTTGATTCAGAATAGATTGTTTGCTTTTGTTCTTATGCACATAAATGACTTTTAGATTGTCTCCGGTTTACTTGACTAGTCTTCTTTTATTTTGCATTCATTTTCTTTTGGGGCTTTTGGGCCCTTTTCATAATTTTATTTTTTTTTTTGGTTTTTAGATATTTGGCTTTTGGGGTTGATTAATTCTTGGTATGATGCCTCTAAATTTAGTTTGATATGGTCTAGAACTATGAATTTTTTTGCACTGGGACGTTTCACTTTGTTTCAAAATAAAGTAAAATATGCTCCATCCATTTCATTTTAAATGATACTTACTTCTTTTTGGTTGATTCAAAAAGATTGGCACCTAAAATATACTCCCTCCGTTTCATTTTATATAATGCTTTCTTCATTTTAGTCGATTCATAAAGATCGGCAGCACCTTTCTTATTGTGGGAGCTATTTAATTATACTTCTATTAAATTGGAAACTTAGATATTACATTCCATTTTACACTTCATAACACTCTCTTATGTGGTTTCATTTTCTTTGTATCTTGCTATCATATTTTCCTTGCGTTGAAAATTTCTCTTTTGAGCCAAGGATCTATCCGGAAACAATCCTTGCTTTGAGAACTTCTCTTTTGAGCCGAGGGTTTATATCAAAAACAACCTCTCTACCCCACTGAAGGGCTAAGGTCCGTGTACACCCTACCTTCCCAGACCCCACTTGTGGGACTACACTAGGTATGTTGTTATTATACTTTGTATTAATCACTACAACAAGAGTATATATGAAGTTTCATATTTTATTAGAAGTGTCTAATCACTAGCTTAAGAGTTGTAGCAAATGTCGGATGGAGCATTCTAGGAACACATCTTCAGACAACTGGCCCACTTTACAAAAGCTCCTCGCTCCTACAAGAAAATTCTTAAGCCCAAGCATAAACCTAGAAACCACTTCCTTACTTCTTCTTTTTTTGATGACCATACCGCTTCCTTACTTTTTTCCAAAGAAAAAAAATTATTGACAAGATCATTTCCTGCTAGGTGTATTTACCCGTGCAGTGTTGTAGCTAACGCATTAAGTATCCCACCTGGGAATACGTTCGCAAGAATGAAACTCAAAGGAATTGATGGGGGGCCGCACAAGCTGAGCATGTGGTTTAATTTGATGCAAAGCGAAGAACCTTACCGGTAAGCAAACAACCTAAAGTGTTCACTCAACTACAATTTCGTTATAAAAGATTCAATTGACCAAAGAAAGAAAAGTTTCTTATACAAGGTTTTAATAATGCATAATGGGCCCGCAATTAAAACATGATTTTCTTGGTAACATTTATCAAGAAAGCAAAGCGGAATAAGTAATTTTTCTGTTTAATTTTTGTTTGATTCAACAGAACCCTATTCCTCCATTTCTAATTCATCCTGCAAAAAGGAAAGAACAAATTTCTCCTGCTTATACTATGAAAGTATTCACTCAGACAACGTAAATAGGTTAAATCGACCAAATTCCTAGCTTATGGAGTTCCAAAGCTTCAGGGCTATGATCCTTTACAAGTATCCGCTCGCTGCTCTCTCCTTGATTTAGATTTATTTTTTCAACAGCGCAACTCAGCAATTTACAGGAACAGCCCAAATTAATTTGGGAGTAAAGCCCTGGATTTCTCAGACTTGCACAGTAATTTTAAGTTTGATAGTAGAGTGAACAAACCTTCCAAATGATGGCTGTGTTGTCACTTGATGATGAGGCCAGGTAGCTTCCATTGTTTGAGAACTGGACATACCAGACTTCATTTACATGGTTAGACAGGATCTGCAACAGTGTTAGAAGACATTAAATAAATATATCCTAGAGAGAAGCTAGTCAAACAATGATAACAAATTAGGAATAGGATACTAATAATGATAATGGTGTGATAAGTCCAATCTTCATGATTTCCACACATCCAAAGATTCTTCTATAATAGAAAACCACTAATGGTATTTGGAAATTTCTTTGTGGCTATATCATCTGAAAGTCATTAATTAACGTTTATCATCCAATGTAATTGCAAGGCTACTAACATTTACAAATTTTCCTAACCTCGGAAGCTTATTGAGACAATGATTCGTAAATCCAACAAAAATAGTTGAATTAATGATATAATTAAATGACCTTTTCAGGATGCGCAGTACTGCTGGGAATGTAGCTTCCTCGACTAACTTAGTCTTGGATCTTCCCACACTTATCTGAAGAACAAATTAGACCACTTGAAAAAAAAAATTATGATGAGCTCATATGCATTCTTTGATACACTGTCTTAGCCCATTCAGGTCAAAAAAGAAAGGACCTCATAAAAAGGCAAACCAGATCAATTCCTAGTGAACTTGGGAAATATCCCATATAATTGTCCTGCTTACCTTTTCAATTTGGTCCAAAAGTGTGAACATCCCTGAATGAAAGAATACTAGGTATTCAGCATCGTGAATTCTCTATGATTAGCAAAAAGGTAGTAGCGGAACCAGTTTTGAGCTATTGAAAGTAAACTTCCAGGTATAAATGTTGAGCACCAATTAAAGTGTATGTCAATAAACGTGATAATCTGATATCCTATTGAGCTAAAACTAATGGATCAAACTGAAAGTAATCATTTAAATAACACTAGGCTTGTAAGACCAGATGCAATCTTTAAAAACTAAGGCATTACATGGTCTTTTCAATGCTCAAGCTAGAAAGCTATAAATATGGTTTAAAGATTATCCACCTGAATGGTCTTTGAAGGAAACTGACTGGAGTCACAATGGTGATCTTCGTAGAGCGTAATTGCATCAACTGAATTATGAAACACACATTTCTCTAGTTGTGACCATACTGCCATTTCAACCAAGTAATCTAACCTCCGTTCTGGCACTGTAATAGGTGGTGGCAGTACTTTTTCGAGTTCAGTCAGCAATTCTTTTCGGAATTCATAGATACCATTAGGATCTTCCTTGTCCAACCCCAACTCTTTCAAAGAGAGCAATCCAAAAGCAAGCCTATGAACCTTATCCCTCCCCACTTCCAAACCAGACATTTTTTTCTGTAAAATCTCCAAAGCTAAAGAATCTTCCCCAAGATTCAAATACTCTAAAAACCACTGTTTAAGAACAAGAAACAAAGCTGAAGCTCTCGTTTCATTTGTCAAGCCATTAAGTCTATTAAGGGTTTCAATACATGCATCCCAATTAGCATCACGAATATAAGACTCAAGGGTCTCAAATTCATTAGATTTATAGCTAATCCCAGATTCTGATTCCAAACACACAGCAGACTTTCTGTAGCCTAAAGAATAAAGACATTGAATGATGACCCTAACAAATTCATGCTTCTTTATTAGCTTTTTCGACCCAAGATTAACCAATGGAGTCTCCATACCTGTATCTGTATGCAAATTCAAGGACCCCAACACCAGTTACATTCTAAAGATGCCTCCTTTCCACTTCTGAACAACTGAAAACTCCCAAAGAGAAAAAGATTGAAACCCCCAATTGTGAAGTGAAGCAGTAAAGTTAAACAAAAGAAAATTCATGCCACTGAATTCTTGTTTTCTTGTCTTTGTATGGAAAAAGTGGTGTTAACTTCATTGCAGCGGTGGCATCAAGAGAGAAGCCTTTGCTGAAGGCCTCTCAAAGTTTTGAGGGCCCACAGTTTTTAATTAATGATGAGCTTTATCATTTTATTTTCATTTATAAAACTAAAAATAAAATAGAATTTATATTTTTTAAAACACCTCATTAAAAAAAAGTCTGACTACTTCTTAAATTAAATAAATTATTTTAGAATGTTGAATTTAACTACTCATTAATAACACAGTTTTATATAATTTCATCCAATAAATTGTATTGCAATGCATGTTATTAATTTGAATTAATCTTTGACCAATACAAATATTAGCAATAAAAATTTAGAAAAATTGAAGACTTAATGTTTTTTAAGAATATTCATTGTATTATAACAAAAAAAATATTTATACTACTTATAAAAAATTGGACAACTTTCATACATAGCAAATAAAAAATTCATATTTATATGTTATAGCAAAGTTTGCATAATTGCGCTCCATAGCAAACATATAATTGTATAATTCGCTTATATGTTATAGTAAAGTATGCATAATTGCGCTCCATAGCAAACATATAATTGTATAATTTGTTTGGCCTAAATTGTATAATTTGCTAGCATCGCTATACATATAATCGTATAATTCGCTGGCCTAAATTGTATAATTCATTGCAATTTTATAATTTGCTGGCCTATTTCACTGCAATTGTATAATTCGCAATTGTATAGTTCGCTGGCCTATTTCGATGCAATATTTGTATAAATTTTAATTTGTATACAATTGAATCGAAGTAAAATATTTGTACATTGTATAATTATATGTGTATAGTAAGAAGATATATGTTTTCTCTTGCTTTATACAAAAATAGAAACACAATTTATACACTTCTGTTGTATAAAGCGAGAGAAAATTGTATTTCACTGCAATTGTATAATTCGCTGGCCTTTTTCGCTGCAATATTTATATAAAATTTGCATTTGTATACAATTGAATCAAAGTAAAATGTTTGTAAATTGTATAATTAAGTGAATCTCAACCATTGTGCTGCAAAATTTGTATGGAGACTATGTTGTTACCTATTACAAAATTTAAGTACCAAAATCTCTGCGTTCATCCATTTTGCATCGACTGTATAACAACATACATTTTCGTCAAGCTTGTTGACAATGTCGACGAAATTCTTTGTCCGTTTCCGAATTGTAACCAATTTTTGGACCCAATCGGTTGCCGAAATATTGTGGATTCCGATCTATTTGATAAATGGTCTGAAAAGTTGTGCAAGAACTCTGTTTTAGGGTTGACGCGGTGTTACTGCCCTAATCTGAATTGCTCTGCTTTAATTTTGGATGAATGCGGTGGCGTTGCGACGGGATCAAAGTGCCCAAATTGCAAGAGATTATTTTGCTTCCAGTGCAAGATTCCATAGCATGCTGAATTTCAATGCGAGGAGAGTGGGGCATTGAAAGATGAAGACGACGTTGCTTTTGGTAAGCTTAGTGAGGGTGAAAAATGGCAGAGGTGTCCTAAGTGTCACTCTTTTGTTCAACTTAGTGAATGTTGCCGTCATATTACTTGCAGGTTAGTTACATAGACAAACGTTTGCTATGGGACACAGTTAAATCAAACAGTATCTACTCTATTTATTTTAGATTATAAGTTTGCTATTATGTACAATTATCCCTTTTTAAATTTACATAATTCTACTAATCTTTTTAAGTCACTTTTATTTAATTTATTCATAAATTTCATAAGCAATATATCAAGATGCAAAAAAAAAGATAATAGGTCATGAAAAAATAGAATTAAATTGATTAACAAATAGCAAACAACAACAAAAGAAAATATAAAAAGATATAACATGAATATTTGAGTAAATCCATTTGATCATAATAATAATATAAATCTTGTGTTATAAGAGTAAAAAATATAAATAAATCTAATCACGATAATGAATTTATCAAATGTAATACTTCTCAAAATATTAAATAATTTTAAAGAATGTCTAATAATAATTCATGTAAATATACAAGGTTATATTTGGAGCATTCAGAGGGATAGAGTGGATGAATTGATGATTTCGCGGAGCTTCATTCACTTCATTGCACTAGAACTATATATTTTTTATTATATGTTTATAACATGAATTCATTTATGTCATTTGTTATACAATTGAGGTTACTACAAGTAATTGTTTTAAAGCATTGCCTTATTTGTGTCACTTTTTTTATTTGTGTCACCATGTAAATAACATAAAAAGATAATATAACTTTGTATTTAGTAGGTTTCAGACCAATTGATAATTTCGATATTAGAAAACTAATGATTTTATAAAGGAAAGTTGATGCTTATATCATAAATACATTTGATATGTTTCTGTCGATATTTCATAGATTATATCAAATCTAACTATCGTATTATCTAACTTCAATTGTGTGTCATCTTAAGATATTCATGCTAGATCTAAATGAATGCATATTTACATTCATTTAATTCAAAGAAAAAATACTTTGAAAAGTTTTTATCATATTTTTCGTTAAAGAAAATGTTTGACAACAAAGGTCACTTAATTTCAAGAAAGGATGGCTTTTAGCTAAAACTATATTTACATGTACAAACCCTTCATATATATATATATATATATATATATATATATATATATATATATATATATATATATATATATATGTGTATATTTATGGTGAATTTTCTTAATATTTAAGGTGCATGATGAGGTGGTTTTTCTTGATAGTCTTAAATTGGTAAATAGTAATCATTCATGGGTAATAACTTGTCTTGGACTAGTAAAAAAGTACTCTTCAATGAATAGTAAAATATCTAAACAGGGACTAGTCCCTAATCAAAGTAGCATAGTTATGATAAAATAAGGTTACTTCAAGAAAGTATCGTAAGTATATTTTAATATGAGATTTGCTTGTTATGATGATAATGAATAACTTGGATTGTTGTTTGAGTTGTCTTCCTTGATATATATGACTAGAGTTAGATGATTCAAGTCATGACTAAGGATAAATTGAGGTTACTTGAGAAATATTCCTCTTACATGATGATTTATGTGCATTGACTTTGCTTGTGACTTATGATGTTATCTCTTATGCTTTTGGTATATGTCTTATTTTGGCTAATGCCTATGTTGATGTTTATGTTAGCTATCATATTTAGTACATTATATTCTTGTACTAACGCATACTCTTGCCTACATTTCTTATTCAAATGTAGGGTTCGGCGCTATCGACTCTCATCCCGTGCTTAGTATCTTAGTAGAGCAAGGATTAAAGATTTTGTGAGTCCTCATAGCATTCAATGATGTGACCATCATTTTCTTATGTCTTTTCATTTTATGTTTTGAACTATTGTATGAGTTGTGTTCCAAAGATAATCATGTTTTAGATGGTTTAAGACAAGTATAATAAACTCTCATTTCATTTTAGAGAATAGACATAAAGTCACCGCTGAAGTTGTTTCGAATTTTCAAAAAGACATCTTAACTTTGTGTGTGTCCTATTACCCCACGAAACTATCTAAATCCACAATAAATATACCTTTTGGATTAATTTTAACACCAGTCGTATTGTCACGAAATTTGAGTGCGTGAAGGACTGTTCATACAGCTTCAGACCAACGTAAAATTGTCATGTGACACTCCCAATTTGACTTATTTTGAAAAAATACAAAAACCCATGTATTGATTTTTTAAAGCTTTATTAGGAATAGTTTTTTATTTTCAAATCTTCTTTCTCATCTTCCCTACCATCATTAGCTTACCCATGTTTCTTAGGCATGTATGTCTTCCTTCATTTTTTTTCTAAACTAATGTTATTGTGTTCATTCTTTTTCTTTTTATTTTGAAAAACAAATTAATTTAGTCATTTTATCCTCCTAAAAATCAAGTTTGAAATTTGGGAATAGTGAAACTATGGAAAACTTGATTTGGGAGTAAGAAGTTGGAGAAGGAGGTGATCTAAATGTCAGATTTTGACTTGGTGATATTTTGAATATTTAGATTTTGACTTGGTGATATTTTGAATATTTAAAATTTTGACTATTTGATGATATTTATTTTCATAAATAAATTAATTGGTTGTAGCTTAACAAATAATCAAAAATGCTGCCGGAAAATTCCTTCCCACAACAGTGGGTTTGGCGACTGTTCTTCTGGAAGAAGGAATGACAGAAGACATAGGATTGAGGCGAAGAAGAAAGAGAACCAGAAAAAAAAAGGAAGAAGAAAAAGAAAAAGCAAAAAAATTATATAAAAATAATTAAAAACTACTTTTAACACATGTCAAGTGACTATTAGTGCGTGATTTATAAATATTTTTGTATAAGTGATATTGGCTGAAAAATGGGGTATACATACTATTGTGAAATTGTTCAATGGGGTAATAGGACATCCGCAAAGTTAAGGTGTCTTTTTAAAAATTCGTAACAACTTCGGTAGTGATTTTATGTCTTTTCTCAGTTTATAAAGACTTTGATTTTATTGAAAATGTTTAAATTCCCACTCATTTCTACTACTCTATGTTATGATATGCTAAGTGACTTGTATTGGCCTCTCGGGGTCTTGTACGTCATGTCATATCTAGGGTGTACCCTTAGATAGTGACATCTTTTTTTTATTCAGACTTTGATGTTGTTCGATTAATCTCTTCATTTTACTTAAATGAACTTAATGGTGATTTTTTTTAGGATTGGTTGTTTTTCCCCATATAAATATTTTAGTCACTATGCGTAAAGTATCCAGTTGCTAACAATGGCGGAACCATAAATTGCATGAAAGTTGTTCAAGTATTACGTAAGCAAAGAAAAAAATTTGGCTTAATGAGTGCACTGAAAATTTTAAAATCGAACTATGTAATACTTTAATAATTCTTTTTATATGAATAAATGTTTCAAAAAAATTGAAATCAAACTACATATTATTGAGGTTTAACATTAAAGTTCTTTTAGCTAGATCAAGTTCCAAAACATTTAAATCACGACTTAATTTTTTAGAAGAATGTGACGACTTGGTCCACTGTTATTTCTTTATTGACCTAACCCATTGGTAGCCCCTTAAAGTTGGCACAATGTTTCACTTAGACACCTTAATTGGACGATGTTCATTCTAGACACTTTATGTAAGATTTCATTGTGTTATTTTGACATTTTTTGCTTACATGACATAATGAGTATGATACACTCATGACTAGCGCGTGAATCGTTCTTTAGTTAATGTTTTATTATTTTTTTCATCTTCTTCCCCATTTTACAGCCACAATTTTACCCATATTAAATTTCATCTATTGTAAATGAAGTTTTCAGCATAATAATGAAGTAAATTGCACTAAACTAAGCTAAATAAATTCTTTAAACTAACCAAAATCTCTCATTCTCTATCAACCTATTTATCAGAAAAAAAGAAAAAGAGAAAGTATAGTAAACAATGGTGCAATTTTAGTATTTGGAGAAGGTGCGGGGGTTCTGCAAAAGGAATAGGATTGTAGGAGTATATTTGGAAACGAGGGTTAATTGGAGAAGACAATCATGGGGGTGGGGGGTGAGGGCGGGCGTGGAGTGTTTTTTTTTATTGATTTAAATTTTATTCTATTTTGTAATTATTTAGGTGATGTGTCAATAATTTATTGGTTATTATTTAATTTTTTTCAAAATTAATTATTTAAAAATCAATTTTCACACAAATGACAAATGTCATGTTTTAATTATACACACATTATAGATTTTTATTGATATTAAAAAAAATGTCAAAATGACATAACGAAATTCTACATGAGGTATCTAAAGTGAACATCGTCCTATTAAGGTATCTAAGTGGAATATTGTGTCAATTTTAGGGGGTCACCGATGAGTTAGACCTTCTTTATTTGATTGACTTAGAGAGTTGAACCTTTTTTGGTACTCTATTAAAAATAGTTCCGCAAGTCCATTGAAATTTCAAACTAAAATATTAATTTTTTATTTTTGTTATACACTAAGAGAAATAAAAAAAAAAAGAATAGATAAAGAATTGTAAAGATCCTTATTCTCAATAATATTGTAATATAATTTGAGCAAACGAGTCTCCTATTTATAGAGTAAGACTTGACCTCCCCCCCTCCCCCTCTCTCTCTATATATATATTATAGAGTGATTTTTTGATTAAAAAATATTTAGTTAGACACTCTAGAAACACCATAGCTCACCCCTAATTGTTAAATACGTGATTAAAATTTAATTATGTTATAGCAATTTGCATACCTTTTCTTATCTTTATCTACTATAGTTTCAAGAAATTCAAGCATCACATTTAAAAAAAAAATCAAAATGCATCATGCTATAAAAATCTATTGGTTTCCTTCTCTACATCAACATAATATATATATATATATATATATATATATATATATATATATAAGAGAAAAGAAAATAAATATACTATAGGAGAGAGAATTGAGAGCTCAATGAGTTGGGCGTGTTTCGAGTTTATTAGATTTAAAAAAAAAAATAGTTTATACCTTAAAAATTAAATATTCAAAATCAATTTTCACCTATCTATAATTAAAAGAGAAAACTAGACAAATAGTCACTAAAATGAATTTAACTTGGCTCCATAAATAAAATTTGTTAATTACGATTCATAACTACAAGTTAGAGGTATGAGAGTGGCGAGTGGCAAAGAGATGACACAAAATGGATAGAGACAAATACTATATGTATATGTGTCAAAATGAATATGTAAATCTGTCGAATAATTGTATAAGTGTAACTGGTATATATAGGTATACTAGTAAATATATCTGCGCTTCGCTCGGACCTCATTAGATTTATGAATTATCTTTTTTGTTTAAATATTGTGAGTCAAATATTATTATCATTGAACCCAATAAATTA
This sequence comes from Solanum chmielewskii, assembly GCA_027704785.1. NCBI lineage: Eukaryota > Viridiplantae > Streptophyta > Magnoliopsida > Solanales > Solanaceae > Solanum > Solanum chmielewskii. The sequence continues at coordinate 54,989,199 of JAKWIX010000326.1, read as the reverse complement.
TATTCAACTTATACTTCACTATCTATGCTTTTAGTACTTTAATTATAGTTGATTTCGTATAATCTATTTCGTATGTTATCTTAGAAACATGTAAAGAAAGAAAAATAATTTCAAGAGAATTTATTTTTGTTTATGCGGCTGTAATAAATTCTAAATTATATTTTTAGTAAGGAATTAAATTATACGGTGTTCATAAAAATATCAATGAAAAAAGTTACTCTAAGTAAATAGATAATCAATAATTTAATAAATTAGAAAAATAATATATTAATATATATATATATATATATATATATATATATATATATATATATATATATATATATATATATATACGGTGTTCATAAAAATATCAATGAAAAAAGTTACTCTAAGTAAATAGATAATTAATAATTTAATAAATTTAAAAAATAATATATATACACACACACATACGTACATATTAATGAAATTCCTAGAATGGAAATATACCACTAATTTCAAGGCATGCTTATCATATTATTTTATCTAAAATAATTATATCTTTTAGAATCTATTACTTGTAAAATGATAAAAACGTAAATTTTTATTTTAGTTAAAATCATCTTCGGTATATTGAGAAATCATGTCAACACTACATAGTAATTCAATAGGAGTATCATCTTTGCATTATTCAACTAACAATACACTCCACTTAATTTTTTTTTAATTTAACATGAATCTAATATGAAAATCAAACATTCAAGACAAAAAATAAATAAATAGCAACACAGTAATTATTATTACAAAACGGAGAAAAAAAAAGCAATAGTTGCAATATACCAAAACTATTAGTACATTCTACCCAAAAAAAAAACTATTAGTACACACTTATAAATATATACAATATATAAAAAATAAATAAAAAATGCTAATAAAATACGACTCTATAGAAAATCTCCTTAAAATTGTTGTTTGTAGCAACTAAGTAGAAAAACTATATAACTTGCACATTAATTACTTTAGAGGGTTATCCACCTTAAAGGTTTTGAAGTCATGAATATTATTAATTACCAAATAAAAATAAAAGTTACATAGATAAAAAAAAATGTGAATTATGCAAAATAATACTATTGAGTAATTATTTGAAGAAGATATTTTGAAACTATTTTTAAAATATCACAATGGTGAAGAAAAATAAATAAAAATGCTAAAACATTTAGAAAAAAAGATAAATGTAATTGGAGGTGATAGAAATGTAACACATCATCTTATTTATATCTAACATTCTAACTTTATATGTAAATAGATATATTGGTTGTAAGTAAATAATAAAGAGAAAACAATTAGAAGAAGGTAAAAAAAATGAAAAATCAATCTATTAAGAATGGAAACTATAAAGATGTGAGTTATGAATAGTTATTATTTACTCCTTATAAATAAGTACGTGAACAACTTTTGTTATAAATGTTTCTTTATTAATAAAAAATTATTTTTAATTAATTGAGTAAACTACTTTTATAAAAAATCAATTAATTTAAATAAGAAAAAGGGTGAAAAATAAAAAAAAATCTCATTTACAATAATTAAGAGAAGTTATATAAATTACACTTTTTAGTTTTAATATGATTTAATGTGACTAAGGGAAATTTTGTTCTTCATTCTTTTCTTAAATAATTTATTTATTCATTATATTTTTTAAAATACTAAAAAGATGATTTATTTATTTACTACTTATTCTATGACTATTTTTTAACATGATAAACCATATCATATTTTTTTAGGGGCATCAATATGTAATAGCTATGAGAAATGTATCATGTGCAATATTACATCTTTCATCTGTGACAAAAATTAAAATATTAATTAGAACTTGACAAAAAGATATACATAAAAATGAAACCGTATAACTTTTCATCTTCATTTATTCACATAATAATAAAAATAAGAAGAAAAAGAGCAAAGTAAAATGAGTAAAAAAATGTTAATTGAGCTTTCAAATGTGTTGATTAGTAGAATTTCATAATTTAATTTTTGTTGAATGACATGAAATTATATATCTAATCAAAAAAAAAGAAGAGATTAATATAATCAAAACAATACATGAATGAATAAATCTTCAAAATATTTGGAAATCATTCAAACGTTTGTACTAATATGACCATCTTCTTGTTGAAATCTTGAAATAATTAAGATTCCTTCTTCATTTTGATAAACTTGTACCAAACTAATGCAAACATCCATTTGATGAATCTTGAAAAATATATCTATGATCTTTATCAAAATGAAGACCGTATGGTGAAATTGTTAAGTGCATGATTGATGAAAAGGATGAAGAAAAAAAATCCAAAAGAGGAAAAAACTATACTAATAAAAAGAAAGAATGAGAAAATGAAAATGATCATTGAACATTGAACTTAGATGATTATTATTTATAGATTGTGTAAACCATAAGAATAATTAAAAATAAGTTGAAGAGACATATTATTTAAGTAGGGAATGTAAATAGATGGAGATTTTGTTATAACTTATTCGATATAATTAGAATAATAAATATGAATGAATTTTTAATTAATAAACAAATTATTTAATGAAAAAAAATCGAAAAAAATCAAAAAAGGAGGAAAAAAATAATTGAAATGGCAGTCATAGAGAGGTGCCACATCACCTCCTCTATGATCCTCCTTTATTTATAAATATATATATATATATATATATATATATATATATATATATATATATATATATATATATATAGGGAAAATACCCAAGTACCCCCTCAACCTATGCCCGAAATCTCAGAGACACACTTATACTATACTAAGGTCCTATTACCCCCCTGAACTTATTTTATATGTAATTTTCTACCCCTTTTTAGCCTACGTGGCACTAGTTCGAAAAAAAAAGTCAACCATCGTTGGACCCACAAGATAGTGCCACGTAAGCTAAAAAGGGGTAAAAAATTATTAATAAAATAAGTTCAGGGGGGTAATAAGACCTTAGTATAGTATAAGTGTGTCTCTGAGATTTTGGGCATAGGTTGAGGGGGTACTTGGGCATTATCCCATATATATATATATATGTATGTATGATTTATTATCTAGCGAGAGAGAGAGAGCAATGAGCAATGTATAAGAGAGGAAGAGAGTGGAGAGGGAAATGTAATTATAACTAAAATTAAATTGTAAGTGGTAATTAATGAAAATTATAACTATGCTAGCTAATTAATTAGTATATGTTTTTCTATTCGTGTAATTTCCCCTAATTAAAACTAGATTCAATAGTATGTGCAAGAATGAACCTAATATATGTTACTTTATCTACCTCAATTTAAATATTTTGAAAAATGTTAATTGTTGTGATTTATGGTATTTAATAAAAATGTAAATATCAAATAATATATGTTATTCTTGTCCCAATATTTATATGAGCACGTATGAAATTTCGAGAGTTAATTAATTTTAATATATATATTTTTTTAAAAGTTGTTGATTATTGTGATTTATAATATTATATTCTCGTAAATTCTAAATACATAACATACTTAAAAAAAAGCAAGACAAATAAATTGAAACAGAGAAGATACTAAATATAAATAGACGAAATTGAAGTAGAAGGAAAAAATGGAAATTCTGTGATTGATCCTAGCAAACCAATATATGTTACTCCCGTTGTCATAGTTTATGTGAATATCTTTTAAAATAGTTTAAGTTGTTAATTATTGTGATTTATCTTATTTTCTTAATGTACTTTTAAGATAACACGTTACTCTATTTATCTCAATCTATATGGCACATGTAAAATTTCTATAGTGAACAAATATTTTAGTATGCTCTTAACATTAACTTTTTATCTTATTGTAATTTATAGAGTAATTTTTTTGTAATTTAAATACATAACAAATTAAAAATGAAAGTAAAATAAATAAGTTGGAACAAAACTACTAAATATAAAGAGATAAAAGTCAAAGGCATACCTAAATTATATTAACTTTTTGAGTTTGATATTCTAACTATTGGAAGTGTGAATTTCATATCTAAAATATTATCTATTAGTTTGAGAAATACATCTCTCTCTTTTATTCTTCTCTGTTCATGACGTGTGTACTACAGTGTTGCTTTTATATATAAAAAAATTGTTACCTCATACTTCACTTTGAACAAAACATTTCACTTTGACAATATTAAATAAATAAATTATTAGTTAAGATTAAAGATGAAAGTACTATTATCAAAAAAAAATAATATTTTTGATAAAATAAAGGAAAAATACACAAGTACCCCCCTCAACCTATGTTCGAAATTTCAGAGACACACTTATACTATACTAAGGTCCTATTACCCCCTTAACTTATTTTATACGTAATTTTCTACCCCTTTTGGGCCTACGTGGCACTAGTTTGAAAAAAAAAATCAATCAGCGTTGGGCCCACAAGATAATGCCACGTAGGTCGAAAAGGGGTAGAAAATTATTAATAAAATAAGTTCAGGGGTGTAATAGGATATTTATATAGTATAAGTGTGTGTTTGAGATTTCGGATATAGGTTGAGGGGGTACTTGTGCATTATCCCTAAAATAAAATATAAAATATTTTTCTTGCCCTAGTCCCTCTCGCCGTAACCCCTCTCCCCCTCCCCTCCCACAATTTTTTTTTTTTAGGAAAAAGGCATAAATTGCTCCCTAAACTTGTACTCAAAAGTCATTTACACGCTTAAAGTATTATGACGACCTATTATACACTTATTCTTGTTAAAAGTGTAACTAATACCACCTTCTAACGTACAAAATCAGTCACACATATTAGAGTTGTGTGCACGCGCCTGCCAGATCATATGCAAGAATACACGTGTAATTTTTTTACTTTTTTCACTTTTTTTCCTAACCAATTTTGCCTTTTCTCTCTTCATTTTTTCACTTTTTTCCAAACCATTTCACCTCTATCTTCTCTTTTCTTCCTTACATGAATGACACCATTTTTATCTTCATTTTTCTCTCTTCTTTTTACCTAGAATGACTACATTTTCAATCCTTTCTTCTGATTATAAAACATATTAATCAAACTATTGCGACAAATAAGATCGACGGAGTAACAAAAATGGTTAGAAAGTTCGTGAAGAAATGGGGGACATGGATAGCAAATTAAGTCAAAGTTATTATTCATTATGATTTGGTCCGACTTTTCATCGTCATTGACATTAATTTTGAACCCAAAACTTAGACCAATCTAAACACCTTTCTTTCTTTTGGGTTATTCAATTATGGGTCGAATGAACTTTAATTGGTAATGATTTATTTTGAATTTTCTTTTTAGTTAGTAGTGTTTTGTTAGTAATGGATTGTGAAACTAGAAATAAATATTTTAGTTGGATATTGATCAATTTTATATTGTCGAGACGATTTTGATTTTGCCATGTATAAAATATCATTGAATCCAAATCCTCATACTATAAAAAATTGCAGCGTTGTGTATACTTGATAAGTGGGGGTGAGGAGCAATTAACTTTTCTTGTTAATAACTATTTAGGAATTTAAGGTTTGACTCTTTAATCTTCTTTTGATGCTAATGGGTTGTGTAAGATTTATATTAGAAAATTATTTTTTTTGGTGAATCATTTTTGATGAATTAAGTATAAGTCAAATTAGTGGAGAATTCTCAAGCAATGATAATATTGAGTGAGAAATTATAGAGTTTAGATTAAAAAAATAAAATGAAGAAGTCTAAAAGAGAATGAGAGAAGATGAACATGAAATAGAGGGGGTGGAGGTCAACAAAATATTTTTTTGACTTTAATTTGACTCAAACGCGCCTAATTTAATTTTTAATTTAATTTTATTTCCAAGTGAGTTCTAGAATATATTAGTTATACTTTTGTCAAAATAAGTGTGTAATAGGTCACTATGATAGTTTAAACATATAACTAATTTTTCACTACAGTTAAAGAGTGAATTTATGCCTTTTTTTTTTACTTCTATCTCCCCTCCCCCCTTCCCCTTAAAATAATAATTAAAATGTTATTATGTTTTTCCTAAAAATAATTCCACCCCATCGAACTCCCTGTTTGTAATTAGTTTTTCGTTTTATATATATATATATATATATATATATATATATATATATATATATATATATATACTTAAAAACACGTACGGAAAAATATAAATAAGTAAATGAATTTGGAGCGGTGGATAAGATAAGGGAGGCTAATTATTTTTTTCTAAAAAATAAAATAGTATCATTTTCTTTGGAAAACAAGCCGGTGTTTTTTTTGGGGGGGGAGGAGGGGGAAGGAGAAAGTTATAGAGTGGGTAGAAAAAATATTAAGAATAATAATATGTTAATCTTTAATTAATACTAATAATGTACTATTTAATTTGTCAAGGTGGAATATTTTATTCATGTTGAATGCCATGTGGTAAGATATTTTCAAATAAAAGAGAGTGTGTTTCAAACTAATAAGTAGCAGTTTAAATATGAAAAATTTACTCTCAATTGTTTAGATATGAGATTTATAAAAAAGATAATTTAGGTGTATTTTTACGTTTATCTCCAAAAGAAATTAAAAAATATATTATATTTGCATTTTTCATCTCTCACATGTCTATTTAGGGTGTTACTGGTATACAAAAAATATTTTTCATGCAAAATGTTCTAGAAAATGTTTTGTTGGAAAACAAGTAAATCTTTGACTTATTTTCTTACGTTTAGTTGGTGAGTATAAAATATTTTTCAAATTATTTAGTTTTAATTTGTGAATAAAATATATTTTTGAGAAAATATCTTTTATTTTTATTAGAAAGTAGAAAATAATGTTTGAATCGAAATTGAAAATATATTTTTCGAAAATGTTTTATTAGAAAGTAGAAAATAATGTTTGAATCGAAATTGAAAATATATTTTTCGAAAATGTTTTACTTAATTTTTGAAGATAAATCATTTTCCTTAAATTTAAGAAAAATAAGCTGATTTGAAAAATATTTTATCCAATCAAATACGGAAAAATTGAAAAAAATATTTTTTGATAATTTTTTTCCTTATACCAAACACACCCTTAAACTCGAATTTCCTTATAATCACTTGTACAAACAAATATTAAAACATGAAATAGATTGCACCCTTTACAAATTATAATCACTTGTACAAACAAATATTAAAACATGAAATAGATTGCACCCTTTACAAAATTATACTTATTATTTTATAATATTTTACTGAATAAATGTACATTATAGTGTATTTAAAATTTATATTAAAATCTAATTAAATATGAATTTGATTTGAGAAATTGTAATAATGTGGAGAAGGGAAATAAAAGGGAAAAAGACAGATTTAAGGTCCTTGTGTTCATACGTCAGAAGTACGACTCTATTTGACTCAAAAAAAATAAAAAAATAAAAAAATAATCCTAATTTAGGCGGGAACATGTTTTTCCATAAATAAATAAATAAATAAATGAGTACGTGTTGTACACGCGCAGAGGTGGGCCGTGTACGAGACAATCAATCAATTAGCGAAAGCAAGTGTGCTGGTGGCTACACCGGCAATAAAGCCACCCACTCACTCCCTCACCTTCCACTCTCTCTCACTCACTTTCTCTCTCTATATCTATTTTATCTCTCTGTATCTGTAGCTGAATTCGTGGCGGAGATCCATCATTTGTCGTTTGTAAAAAACTCGGTTCTTTGTGCAGCAGTGGTGGTACTTGTTTGAGGCATTGCCGGATTTAATGGATCTGTGAAGTAGGGAATTTGATTGATTGGGGAGCTGCATTTTGTTGTTAGAGATGCAGTATTCGGATGTTAGTGAAGGAAGTTTAGTTGATGGAGGGTTTTTTTGTTTTTAGTTTGAGTAGAACCCTAGAGAAGAATGCTTTGATACTACTGAGGATGGTGTTTGGGAATTGCCCATTTGAGAGAGAAGATGCCAACTTTGATGCTTCTCTTTCTTCTTTCTTTACTCACTCTGCTTACTACTACTACTCTAGGTAATTTTTATTTTTTGTACCCTTTTTTTTTTTGCTCGAGTAGAACCCTAGATATGCTGGAATTAGGCACATTTTGATATGCTTGCTTCTTTTGCTTCCTGTTTCTATTTCATTTGTTGATGGGTTGTCATGAAATTTCTGGTGGGATTTTACCAGGCATTTCTGTGGAGTTTAGAACTGTTGGGTGTTTGAATTTTTGTTTTAAAATGCACACTCCAATTAGAGGAAAGGTTCTAGGGTGACTACTTTGCAATGCAAGAATCAACAAATGCGGCTTCCTGTTTGAAAAGATATAACTATAGAGAGCTTATATAGTTGACAGCAACTTGTATTGGTAATGCAGCTTGATTGATGTATAAAGAAAGCCCTTTCCTTTTTCGAAGGAAGGAGGTAGACAGACATTAGTTAATGGATGCTTGCAGCCTGTAAATTAGAAGTATTTCCTTTTCAGTTATCCTGTTTTCCAAGACTTAAAAGATATTTTTCCCTTTCAGATAAGACCTTTCAATCTGTGAAATTTAGTGCATGCACGATTGGCTGTTCTTTCTGTATGTGAAGTTTGGTTACTTATTTGCTTCTAAAGCTTCTAACTTTTCAGGGATAACATTGCCACACATTTACCTGTCTCCTACTCTACCGCCAAACAAGCCTTACTTTGCAAGCAAACTTTTTTTAGGAGATGGTAAGATTGATTATTCAAATTCTGCTTCTTATGGCTCTGTGTTGTTATTTGTTGACTGATTAGAGAAGCCACTTGTTATGCCAATTTAGTGATAAATGTGAATCGGGAACATACTTAATTATCTCTTACATTGTTTTTGCAGCAAGATTAGTGTCAACTCATGTCTCATTTGCTCCAATATCAGCACCGCATAGACACCATTTTAAACCACATATGATTCCCTCTAGGGCGCCTGCTCCTTCCCCTGCATCTCAAGGTATTGAGAGTTGCTCTTCCCTCACCATCTTTTAGAACTTCTTGAGCTTTTACTGATGGGGAAATCTAATCTTTAGGCCTTGCTGCTGCTCCAATTGCCAGTCGAGTGGTTGGACATCACCGTCATCGTCATAATCGGCCAAGAGCCCGTGTTTCCCCATCTCCTGCAGTGGGCTCAGGTATTATTGCTGTTGTAATTGATAATATCCTGTCAATCCTATGCTACTCTCTTTCATTACTTCAACTTTAGGACAAAATATGGGCCAAAGGCAAAAATGAAATGCAAATAGGATGAAGGCCAAGGTTGCCGTGTTTGAGGGATATATATATATATATATATATATATATATATATATATATATATATATATATATATATAAGGGTTATATATAACATGTGTATTGCATGTATATTGGTTATAATTATCAGCTTATATGTTACAATCGTGATCTGTTCAACTTGTTTCATAGATGTCTAGAATTGCCAACGAACCCCCTCATCCTCATTAGCACTGCAGCTACATACTTTCTCTACCCTCAAGGGGTTGTTTGGTTTTCTGATAAGTTGCACATGATTTTAAGGTAGGGAGTTTGTAATATGGTGATATATAGACTAAAGTACTGTACTTATTATTGGATGCTCAGTTCCGGTCGGAAATATAATGTGGATGGTCTAAAATGTATGTGTGAATTGGATAAAGATTTGTTTCCTAAAACACTCTTGGCCAATAATAAAACCTTATCCAATCTATTACCAGTTTACTACCATGTGTAATTGAGATAAAACTATTTTTGTGATAAGCAATATTTAGTGTAATGCAATATAATTTCAATTAAAATATATACTACTAGTTTTCAGTTACCTCAAATACACAACAATTTTTAAGAAGAAAGATAAAATGGGGTATACTAAAATATTTTAGATAAATAAAGAATAATGAAATCCTGATTTTAGATGTGAAATCTATTATAGGAAAAAATTCTTACATTCTGAAACCAACACCTACAAACAGTTTGGAAACAAAAGAGAGATAATAAGTGAGAGATGGTTAACTAAACAAGAAATAGTTTGTCGTGTATTTTGTCATTGACGTAAAAAGCGTGATACTTAAGACTAACTATGGTATTCTAAGGGTTTGTTTGGTAGGTGGTAATTAGGCAACATATATTATTTAATCCCTTTTGGTAGTGCTTTCAACCTATATAACACCCTACTCAGTACTATTCTTATACATAGTAAATCATGCTATTAAAAATACCAGTACTATTCCTATTCTTATACACCCTATTCATTTAATACAACAAACCCAACAGTTGATAAAAGATAATGCAAGTATAACTAATCCTAGCAATATACTATTCTTAAAAACCCTACCAAACGACTCCTAAGTCCTAACTATATAGCAAATATGTTTAATGTTATTCTGGGTTGAATTCTGAGAAAAATGCAGATGTTATGCATGCATTATCTCTGCACGAAACAAATATGATAGCCAAGCGCTGTATTGATAATGCTCTGTTTTATGCGGAGGGTATTATCTCCTTTACCTTAAAGTTTCAAACCAGATATGCTCTTGATGTACTACTCTTGTTCCTAAATGTATTACTCTCATTACTGAATTGATCTCCTGTGATTCTCTTTCCTGTGATCCTAAATTATTATCCACTTCATTAAAATGGGAAGTTAATGCAATTTGCATAGGACAGGGGACCTATATGAGATTTACTTCTACTCCTAAAAGTAAAATGTTATATGATCAATATATTAGTCCATTTAACATTGAGCACCTCATACTTTTTACTGCTGATAATGTGCTACACAGAACTAGGGCATTCTACATATAAGATAGAGAATCTAGATATCATAAATTTAATAGTAGGCTGCAAAGGGATCTTCTGCTTTGTGATTTTCCTAATACAAAAACATTTAGGGCCCTGATCTATGTAGACTATGGAAGTATTGTCCCATCCACTAAGATGCTGTACATAATATCCAAACTATTGTAAATTCTCACAAACTTAGACTCTTTTAAGATTTCTTTTCGGGTATTTCTTGGGCTCTAATAAGATGAAGTTAGATTTAGATGGATGGTATATGACCATCAATATATAATTCTGCACATTTAAATTTATAATCTTCGAGTTGGGCAGCTAATCACCAGACAAACTGAACAAAAGATAAGGAGAGACATGGATGCCTGATTCAGAGGGGTACTGCGGATGAATGAGAACCTTGTGGCTTGGAGACAAACATTATTTTCTTAACATCTTATTAGATAAGAGCATGCTAAGATACAAAAGATTGTGAGAGACCTACAGGCTGCCCCTGAGATTGGAATTGGATGAGCTGCACCTCTATTGTTTCCTAAGTTGCTCGGACTTTTCACTTTCACTGCCACACCCGTGTTGACACGACGTGGATGTGGGATCCATACCCGTTCTGGTCAACCGTTTTGGGTACTTTAACCAAATTCGAGGGAGAAATTCTGGACAGATTCAATGATTTTTGTCATCAAACAAAAACTAAGATGATATCAAAGAGAATGGAAAATCTTTTATATATGAATATCCATTGTCACTCCCTTCCCTTTATCTTCTTCTAGGATTCTCCTCTTGACCAATATTTTCTCCTCAAGTTTTCCACATAATATCTCATAATTTAGGTTTTATAACTCTATTTTTATATTCGAATTATTTTTAGCCAAATCCCCATGCGCATATTCATACATGGATCCGTTTCCCCAAATATGAAAATTTAGATCATAAAGGATCCAACATCTAGATCTGCACCCGTATAGGACACATGCACCTGAGTTCAAGCAACTTAGCAGCATCTGTTCAAAGTAATCCTTTTCGTCAGGCCGATATTGGCCAGATTAGGCGTTGCAGCCTCAATCACGTGGTGTACTTGATCGGCTTCTATTCCAATTGTTGTGGTTGTTCCACAATATTAAGCTTTGCCACAACTCTGGTCCTCTAAGTTGCTCGGACTTGGATGCAGGCGTTCGATAAGGGTGTGCTTCTAGAGGTTGGATCCTTCATGGTTTAATTTTTAAGATCCGGGATATGAATCCATATATGGATATGAGTGTGGGGATTCGCCTAATAATAATTAAAATATCTAAAAATAGAGTAAAAATCTAAATTATGAGATATCATAGGTAGAACATGAGGAGAATCCTGGAAAGTGATTAAAGAATAAGGAGTGACATAGAAATTTCTATATAAAGGTATTCTATTTTCTTCAATTTTACCTTAGCTTTGTATTGATTACAGAAATCACTAAAACTGTCCAGATTTCCCCATCAATTTTGGTCAAAGTACCCAAAATCAGTTGACCAAATCGGACATGGATCCCATGTCATGTCGACACAGGCGCAACACCAAAAGTGAAGAGTGATAACTTAGCTGGCTCTTGCCTCAACCCTCCTCCTTAACCTATGTAGTATTCTCTCTGCTTTGGGATTGTAAGGAGGAAGCTTCTGCTTCTTTCCATCCACAGAGTGACACCTGAGGAAACAAAAACAATGAACAAAAAGTAAAACCTGAACAATTAATAAATAACAACTTAAACTATATAGATAGCTATTTCTAAGTCCTCGACAATGGTGCCAAAAACTTGTTATGGTCCATCTACACACAAGTGTACGTAGTTAATCAAGTAATATAATGATAAGAGTAGAATGTCGTACTCACATGTACTAATTTTAGTTAGTACTGTTCAAACTGAAATGAATTCTTTCTTCAAGTGTTTTTCCAAGAGTTCTTGAATATTATTTAAGTACTCGCTACAATTACTTGATAAGCAATTAATTGAAAACTTTTGCACAACAACGTGAGCAAGTAAGTGTTGAACAATAAATGTGAATAATCTAGGGTTACGGTATCTACGTCAATCCCGCTGAGTTTTCCAGTTAAACTAATTACTTGATGATATATAGGTTATTGGTTGACAAGGTTTATATTACTGCAATTTTTTGTCAAACAATTAAAAGCCTATTCAAGTTATCTAACTCTATGTCTAGCAGAATAGAATTAACAAGAATTGCCTTAATATTTCCTGTATATCAACCATTTAACATCAACATTCATGAACAATCCAGAACCACATAATTATGAACTTAGCCACTCATAATCATGGAAAGAATCACGAGTATTTGAAAAGCATAAAATATAAAGATGAGATGGAAGAAAAAGAAACTAGGTGAAACGTATAATCAGCTGGAGTTTTTGCTCTTCTATGGTCAAACATTCCTCAAAAATGAGTTTCTAACCTATTTTGAACGTGTACAAACATACTCTGGGCTAAATCACCCTTGAAATAAAACACTGCAAAAAATCAGCTCCAACTTGGCCTACGTGCACCCAGCGTCGTGCATGCTCAACTTTCCCTGTGCTCCACCAACTCGTTTAGGTTCGTCATGCAAGGCTGGAGCGATGTGTTGCGCACACTGTTTTGCATGCATGTTCTCAATTTTCTTCCATCCTTCACATGTACGTCCTTGATCCCCGACTCAATCTCGTTTGAGTTTCTTGCACTTCTACTCGGACTTTGAAGCTCCAAATCATTTGTTCTAGCTAAGTAGCTTGAAAACTATTCCTACACAGAAAATACACGTAATAAGCACGGCAGAATCAAAGTTTACTCAAATAATGGCAAAGGATCTTAAATGTGAGATAATCAATGCCGAACATCAGTGGTCAAGTAAGAAAAGGACTTCACAAATGTGAAATATAGGAAAAATCTCCCTCTGGTGTCCCAACGAGTAGCATGTAGGTCTTGTAAAATTTAAACAAAAATCTAGCACATAATTGGTTTTGTGTTAGGACCTGTCTGATTTCTGTTTCTAAGGTTCCTTTTTTTAGATGACATCCGGACAATTAGAGTTGAGGCAAACTAAGTAGTGGAAGTGCTTTCAGTGTGGGGAGAATATTTCACATTTAACTGTTCTCATATTACAGAGAGGGAAAGTGTTACTGTATGTTGTGTTTTCTTTTCTTTATTATGCTTCTGTGCCTTCATTATATTTCTGAGTTTGGTGTCAGAATTAATTAGGTCAAAACAGATGAAAGAGGGGTGGCACTAGTTGCATAGTAAGGATGATAGAGACAAATAAAAATTAATTAGCAATCACATGATTGAGTTTGCTAAATAGCTAATCGGAAAAAGATTTAGATTCCATTTGAATTTATGTATTGGTTGTGAAAGGAATGCTCTATTTATGTTTGTTGCTACATATCAACTGTCAACAAATTCCTTAATAGCATAATAGAGCCCAAAGGATAGAACAGCTTTATTTGTTTAACTTCCCCCCTACCTTCCGTTTTTGTATACGATATTAATTGAAATCATCAGACATGCTTAACATGCTAATCTAAATCCTCTATATCATTTATCCTAGAGTTATGTTCCTCATACATGATATCTGATGTTGAATATTCTTAACAAATTTGCAGGTTGTGGCGAGGTCTGTGCAGAGCCATTTGCTTCTGTTCCTTTTGTTACACCTTGCACTTGTGTGTTTCCAATGAAAGTCAGACTTCTCTTAGACAAGTCGCTTTATTCTATATTTCCTGTGGTTAGAGATCTTGGTATTGAGGTTGCAAAAGGAACCTATCTACGTCCAAGTCAAGTTGTTGTAGTTGGAGCTAGTGCTGATAATCAAAATCAAGAAAGAACAATTGTTGATATTAACTTGGTTCCCCTGGAGGATAAGTTTGATAACACCACAGCTATGCTGATCTATGAAAGATTCTGGAAAAAGAAGATGCCTCTCAATAGAACGATGTTTGGGGATTATGATGTGATGCATATTATGTATCCAGGTATAATGCTAACTGTTTATTATCATTTTCTTTTTAACATATGGAGTTATGGTGCAATATAATCTAGTTAAGTTATCCCAGGGCTGCCTTCTTCTCCACCGTCTGGCATTGGTTCTGGTAATGGTCCAACTGGAAGTGCTATCGATCAACAATTCCCTATTACGGCTGACTTTGGAAACAAGAGCCAGAAAATGAATCCCAGAGTCATTTTTCTCATTGCTTCATCAGCACTAGTACTGTTGGTGGTATGTTGTGGTGCACTGGTTGTCCTCTTAAACTGCAGGAGGACTAGCCGACCATCAAATGCTGTTGGTCCTGTGTTTACGTCATCTATGCACAAGAGATCTGGCAAGGGTAGGTTCTTGTTTCCTTGTTTTAAATTACTCATCAGTGACCTTTGAAGGTGGGATATTACTGTGATGAAGCAGATATGTGACTTTGGAAATATGTCTAATTTACCCACACTATGTTTTCTTTCATGTTTAATATATGTATAAAAGAAAAGAAAATTCATTTTATCATCTTCTGCTGTAAATAATACACTGATCTGTATTCTTTATCAAAATAAAAATAAAAATAAAAATAATACACTGATCTGTATTATTAAGGACTTTTAACTTCTCTAAGCTTCTCAATTCCGTACGTCATGAAAATCAAATGAACACCAATATTTGGTTTGCAGGAATCGGGTCAACAATATCAAGTAGCACAGCTAGCTCAACATCGGTTTCCCTAATTTCTGCTATGCCCGCTTCAATCCTTTCTGTCAAAACATTTACACTTGCAGAGCTTGAGAAGGCAACTGACAAGTTTAGCTTAAAAAGAGTTTTAGGTGAAGGAGGATTTGGACGTGTTTATCATGGTATCTTAGAAGACAGAACAGAAGTTGCTGTGAAAGTACTTACTAGGGATAATAACCAGAATGGAGATCGTGAATTCATTGCTGAAGTTGAGATGTTAAGCCGGTTGCATCACCGTAATCTGGTGAAATTAATTGGTATATGCAGTGAAGAGCGGACTCGCAGCTTGATATATGAAATTGTTCGGAACGGTAGTGTGGAATCTCATTTGCATGGTATATTCTTTATATCCCCTACCTTCGTTTCTATTCAAAGTTCCTTTATATCACTAGTATTAATCTTGCAGTCCAGAGCACATTTATAACTTAGTCATCCTATGTGAAAGAACTATCGCAGTCAATTTGTACTTCTTTGACTACTCATTTCGTTTCTATTGCTAATACCAGTGCCATGTTTCTTGAGACATTTTTAGTTAATTTATTGAGTGAATTTTCTACAAAAGGTTTGCCGAGGATGTTTCTTTACTCTTTGAGCTTCATTCTGTGGCAAATCTTTTGACTTTTAGGAAGGCATTGTATGTACCTCATCCTTGTTTTTCCTTCTTTTAGTTTTAAGCCAGCACAGCTCCTTTCCCCTACCAGGACCAGTTCTTCTTTTTCTTGTTTCTTTTGTCTGCAGTTTCTGCGGTGGTCCTAGCTACCTTTTGTCTCTCACATTTTGCATTTATGTTCCTTCCTTTCTTCTGCTTTGCTGCCCCCAATGGTGAAGAATTCCACCCAAGCTGGCAGGACTTTGTTTCCTCTCATTCTTCCTGGTTGATTGTCACTACCAGAATAGGTTCAGAGTGAACAAAGTGCTTCAGCATTCTACCAACTAGAAGTGTAAAAATATCTTTCTGCCTTGGCAAGTAAAACATATTATCGTGTGATTCTCCTTAACAGTACTCTACTGCTATATTTCAGGAAAAGACAGGATAAAAGGGCCACTTGATTGGGACGTGAGGTTAAAAATTGCTCTTGGTGCTGCAAGGGGACTTGCTTACCTTCATGAAGATTCTAATCCTCGTGTTATTCATCGTGATTTCAAAGCCAGCAATGTTTTGTTAGAAGAGGACTTCACCCCTAAGGTTTCAGATTTTGGGTTAGCAAGGGAAGCAACCGAAGGAAGTGACCACGTATCCACTCGAGTCATGGGAACTTTTGGGTATATTATCTCTTAATCATGACTAATCTTGAAGTGGTCTTGATTCACTCAAATAAGAGTATAACAAATGTGTGGTATGCTAGTGAAGCATACTCATTAGAGAAAAAAAAATGAAGAATAAATTAATACTAAAGCATCACCTTTTTCAGCTCTATTGGTTCCATTGGATCATCTATTGGAAGTTTTTATGAGAACTAACAAAAACTTGTGAAATCCTTCATCAAGTATGCTTGTCTGTGTTCTAGAGGTGTAATTCGTGAAATTGATTTTGGAATTTGTGCTGACATAAAGATATTGATGTTACAGAAAACGATTAGATAGTGTGAGAGTACTTCCTGTATATTTTTTGAATTGAGTTCCAACAACAAAAGGGGAAAAGATAAACTGTGAGGGTTAGCGCTTTATTTGCAAGGATATTTATCCACTGCCAATATTGTCCTGAAATTCTGTCACCCCAGTAAGAGGATGATTATCTCAGCCCAAGGCTGTTGTTCTCTAATGCATCAGGCTGTGATCAATACCCCTAGATATTGCGAAATCATGTTGTTACACTTTTTAAAACTAGTTTCTTAGGCCTCGTGTTTTATTTGCCTCTGATTGTCCTAACAGATATATTCTGTTTTTTTTCTTTGATTCCTTGTTTTTAGTTCTTTTGTTCATAAACCAACTTTATAATCTACCTTATTTGCAACTCCAATCTGTGCTGCAAAGAGTACATTTACACCTGCATTTGTGCTATGAAGCAGTTGCTAACATTCCTATTTTCTGGGTTTGCAGGTACGTTGCTCCTGAATATGCAATGACGGGACACCTCCTTGTTAAAAGTGATGTGTATAGTTATGGGGTTGTGTTACTGGAGCTTCTCTCTGGAAGAAAACCTGTGGATATGTCTCAACCTCCTGGACAAGAAAACCTGGTAACTTGGGCACGGCCTCTTCTGACCACTAGAGAAGGCTTGGAGCAACTTGTGGATCCTTCTTTGGCTGGAACCTATGACTTTGATGATATGGCAAAGGTGGCTGCTATTGCTTCAATGTGCGTGCACCCAGAGGTGACTCAAAGGCCATTTATGGGAGAAGTTGTGCAAGCTCTCAAACTCATCTATAATGACAATGATGAAACTTGTGCTGATGGATGTAGCCAGAAAGAGTCTTCTTTGCCAGATTCAGATTTCAAAGGTGTCCCTTCTGACAGCAGTTGGTGGAATGCTGGTGGGCTTACACCAAGATTAACATATGGACAAGCCTCCAATTTCATGACAATGGATTATAGTTCTGGTCCACTTGAAGAGTTTGAAAACAGACCGTTTTCTGCTTCAAGCTTTAATCTAGGCGGAGAGGCTGGCTTATTAAGCCATGGCAACAGATCAGGTCCTTTGAGGACTGTTAGGAGTAAACCAGCCCTCTATAGGTTAAGGGGTAGTATGAGTGAACATGGTGCACTTCTTCCAAGACACGCTTGGAAAGATGGCACCAATTATGATGCTTCATTTTAGAGTGGTTTTGTCAAATGTACAGTGCCAAAGGCCGTTGCTATTTGGAAAACGAAAGACGGTTCTCTGGTGTAGATTAGGAGTTTGATATTGCTGCTACATCCTCATGGAGAGAGTGGACTAAGCCTTCTAATTTTGGTAATCTTACATTCATTTTAATACAGACAGGAAAGATAAACGACATACTCCTTGTTGTATATGTTGCCAAATTAACTGTTTCTCTAGTCCAATATTGGATTGAACTACTTATTAGTCTTCTCTTTTTTCTTTTATGTTTCTTTCGACTTGCTTGAGATTGAGACATAACTGTTGTAGGTGTTCGAGTCTCGACCTACAAGCTGAGGGGTGCTTGCTCACTAACTAAGCACTTTTCGAATTTAATTTCATGGCAACTGTAGTTATAATCATGATCTTTGGTGTGTCTAGTATACAAAATGTTTTTGAAATACTATTATTTTTGGGGAAAAAATTCATCATCTTATGTTCGTCATCAGAAAATATTCTTTTAGAACTTTTTCCAACAGAACGTGTGAAATTGGCTCATTCCACAATTATCTTTTATTCTTAACTTCATATCATTGTTTTAATTAAAGTTAAACATCATTGTCATACTTGGATATTTCAAAAAACAAATATGGGAGAGAATGTCATTCTTAGTATACAAATATAGGTCTCGTACATGTATATCTAAATGACATTTACTTCAATTAATAAATACAATAAATTAATAACACTCTCCTTTTATTAAAATGTAACGTGTCTAGTTCAAATTGTTTTTCGTAAATTGATTTGTTTTGCGAGGAAAAATGAAAAAATTACTTTAATAATATATATTGGACTTGTAAATACGACTAATATGAATATTCATACCTAAGTACCTAACATATCACCTTTACCTCCCAGCCATATCTAGGATATTTCTCAATTAAATTCTATTGTGATTTATGATTCCTCACGTGTTGGGGACTATAGGCATCATTAAATCTACGCCTGTATAAATTTTCAGAAAATTTCATCCTGTCGTTTAAGAGAAATCAAGTGGCAAAGTTTACGAAAATTCATTTTGTATAAGAGTGTATAAAATTGTATAATGAAATAGTTATTACAAGCCGGAATGTTTCTAATATAAGTAGTTCCAATAATATCTCCCCACACTAGTTTGGAAGCATACGGTGGAGGTGATAGCAAAAAGTTAGGCTTTCTGAAAGTTGTGCACTTCATTCCTCCTTTGCTTAGGCAATTTGCTACATTATTCTGTTCCCTGTAGACGCGCACCACATGTGCTTCCTCCATCTTCTGGATCAATGACCTGCACTCATAAATAATGCTACCATGCTTCGCATGTCAACTACCTCAGCGGAGTCCAGGTTAATTTGAATGGAACGAAGGTTGTTTCCAAGGGCCATTTGGAGACCCGTTCTAGGGCTTGAAGTTCAACAATGGTGGGGTTAGTTTGCTTGATCTTGCCAGAGAATCCCATAATCCAGTTCCCTTTGTTATCCCGGACCACACCCCCTATTCCGCCAATCCCTTTGGTGGCTTTGGTTGCTTCATCAGTGTTGAGCTTGAAGGTATCAATTGGCGGAGGGGTCCATTTGACGGCGACAAGAAATTGGGTGGTCATGTTCTTAGGAGGTCTAATAACCAAGTTGTATTCGGTGTCCTGATAGATAGTTTGAGAGGGGGGATGCTATCCTTTCTAGCATTAAAAAGATTGTTGTTACGCTGGATCTAGATGCTCCAGAAGCAGAAGGGTAGAAGGATGGACCAGGAGGGGGGGGGGCTATGGCTCTTTCCTATGCTTGTTTTCCAGAGGTTCTCCCAGTTGTTGATCGAGGGGTTATTTGCTAAGGCGTTCCCGACTATTCTCAGTAATCTTTGCTCAGAAGATTTTGGTGCTAGGGCACTAGAAGAAGATATAGTCTATGTTTTCTGTGAACAGGTCACAAAATTTACAGATGTTGCTGACTCCTAAACCTAGTTTGTGGAGGTACCAGGCTGTTCGAAGTCTACCATGATGCATTAGCCAGATGAGGATTTTTAATTTTGTTGGGCAGGTAAGCTTCCAGATCTATTTGTAAGCCTTGTTGCTCCCACTAGTGACGTACACGTGGGTGTTCTTTTCAATGAAAGCATAGGCGGAAGTAGTGCTGAATTTGCCATTGCTAGAGTAATCCCAAACAAGGTTGTCTTCTTTGTTTTCAGTGGGGTAGAGCTAGTTGGTTTCTATGAGGGCCTTGATAGGTTCTGGAAGAGGCATGGAGATGCTAGCCAAGTCACAATGTCCATTAGCCCTAACGTCTCTAACTCTGGTGTTTCCCTCATTATCCTATAGGGGGTCTTCTATCATGTTCCTAATGGATTCCATCCCAGGGATCCATTTATCTCAAAAGAAATCTATTTTGGTTCCCTTAAAGGCAATCCATCTATGACCACTTTGACTTGCCCTCCAACCCTCTTGAATGCACTTCCAAGTCCTAGAGTTTTGGTTATTTCTCCAGTTGGTTTCATTCCTAGCGTATTTGCTGACTTGAATTCTACCCCAAAGACTAGTCTGATTATGGTAAAGCCTTCATGCAAGGCTTGCATGCAGTGAGATATTCCTAGGCTCACTCTTTTGGATGCCTAGACCCCCTTCAGATTTAGACTTGGTGATGCTGTTCTATCTCAGCAAGTGGAGTTTTTTCCTCCCATATTTGTTTCCACAGGCAAAGTTTCTTTGGATTTGGTTGATAGTATGACTCACTTTGTTGGGAATTCGAATGTATTGCAGGACATGGGAGCGAATACTACTAAGAAAAGATTTGGTCAAGACAGTCCTGTCTGCTATGTTAAGGAAATTAATTTTCCAACCGACAAGTTTGTTGTTCATATTATCAACCTATCAACTAGAAGTCACTATTGATGGGCCTAGAATGGATCATGGGAAACCCAAGGTATTTCCCAAAAGTGGGGCTGGCATTCATTCTAAGCATAGTGGTCAACTGATTAGCTCTATCACTAAGGAAATTGGAGGAAAAGAGGGCCTTGGACTTGTTGTAGTAGTTTCTTTGGCCAGATTGAGTACATAAGTACATAAAGGTGGTGAGAATGGCAGTGAAGTTGGCGTGGTTGGCTCTAGCAAAGACAGTGAGGTCTTCTGCAAAGAAGATATGGGAAAGCTTGGGCCAATGGGTGATTTTAACAAGAGTCTAGGATTTGTCGTTCAGATTAAGTTCTATGCTCCTAGAGAGTCTTTCCATGCATAAGATGAAGAGATAGGGAGACATGGGGTCCCCCTGCCTTATGCCTGAGGGTCTTAAAGGGCTGGACCTTCCTCCATTGATCAGAATAGAGATGGAGGAGGTGCTAACACAAGACATAATGAGCTAAATTATGCCTGGAGGGAATTTGAAAAAGCGGAGGGAATCTCTGATGTAGGACCTTTCAAGTTTATCAAAGGCCTTTTTCAAGTCGATTTTCAGGATCATGTTGGCTTCTTTTCTTTTCATTTTCCTATAGTGGGCAAGATATTCTTGGACAATGACAACATTATTCGAAACTCTCCTACTAGTAAGGAAATCGTCCTGACTGGGACCAATGATAACTGAGAGAAGGGGCTTGATGCGATTGACAATGATTATGGTGACCAACTTATAAACAATATTGCAAAGTCCAATAGGTCTAAAACTCTTGATGGTTTTAGCATTCTAAATCTTAGGAATGGAGAAGAGGTAGGTGGTGTTCATATGGTTGGGCATTTCATTGTTATTGAAAAGCTCCTTGCATAAAGAGGTGGTCTTCTCTCCTACAATGTCCCGATACTTCTGATATAGATGGTGGTGAAGGCCATTCGGGCTAGAGCTTTAAGGGGATTGAAAAGATTCAAGGCATTTCTGATTTCTAGGTCTAAAGAAGGAGTCTAGATGCTGACCCTCTTCCGTAGAGATGATGTTGGGTTCATTCTGGCTGAACTCAGTCTGAAACTTTGAACTGGGAAGTTCAGTGGAGTAGAGCTTGGAGAAATAGGCAATAATGTGGTCGCTGATGTCTTTCTTATTAAGGATGGTATGACCTTGGTCATCTTTGAGACTGCAAATCTTGTTTCTCCTCCTTCTGTTAATAGCAGAGGTATGCAAGAATTTGGTGTTTGCATTCCCCTAGCCTACCCAGTTGATCCTATACTTAGTTTTCCAGAACTCTTCCTCAAATTTTAAGAAAGTGTCACACTCCGCAAGGAGGTGCCTTTCTAAGTTTTTGAGGAATTCACTATGGTGGTAGTGTGAGGATTTTTGGATACCATCCATCTTACATTGATGTTCCTCATATTTTGGAAAATGTTCCCAAAGGTTTATTTGTTCCAAGTGTAGGCCTCAATATGAAAGACAATGATGGCATTAGCAAGGTTGGTAGAGTTGGTGAAGCACCTGTAGGCAACATCTTTAAATCTAGGGTGGCCATACCACATGGGTTCCAGTTTGAAGGGTTTATTAGTTGTATTAGATAGGGGGTTGCAGAGTCTAACTTGCATGAGGTAGTCGTCAAACTTGGTTCTAGTCAAATGGGTGACCGTATAGTGGGGGTAGCGGAGGATCCAAGAGTTATTAGCCACACATATATCTAGTTTCTCAAAGATAAGGTCCCGCCTAGTTTTATATCTCTTGTTTGTCCAAGTTTGTTTGCAGCCCTTAAATCCTAGGTCAATCAAGTTGTAGTGGTCCAAACATTGTTTAAAGAGGTTAGTTCCAGAATTATACACCTACCCCAAATTTTTCAGAGGCTTTTATGATTTTATTTAAGTCCCCCCTTAATGATCCAATCTCCCTTATGGGAGTTGGAGAAGTTGATAAGCTCATCCCATAGGTCAATTCTAACATGGAAATCATTACTAGCATAAATGGCTAAAAAACCAATGCTTAGGTCGAGGATTACCTGGATCATCACATGCTTTGCGGAGTGACTGTAATATCATTGAGTTTAAGGACATCTTTTTCACATAATATCAACTTCACCTGATAGAAGACTGGATCTGAGAGTCAAACTTTAGGACTTCAGTGAGCCTTTTGTGATCAGTCATCCGAGTTTCGAGCAACACCAACATGGCCGGCTCATAGAGCTGGACCATGGCTTCACAATGGTGCCTAATTGCGTTGTTTGCCCCTATCACATTCCTAATGATGAAGTTCATTGGATGAAATGGGGCTGGTGAGCTGTATAGTGACCTCTTCCCCTTGTTTACCATGTGAGGCCTCTGAAGGTCTATCAATGGTTTTAAGGCAAAAGTTGTCGGGTTGTTCTCCCTCTTGCTCTTGAGTTTCAGTGAGCAAAGCGACATGTCCATCGGGCAAACCACCACAATGTTTTACCTTGCGGGTTCTTCAAACTCTTTGAGTAATAGTTTTTCCAATACAACGACCTGACTTCTTTATTCCCAAAGGAAACTAATAGAAGTTATAGCTCCTCGTTGCTCTCTCTTGGGGATTTTCCACTCGCTCCCTTATTACCCTTGTTGAAAGGTTCCGTGGTTGCGAACTCAAAGTTGATGAGTTCGGTGTTGGCCATGAGATAAATGACAGGTTCTTTGTGGTGTCCTCTAGAGTATTAATTAGGAAGAATGACATGGTTTGGAGTGTCTACGCCATCAGCATGTTGATGGCCGAGAATGACATGACGTCTTGGACCCCAACAGTTGGGTTTGAAGGAGGGTTTGGGTCCATACCAGGTTCCCTAGATTTTCCATCCCATGGTTAAGACCCTCTTTCACTGTCTGAGAAAGGTATGAGAGATCTTCAATGATCAGATTTATTGGTTTTCCCACTACCTTGCAGCGGAAGCTCAGTGATTTCCCTTGCTTGCAAGTTTCATGCAGGATAAGGGAACATAGTCTAGCATTTGAGGTGCCATGATCAAAGTGATTGACGGTAGTTCTGTAGCCTGCGATGGCGGTGGAGTTTCCATTTTCAGAAGGAGTTTTGGGACTGAAAACCATTGAATAGGGGGATCTGGAGTGGCAATAATCCCTTTTAGATTTGGATATGGGCAATCCGGTTCACATGGCATCCCTTGTCACGTTTTCTGGATATTGTGATAACTGCCCCCTACAATATAAGGGCTGTCATGGAAGGGCAAAGTAGTAGCGGTAGTTTCAAAATGGTCGGGTTTCTCTGAGATTTGTGTTCCATAGGAGAGGTTTTAGTGGACCTTATGCCATATATGCCATTCCTTTTGGAAGATGGAATGACATCCTTTTGGATTTTGTTGTCAGGGGAGTATCTCCCACTACGATAGAAGATATTGTTGGAGTTAATGGTTTCATTTAATGTAGTGGTTGGGAGGTTGTGAACAATAGTATAGGGTCCATATGTGCTTTGTTGCTTCCAGTGCATGCTTTGTTTTTTATCTCCCCGTTTTCGGTGGGTGCTACAGTTGTGGGGATCATTAGTGGCGCTAATTAAAGCATGGTATTTATTGAATTTAGTATTAGCTATGAGGGATTTACCTGTAGACTGCTCATTCGTTCTTAACTTTGCCCTTTCTTGTATTGTAGGGTCTTTTGACTCATTTTGCTTCTCATTGTGCATTGTAGTGTTTTTTTTCCTTTTTGGGAAAGTAACGTTTGCCATTCATTTTCAGTTACATGTTGTTTAGAGGTGGATGGAATTTGGCTTTCTTTTTCTGTTAGTATGATTTTATTATGATTCCTTAGAACATGACCCAATTTTCCATAACGTGTACAAAGAATTCTCTCGCCATCATATACCATTTTTTGAACATGATTCTCTAGTTGGAATTCAGTCTTCATTGGGTGGTCTAAGGGAACTTGGATACATAATCTCGCATATCTCCCTCGCAGAGTGACAGAGGTGCACGCAACGATTTTGAGTAGCCTTCCTAGCCTTTTCCTATTTTTTTTCTAACACACTCTGGTCATAAAATTCTGTTGGAAAGTGTGGGAGTCTGATTCAAATGACAGTTTGAGATACCGTCGTTGCCTCAAGGACGAATTTTGACTCCCATCTTTTGACCGTGAGGTAGTTTCCAGCTACAAACCAAGAACCCTTTGTTAGTGAAAAACTTACAAGATAATAAAAATACAAGATTATCACTGAAAATGAAATAAAGTAACAAAAATCTCTTCAGGTCGAGACACGGATATCTCGCTCTCTTTAAGGAGATTTAAGCCCACTGCAACAAATGTTTTCACCGGTCCAATAGTTGTTCCTTTTGACTTGTCCCCTCCAGGATATAACAACCCATTAACAAAATATAACTCAACAACTCTATACAAGAGCTGAGTCCAAAGTTACATAAAAAGAACACCTCCATTCAACTCATAAGAATTCTCTTCTTAATAAACTTTATCACTCTATGTTTTTTCTTGTGTGTTGTGCGTCTCAACCAAATGAAGATCACAACTATTTATACTACTAGAAGTCTTCCTAGCAATGAATAGGATGATAATAGGGTAGTAAATATTGAAGATAATGACCTTAGGAGTTACATATGTTACAAGGTATAATGAAGGATAATCAGTGATATAATGTATGAAAGATTATAAAAAATTTTAATCGACAATGTAACTTTTTCTTGGCTAACCGTTGGTTTGTTGACAAGCTGCATGTAACAAATATTTCTAAAAAAATGGTGTAATGCAGCCGTAAGTTCCACCAATGGACAAAAGTCATTACTCTCCACATTCTGCAAATGAAAGACAACAAACATATGCAAAGGTAGGAATGAAACTGCTAACTAAATGCTGAAATAATCAGCATTCTTCTAACTCCATAATAAAGCAAATTAGTATATTAAAATAATAATATTAAAATTCTAACAAACCAACAATCCCCCACTCATTTTAATATTAGGTAAGAGAGTCTATTAGCTAAAGGAAGACTACTATGCATAATGAAGGTGTGTTCTGCATTGAACATCCACTTAGTGAAACAATAACTTTTACTCCAGAGTCGTAGTGGTCTCAGACTTGAACTCTGACTGCTTAAAGGAAATAACATATCACTGCTCACACATAATAATTAAAGTGTTGATATAAGATTTAAAAGCCAAAGCGACCTACTTCCACATATCACATATGTGAAATCTGTCGAGAGTGCTCCTGTAAGCTTAACACTTCACCCATACGGGCTACAAATATTCATTAAGAGTTTTATCAACTCAACCTTCACAAATTACAATAAACAATGCACTCATATCATGGGGAGGAGATAAAAAGATAGTGCATTTTTCTCAACAAGTCATCATATGATTAGTTTTTTCGTTTGAACATGGTTATAGGATCTCTGGTCCCAGGTTGGGTTTCCTCATATATGACTCAATAATTTGTAGGCTTCAATTCCATCCCCTTCGATGTGCTCCAAACCTTTTCTCTTTTTAAGACCTTAGTAAGAGGATTTGCAAGATTATCACAAGATTTGACATACTGAACATTAATGGTACCATTTGTCAAATATGATCTCATATTACTGTGTTTCCTCCATATAGGTCTAGATTTACCGTTGTAATAACAGTTTTGAACTCTACCAATTGCAGCGGTGCTATCACAATGTATTAAAATAGGAGGAATTGATTTTTCAAAATAAGGTATTTGAAATAATAAATCTCTTAACCAATTTGCTTCCTCACTAGCTGAAGCTAAAACAATTAGTTTAGTCTCCATGGTAGAGTTAGCAATTATAGTGTTCTTTTTTGATTTCCAACAAACAACACCACCACCTAAAGTAAGACATAACCAGTGGTAGAACAAAAATCACTTGATAAAGTGTTCCACTCTGCATCACAAAAGCCTTCAAGTACAATAAAATATTTTTTATAGAACTAACCACAATATTTCGTTCCAATTTAGTATCTCATAACTCTTGTTACAACATGCCAATGTTCATTACCTGGATTGCTTCTAAACCTTCCAAGTACTCCTACACACATGTAATATCAGGCCTAGTGCAATCAGTCACATATCTCAAACTTCCGATTATACTAGCATATTGCTTTGGATTTATTACATCATTTTCACTTTCAATAAGAAATAAGTGAACTCTTGAATCAAAAGGAGTAGCAACATGCGTACAATCATGAAAGTTATTTTTTTTCAAAATTTTCTCAACATAATGTGATAGGTCAAGAAAAATTTTCTCACATGTTCTTGTTATTTTTATTCCAAGAATAAAATTTGTCTCACCAACATCTTTCATTTGAAAATGGCTTCTAAGAATATTTTTAGCTTCATCAATAACATTCATGTTAGAGCCAAAGATCAATAAATCATCAACATATAGACAAATAATCACATGTCAATTATTCCAAGACTTATGATATATGCACTTATCACACTAATTTGTTTTGAAACCATTTTCAATCGTGCACGAATCAAACTTTTCATGCCATTGTTTTGGTGCCTGTTTCAAGCCATATAGGGATTTAGTAAGTTTACACACTTTGCTTTCTTGGCCTTCTTCAACAAAAGACTCGGGTTGTTCCATATAAATTTCCTCATTTAGGTCTCCATTTTAAAAAAATAGTTTTTACTTCCATTTGATGAATTTGCAAATTAAAAATTGCAGCCATAAGAATTAAAAGTCTTATGGATGTAATTCTTGTTACCGGAGAAAAAGTATCAAAAAATTCTAGGCCTTCTAGTTGTTTAAAACCTTTTGCAACTAGCCTAACATTTCGGTTTTAACTTTTTCCTTAAGACCCATTTGCAACCAATTGTTTTACAACCGGTTGTAAATCAACTAGTTTCCATGTTTTATTAGAAATTAGTGATTTCATTTCATCATTTACAGCTTCTTTCCAAAAAATTGAATCATGTGAAGATAATGCTTCTTTCAAAGTTAGTGGGTCATCTTCAACATTAAACACATAAAAAACAGGACCAAAATCTTTTACTACTCTAGCTCTTTTACTTCTTTTAAACTCAAAATCATTAACTTCTTTATTTTATAAAGTTGAAGTAGAAGAGCTAGGCAGTGACAAAATATTTTGTTAAATTCTTTATTTTATAAAGTTGAAGTAGAATCAAAAGGAAACTTTTTCATGAAAAATAGTATCACCTGATTCTATCACAATATTATCTTCAAGATTAAAAAATCTATAGGCTGTACTATTTGAAGCATAACCAAGAAAAACATAAGTAGTAATTTTCTTACTCAACTTTGTAATCTTGGGATCCATTAGCCTCACAAAGGCTAGACAACCCCAAACTCGTAGACATCCCAAACTTGGTTTGTGACCTTTCCACAATTCAAAAGATGACAATTTAGACTTTTTATGAGGCACACGATTCAACAGATACAAGCAGTTAAGATAGCTTCCCCCAAAAATTCAAAGGTGCATGTGACTCAATAAGCATGTCATTAGTCAATTCAACCAAGTTCTATTTTTCCTTTTTGCTACTCCATTAGATGAAGGAGAGTAAGGAGGATTAGTTTCATGAATTATTCTCAATGATTTAACAAAAGAATTAAAATTATTTGATTCATTTTTACGACCTCTATTACTTCTAATTCTTTTTTTTTCCAAACTAATTTTCAACCTCATGGAGACAAGTTTTGAAATTTTCAAAAGCATTACTTTTATTTTTCATCAAGTAAATATATGTAAACTTTAAAAATCATCAATGAAAGTGATAGAATATCTATTACCTCCGCGAGTTATAATTCCACCAAGTTCACAAATATCAGTATAAACTAATTCTAACAAATCAGTTTTTCTTTTAACTTGAAAATGAGTTCTTTTAGTGATTTTAGCTTTACTACAAGCCTCACACAATTCAAAATTATTTTTAATCATTGGTATTAATCCTAAACTACTCATGATTCCAATATAACGATCATTAATGTGACACAAAAAAGCATGCCAAAATATTGGTAGAAGAAAATATATAATAAAAAGTAGAAGTTTTATTCATCTCAACATTCAACTTAAATACCCCATCACATGCATACCCTTACCTAGAAAAATACCCTTCTTCACTATTACATATTGATAAGATTTGATAATCTGTTTAAAGCCTACTTTATTAAGAAGAAAACTAGACATCAAATGTTTTCTCATTGAAGGAGTATAAAGTACATCTTTCAAAGTTAACACCCTTCCAGAAGTAAAACATAATTCGACATATCCCTTTTCAAGCACTTGAGTAGTGTGAGCATCACCAAACATGATGGTTTTGGGATCCTCAAAATGAGTACATTTTTAAACCAGTCTTTCTCATAACAGACATGACGGTTTACACCAGAATCAGTCCACCATCAATCAACATTCTCAATCATGTTTATGTCGGTAATCACCGCCACAAAAGGTTCTTCGATAACGTTTGTCTAAGGGTTAGGACCACATTTCTACAAAATCGAGCAATATGCCCACACTTGTCACAAACTAAGCATGGTCCCTTTTCTTTAACTTATTGATTTTGTGCTTGGTGATTTTCACCATTATTTTTCTTGGGTCTAACATTATTTTTCTTGAAAATTTTCTTCTTAGGCTTTAAAGAAGTTTTTTTGTGTGTTTCAAGAGTAGCATTATTCGAAGTAATTAAATTTAACTTCGATGTAATGTTGTTCTCTTATATTTGTAAAAGTGAATCTTGGCCCCTTGCTTGTTTTTCCATTCGAATTTTCATTATCAAGGTTTCAAGAGAAGTTTCCTTTTGTTTGGGGCGCATAATTTTTTGAAATTCCTTCCAAGAAGGTGGAAGTTTATCTACTATGCCATAAAAGATAAGGTTATCTCTAATTTTAACCTCTCTGGACCTAATCTCTCCAACAATCATGATAAAGTCTTGAGCTTGGTCTACCACCGATTTATTGTCCACCATTTGAAAACGAAAAAAATCTACTAGCCGCATATTTTTTTGCTCCAACCTCTTCGGTGTCATTGTCACGACCCAAAACGAGCCGCGAGTGGCACCCACACTTATTCTCCTAGGTGAACGAACCAACAAATCTAAACCCCAACATTTACCAGTAAATCAATTATGAGTAGTAAAAATACTGCAGAAGATCCAAAATTTAATAACGTAATCAATTAAATAAACTTCTAAAGTTCAATATTTATTAATCCCAAAATCTGGAAGTCATCACATCAAGAACATCTATCCTCAAATTTCTAAATGTAAGAGTATTTAAGAAGCTAAAATAAGTAAAAGAAAATGGTCCATGTTCGAACTTCAAAGACATCAAGACGGAAGGGAGAGAATCCAGTCCGAGCTAGGAATAATAGCTCACCCTGAAATCTGATGTGCTGGAGACTAGCTAGAGTTGAGGGCGAGTTGAAGTCGATGGTGCACTTGCTGCACTCCACAAAACAACAAGAAGAAAATACAAGTAGGGGTCAGTACAAGGAACACGTACTGAATAGGTATCATCGGCCAACTCAAAATAGAAAGCAATATATACTGAATAATAATATAAAATCAACCACAATACTTAACAAGTGACAAGCAACAATTACAAGAACCATTGGCAACAACACCAAGCACACCTATGAGGACTCAAGCCTCCACACCATACTCATTTGGGAAATAGGTTCTTCAAATTTGAGCATATTAACCTAATTCAAGATTCCTTCTCTTTATTATTTTATCGTGTCGGAATGTGACACTCCGATCCTATATACCATGTCGGAACGTAACACTCCGATCCCCTAATACGTGTCGGAACGTGACACTCCGATCCAATATTACCGTGTCGGAACGTGACACTCCGATCCAATATTACCGTGTCGGAACGTGATACTCCGATCCATTTATCTCATTATTTTATTTCATCAAGTCTTCTTTATGTCAAGGCGTCATCTTAATAGAGAGGATTTAAGATTGAAGGTTCAACAATCTCATCATTCTAACCAAACCACAACTGTACAATCAAAACATACAATCACACAATCAAGTACATAGAAGACTTTACAATACCATCCAATACATATCGATCGCTATTTAGAGTTTATCTATCACATAGAAATAAATCATAACCTACCTCCACCGAAGAATCGTGATCAAGCAAGCTACTTCCCCAATGCCTTTACTGTCCTCTTCGTTCTCTCTCTCTTGCTCGTTCTCCCTTCTGTTCTTTCTATTTTTCTTCTCCAGATTCTTTTTCTTTTACCCTAATTATCATATAATCCATTATGATAAAAGTAACCCACTATTTATTCCCTATTATCTTCTTTAATCCCCAACTAAATAAATTATTACACTTACCCCACTAATTTCATAATTATAATCATGAGTAGTCCGAAACACCCCTTTAAAACTTTTAGCGGAAGTCTGACTAAGTCGGGGTTACGCCGCTTGTGACGGCCCGTCGTATCTATGACGGTCCATCCTGCAGGTCCGTCACAAAGTTCAGAGAGTTAAATTCAGTAGTGAGGTTACGCAACTTGTGACGGTCCGTCGTATCTACGACGGTCCGTGCTGCAGTTCCGTCGTGAAGTTCAGAGTGTCGATCCCAGTACCCAGATTTCAGAGTTGAAGTGTTTTGGAACGAAGACCCTCGACGGACCGTCGTACCTATGATGGTTCGTCCTACCTGTTGTCGAGGGTAATGAGGAGAGCAGCAGAAGAAATTACACAAGTATGGGACGACGGAGTCCATGACGGTCCGTCGTGACCATGACGGTCCATCGTGTGATCCGTCGACCCAGTCAGCTTTTATCAAAAATAGTTCTACTGTCGAACCGACTAAACAGGTTGTTACAATAGATAGCAATTTACCCATCGTCCGTCCTCGAACGATCACATGAAGAAAAACAAGGGCGAGAAAGAGTACCTAAATCTGTAAAAAGATGTGGATATGTTTCTTGCATATCAGCCTCATTCTCCCAAGTGGACTCTTCAACTGCCGATTCTTCCACTGAACCTTGATAGATGCAATCTCCTTTGATCTCAACTTGTGGACCTCTCTATCTAAAATAGCAACAGGCTCCTCCTCATAAGACAAATTCTCATCAAGAAGAACTGAATCCCAACGAATAATGTAGTTTCCATCCCCATGGTATTTTTTTCAGCATAGACACATGAAATACCGGGTGCACTCCTGAGAGTCCTAGAGGCAATGCCAATTCATAAGCCACCTCCCCCACGCGCTTCAGAACTTCAAATGGACCAATATACCTCGGACTAAGCTTACCTTGCTTCCCAAATCACATCACCCCTTTCAGGGGTGAAACCTTCAGCAAGACTTGTTCACCCTCCATAAAATCCAAGTCCCTAACCTTTCGATCTGCATATTCTTTCTGCCTGTTCTGAGCTGCTAGAAGCTTCTCCTGAATGAATTTTACTTTATCTAACGATTCCCTCAAAAGATTGGTACCCCACGGTCTCACCTCAAATGCATCAAACCAACCAATGGGAGACCTACATCTCCTCCCATACAGTGCCTCAAATGGGGCCATATCAATACTTGAGTGATATCTATTATTGTATGAAAACTCTGCTAAGGGTAAGAAGTTATCCCAATGACCACCAAATTCTATCACACATGCACGAAGCATATCCTCCAACACCTGAATCATTCGCTGAGACTGACCATCGGTCTGAGGGTGAAATGCAGTACTAAGATCCAACCTAGTACCTAATTCAGCATGCAATGTTCTCCAAAACTTTGAAGTAAATTGCGTAGCTCTATTTGATATGATAGAAAGTGGAACTCAATGCAATCGAACAATTTCTGAGATATAGAGTTTGGCTAACTTCTCTGCATTGTAAGTCACCTTGACCGGAATGAAGTGAGCAGACTTAGTTAATCTGTCAACAATTACCTAAATAGAATCAAACTTACCCAATGTCTTTGGAAGACCAACCACAAAATCCATTGCAATTCTTTCCCATTTCCATTCAGGAATGGACATTTTCTGAAGTGTTCTTCCGGGCCTCTGGTGTTCATACTTTACCTGCTGACTATTCGGGCATTGGGCAACAAAATCAACAATGTCACGCTTTATTCTACTCCACCAAAAATGTTGCTTTAGGTCACGATACATCTTGGTTGCACCAGGATGTATAGAATACCTTGAACTATGAGCCTTTGTAAGAATAGTGTGAATCAAATTATCAACACGGGGCACACATACCCTTCCCTTAATTCTCAAAACGCCTTCCTCATCAATTATTGCCTCTTTAGCCTCTCCTCGTAATACCATATCTCGAATTCGGCTCAGCTTCTCATCAGTAAACTGTTTTCCCTTAATCTTGTCAAGAAAAGAAGATCTTGCCTCCACGCAGGCCAAAAATCCTCCCTTCTCTAGTACTTCCAGCCTCATAGTCATTAGCCAGAGTCTGAACTTCTCTAGCCAATAGGCGTCTAGAAACCTGTAAGTGGGTTAGACTTCCCATGCTCCCTGCTTTTCTACTTAAAGCATCTGCCACAACATTAGCTTTTCCTGGGTGATACAAAATAGTAATATCATAGTCCTTCAGTAGTTCCATCCACCTCGTCTGCCTCAAATTCAAATCTTTCTGAGTAAAGACATACTGTAAACTATGATGATCTGTATAGACTTCACACTTGACCCCATATAGATAATGTCTCCATTGCTTTAATGCAAACACAACTGCAGCCAACTCTAAATCATGGGTCAGATAGTTACGTTCATGCACTTTTAATTGCCTTGAAGCATAAGCAATTACATTCCTCTCCTGCATTAGCACTGCACCCAAACCAGAATAAGATGCATCACAGTAAACAATGAAATTCTTACCTTCCACTGGCAAGGTAAGAATTGGTGCAGTAGTCAACAAGGTCTTGAGGTTTTGGAAGCTTTCTTCACATTCGTCCGACCATACAAATGGAACATTCTGCTTAGTCAAATTTGTCAATTGGGAAGCAACAGAAGAAAATCCCTTGACAAACCGACGGTAGTAGCTAGCTAAACCAACAAAGCTCCTTACCTCTGTAACATTAGTAGGTCTTACCCAACTCTTCACTGCTTCAATCTTAGAAGGATCCACCACACTCCATCCTTAGAAACTACGTGCCCCAAGAAGGACACTGAATCTAGCCAAAACTCACACTTGGAGAATTTGGCATAAAGCCTTTTCTCCCTCAATAATTCCAATACAATTTTCAAATGCTCCTCATGTTCTTTCCTACACTTTGAGTATATCAGTATATCAGTATATCAGTATATCATCAATAAATACAATAACAAAGAGATCCAGATATGACTTAAAAATCCCGTTCATCAGGCTCATGAACGCAGCAGGGGCATTCGTAAGCCCAAAAGACATTACTAAGAATTCATAATGCCCATACCTGGTTTGAAAAGCAGTCTTTGGCACATCTGCTGCCCGTATTTTCAATTGATGATAACCAGATCTCAAATCAATTTTTGAGAAGGTACAAGCACCCTGTAACTGATCGAACAAATCATCAATGCGAGGAATAGGATACTTGTTCTTAATAGTTACCTTATTCAGTTGCCTGTAGTCTATGCACATCCCAAAACTTCCATCCTTCATCTTCACAAATAAAACGGGAGCACCCTAAGGGGATGCATTTGGTCTAATAAAACCTTTACCTAACAACTCCTGAAGTTGGGCCTTTAACTCCCTTAACTCAGCTGGAGCCATTCTATAAGGGGGAATGGAAATGGGGCGAGTACCCAGCTCCAGATCAATACAAAAATCAATATCCCTATCTGGTGGCATACCAGGAAGGTCTGCAGAAACACATCCAGAAACTCACGGACTATCGAGACAGACTCAATCGAAGGTATTGGGAAGTGTCATCCTTGAGATGTGCCAAGAAAGCTAAACAACCCTTATTAACCATTCTCTTAGCACGAAGAAAAGAGATGATACGAACTGGAGTGGAAATATAGTCACCCTCCCACACTAGAGGATCTGTCCCAGGCTTGGCCAATGTCACAGTTTTAGCATTACAATCTAATATTGCAAAATTTGGAGAAAGCCAAGTCATACCCAGAATTACATCGAAATCAACCATCTCTAGAATAATCAAATCTACACGAGTATTGCTCCCCACAAAAGCCACAAGACAAGACCTATACACCTTCTCAACTATCACAGACTCACCCACAGGAGTAGAGACACGAATACGCATGTCAAGCAAATCACAATATAAATCAAGACCAGTAGCAAATGAGGAAGATGTATATGAAAATGTGGATCCAGGATCAAATAATACAGAAGTCATGCAATCACAGACCAAAAGATTACCTGTGATAACAACATCCGATGTCTCTGCTTCAGACCTCCCGGGGAAAGTATAACAATGGGCCCTATCACCTGTCTGCCCGTTGCCCCTACCATGTTGCGCTGCAGTAGTTCCAACTTGCTCGCCACCCCAACTGATTTGATGACCACCATTACCTTGGCCACCACGTCCTCCAGAATGGCGGCCCCTACCATGACTACCTCTACCTCTAGCTATTGGGGGTCTGTAACTCTGTTTTGGACTATATTTCCTAATATGTCCAGTCTCTCCACATCCATAACAATTTCTGGAGTCAAGCATAGGTCTATGTGAGAATGACGAAGTCTGGGGATAACCTCCAAACTCAGAAAAATGTTGACTGGTCTGCGATGGACCCCCAGCTACAGCCTGTAGTGAAGACTGAATAGGACGGGCTGGGTAACCTCCTGAACTCTGCCCTCTGGAGTAAGAACGACTAAACTCACCTCCCTTACAGAACTTCTTAGATGTCGACGCCATGGTGAAGTCATCAGGCTTCACCCCCTCCACCTCTATCACAAAATCAACCACTTTCTGAAAGGATTTTGCTGTAGCAGCTATCTGTAAGGCTGAGATCTGCAAATCTGACCTCAATCCTTTCATACAACGGCGAATCCACTCTTGTGGACTGAAGCAAAGCTGGGTGGCATACCTGGATAGTGCACGAAATTTAGCCTCATAAGCAGTAACAGACATCCTGCCTTGCTCTAGGCTTAGGAACTCATCTCTCCTCTTGTCCCTCAAAGTCCGGGGTATATACTTCTCCATAAATAAGCTAGAGAATGATGCCCAAGTCATAGGTGGTGCCTGTGCTGGTTGACACTCAACATACGACCGCCACCACATTTTGACATTCCCCTTAAACTGGTAGGTCACAAACTCAACACTGAATCGTTCTACTATGTCCATCTTATGTAGCAACTCATGACAATCAACCAGAAAATCATAGGCATCCTCAGATTCAGCACCCTTGAAGACTGGAGGTTTCAACTTTAAGAATTTAGTGAAAAGTTCATGCTGATCACTCGTCATTATAGACCCTGTAGTCAATCGAGGAAACGTGCCTACTTCCAATGAGGCATCCATGCAGGGAGCCACAACAGCTGCATGTTGTACTCCCGGAACCTGAGGTGCTGGTGCAGAAAACACTGGAGGTGTCTGGCCCTGATCAGATAACCCGCTAAGATAAGTAAGAACCTGGTTAATCATCTCTGGGGTAGGCTGGGGTGGTAATTCCTCATCTTGAACCTGCTCGTTTTCCCCTTCTTCACCCTCTCTCACTAACTCATCAGTCGGTGGAGGAGTCACCGACCTATTACTAGCTGGACCAGGTGTTTGTACTCTACCCCTAGAGGGCGTTCTCTTGCGAACACTACCACGGCCTCTTGCCACTGCTCCTCCTCGAGCTACAGCCCCAATGGTTGGCTCAGACGCACCCTGTCTTGCCGGTGTTGGTGTTGGCACAGTTGTTGCTCTAGTTCTAACCATCTGCGAAATAGAGTGAGGATGTCAGATACAAATTTGTATCACCTAGATACCGATTGGATCCAAGTAATAGCACGAAAGGAAGAAAGAATGGAGTTTTCCTAAAGTCCTATAGCCTCTCAAGGAAAAGTAAGGGCGTCCCCTTACCGTTCCTCAAGACTCTACTAGACTCGTTCTTGTGTGATGAGACCAACGAACCTAACGCTCTGATACCAAGTTTGTCAAGACCCAAAATGAGCCGCGAGTGACACCCACACTTATTCTCCTAGGTAAGCGAACCAACAAATCTAAACCCCAACATTTACCAGTAAATCAATTATGAGTAGTAAAAATACTGCGGAAGATCCAAAACTTAATAACATAATCAATTAAATAAACATCTAAAGTTCAATATTTATTAATCCCAAAATCTGGAAGTCATCACATCAAGAGCATCTATCCTCAAATTTCTAAATGTAAGAGTATTTAAGAAGCTAAAATAAGTAAAAGAAAATGGTCCATGTCCGAACTTCAAAGACATCAAGACGGAAGGGAGAGAATCCAGTCCGAGCTAGGAATAATAGCTCACCCTGAAATCTGATGTGCTGGAGACTGGCTGGAGTTGAGGGTGAGTCGAAGTCGATGGTGCACTTGCTGCACTCCACAAAACAACAAAAAGAAAATATTAGTAGGGGTCAGTACAAGGAACACGTACTGAGTAGGTATCATCGGCCAACTCAAAATAGAAAGCAATATATACTGAATAATAATATAAAATCAACCACAATACTTAACAAGTGACAAGCAACAAGTACAAGAACCATTGGCAACAACACCAAGCACACCTATGAGGACTCAAGCCTCCACACCATACTCATTTGGGAAATAGGTTCTTCAAATTTGAGCATATTAACCTAATTCAAGATTCCTTCTCTTTATTATTTTATCGTCGGAATGTGACACTCCGATCCCATATACCGTGTCGGAACGTGACACTCCGATCCCCTAGTACGTGTCAGAATGTGACACTCTGATCCAATATTACCGTGTCGGAACGTGACACTCTGATCCAATATTACCGTGTCGGAACGTGACACTCCGATCCGTTTATCTCATTATTTTATTTCATCAAGTCTTCTTTATGTCAAGGCGTCATCTTAATAGAGAGGATTTAAGATTGAAGGTTCAACTATCTCATCATTCTAACCAACCACAACTGTACAATAAAAACATACAATCACACAATCATGTACATTGAAGACTTTACAATACTATCCAATACATATCGATCGCTATTTAGAGTTTATCTATCACATAGAAATAAACCATAACCTACCTCCACCGAAGAATCGTGATCAAGCAAGTTACTTCCCCAATGCCTTTGCTGTCCTCTTCGTTCTCTCTCTCTCGCTCGTTCTCCCTTCTGTTCTTTCTATTTTTCTTCTCCAGATTCTTTTTCTTTTACCCTAATTATCATATAATCCATTATGATAAAAGTAACCCACTATTTATTCCCTATTATCTTCTTTAATCCCCAACTAAATAAATTATTACACTTACCCCACTAATTTCATAATTATAATCATGAGTAGTCCGAAACACCCCTTTAAAACTTTTAGCGAAAGTCTGACTAAGTCGGGGTTACGCCGCTTGTGACGGCCCGTCGTATCTATGACGGTCCGTCCTGCAGGTCCGTCACAAAGTTCAGAGAGTTAAATTCAGTAGTGAGGTTACGCAACTTGTAACGGTCCGTCGTATCTGCGACGGTCCGTGCTGCAGTTCCGTCGTGAAGTTCAGAGAGTCGATCCCAGTACCCAGATTTCAGAGTTGAAGTGTTTTGGAACGAAGACCCTCGACAGACCGTCGTGCCTATGATGGTTCGTCCTACCTGTTGTCGATGGTAATGAGAAGAGCAGCAGAAGAAATTACACAAGTATGGGACGACGGAGTCCATCACGGTCCGTCGTGACCATGACGGTCTGTCACATGATCCGTCGACCCATTCAGCTTTTATCAAAAATAGTTCTACTGCTCGAACCGACTAAACAGGTTGTTACAGTCATACTTACTCTGCAATGCTTTCCAAATTTTCTTTTCACTAGAGTAAGTTCTATCATAAAAATCATAAAAATTATCAGACAGAGAATTAAGAATATAGTTTCGACACTTATAAGAATCTCCATTGTACTTTTTCACTTTTTCTAGATGAGAGATAGTTTTATCATCACTCATAGAGGTGATGTATACTTTATTCAGATTCTTCTCAGTTAACACATAAGAAACATTGAGTAGACTTAAGTAGAAAAGTACTTTACCCTTCCATCTATTGAAATGGTTACCATTGAACCGAAATGGATTGTTAAGATCTCCCATCTTGACATCCGCAGTTTTTTCAATTGTATCCATGTTGATTCGCCTTGAAATTATTAGTGAAAAACTCACAAGATAACAAAAATATAAGAATTACAATGGAAAATAAAATTATGAAACAAAAATCTCTTCAGGCTGAGCGTGGATATCTCACTTTCATTAAGGAGATTCAAGCCCAGTGCATCAAATATTTTCACTGGCCCAACAATAGTACCCTCCAAGATACAACAGCCTATTAACAAAAGATAACTCAACAACTCTGGACAGGAGTTGAGTCTTAACCTCCACAAAAAGAACACCTCTCTTTAACTAATAAGAACTCTTTTCTTGACAAACTTTATCACTCTATATTTTCTTTTATGTGTTGTATATCTCAACCAAATGAAGACCACTACTATTTATACTACTAGAAGTTTTCCTAGCAATGAATAGGAAGATAATATGGTAGTACATATTGAAGATAATGGCCTTAGGAGTTACATATTTACAAGGTATAATGAAGGATAATGAGTGATATAATGTATTAAAGGTTACAAAAAATTTTAATCGACAATGTAAATTTTTCTTGGCTAAAACAAGTTGCAAGTAACAAATATTGTAACTCCAAAAAATGGAGTAATGCAGCAGTAAGTGCCACCAACGGCCAAAAGTCATTACTCTCCACATTCTGCAAATGAAAGTCAACAAACATATGCAAAGGTAGGAATGAAACTGCCCTCTAAATGCTGAAATAATCAACATTCTTCTAACTCCATAATAAAACAAATTAATATGTTAAAATAATAACATTAAAATGCTAACAAACCAACACCCTCCATAAAAACTTTGTTCATGTTCTCTGTGATTAAATTTTGCAAGGTAGAAATCACACCCCAAATTAATGAGATTAAGGGGTTCTTTGGGTCTCCATTAATCTACTACCTTGTTTCACAAGTAGTTATGGGCCATTTTTCTCCCGAATAGCTTGA
Source organism: Solanum chmielewskii (assembly GCA_027704785.1). Taxonomy (NCBI): domain Eukaryota; kingdom Viridiplantae; phylum Streptophyta; class Magnoliopsida; order Solanales; family Solanaceae; genus Solanum; species Solanum chmielewskii. The sequence continues at coordinate 54,949,011 of JAKWIX010000326.1, read as the reverse complement.
CGATAACGGCGTTTTCTAAGAGCAGTATCATCTTGTTTTTTCTTCATCGCTGAACGTGATAGGGGTTGTGGATAGGGCCATCTCTTGTTCCAATGGGTCAGTGCATAATGGCTACGTTACATTGACCTCTTTGCCTTTATTCAAGAGGATTTCCTTGAATGTTTTATTTTTTTGGTGTCTTCCCCCATAGGAGAGACCGATTTTGGTCGGTCTGGGGGTTCGGTGGTTGGGATTTTGGGAGTTGGTTGTACACGTTCGGATTCGTACTAGTTTGAAAGGGAACAGTGGAAATCAAAAACCAGAGAGAGCTTAATTTGTGAGCTTGTGTATTTACTAGAAGTTTAGAATGTATAATATTGTGAACTTAAAATATTATATATTGGTGTATAGTATTGGTTATCAAATTTTGAATCTTTTTTTATAGAAGTATATACATATGAAGTTTTGTAAATTGTTACTTACTCTCTCTCTCTCTCTATATATATATATATACATATATATATATATATATATATATATATAGAGAGAGAGAGAGTGAGTGTGTGTGTATATATATATATATATATATATATATATATATATCCCTTTAAAAAAAGAGGAAGTGATGAAGGACTAACACAACTTCAAAAAATTGTTCCAAAGTAATTAAAGTTGTACTATGTGAGGTCCACTTTACTTTACTCCTATATATAAACCAACAAGAATTGTACAGTTCTGCAATATGAACTTGTGTGGAAAGCAATATATATTGTACTGTAAATTTAAATTAAGTACAACCAAATATGTAGCCGTTCACAATGACACGTATGAATAAATACAAGGAGCTGGCTAAGGATATTGTAGGAGCTCGTGACATCTGTTTTCCACTATGATATATTCCTGTTTCTTTCCACAAATAGCTTTAAGAAAAAATGCCCACTGAAACTCATATCACCCTAAGTATGCCATTCCGCTTTCTTTCTTTCTTTGTTCTCATTTTAGTTTTTGTCAATTTTTTTCATTTGATGGGTTTGGATGATTTTTTTTTCAATTTTGGTATTTGGGCTTTGGTAATGTTACAGGCATAAAATTTAAACTTCATTAGATGTTGTTGTTGTTATCATATTCTCCTTCTCTTCTCCGTCGTCCCCTGTTTACATCTTTATATTTTGGTTCTTTGTTATTGAAGTGTAGTTCTTTTTGTTGAGATTATAAAGTTGTTAGTAACTAACTTAGGTATTAATTAGTTCAGCAAGTTACTAATAAGCTATTAGAAAGGTAGTTAGTGTTAGATTCTTTTTCAAGTATTAAGTCGGTTAGTTGTACAAATATAAATAGATGATCAGATTGTATATGTGTGATAACTCAGATCAATAATATGAGTTTTCTTGTTTCTCTCCAGTTTCTTCTTTCTCAATACATTGATCCAATATCCACTTTACATGTTTTAAAATGGTATCAGAGCCATTAATGGCTATCGAAGATCCGTTAAAGGCTGATCACTGATATCAATTTCATCCTTTGTGTTTTGTTCATTTTTTAAAAAAATTCCCACAGTTGATTTTTCCTGGTTAAATCTCGTTTTACATTCATCAATGGTGATCGGAACAGAAGTTAATGGAGATAACATCAATGGATCTGGACATGTCAATACTCCACGATCCATTTCGAGTTTTAATTCTTTTGATCCACTTTTTCTACAGAATTCTGATATTCCAGGAGTGAATCTAGCTCACTGTGTTCTCACTAGAATGGAAAAACTCTGGGGTAAATCAAAGCGTATTGCCTTGCTAGGAAAGAACAAAATTGGTTTTGTTGATGACACTTGCAGGAAAAACATGTATGAAGGTTAGATGACACATCAATGGGAACGAGTAAATGCAATTGTGTTGTCTTGGGTTATGAGTGTCGTGTCGAAAGTTTTGGTGAATGGATTTGTGTATTCTTCAAATGCCCATAAGTTCTAGGCAGATCTCAAAGAGCGGTTTGATAAGGCAACACCACAAAGATCTATCACATTCACAGAGGAATTGCAACACTAACTCAAGGTATATCCACTAGTTCTGTCTATTTTTTCTCGATTGAGTGAGCTTTGGGAGGAGTATGAATCTCTAGTTCCACCTCCTTCATGCTCATGTGCTAAGTCTCGTGAGTTCATCAATAATCTGGAGCAATAAAAACTCATGCAATTTTTAGGTGGTTTGAATGAAAATTACAGTCAATCGAGAAGCCAAATTGTGATGATGCCATCCACCCCTTCAGTGAATCAAGCATATTATCTGATCATTCATGAAGAGAGTCAGCGTGCACATTTGAGTGTAGTTGCACAGAGCTCTCATTCTTGACCGCACTATGAGAAAGGTGGATCCTCTACACTTATTGCAGCTGCTATGTCACGATATGGCACTAATTCTAAACAAAAACAAAAATCTGTTGTGACTTCTCAATATGAGGAAGGTGAATCCTCAAATTCTGCTGGTACAAATGATGTACACTTTAGGACTAACACTAATATGCGAGTGAAGAGGAATTTCAATCTTCAATATGATTTTTTCATCTTAAAGTTCATACTAGAGAGCAGTGTTATAAATTGATTGGTTATCCATCTGATTTCAAATTCACCAGGAATAAGGATAGAGAGAATAATGGTTTCAGAGGAGGAAATTTCAACCGAGAACACAATGGATATAATGGATACAAGACTGGTGGTTATAATGCTCCAAATGTTCATGGTTATAGTGCTCAGAATGCTAGTCTTCAGAATAATGCACCACAATTCAAAGAACAAGGTTTCACTGCTGAGCAGTTTCAGATGCTCTTCACATTGATTGACAAACAAGAGTCACCTGAAAATGTAGCTAACATGGTAGGTACTATAAATTGTTTTCTACCTGGTTTTAAAACTAACTTCTGGATTGTTGATATAGGAGCATCACATCATATGGTTTCCTCTATGGACTTAATGTCATCTAAAACTGCTCTTTCTCATTCTCCTCATAATCAAGTTCATTTACCTAATGATGATATATCTCAAATCACTCATAAAGGGACTTGTCAACTAGACAAGGACCAACTCCTCAAAAGTGTTCTGCATATACCTCTGTTCAAATACAACTTGCTATCAGTATCCCAACTTACTAAAGACCTATACTGTTTTGCTTCATTTTACCCTAATTTCTTTCTTTTTTTCAGGATCTTTACACTGGTAAGGTGAAGGGGATTGGTAAAGTCAAGGATGACCTATACATTCTTTCCACCAAATCACTATCACCAACCACTAATTTTAGCTTGCAAAATGTTTCTTATTGTCATTCTGTTAATTCCAGTGATGTTAAAAGTTCTATATGGCATCAAAGACTTGGTCATGCTCCAATTCCAGTACTCAGTCAGATTTCTACCATCAGCATACATTAGATAAAATTCAAATTTTTAATTGTCCAGTTTGTCCTATTTCTAAGCAAACTAGACTTTCTTTTCCTGTACATCACACTGTTACTAGTTAGACTTTTCAATTAGTGCATATGGTTGTATGGGTCCCTATAAACATGACACTTACAATGGAAATAAATACTTTCTTACTCTTGTTGATGATTTCAGTTGCATGACTTGGATTTTCTTGTTGAAATACAAAAGTTATTGTTTTCTTCATTTGAAAGTATTTGTTCATTTGATACAGAATCAATTTAATATCACCATTAAGATCATGCGTTCAGATAATGGTCTTGAAATCCTTAATTCTCAATGTTCCTCTTTATTTCAGTCTCTTGGTATTGTCCATCAACAAATATGTGTATACACCCAACAACAAAAAGGGGTGGCTGAGAGAAAACATATGCACTTACTAGAGGTAGCACGAGTGTAACGATCCAAAAAAAATAAGAATAATAGGTACTTAAGGTGATTTAATTATTAATTAAAAATCTAAAATTTTAAGGGCATAATGGTTTTTTCGCGTATTAATTGAAATAAAACCAGATTTGTATTAATTCAATTTAAATTATATTTGACTAATTCTTGAATTTAGTCTCCTAACCCTATTAGTTCTCTCTCTCTCTCTCACGCTTAATAACTCTCTCTCTCACGTTCTCCATCTTTCTCACGTTATTCTGCCAAATACCAACAGTTCTTCACGCTTGAAGAACTCACAAGAATTTTTAAGTAAAAGAAAAAGTAATCAAAACGTCAAGGCTAAAAGAGGTTCGTCGAGTGAGGGATACGTTGAAGTAAATTGGGAGTGGTTTGGAGGAGTTTTCCGGGCAGCAACATCAACGTTTGAACATCGATAAAGGTATGGGTTTTCTTCTCTCTTGGCTCCTTTCCCAAGAGGCCCCTTGCGGTTCAAACTATTCATCTCAAAACTAAGATTGTTCCCCGTTGCATGCCCCTGTCACTAGCTCCCTATGATCTTAGGTTGGGTATTCTTGTTGGTAGAATTTAGAGATACTTTTTTGTGGTGACGATCTCGTTTTGAGTATGTGTTCATGATGATGTGATTATATTTTATGTCTTTCGGAAAATATGAATGTATATACGTATGTATTTGTGCAAGATTTTGACCAAATCATACTTTTAACTAGTCTTAAGAATCCAAAAGAACGACTAATAAAGAGGTGCTTAAAAGTCCCGTAAATCGTTTCATATGTGTAAATTAGTAAGCTTTTGATCGTTAATACATACTAATACAATATGAATCTTATGTAATATCACACTCACTGTTAAAGCATGTTATTACACACACTAATGTTAGCTTGGTGTTAACATTTTACCATGCCATCAAATCTTGAATAATAGACGTTATGAACCAACACAGTTGCAATATCTGACATTATACCACACTATTGTACTGTAAATTAACTATATTTTTGAAATCTAACATTATTATTTATCATATTGTCAGTGACTTTAACATCTATAAGATTATAATTACTTAATATTTACTTACTAGCAGTATAATTGACGTGTCTGTACAAAATTAAACACAAGATAATTTGGTGATTTCATATACTTATTTATTGTAAATTAGCTACTGCTATATCTTATGATGTTTAATATACTAATACTATATGTGACACAAAATACAACTAGAACAAGCAATGATTTTTTTTGGTCACTACGATATTACATTATAAATTTTATACTCTATATAAGGTGTTCCTTTGCTGTACCATATTGTGTGTTAACAAAAAAAAAAGAGGCACGTATAGTTGATGTAAGCTAAATTAACAATAGGTTAACAGTACACAATACAACATATTCATTATCTAAATTGTAAGATTTAAATTAGAGTTCTAATGTTATGAATATTAGAAATAAAAGCAATAAAAAAAATATATAAATATAAATGATATCCAAGTGATTCAAGAATTGGGTTCCTGTGCCCAAACTTCCGTATTGATACATAAGTCATACGTGAGTAAAATATCCAAGAGTAATGCCATCTATTTAGATCAAAAATCAAGATCTTGGCATATATGCAAGATACATAAGTCTTGCAATACATAATCTTATGAAATTAAGAATCACTTAGCGAACTATGAATGAAGCCCCATGGCTTGTATATATAGACACATAAGTCTAACATACGTTCAAAAATTAAGTGAACCTAAGATGTACGTAAGGAAATGATGAACCTTATGAGGGTTAAGTACGAGATAAAGATATATTAAATGGTCAAGTGCATTGACATAAGATGAGATGAATTATGAAATGAAGGAATGAACATTCACGTAATAAGAGGTAAGTAACTATGAAAAATAAAGGTGCTAATAATGAAGAATGTGGTGACAACATGATATGAGGCTAATGTATATGATGAGAGCAATCTCAAATGAGCCTAAGTAAATGTTATCAATACGTACTCACCAATGAGAGTGTAAGATAATGAAGAGACCAGTCTCTATAAACACTCTAATGAAAATATTGAGTTTAAAACACTTAATACTAATGATGAGATGAGAAATCATCTATTGAGCTATGATGTCCTCATACTAGAAGCCAACTTCCATGATGTATGAGTTGAATGTAATGAAACTTTATACCGAGCACCGATAGGCTATCTATGAGCGGTGATGCCTTCTTTCGGGAAGGACGGAGGTTCACGTAACTCTCATGAGATGAGACTGTCCGGCTTGCCGGGTATGGGTCTCCATACATCTCCTAGTCTTTGAACCTATATTGCCACTATAGGGATCTGGCGGGGTTAAATTCCCATAAACGCTAGCATGTTATTGAATCGCTTTGGCCGGTGATTCCACCTCTTTTCGGTGTGGGGGAGACACTGGATTTCATGATGCTCACATGATCTATATCGGTTAAAGTTAAAGTTCCCAATGAATGAATGAGGTCAGCCTCAAATGAATCATATAAAGAAATGAATGATACCGAAGGTGTTAGGATAGGATAATCAAGAGGTGAGCTAGATTCAGGTAATGACATTAGGTTATTCCTGATCATTGCACAGCAAACCCGATGAAAGTCTTAAACTACATCCTAGGTATAGCTGGTGTTCGCACTGGCCTATGAATGAATTGAAATGAGATACGTATGAAGGAATGAAGCAAACTCTGTGTTTGCTAAAGAAGGCTCCCTAGTTGAGGTCCCATATGTTGAGCCCTCATTTTGGAAAGTCTTAAGGTTAAGTCTATGATAATAAGGTCTCATGGTATATGAATGAATAATATAAAAGAAACTATGTGTTATATGTTATGTGCTTTATGAAGATGTTATGTGTAGTGTGCCATACGATGATTATAATGATGCATGTCACCCTTATGGCATAACTTTCCCAATCTCAATTTAGCAAGTCCACTGACTTGACTTCCAAACATTATGTTGTTAGGAGAGAGCTATTCTTCCTCATGCATGTCCCTGGTGTGTGCTTCCATATACCCATACTTAGTACAAGTGTGTACTAATTCCATACAAACATCTACTTTTAGGTGCAGGCACAAGTGGACGGTAGAGGTACAAGTTCGTTGTTGCAGCTATTCAGACGTCAGCATTCATCCGGAGTTTGGTAGGTCCTCATGCTTTCGAGGATGCTACTGTTTTACATTCTAGCGTAGTTTTAGAGTTGAGCTAGTGGAGCATGTTCCACTGGCGCTTCTTTCCTATTTTGGTTCAGACGTTGTATTGGTGCTATTTTGGCCGATATACAATTAATACTTACTGAATTATTTCTTTCAGTTGCTTATCTCTTAATTGTTAGATGGTTGATGATGAACGATTACGAAATATAAAGAATGTTTGGCATGTATGATTAAAGAATCAAAAATTTCAAATTTTTCTGCTAAAATTAATCTATGTAAAGTAAGAATGACGTAAGTAGGCTTGTCTGCGACCTCTGAGAGGTCAACGACGCCGGTCTCGTCTGGGGTCTAGATTCCAGTCGTGACAACGAGCTCTACAATTCCAAGGTTATATTCCTCTCAAATGTTGGGGTGATTGCATACCTGCAGCAACTTACATTATAAATAGGCTACCCTCTAGTGCTCTTGGTATTTCACCCTATGAAAAGCTCCACAATACACCTCATTCCCTAGTTCACATGAGAACTTTAGGATGCTTATGCTATGCCACTTATCCACATCCTCATGAAAAATTTTCACCACGAGCTATACATGCTGCCTTCATGGGTTACTCTTCTTCTCAAAAGATATATAGACTTTACAATCTTCAATCTCACATTTTTTTGTCAGTAGGGATGTTCATTTAGGGAACACATTTTCCTATTCAAACAAACTCCGGTTTCTTCTTCTGATTCTTCATTGTCCGATTTTTATCTCCTATCATATCTTCTTGATTCAGACTCCACACCTCCACTAGTTTCTTAACAACCACTTGTTCCATAGTTATCACCACAACCATCTCCTTTATCAACATCTCTTCCAGTTTCTCAAGCTCTTACTCAATCTAATTCTCCTCTCACTTCACTTCCTTTAAAGAGACCATCCCGAGCCACTAAACCTCCAATTTGTCTATCTGATTATGTTCATTCTCTACCTTCTACAAAACCATCTCCTCATTCTATTCATCATGTTATTCAATACTCTCATCTTAGCCCTGCTTACCAAGGTTTTCTCTCAAAATTTTCTAATTGTATAAAACCTACCTTTTATGGCGAAGCTATACTAGATGACAAATGGGTTCAGGCAATGAAACACAAGATTGATGCTCTTGTACTTAACAAAACCAAGGAGGTTGTTGATTTACTAGTTGGTAAGAAACCCATTGCTTGTGAATGGGTCTATAAGATCAAATATAATGTTGATGGGTCCATTTAATAATTTAAAGCTCGTTTAGTCGCTAAAGGTTATACTCAACAGGATGGTATTGATTTTCATGACACTTTTTCCCTGTCGCAAAAATGGTCACTGTTCGATGTGCTCTTTCTTTGGCTGCCATGCATAATTGACCTGTTTTTCAAATGGATGTATTCAATGCTTTTTTACAAGATGATCTTCTTGAAGAGGTCTTTATGGTACTGCCTCAAGGTTTTGGCAGTAAGGGGGAGATATCTAAAGTTTGCAGATTCAAGAAATCATTATATGAACTTGAGCAAGCATCTAGGCAGTGGAATATAAAACTCACTAATACATTAGTCGAATTTGGATTTCAACAAAGCAAACATGACTATTCCTTGTTCACAAAAAGGGTAGAATAAAAATTTGTGATGATGCTCATTTATGTAGATGATTTGCTAATTACTGGAAATGATTTGCAACTTATCAAGGAGTCACAGAATATTTTGCAACAAAATTTCAAGATCAAAGATTTAGGGGAGCTGAGATATTTTTTAGGCATAAAATTTTTGAGGTCCAGCAAAGGAATATTGATGACACAAAGGAAGTACATATTAGAGTTGATTTCGGAATGGGGTTTAGCAGGAGCAAAGCCTGCAATCACACCCTTGGAACAACGCATGAAGTTCGCTATATTTGATTATGACAAACATATAAGGAAACAAGATGATAATGATTAGATGATCCACAACTAGTGGACAAAAATGTTTATCAGAGACTAGTGGGAAAGATTCTTTATGTGGCAGTAACAAGACCAGATATTTCATATGCAGTGTAGACTCTAAGTCAGTTCATGCATGATCCAAAACAATCTTATCTAGAAGGAGCACTTCATGTAGTTAGATATCTGAAGGGAAGACCAGGTTCGGGGATGTCATTAAGTAGTAAAAATGATCATACACTTAGAGGTTTTTGTGACTTTGATTGGGCATTGTGTGTAGTGACAAGAAAATCAGTAACTGGTTATTGTATGAAGTTAGGTAGTACTCTGATTTCTTGGAAATCAAATAAGCAAGAAACTGTATCAAAGAATACTGCTGAAGCAGAATATAGAAGCATGACATCAGCAGTAGCTGAAATCATTTGGTTTGTGGGACTATTGGTTGAAATGAACATGAAAGTGAAAGTTCCAGTAGAGTTATTTTGTGACAACAAAGCTGCTATTCAGATTGCTGGGAATTCCATGTTTCATAAAAGGACTAAACACATAGAAATAGATTGTCACTTTGTTAGGGAAAAGATAGAAAAAGGGTTGATCAAGACAATGTATATCCCTGGAACTAGTCAAGAAGATGACCTTTTAACTAAGGCTTTGGGAGGTCAACAACACAATTACATATTAGACAAGTTAGGGTTAATAGATGCATTTCAACCCTCAACTTGAGGGGGAGTGTTGAGATTATAAAGTTGTTAGTAACTAACTTAGGGATTAGTTAGTTCAATAAGTGACTAATTAGCTATTAGAAAGTTAGTGGTAGATTCTTTTTCAAGTATTAAGTCGGTTAGTTATACAAATATAAATAGATGATCAGATTGTATATGTGTGATAACTCAGATCAATAATATGAGTTTTCTTCTTTCTCTCCAGAGCCTTCTTTCTCTATACATTGATCCAATAACCAGTTTATAGGTTGTAACATTTTTTATATAGATGTATTTTCAATTTGTTAAGTTTTTCAAGTAGGTCTTTGCATGTACCTGGAGAAGAAAGGAAAAGAAAGAATTTGAACAGATGAGATGTTGGTGAACGTCAAGCTCTCTCTACTCTCTTTCTAAATTTTATATATGTAATTTTCCTTTGCTTTGAATAAATTGAGCACCAATACGTGAACTTGAATCCCCAATTTAGGTTACTTTTGCAATGGTTTCAGCATGTCTTAGAAAAAATATTCTTATACCTCTTCTCGGTAAATATAGAGAAATACTCAAAAATTACATGTCACATGTAGGTCTGTCAACAAAGCAATAAAACGATATCGAAATAAAAGTGATATTTGTCAAATGACATTATCACATACTATTTTCTCCAATGCTTGAATCAGATTTGGAGAAATCATCAATTTGGCATAATCAACCATTTCTGTTGCGAGAGACAACTTTTTGTCAGTTGAGTGTGTCTGCACAACCAACTCTACAAGAATGTTGGAAAGAAATTGAAATCTTACAAGTGTTTGCTAAAGTAAATATTTGTTTTTGGTATGTCAAAATAGAAAAGTCATATTGCTTATAAATATTTTCGTTCTTTTGTACTCCCAAAACACATTCGAGTATATACATTGTTGTATGTGAGAAACCTTTTTTTGGTGATCCATCAATTGAAATGTGTGTTCATTTCTCGAGTGATTGATTGCCTCTCAAAATTGTTTGACATGCCTCTTGAATTTGTTAAACCTTTTAGTCAAATATCTGTCTATGTCATGAAAACATAACAAATTGAAAAATTACCCACATAAAAATCAAAGCAGAAGAAATACTATATTTCAATAACAAAATATTGAAATATAATGCTGTAAAGTTATTAGGCTTCTTGCACTGTTGGAAGTGCAATCGTAAGTCTAACAGTTGATCTATTTAATTGTTAAATGACAGTGTAGTCTCATTTGTTTTATTGATGGTGATAGTGATAGTTTTGTATTCTTATTGTCCTGCCATTGCAAAAATGTTCAATATACTTCATCATCTTACTCATGGATCATAAAGTTCTCCACCCCTACAACCTTTTCAGTTTTTTGAATTTATTCATTACTCATTCATTAGATTGCAGACAAATTGTTTCTCTATAAAGGCTACATTTGTGCAAGACAGTTTAGGTTATATTTTAATATTGTTTACCTCAGAAAAGTCTCTACAATCCTTAAAATTTGGCCTCAACTCCTGTATATCAAATCAAAAGCTTGCATTTTAAATATATTAATTTAGGTCATACACAATTCACAAAAACTCTTATTTGAATAGCTCAACTTCTGCAAGTGCCGTATAAAAATGACAAACTTTATCAAAATGGATGAGAAGCTAGAAAAACAATTCAGTCACACATATAAGTCAATTGCTATTATTATTATTATACATTATATTTGCCTACTGTGTTTTTTCATTACATTAAATTTTTTTATGATGATTACAATATCAACTTTTTGTATACTATGTATTAAATTGCTCAGGTTGTAAGCTTTAATAGTAGCTTATGGTTTCTCTTTATCTTAACATGCTATATATGTGCTTCTCTATAAGTTTATCCTTCTTTTAGTAAGATTTGCTATAGCTCACTTTGTTTGTATTTAATAGATAATAGTAACCAATGAACTCTGAAGGCTTATCTTCAGATTCTACATTCAAATCATAACCACTACATTTCTATTTTCTAACGACTCAGTGAAAAAATCTAAATTTGTCGTTGTATGCAATTGATCACCTAAACCTGTCATGTTTGATAGAAGCAAGCTATGAATTGAACGTACTTGGTAGGCGTTTCTTCAACTGGACACTTAAATCACAGCACGGGCCTAAACCCTTCCCTGGTTACATGTATAGGCTGCCAGAGTTGAGCTAGGAGCAGCTATCCTAGCCGTGTGACATCTTCGACTTTACCCGCTGTTGGAGTCAATTTGTAAGTCAAATTTTATTGGTAATGTCGTTTTGCCAGTTCACGGTGCTGGCTTGGTATTTGAGATCTGTTGATTTTGTAAATGTGCAGAGTCTAATCTTTTGATTGTGAAAAGAATGATTATAAATCTTAGACTATAAAATTTATACATTACTTCTCTTGCGGTTAGTTTTTGTTTATGGATGTTCAAATTTCCTCTTTATTCATGTTTTCTTTGTGGATTCTAGCCTCAAAAGGTTCCTGTCGGATAAGAATAGTAGTAATAGCGAGGGAAGAGTATTGATGTGACCAATGTTGGATGAAATTTTCCAGTGGAAGGAAGATTGCCAACAAGTTTGTCAATTTTTTTTCTATATCAAGCTCATTGCTTGGTATGGACGTCAATCCTCGATATTTCTTTTGTCATGCTATTCTCTACATTATTCTTCATATATATAGGACATATATTTTGATCGAAAATGAACCTTATTTGAACTATCATACCACGATTCAATCGTATTGAAAAATTGAGGCTAAGTTTGGCGTTTTTATTGGATTTCTGTTAAAATCGTGAGTTTGGCTTCTTCATATGCATGTCCTAACTATTAATCTTAACATGCTAAATATATATTTCTGTGTAAGTTTACCTTCGTTAATATGATGTTGTTACAGTTCAACTTAGTTTGTACTTGAACAGAAATCTATAATTCTCGCATCGACCATATATTATTCATTATTCAAATGCACATAGAATTTCTTGGAGTTCAGTGAAAAAATGTATGACACTTCAAAGGAAATACTTACTCTACCAATTAGTATCTCATATTGAGAAATAAGAAATAAACTCTAATGCTTATCTTAATGTTTTCTTGATATATTGTTGCTATTCCTAGCCCAAATCCACTATATTTTTATGAAATTCTTTGATTTTTGCAGGTTTATTTGCTTATGGCTAACAACAACTCTTGATATATTGTTGCTACTCCTAGCTCAATTCACTATATCTGGAAAGGTGTAAATTGTAGGCTTCAAGTGATTTACTGATACATCTCATGAGTACATTTTGATATCTTCATCGGAAGAAATCAGGGTGGTCGTTCTTTTGTTTAACCGACAACTAAGATTATCAATTTCATTTTTATTGTGAGCTGACAAATATTTAACCTATACTCCTATCAAAATGAAAAGCAGCATATGGAACTTTGGTATTTAACTTCCTAATAAAGTCTGCTCACTTTCAAGTTTTATATTTGACTCATGCAAAGACGTTGAGAATGCTTACCACTTGGTACCTTTGGATGCTTGCTCGCTTTAGCATTTCTGTTGAGTGAGGTAAATGATCAAGAAAAACAATCAAGTTCTAGAAACAGAACCACATGTTAAATCATGGAAAATGATTGATTTTAGGTTCTCTGATTTTCATTCCTTCAGGTACAATTTCACATACCTAAAGATGAAAATTAATCTTGATAAACTGCAAAATAAACTTGTGTTGACGATTTTTGATGTGTTCGCTTTTCAATAACTTGCAGGAACAAGTAGTACTAATGTATGAGCTAGGAAAAATAAATATATACAAAGATTTGAAGAGTTGATGTTCTTCATGATACATTGATAGTCTAGAAGCCGTAAATGCAAAATATTTGCAACAACTTTGACCATGTATGCTCTTACTTGATCATCTCTTTCACTGATACACTCACATAACTTGAATAAATTTTTTCCTAGCAATTTGTAGTTTATATAATTGAAGAACTTCCAGCGTTCTTTATTACTTATGGAGAACAAACCAACAATGTTGGGCCCGTGCCTAGTATATATACTAAGGCAAAGACGATATTGTATACCAAATTATGGTTTGAAGATGGATTAATGATAAAGATAATATTTTCAAACCTAGGAAGACGATATAAAAAAATAGGAAACAATTTATATTTAATGTTAGAAAAAGAAACAGCAAAATTAGAAGATAAAGAATAACCACCTAATTACACAAATATTCCTCTGTATTAACTAATTCTCTTTATAGTTTAAAATAATACATACTGTTTCATCAATTAATAACTTTTATAAAGAAAATTTCAAGTCAAATTATCTAGATAATTATATTTTTCCTACCAGATGCACTCTGAAAATACAGAAAAAAGGCGAGCGAGATAAGGAAAGAGGCAAACAAGATATGAGGGAGGCAAGCTGGATATCACATATACATATGCAAATCACACTAGATATATTTATCTAGGATACTATATACATTCTAAAATATGGATACATAGCGAAACAAGCGAGCGAGAGAGGACAGAGGTGAGTGAAATTCATATACATGTGAATTCACTTGTATATATTGTATCTTGAATAAGTTACACCAAATTTTGACCTAATGTATATGGATGCACAAAATATGTGTATCTGGAGTTCAAAATCGACACAAATGATAATTTCAAAAACTCACAAAAAATGCATAATTAAATCATAAACTAATGAAATTTATGTTATTTGCCCATTAAATCATTGTACTTTTATGAAGTTTTCCCTTTTAGTAATCCAAAGAAAAGAGCCTATTTTGTCAATGTCTCCCAAAAAATATGGGTAACTTACAGAAGTTTATTTATTTTGGGAGCTAATTATTTAAATACACGTTAGTTTGCAAAATCAAAATTTTTGCTAGATATGGTGTGTTTAAATATGTCTAGATACATGTATCTTGAGATACATGAGATTAAAACTATGTGTAATTTGTTGCAAATACATTGTATCAAAGTGAATTCACATGTATATGAGATACATATATGAGTCTTGCTTGTTTTCCCCTATCTTGTACGCCAATCTTCTATCTCGCTCACATATATGGTATTCTAGATACATGTGAATCACACTAGACACATGTATCTGGTGTGATTCACATGTATTTAAGATATATAAACAAATCTTGCCTGCCTCCCTTCTGTCCTCCCTCACACTTCTTCACATTTTAGTGTATTTTGAAGAAAACGTGTATATATGTCTATTTCACTTAAAAATCCGATATGAAAGATTATTAATTAGTAAAATAAAATATAATTATTTCAACTATAAGGAGAATTAGTAAATATCTTAAAAGTATTTGTGTAATTACTTAAGGCCTGATTGGCCGTGCAGTATGGTATCACGATCTGATATCATACTATGAAATCATGAGATGAAGTTGAAATTTGTTTGGGTGTACGATATGAAATTTTTATGTTGTAAATTTTCTCATAAACGTAAAAATTCATAAATTGTAAAATTATTAAAATAACTGCAATTATTCATTCAATGTCATCAAATAAACAAAAAATTATAAAATCGCAAAATAAATTATGACAAAACTATTTTTCTTTCACTTAATTAACTATTTCATCTGACTTTAACTAATCAATTCTTTAATTTAATAAAAAATTAAACATAAATTATAATGTATAAGTTTTTAGGCCAAATACATACGCAGGTCCCTAAAGTTGTTCGCGCTTTTCCCCAGGTACCTCAACTAACCAAGATTCCTATTAAATCCTTTAACCCCCTATAATTTGATCCTTTTAAATATTCTTGGCTGATGTGGAGCCAAATTTCAATAAATTATTTTTGGTAATTAGGCGCGTGAGATGAACCTTCCCCACGTGAAAATTTTGACCAATACACTCCAACCCAATTACACGTCAGTGCCACATATTAAGTCATCAAACCTAAAAATCAATTTCCCCCCAAATCACTTCTAACCCGTTTCTAAACGAGAAAATCCTAAGAATCTCTCCCTTTCAATGACTTTTACAGCTGAAATTCTTAGATTTTAAAGTGATTTTGAGTGTTTTGTTGAAGGAATTGCAGACGATTTTCGCAGTTGAAGAAGAAGAAATCGATGAAGAAGATAAATTCGACATTGGAACTTGATGATCAAGAAGAAGTCAATGAAAAAGAGATATAATATAATGAGGTAAAGAGGAGAAATAATGATGAAGAGAAACAAAAGAGGAGAAATAATGAAAGAATGGGAGAAATTAGGGTTAAAAGGGGAAGAAGATCGTTGGTGGGTGGTTCAAGATCCACATCAGCGCTTTTAAAGAGTTTGCACGCACGTGAGATCACGTTTGGCTCCACATCAGCCAAGAATATTTAAAAGGATCAAATTATAGGGGGTTAAAGGATTTAATAGGAATCTTGGTTAGTTGAGATACCTGGTGGAGAAAATGCGAACAACTTTAATGACCTGCGTATGTATTTGGCCAAGTTTTTAATATAATCCTCATTCCATGCCCTCTCACTTGTCATCTACATGTGGATGTGCTATTGGCAGTCATTAGAGCACGCGCTTCCGCATTGAGTGCTTGTTTTTCTCGAAAATGGTGTCTTTAGGACATATGCTTCCAAGCGGCAATGTCGCTGGGTTTAACTGTAGGACCCTTTTCCAGTCTTTCGCTCCTACTCTCACGACTACAACTAGGTACACTTATCCTCTTACTTTGCCCAAGTTGTTCAGGATTTCATCACTACAAGCTGACATTTTTGTGGGTGCAGAAATTTCAGTGTAAAAATGTCGATTCCGACGACTCAATCTTCCATATTGCTCCCTGAAGATCGAATCATAGTGGGTCTTTTTTTTGCTTCGTATGGAGGTTTATTGGTTAGGTTGGGGTGGTTATGTTATATCTGATGAATTTGTTATGTAATTTGAGCAGTTAGGTTGTGGGGCTGTGTCAGTGGACTTTTTGGCTGCTGTTGCTTCTTATCCTAACCCAGATGATAAGATTCGAAGCACAAGCTTTGAGGTTCTTTATTTTTCTTCACCCTGTTGTTTGAACTTTGAACTCAACTCTCTTTCTTCCATTCTTTGTCATAGTGAAAAGTGATCATTCTTGTAAAACAGGTTCAAGGAGGTGGAAATACTGGGAATGCTTTGACTTGTGCAGCTCGCCTAGGCTTAACTCCTAGGATTATTTCAAAGGTCTGCCTGACTGATTCTAGATAGCTTTTTGGAATTTTATTTCTGTATGCTTCCTGTACTTTTTGATTTTCTATATAAGAAATAAGCCCATAAGTTTTGTTTCCTGCGCAATACTCTAGATTCATAATATAATTCCCCCTAATACAATGTTTGATTCCGGTGTAAAACTCTCTATAATTGATAGTTGCATAACTCTTTTTGAAAGAAATCGTTGGTTTGGAATTGGAGGGAGCTGGGTTCTTGCCTCTATCCTACTCCCATTTGAATACTAGGTTCTCATCAGTGGCAGAATTCGAAGTTATGACATTCACCAAGTCCACACATTCTATGCCATGTGCTTATCATTGAACCAAATCATTGGGGGCTGTAATACCTGCATAATGCATGAGGAAACGTATGTCTTATTTTATGCAGGGTGGACATGTATTAGTAATTCCAAGATAAGCTTTGATATCACTATCTCTGCCCATTACTAGTTTGTCAACCAAACTAACCAGTGGTGATGCCTTTCGTTATATTTGATTGCTAAAAACCAGTCTTCATTGGTCAATCTTTCCTAATTTGCTTTTCAATTCTTAACTTCTGTAACCTTTTGAAGTTCCTGACATCTTCACTTCATCTCCTAATTCCAAGTTGTTTTCTTAGGTTGCCGATGACTCTCAGGGAAAAGGGTTACTGGAGGAACTAGAAGCTGATGGTGTAAATTCGTCTTTTATGGTGGTGAGCCATCCAGACATGGAGTGCTTCTAGAGCTAGAAAAATGATAACTTGAATGCCTTTCTGTGTTTTATAGTTTGTTTATGTAAAAAAATTGATTCTGACTCTTTTTGTCCTCAGACTTCTTGTCATCTACTCGTCTCTAACAAGAAGTATCTGATTACTTGTACCATTTTTTTTTAATTCCAGGTGTCAGAAGGGGGAAATTCACCGTTTACCTACATCATTGTTGACAACCAAACGTGAGTGCCTTCTGCTCTGTTTACCACCATTTCAGACTGCCTTGGTGGTAATTAATTACTATTGTGATGTGATTTTCATGACATATGAATTTATATCTGTTAAGTTTATATCCAAGTGCTAGTTGTGAGTTACTATCTAATTTTTTCTTTTAATTTCTATGTCAAAAAAAATTTGTATGTTATACTATTTGCTGGATGGCAGCTGCAAATTATAGCATTGTGCTATTAAATCCATAATCGAACTAAATCAAGTCTCTGACTACTTCTCAAAGTGGAGCAGCGCTGCTGCCCATCCGCCATTTTTTTGGGGGTATTAGGGGCTACAACATTGTTTTCTGTTCTTGCTTAACACTGAACCAGCAGTTGGTTTGTTGTCAGTCCCCAATTATTGCATCCTACCTACTACTAATGTGTAGTTAACTGAAACCTCGCAATGTACCTAGTGAAATCCCACTAAGTGAGGTCTGAGAAGGGTAGAGTATATGCAGACCTATCGCTACCTCGAGGAGGTGGAGAGGTTGTTCCTGAAAGGCCCTCAGTTCAAGTGCATCAAACCCAAGTAAAAGATGAAGAAAACAATGGAGAAAGCATAACCGTTAATAAGAAAAATGTGTAAAGTCTACAAGGAAGAAAGAAACAATTACAATACTAAAATAGTGTAACAATCGAAACACAATATACAACATGAGTCAAGAACTACAAGGATACAACTAGTACTCCGATGGACACTAACAAGCGTAAACCTACGCACGACAAGACAACATTTCATCCCTACTAACCTTTCACCCTTATATGCAACCTCCACTCCTTTGTATGTAGAGTCATGTCCCTGATAATATGAAGTTGCACCATGTCCTATCTAATCACATTTTTCCAATACTTCTTTGGTCTACCTCTAACCCTCCGGGTACCCCCCTATTTTATTAACTAAAAAATGTTTTTAATTTGATAAAGAGAGTCACCAATTAACTTTTCAAGAAAAATTAAGAAAACCAATTTTTCAAAAAATTAAAACAGTAAATCAATTGAAAATATTAAGGGGGTTCTGGGTTTGATTACAAGTCTGGCATAACAAGTCGGGTATGAATTCTGTGAAGGTCAAGAACAACCTTTATATGGTGAAGATCTTCTAGAGTGTTCTTTTCCATCAGATGCGTAGGAAATAGAAGAAATGTCTTTCCTCTTTTTCTTTAACAATCCCGAAGATCCAGACGAGGCAGTAACGCGTGCAATCTTCCCGATTCTTAGCCCGTCCTCGATAGCCTCACCAACCTTGACTATCTTGGCGAATTTTGCTCCAATGAGCAATATAATCTTGTCATAGTATTTTAACTCTTGAATACGCACAAACACTTCAATAATTTCTTTTTCTGACATAGGCGGCCTCTTTCCTCTCCATCTATACGTGTATTCGTGGTAACTTCCGGTTGACTTCTATCTAATATGTTCTAAAGAGTACCGTTCCAGAACGATCTCTACATTGTAGGCAAATCATTCGACTAAACTTCAGATGTCGTCGGATTGAATTATGAAGATTTGCATCCATCAAAACTTGGATCTTTAAGAAGGGTTCAAAGTGTCGAAATTTGACACTTTTGGAGGAACTAGAAATCTTGGCTCATTTGAGGGCTTATTGTGACCAGCTCGTAGGAGTTGGAAGAAATGGAGTTTTGTTTATGCGGCTCTTTAGTCAAAGTTTTAACGGGGAAGCATTAGAACGGTTCACTTACCAGGAGATGAAGGTCCAGTTGGAACACACTCGCCAAGGATTTTTTCAAACGATTTGCCTACAATGTAGAGATCGTTTTGGACCAATACTCTTTGGAAATGATCAGACAGAAGTCAATTGAAAATTACCGTGAATACGGGTATAGATGGAGGAAAGAGGCTGCCTATGTTGGAAAAAGAAATTGATTAAGTGTTTGTGCGTATTCAAGAACCAGAATACTATGACATGATTATGTTGCTCATTGGAGCAAAATTCGTAGAGATAATCAAGGTTGGTGAGACTATCGAGGACGAGCTAAAATTTTAAAAGTTGCCCGCATGTTGCCTCGCCTGGATCTTCGGGATTGTTAAACAAGAAGAGGGAAGACATTTCTTCTATCCCCTAAGCATCTGAGGGAAAGAAACACTCTAAAAAATCTTCATCGTACAGAAATCATTCTCGATCTTCGTAGAATTCATGCGCGACTTGTTATGCCCAAACTGGTTATCAAAGCCCCTTATTATTTTCAATTGATTTACTATTTTAATCTTTTGAAAAATTAGTTTTAGTTTTTCCTTAAAAATTTAGTGGCGACTCTCTTTATCAAATTGAAAAGATTTTTTAGATAATAAAACAGAATAACGACTCTGCTGGGGAAGACGACGAGTGAATTTTCCGTGTATCTTGACGGTGGGAGACATGCTTCTTCATTTGAAGCTACTGATATGAAGACGTTGTATATTTTCTTCCGTGCTATTGGCATTTGAAGGATGTTATTACCTCGCATAGTGAATGTTGTTGTTAGCTGCTAGGTTAACGTTGTGTTTGCGCTGTCCTTTTTCGTGAACTCGTTGGATTTGTTCTTTCTCGTGTGAGGAAGGTGAGGCGCGTCTGGTTGAGGAAGAAGAAGGCAACACGCGTCGTTCTGCTCTGGGGTCAATCACGCTTGCTATTGGTGTTATTGTTGTTTGTTGTTAACGTTGAGGGAATTGGGTTTGGGCCGGGTATTTTGATAGAAGATTGGGCTGGTTGAATTAGAAAATTGAGGCACAAGTGGGATGATACGATATTGGGCTGTAATTTGAGTTCAAAGTTGGATAGAAAAGTGGTCAAAATGAAATAGAAGTGGCTAGGTTTTGCAAAACACAAAATGGTTAAACTGAATGCAATTATAGATATATAGAATTCAAAACATAGCTGAATTTACTTAATTTAGTGAATCCGGCTAGAATTTAAACACGATGAATTAATATTAATTAACAAGCTTCTTGATCTTAACAGAAAAAATAAAATAATTAACTTAATTGTAAAATAACAAACTCAAAATCGTACTATAATTTGAACTAAACTAACCCAACAAATATTTAAGTAAAAGTAAGTCTTTTTTAAGAAATTTTTTGAATATAAATAAAATATACTAATTATTTACATAAATATATGAAATATTTATTATTTAAAAAAATATAAAAACTGATCGAAATTACTTAATACTCCCTATGTCCCAATTTATGCGACTTACTTTCCTTTTTAGCCATTCTAAAAAAGAATGACACATTTCTATATTAAGTAACAATTTAACTATAAAATGTCCATTTTACCCTTAATGAAATGATTCACATTAACACAAATTTTCAAACTACCTAACATAAAATGAGACAGAGTGAGTAACTTTGAAAAATATTTGAATTTATAAAGCTAATTATTCCAAATTGTCTGAAATTAAACGAGCTTAACAATTAATTTCTATTGGGGAGGATCAAATTGGGTGTCAACCCCCCCCCCCCCTACAACCATGAACCAACCTCTTGCACCTCCTCAGTTGGGCGTCAACGCTCCTCCTTTGCACTTGCCCTAGCTATCTCAGCCTTGCTTCCCTCATCTTGTCCCACTCCTACCTTCTCCTTTATAACCTCATTTCTAATGTTGTCGCTCATAGTATGCATACACATCCATTTTAACATCCTCATCTCCACAACATGCATCTTCTCCACCCCATACAACAAGGACGGTTTTATTGTAAAAACTTACAGTTAAGTTGAGGTGGCACCTTCTTATCACACAAGACCCTAGATGTAAATCTCCATTTCATCCATGTTGCCGATGTGATGTGTGACATAATCGCCGATGTCTCCCTCTAACACTTTGTTTGGATCATTGTTACCCAATGTTTCATATTGTATTATATTGTATTGTATGGTAGATACAATGTTTGGCTAGACTATATTGTTTGTTGTTGTTTAATAACATTTTTATTGTTTGGTTTGATTGTATCGTATTGTATTGTAATTTATAAATTTACTAAAATATCCTTTAATTATTCTAGGGTAGGATGTTTGACAAGAATTAAATAACATAGGGTAACGGGTAAAATAGTATTATGAAATATTATGTAAGGATATAATTGGAGAAAAAAAATTAAGTACCAATGAGAATACACCAAATCGGTTGTTTCATAAAACAAGTTTTCATTGTTATGTATCAATAAAATTTAACAATACAGTACAATACTTTTTAAGTAATAATCAAATCACAACATTGTAGGTATGATAACAATATAATACAATACAATGGGTAACAATGATCCAAACAAAGAGTGTACCTGTGTTGAAATTGTGGTGTTTTAGTTCCCTTATTACAGTTTCTGGTCAGTGAATCGTCTCTATTGAGAAACTGGATCGAAATTACATCAAAAGCTTAATATGTTTTAAAGATGGAGAATGACATGTCTTGGGTACTGCAACATCTTTGCAGCTTTTATACTAATCAAATGAATTGTGCCTAATCTCAAGCTTGTTGGGCTTGGTTATGATTTTTCCAAATAATTCTGCTCTATTTGGGTACATATGATTTCAATATTGGTTAACAATTTTAAGGCTAGTTAGAGTTTTTCTATAAGTAGATGTTCTCAAAATCTCACATTTTCTCTATACCACCATACAATTCTCTAACTGACTGAGAACTTCTAGCAAACAGCACGACCTGACATTAAGGAATCTTAATTTCAACTAATTAAATTTTATTATGGAGGTTCTAGCAGTTTATTTTATGAAATGGGTTGCCTGTCTATTTAAGAACTCCTTGTGTTTGATGTTTCAGGAAGACTCGCACTTGCATTCACACCCCTGGCTATCCACCCATGATACCCTCTGATCTTTCCCAATCAAATTTATTGTCGGCCTTGGATGGTGCTAAACTTGTCCATTTCGATGGGAGATTGCATGAAACTGCTGCTATTGTAGCAGAGGAGGTATTTTCCTCTCACGCCTCTCTTCAAGCTTTCTGAGCTCACAAAAGTACTCCTATATCGAATACATTTAAAATGGAAATGAACTGCATGCTTTTGGGATTTCCAGTGCAGGCAAATAGAAGGGGCATACCCATTTTAATTGACGCTGAGAGGAAAAGGGAAGGATTGGATTATCTTTTAAACTTTGCAAGTTATGTTGTGTGCTCAACCAAATTTCCTCAGGCAAGCTATTCACTCTATAAACTACATCTGTCTAGTTTCTTGGCTGCAAGAATATGCCTTTTGAATGAGTTCGACTGTCACTAATCTTCATAAAGAAGAATTTGTAATTTTGAGCAATGTCTTCTAGCATGGGCTGCCTGATTCAAATTGTGGTTGTATCTTCCATGAGATAGCACTGTTGGTTGTATTGACTGGTTTCATGGTTTTGCTGACAGCATGATCAACTGCGGATGCCTTCAAACTTTTCCTGATATGGAAAAGAATATATGTTTTACGGGTTCAGTTTTAGATTGGGATAATTTCCTATAATTCCTTGTTAATCTTTGTCATGGACCTTTAATGCAGGCCTGTAAATGATTTGACTTCCAAAATTAAATAAGATTGAGGATATCAAAAGAAAGGAGTCCCGCTAGTTCTTTTATTGTCTAGTGGAATGTCCTCAATGTTATGGTTGTTAAATGAAATCGGAAAACCAACAGAGAAAAAATAAAATAGAAAAAAACCGTTTTAGGTTGGTTTGATGTGGTTAATCAACCGAAATAGTCTGTTAGTATTTTTTAAGGAGATACCGGCTCATATTTAATCACATATACCCCTACTTAATGTTATTAATATCACTCAGTCAAGTTCTTAGTATAGCGGGCTATTCTTCATTATTCAGGCAATCCTATTCATAGTTGGACTATTTAATGCTAACCGTCAACCTATTGAAACCCCCCTTTATCCTAGCTTGAGATTGGTTAGCAAAGTTAAAGAAAGTACACAGGAACTTCTTTATCTAAAGAAAAGAAAGTACAAACACTTATAGAGGTTATTTAGAAGATCACTGCAGAAATGATAGAGAAAAGCTCCCTGAGGAGGAAGGGAATTAAACATGATCTTTTATGAAGAGAAGAATTTGATGAATACGGAGGTGCCATGTGGGGAAGGGAGTAACTATTAGTCACCACATTTACTAAGCAAGGAGTCTGAAAAGGTCTTTGTTTTTTTTGGTGGTAATAATGGTGATAAGGCTGGGATGAGTTATCTAATGGGATTTTAGCTTGTGGTGGCTAGCGTTTACTCAACTCTTCCAATCTAAGGTCCTTCCAATTTTTGAAATGAGGAGAGAACTTGGACAAAAAGATCATGATGAGACCTCTTCAGAATCAAGCGGGCCTGGCAAGTCCTCAGGAGAAAGCACCTAAGCATGATTGTAGCTGGGTTTAGGTAATAGAAGTTTCTTGAGTTGAGTTTGTAAGCAGAAACTGTGGATGCGTTTACTTCGGCTCTTCAACTAGGGAATGGTCGCTGAAGTGAAGAACATTGCCTAGTTCATAAAGTAGCTTTAGAGGTAACAAAGTCCCATGAATTTGCTAGAGTCGTACAGTTCTTTTAGCTGGAGTATGAGGGCCCTTCAATAAATATGTAGGTGAAAAATTTAGACTACTACAACTGTAACTGTCTCATGGGAACTACCCACACATTTGGTTTAATGATACAGAAAGGGGCACACTGACTGAAAATTACATGTCAGAAAACATTTTACTAGTCACTTACAAGAAGGTTTTTGAGTTATTTTACATATACATCAGGTCTGGTTTCTGTGATGCTCTCTGATAAGGCAACAGGGTTTTGATTGACTTTCAGGAATGGACTGAGGCTTCTTCTATTCCCACCGCCCTTGTTTCCATGCTCTTAAGGTTGCCAAAAGTTAAATTTGTTATTGTGACATTGGGTAAAGATGGCTGCATAATGCTACAAAGGACTGAAATGGGTATTTAGCAAAGTTTTGTTTCTTCTCTTTTTTGATCAACTTTAATCACCTGTACACATCGATGAAGTCTTGTAAAAGATGGTACAGAAGACTATGCAACATTTTATATGCATCCTACAGAAACTTCAATACTTTTGCAGACAATCTCCTCCCTGAAGAAATGGATGTCGAAGACCTGTTCGAAAAACTGAATCTGGAGAAAGACACTAATGCAACATTGCCTGCATGCATATCCTCGGTATTTCACTGTTCAGCAATTCTTTATCTTACCCCCAACCCTGCCACCAGCCTTCTGCATTTCTTGTTTGGATTTCTCGAGTCTTGTGTATATATATAAAAAATTGTCTATATACCCTATACCCCTTAAAACTGTACATTCTTTGGTCTTCCTACGGTATAATCCTTTTACTCAATGTTGAATGCTGTCAGGTGTTTGTTGTGCCTGTGACTGCAGGTTTATAATTTTGTTTATATGCTTCTTATGCAATTTACGATGTCAGTTGCATGGAGATATGATTGTGGTATATTAACTTCAGATTTTACGTTTGTACGGCTGCAGAATGTAGCAAGACTACATGCAAAAGGGATAGGGACAATCACCGGTAAGCTACTTGTGGGGACAGCTGAAAGGATACCTGAAACAGAACTAATTGATACAACTGGAGCTGGAGATGCATTTATTGGCGCAGTTCTTTATTGTATGTATTTATCCGACGTAATCTATTTTAGTGTTGTCCCTTGTACTGTGATACCATGGCTTTCCTACGCGCTGTCTTAAATGTTAAGGGCTGGATGTCCCTCACCTCCATTGATCTCCTTTCTTGTTGAAGTTAGGTGCAATTTGTTAATTGATTCTTCAATGTGTTAGTGGTTCTTCTAGCATCTTGTGTTAGAATAGATAGTGTTCTATGCCAGTATTTGAGAGAGAAGGAAATTTGTCCCTCATTGGTAAAATAGAAGTTCTTTCCCATGTTTGTTGTGTAACGGTCCCCATTTCGCATTGATTTGTTGTTATTGCTCCCATGTCTGTATCCCCCTCTTTCAGACTGTTTGGCATGCCTTCTTTAGCCTGGGTCTATCAGAAACAGCCTCTATCTCTATGAGGTAGGGGTATGGTCTGTGTACATTCTACCCTCCCCAAACCGTAATCGTGGAATTACACTGGGTATGTTGTTAGTAGTAAGATAGAAGAGAGTAGAAGTGTTCAGAAACACTTCTTGTCTTGGTTTGAATAATTCGAGGGAAGTTTTGGAGGGAAACCAAAAGCTTGGCTGTATTATTGAATAGTCAAAGCTGCGCATTAGGCACTTGAGAAGTAGCCCAAAATTACTAACATATCTTAGCCACCTATCAGTATTTTAATTTGTTTAATTTAAAACATTTTCTTTTTAAACTAATTATGCTAAATGTTTTTTGAACAGTTTTTAAAACTCAAATATGTGACTGTTAATTGTAAAAGGTGTTTGTATGTAAGGGTTGAGTCAGTCAATTCCAGATTTCATGAGGTATGATAAATGCCCCTATATTCTCCAAAACGAGATATACATCCGAATTCATCTCTTCTTCTTCTCTTTCTGTTCAATACAAATCATAACTTTTGTTCTTTGTAGGAAATTCGAGTTCATATGTCAAAAACTCGAATTTCATTGGCTTTGTAAACTCATGGAGGAATTCGGCCGTCATCCTTGCAAGTTGCAACAACACAAGTGGGAGGCTTAAATTTCTTAAGAACAGTGTTATACTATCAAAACCAGTTCATTTATTCCCTGTTTCTGGAATTTAACTTCTAACGTCGTGTTGCTTACCATTTTGGTCACTTTATGTCAGTACGCATGAATTCCTTTTGCTCTCATATTGGGTTACATCTCATGACACTCCTATATTATATATTGCAGCTATCTGTGCCAACATGCCACCGGAGAAAATGTTGCCATTTGCTGCTCAAGTGGTTAGATATTTTGTTTCCCTGGACTATGTTTTCCCCCCACCCAGAGAGGGTTGAGGGTGTAACTTGAGGCAACAAATGCAAGACAAGACTAATCTTCTATTTTGTGGATGGGTTGCAGGCAGCTATTAAATGCAGAGCCTTGGGAGCTAGAGCTGGTCTTCCGCGTTCCACAGACCATCGCTTGTCACCTTTTTTAGTCTAGAGAGCCCAAGGAATGGCCATGTTCCTACTGCTATTGAAAATGGTACCAAAACTGGTTATCGTCTTGGGCTCTTTCTTATTGTATTTTTATCGGGGTTTCTGTGGACCGACATTCTACTTCTTGTCCTAGAACATCTGCCCTGAATTGTTATTGGCAAAGTTGAAATCTGTGTATGTATAATCTGGTGTCACAAGCTTCTTCTAGTTCCTCTATATGTCTGATGGAACTGTTTGTTCTTGTGGGTCTCAGTCCTGCATCTTGTCTTATCTTCACTATTCCATGACTAATTGTTCTTACTATTGCTGGAGAAAATTTCATTTGTAAAAGGTCCAAATTAGTTGGATCAGTGAGGTTTCTGATATCGATTGATTAAAAAACAATCGAACTAAAGAAAGACTTTCTAGCATGCAATATTCATATATGAAATGCTGAAAAGTTGTAGAATATTCCTCCATTTCAGTTTTCAACTCAATGGCCTTTTTTTTTAATAAAATTTTTGGGACATTAATATTGTTGTGAGTTCGAGTTACTAATGGAGCAAAAGGTGGTGGGAGGAAGGGGTTAGAAAAAAGACATTACAACGTTATAAGAAAGTTCAATCACCAATGTGTTTGGCTTCCTCTATTTTGCTCTCTTTTCATCAAAAGAGTATTCAACTGTTATGACCAAAAGTGAGCCTAATGGAATTGATTGAAGTGTTATAAATACTAGTACTTCTTAGTACTGGAAAAGCATGACTGCATATTTAATGAATCTGCCACTTATAAGAATTGAATTGATGAAAAACAATAGTTTTAGAGAAAGAGGTAACAGAAAGGTACCTGGATATATCACAATGCAACAGAAGTAAAACAAAACAGACACAAGGGCATTTCAAATCCAAAATCAAATCCTAGTCTGATCCTACAGTTCACAAAATACTACATGCCCCACTAATGACTTCTCTAACATTTTACAACATGCTATCTGCCCTGGTAGGCAGCCTCTTCAAGAAACATACAGCACTGGATGGCAACCTGTTCCTGAACCTAGGGGGTCTCAAATAATACAAACCCCAAAGAGCTACCACCCATTTGATTGGCACCAAATAGAAGAAAAAGGCAGCAAAGAAGCAGAATATTACAAACAAGAATGTTGCTCTTGGATCCCTCCAGCTTAACAATGCCTGAAATCTCTCCCCTTGAGTTGCCATATCACCAACCACAGTTTGAATCCTACCAGCCACACTCCTCAGTCTGTCATATCTCATTCGAACGATTTCTGCATTTCTGCTGGTAGGGAATGAATCAAACTCCTCGTCCAGTTCATCTGGATAAACACTCTCTGCATATGAGAGTCGAGTGTCCATATGAGGAGGGTGGCGTGGGCGTGACCTGTAACGCCATAGTCCTACTGCAGCCAAGTTGAGTAGTACACAAGGGATGATGAGCTCGGGCACCAATACAAGAATGGTAAAGGCAATCAGTGCTAATGCAGAGTGCATTGGCTTATGCCAATTGCGCGCAGACTCTAGAAATCTGCTCATAATAACAAACCAAGAAACCACATTTGTTAGCCTAAAGAAATTTGCTTTGCTCTTTCTCATGCTCCACATATGAGAATCATGATCGAGCATGTACTCCACCACTTCTCTTCCCAAAGGTGGCTCGGATCGACTAAGCCTTGTTGCCACCACATTCATAGCCTGATGCCTCAAGCTGTCTAACTGACTAACAGACAAGGGATGAACATAATGCATCTTTGGAAGCAACGGCATGGTATACATATGAAGCATATTCACCATGTTAGCACATGAAAACCTGACAGCCAAATGAAGCTCCCCCATTTTTTTCACCCCAGAGGGATGCAGCATCAAGAGTGGATATGCATGAGTATAAACTCTATCTGATTCAAGAGTTGATAGCCTGATCCTAACCTTCCCAATTCGAGAGTCCCGATTTCCAGCCACGGGGTTAGCCATATTCTTGTCTACACGAGAATTATCAAACACCCCAATAGTGATAACAGTGCAAGGGTCAAAGACTTCCCAAGTATATTGTTCATTCCATTTAGGAGATAAGCTGTCCACCACAGTCCTAGTTCGGACCCATTTCTGCCCATACTTTGCAACACAATACGCATCTACAGAGACACCCTTGCCTTCTTTCATTTTCATTGGCACGAGATTGGTAGCTCCCAAAACCCCAACCTCGAGAACTCCAATGTGGGGCTTCCACAACTGTTTTGCTGTTGGTCTAACATCACTGCTGTACATTGTTGCCTCATCAAGCACATGGTAACCTCCATCAAGTGAAGCGCGGAGGTGAATCCGTGAGGCAAATCTAACCACAGCTTTGGGATCATTTGCATTGCTTAAATGAGTATCAAGATTGAACCACCTCGAAGTCACTGGCTTCTCGTTTAGGCGCCTTTCTAGGCTTGAAACAGGCAAAAGAACCCTCGCCACAACTTCCTCTCTGTTGGGAGCAAGTCTATCCTCAATCGAAACAAGCAAGAAGTCTTCAAATGGCTCAGCAACCACAAACATTAAGTCCTCATTCCAGAAAGGATTTGTAAGGCTTCTAGTAGCAGCAGGAGGAGAAACTCTAGTCCTCAGAACCTGATTCCCAACTTGAACTTTAGCAAAAAGTTCAGGGTATCTCATAATTGATGACCCTTTCTCCCCCATAACAATATCTTGTGCTTCAATAACCCCAACCCGTAAATACCAAAGCTTAGGCGACAGATACACTTTAGACTTGATAGAACACAAACCATCAAAATGCACATTTGCTGCTTTTGAATGCCAAGCCTCAGCAAAGGCTTCATCAGCTTGAGTACCAAACCATATGGCAACCATAAGTTCACCACCTTTAGACTTGTCACCTTTCTTGTCTTCCATTCTATACCATTGTGGAGCCAACTGACTATCGGGCGGAACTCGTTTAGGCACCTCATTCAAATCAAACCAAACACGGCCCAAGAAGTCATCTTTGTTATTTTCCTTCACAAAGATCTCCACCACAGAGGACTGTACACTATCTTTTGAAAAGGCAAAAACTTGGTCCCATTCAGCATGATTTGAAAAAACCCTTTTAGTAATCCCTCTGTAGTTACCAAGTTTCACCTCAGCTACAAGCTCACCCCCACCCCCAACACCAAAAACAGAAAAATCCTTAGCCTTAACAACTCTAACATACAAATACTGCATTTGTTCCACCAAGTCATATGTTGAGTTAGTCTTGTCCTTACCACCAAGATGTGGACTTGTTTCTTTCAGAGAAAACTCACCTTGCCCAGAAGTGTACAGACCAACCCCACCACCACCAGTCACAGCCGGAATAATAGGTCCAGGAACACTAGTAATAACAACAGGCTTAATATCACCTGGAACTGACTCCACTGGCTTTGAATGGTTCTGGTTTTGAAAGTTTACCTGTTCATAAAAGTGGTGTTAAAACATGATATAGAAAGTTTTTTTGAAAAAAAATCAGTTCTTTTTGTCTTCAAATGAACACAAAAATTCAAGATTACCTTATTTTCTTGACCCATTTGAACCACCATGTTTGTTCCATTTGTCTGTTGCTGCTGCTTCTGCTGCAATTTCTTGTTCTTCTTAGCATTTGGTGCACCAGAAGACACCACCCCTCCACCACCACCACCAGCATTACCATTATCAGTTATAACTTGTTTCACTTGCTCTGTTGTTGATAAATAAATCTTCAAACTCAACTCACCGCGTACATGAGAAAAAAGACTCCTTTTGTCAAGTGTATAAAGCTGCGCTATTTCTTCCCCTTCTTTAGCAATGCTTGACCCAGAAATCCGAGCTCGACCCAGAAAATTTCTGCTTGTGTTTGACCTTTTCTCGTTAAAAACATTCACTTCAATCGTCCGATAAGGAAGATCAGCAGCATCATTCACATGAAACACAAGCTTTTCATTCCAAACAGGGTTTAAATCTCTCATTTTTACTTGTGTTCTTTGTCTCTGATTCTCAAACTCAACTTCTACAAATGGTGACGATGAACCTTCACCATCTTTTGGCATCAAGTTATGAGCTGCCACCACTTCTACAACCAATTTTTCTTTACTATTGTTCATGGTTCTGATGAAAGCCAAAAAAAAAAAAAAAAACAGAGAGAAAAGTGACAGATAGGAAAAACAGAGGAATAAGATTATAGAGCAGTGAAGTGACTATTTAGAGAGAAGCAGAAGGAGGGGGTGGGGGTGGGGGTAGGGGGTAGGGGGGGGGGTGTTTAGATTACAGAGAATGAGACATGGATTTAGTTGCCTTAAATACCAAGAAGCCTTGTTTGTTAATTGGTTCATAATAAGGTGGAACATCAAAAATAATGAGGAGGAAAAAAATAAATATTATTTGCTTTATTTGAAAATTTTAAAATTATATTTTTTTTATTTGAAAATATATAATGTATTTTCTTAAATATGATTTGTACTTTTTAATTTCTAAAACTAAGTAAAATCAATTTATATGAAATATTCAATTAAATTTGCTCTAAAAGTATAATATCTCAAATTAATTTCATATAATTTCAAGAAAAAATCACTTTATCTGGATTGAAGTTGAAGTTTTGTTTGATTATAGTTTTTACAAATAATATTTATTTGTTTGAATGTATTCTTCTTTAAAAATATGAAGTACTATGACTTAAAGATGAAATATAATTTTAATTGAGGTTTTTTTATTTTTTAAATAGAGTAAATATTAAAGGGGAAAAATAAAGAAATTTAAAATAAAATTTTAGATTTTTTAAATTTCAAATATAACTTGAAGTTATATTTCAATATTTTACTGGTCAACATTGTTTGTCAAATAAAATAAATAATTTTCCTAAAATGTTATAATAGTCATTAAGTGGATTATTATAGTAATATGATAAAGACTATTCCAATTATTTAAAAAAAAAAAAAAAAAACTCAAGATTTTGTAACGTCTATATCAAGAATTATGAAATTACCTTAAGTACCAAAAAAACACTTCCTTGGAAGATGCAATCACAAGCAAATGAAGTTTTTTCTCGATATTTGAATTGGTATAACTTAGGAAATGTTTTGAATATACCAAAAAGTAGTAATATGGTCAAATGTGTGGAGGACAATATGTATACATTTGCTCATATTAAAAATAATTCCGAAAATATGGTTGCTAATGAAATTTCAAGTTTAATTTTATTTGGTAATTAATTTAGAAAAATATTGAATAATAATAAAAAATAGTATTTCCTTTATTTCATATATATTAAGTGATTTTTTAGTTTTTTTTATTGCTCAAAATAATTTAATTGTTCAAACTTCAAGATGAATATTTCAATATTTCTTTCGTAGTTGTCATTTTCTTTAATTAAGTTTTATATTTTTTAGGAGATAAATAGCACTTCGTATAAAATATATTTATAATTTCACAAAGAACAATGGTGAAAAATATAATTTAAATTATGTTCTTCGATAGTTAAAGATATATATGAATTATTTAAAATTGATCCGTTTAACCCTCTATTGTGTTTTTTATTTTATAAACATTTATTATTACGTTAATTTTTTAATATTGCCCTCCAACTATTGAAATAGCTTAAAGATGACCTTGTTTTAACAAATAATACTATAAAATAAAATTAAAAATCAATTTCATCGAATTATTCAATATATGACAATTTTACCCTTATTTTCAAAAAAAATATTTTAGTGTGGGTTGAATGTGAGATGTATCATAGTATATATTGAATAAGTAGTGCATATACTTTTCATTTTAACAAATAAAAATGAAGACATAAATTTTCTTTTTTCATCGAATCCCTTTAAACGTTAGTATGAGTTTTATTGCTAAATCATAATATTAGGTATATTTTCTTATATGATTGTTTTAAATTTAGGGAAAATGCACAAGTACCCCCTCAACCTATGCCCGAAATCCCAGAGACACACTTATACTATACTAAGGTCCTATTACCCCCCTGAACTTATTTTATAAGAAATTTTCTACCCCTTTTTAGCTTACGTGGCACTAGTTTGAAAAAAAAATCAACCATCGTTGGACCCACAGGATAGTGCCACGTAGGCTAAAAAGGGGTAAAAAAATATTAATTAAATAAGTTCAGGGGGGTAATAGGACCTTAATATAGTATAAATGTGTCTTTGAGATTTCGGGCATAGGTTAAGGGGGTACTTGGACATTATCCCTTAAATTTATGTCTATAGTAGATATTATTAATTTATATTACTGATTCTCAGAATGATATGATAAAATAAAATCATATTCAATTACACCTTAATAGAGTATTACTTATCATATCTTTAAGCGATCTCAAGGTTAAGTCGAAACTGATATAATAATATTAAAGTGAAAGAGTAAAATAAATATTTAGTTAGAAAATCAAATAGGTAATCAAACATTATAGTATAAAAGATAAAATAAAGGAATAATTTCAAAGACCTCCCTTCAGTTTCGCTCTATAACACTAATCTCTCCTGTGATTTACAATATTACGTCTACTTCCCTTATTTTCATTTAGTTATAATCGATCTTTAAATCTATTTATATAAATATAAATTAATTTAGATTTAATAATTTTATCATTTTTACATTATTTTCTTCATATCAATAAATATTATATTAAAAAACAACTTATGTAATATATATTTTAAAAATAAATCAGCACAAATTTAAAGTCTTGATTCAAGCTAACTCACCATTTTCACCAAATATTAACTTTTTATATCCATTCCACCTTTATAAATTCATGTAGATTTTCCCCCTAAATAATCCATCATATTCCCGCAACAATTTCTCCAAATAGAAGATAAAAATGATCTCCTCAAGAGAGAAATTCGATAAGAACGATCCGATTTTGTTCTCCTTAAACATTTTCACGAGCGAAGGAAAAAAATGATCCAACAAATAGAGATAAATCATTAAAAATTAGATCTAAATTTTCATATATAAGAATAAAATTGTCGAATCTAAATTAATTTATATTTATTTTAAATAGTTTAAAAGAATGGTTACAAGATAATAGAAATAAGGGAGATAGACGTAATATCGTAAACCACAGGGAAGGTGTGTGTTATAAGGCGAAACTTGTAGGGAGATCTCTGAAATTATCCCTAAAATAAAACAAATGCATTTAATTCCTTTTAATTAGAAAATTTGAAATGCTTATTTTTTTTGGTCCCTTGTCCAATTAAAGGATTGTAGTAATGACCTTTTCCCCGTACAAATCACAAACTTAGATGTTCATTCAATTTTACAACTTCTAAGAATGGTGATGAAGAACATTCACCAGTTTGTGATTTGTAATAACGAGTTAATCAAAAAATTGAATGATAAAAAAATAGTTGAATCAAGTCGTTAACTTCCATTCACTGCTTCTTTACTTCTTCTTCTCCGCTAAATGGTCGTCGGAGAAAACTTCCATGCTTGAAGCCACTGAGGAAACAAAGTCCGAAAAAACCTTATTTAACATAGCTATAGTCGAAAAAATTCTAGGTGCTGATTGCAATCATCACCACATTAAAGGCTCTCACTGATGCCATGATTCCTTCTTTCTTGTACTTCAATTGAAGAGATAATCTGGGCAAGCTAAAAAATGGCTACAGAAGAATAAACACAACATAAAAAAAAAACAAGAAATTTTTTCATTGATCTCCTTTCTCCTAATTCTTGTCTTCTTTTTAAAATGATTATGACGCACAGAAAGTCATAACTTAATCACAGATCTCAAAACTAATATGAACGGACAATGTCTTTTTAATGTTGAATCTTATGGCAGATTTTTGAAGCTCCGAGAAGAAGACTACTCACAACCTAACCCAAATCTTAACAAAAAAATCTACGGACAAAATCACCCGTAGATTTTCTCAAAAAGGGGAGAAGAGGGAGAAGTTCGAAACTTTAATTTTTTTTTTATTTAATTATTTTTAAAGCAAATTCATTGCTTTCACTCCCTTTTTAAAGTGTGAAACCAGACAGTATAATAGAGTCAGCAAAATAAATGTCACATAAGCTTCGTCAATGGTCAGAGGATATAGAAATTTTATTTTAATTAAGTTAAGGGTTCAATTAGCAAAATATTAAGTAGAAAGGTCTGGAGTACAAACTCATACAAGTACAAGGGTCCATCAGACCATTTCGCTCTTATTTAATGGTAACATTAAGAAATTTCACAATTGTATGAACTAATTGCTTAGATGCAGCGTCTGTTGTAATATTGCAAATCTTACCAGATTTTTGTGCGTCCGAATACATGCTCTCATTATATGTTTTAGATATACTTTATTCAAGTGATTCGCATGCATCTAGATAAATCTCGTGCTTTTGCCTCCGTTTGATTCTCTCGTAATTCTCTTTTGTCACTCGCGTATCACCAGATACATGTATCTTGCGTATCTAGTATACTAGATACATGCTAATCACATTAGAATTTTCGTTATTATTTCCTTGATGTGATAGGATTTTAAGTTTGAAAAGGAAAAATTAAGAATAATTAGAGGTCCTTTTAGGGTTGAGTTGGATTGGGATGAGCATTTTCAGGCCCATCCTAACCCATCCAATCAAATTTATTAGCCCGTGAGGCTTGAGAGTAGTGGTGATGGACTGACCCTTTTTTAAAACTCTAATTGTGGACCTAGAAAATGATTTAATGTTGCTCCTACTCCTATATTTGATAATTATGAAAGTACTACTGACTGCTCAAGCGCAACATCAGATTGTGAGGAACGAGTTAAATGTGATGCTCCATATAATAATATTGAAAGTTTGAACTTCAGGTGCAGATTTTTGATCTGCTAGTGGTAGTGAGGAATAGGTTGCAATTACAGGTCCAGTCAATGAATAAGCATCATTAAAAAACTACTTTATTTGATGTACTTGTGGACCATCAATTTGACAATGCTACACTCTAGTCAACTACTTTGGTTGATGTACCAGTTGAGGTACTTTAAGCGCCACATTAAGAGTCTTCAGTACATCATGAGCCAGAGGGACCTTAATTCGAGGCAGCGTCGTTGGATTGAGCTCCTGGAGGATTATGATCTCTCATTTCTCTATCATCAGGGCAAGGCGAACGTGGTAGCGGATGCCTTGAGCCAGAAGGCAGTGAGTATTGGTAGTCTAGCCTTCTTATTTACGGGTGAGAGACCCTTGTCTTTGGACATTCAGTTTTTAGCCAATAGCAGTTTGATTAGATATATCAGATTCTAGACGCGTCTTGGATAATATGGGAGTTCAGTCTTCTTTGCATAATAGGATCTGTGGTTGTCAGTTTGAAGATAAGGCCTTGGGGTCCCTTAGAGATCGAGTGTTAGTTGGTGATGGTGATCAGGCTACCTAAGATCCTGATGGAGTGTTGAGATTCGCCAATCGCATCTATGTCCCGAGAGTTGGAGATTTGATACAGTTGATACTTTCTGAGGCTCACGAGTCTACATATTATATCAATCCGGGTAGAGCAAAGACGTATCGTGATTTGAGACACCATTACTGGTGGAGTGGCATAAGACGAGATATTGTTGACTTTCTCGTTGCTTGTGCTGCCAGCAGGTAAAGGCTGAGCATTTGAGGCCTAGTGGTGAATTTCAGGGATTACCCATTCCGGAGTGGAAGTGGGACCGCATTACTATGGATTTTGTGGCTGGTCTATCGCGGACTTATAGAGGAGTTGATAGTATTTGGGTCATCGCTGATCGATTGACCAAGTAAACACATTTTCTTCCCGTTCAGTCTTCATTTAGTGCCGAGAGGTTGGCTCGTATTTACATTCGGGAGGTGGTTCGACTTCATGGGGTGCCAGTTCCTATTATATCAAATTGGGGTTCTCAGTTCACGTCAAGATTTTGGAGGACCTTTCAGGACGAGTTGGGCACCCGGGTTGACCTGAGCACAGCTTTCCACCCGCAGACTGATGGCCAGTCAAAGCGCACAATTCAGGTTCTTGAGGACATGATACAGGCTTGTGTTTTGTAGTTTGGTGGTCATTGGGACCAGTTCTTGCTTTTTGGCGGAATTTGCGTATAACAACAACTACCATTCTAGCATTCAGATGGACCGTTTGAGGCCTTGTATGATAGGCGTTGTCGCTCTCCAGTGGGCTGGTTTGAGTTTACAAAGCCTAGGCCGCGAGTACAGATTTAATTAAGGAGGATTTGGAGCAGGTGAGAGTGATTCAACATAGACTCAGGACAGCTCAGAGTAGGCACCAGAGTTATGCGAATTGAAGGCGTCAACCTTTGAGATTTTATGTTGGTGATCGGGTATTCCTCCGTGTGTCGCCCATGAAGGGTGTGATGAGATTTGGGAGGCGGGGTAAGCTTATCCCCAGGTACATTGAGCCTTTATAGATACTTCGGACAGTTGGGGAGGTTGCTTGTGAGTTGGCCTCACCTCCAGCATTTTCATCCATCCACCCAGTTTTCCGTGTCTCGATGCTACGCCGACATATTCTTAATGAGTCCCATGTGCTCCAGTATGATGTAGTTGAGTTGGATGATCCTTTGACATTTGTAGAAGGGCCAGTTGCCATCTTAGCCAGAGATGTGAGGAAATTGCGCTCGAGAGCCATTCCTATTGTTAAGATCCATTAGAGGCATCGTTGAGTCGAGGAGGCTACCTCGGATACTGAGCAGGAGATGCGAGAGCAGTTTCCCGGCTTGTTTGAGCCTTCAGGTACTTTTTGACCCTTACTTTTGCGGACGAAAGTCCTATTTAGTAGTGGATATTGTAATGATCCTTCTTGTTATTTTTAGTGTTTTATCATCTGTGCATCATTTAGAGCGTTCCTATAGTGATCCCAAGTCATTTATGACTTGTTGGGACTGACAGATTGGTCACCTGGTCGTTCATTTGGTTATTATGTGAGCTTTAGTATTTTTGGAGCTTATGAACCTAGAACGATCATTTTCGACCAAAAGTTCAAGATAACATCAGAATCCAATTCCGACGATTCCATCAGTTCCGGAAGGGTCATTTTAGGCTAGTAGCATTGTAGACATGACTCCCGAAGTTTTCAGTGTGAGTTGGTGTGATTAGGCGTTTTAACATTAAGTTAAAGGCTAAGTTTGACTTTAGTCAACATTCTGAGTAAACACGCTCGGATAAGAATTCCGTCAGCGCGGCTAGCTCTGGAATATCGATTTTGGTCTAGTTTGACCCTTCTTTCGTGTTCTGAGCTTTTTGATATTTTTTCGAGCCCTTTTGTGGTTTTGACTTAAAATGGATAATGGAAGTGAGATCCACATTTTATCGAGATGACCTCTGATAGAAATTTCGACTGCACCATTGAGTCTGAAATGTCGACTTTGGTATGGTACCGTATCTGTTTTATTTTTATCAAGTTCCGAACGAATTCCGAGCACCAGTCGGAGACATTGAAGAAATTAGACAAAGCTGAAATCAGGTGCAGCCCTTTAGCGACCAGAATTTTGGGTTTTAACGACCAGATTTTTGGGTTTATTAGCGACAAGCTTCGACCTTATAAAATCCCAATTTTCAGCCTCTATGTTTTACTTTAAAATTGCGATATATTGAGCTATAGAACTCTAACTTGGGCAATTCAAAAGGCTAAGTTGTGAAATTTTTCGAGGGTAACGCATTGGTAAGCTTGGAATCTGATTTGGGGACCCTATTTGAGGTAAATTTTGTGTTTTTACTTCTGTCAAAGCTCATTTTCGAGCTCAACTTTTGGAAAACTTTTAGAAGGTGATTTCTAGGCCATTTTAGGTCCGAATCTAGTGATTCAAGAGCCTATATTGTGGGGGGTTTCGTGAGGATCGATGTGGTGTAATTGTTTTTGGCAGTTGGACCTTCATTTTTGGTAAATTCTTGTAAATACCTGCTGCCATTGTTGCTGATTTTTAGCATAGAATTCGGGTTTTTGGTTTACTTGTTCATGTTGGTACCGTCTTGAGTCTTGAATTGTGTTCCATTTTGTAATACAAGTTCCGAGAGTTGTTTAGGACCTTTACTTAGGGTTAATTATGGATTTCTCAAAGCGGATCTCACTTTTTCCGTTTTGACCGCGAAATTGACCCATCTCCGTTTCTTGCGATATTAGTGATTAATTGACCGTAATAACGTTTTGACTCTATTTTTGATAATGTATCAACGTTTCGAGGCCTTTCAGAAAGGAAAAGCTCAGGGGAAGTGATTTTTGGAGCGCGCATTATCTGTGTTCAGGTATGCTACGTTTTTCCTTCTTATATTGAACTCGAACATGTGAATGCATGTTGATTAATTGCGATTTGGGTTGGGTAGTTATTGGATCATTCATAGGTGTTAAAAATCATATTTTCGCCTTAATCTGAGAATTATCGGGTAATTGTGGGCATGTTTGTTGTTATTAATTGACCTTTGTTGCTATATAGATTACTTGTATGTTTGAATACTGGTTATCAGAAGTTGTAGGGCCTTAGTTTAGGTTTGACTAGGGTTTTCCTTAGAAATGCATGATTCAAAGTCGGTAGGACTTAGTTTAGCCCCGACGTCGCTCGGCCGGCTTAAATCCTTGTAGACAGGTGTAGCAGACTTGAGTCAAATAGTTTGGTATTTATCTAGACGGTGCTCTCGCTCCAGCGATAGTTATCCTTAATTCTTCGATGTTACCGCTTCTTGAGGTACGTCAGTGACAATGAATTCCGCTCCGCGATTCAAAGTTGGGTTTTGATTCGGCTTCAAGTACTTACATTGATTAGCTAAGTCTGGATGGTGTTCCACGAGTATTTATGATTATGGATAGATAAAGACTCTTTCAGCAGCTATATCGACATCTTTTTTGGGTATCCGAATTTAAGGTCCGGCCTCGACCATCCACATACTTATGTAGAATATCCGATTAGAGGTCCGGCGTCAAGTATGTAGTGCATCCGGTTAGAGGTCCGGCCTCAGTTACTTATATTTTGCAATTGGCTACTGGTGTAATTTTGGTGAGCGTCCGGTTCAAGGCCCGACCTCTGTACCGTCAGATTCTACTATTTGGTTCGGTGTTCTTTAGCCTTTAGTTCTATTATGCGTAAGTTATAGTTATTTTGTGTACTCGTCGGGCTTATGGGAGTCCGTTAGGGTTTTTATTTAAACTTGCGCACGAGTGTACCTTCTGGGCTTATAAGGGGTCCAGTTAGGTGTAGTTAGTTTATTTATATTAATTTAGTTAGATCTTTATACACTCGTATGCATTCCTGTGTTACTTAGCCTTTCATTTTTGACCTCTAGTTATGTGATTCCGTCTTTTTATATTGCTTTACTTTTTTAGTTCAGTTGGCCTATAATGCCTACTGGGTACCTGTTATTTGGTACTCATGCTACGCTCTACATCTAATTTCGTGATGCCGGTCCGAGCACCAATAGCCAGCGTTGATCGAGTTTGGAGCATTTCTGGTCTGGAGACAGGGGTGAACACACGACGTTTTGTACTATTTCAGTCTCCATTTATTCATATAAAGACTTGTCTTTTTACTTTTCGAGACAGTCTAGCTTCAGTGGTCCACTATATGGACTTGTACTCGTTTTGTTGGTAGCTCTGTATTAGTAACTTCCAGATTCTGGAAGGGGTCCTTAATTGTATTTGTGTTTTGGTTTGCTTATGTTGTTATAGACATTTTGCTTAGTCTGTTTTAGTTTCTACCCACACACCCATCACGTGTTGTTTTGGGTTACGGTTTGGGTTACCTACTGGTGAGTTATAGTAGGTGCCTTCTTGGCTCGTAGGCACAAGGCGAAGAAACATCACTTATCACTTGTTGCTCACTGCAGCAAAGACATTCTGAGTGAACCAAACACTATTAAGGAAGCACTTAAGTCACCTTATTTGCTTGCAGCAATGCAGTAGCAAATCAATGTTTTACACACTAACAAGACATGGGTATTGGTGCCTAAATCTCCTAGTATAAATTGGGTTGGCTCAAAATGGGTGTTCAAGACCAAATTAAAAGTTGATGGAACAATAGATAGATACAAGGCCAGACTTGTGACTAGAGGATTCTCTCAGATTAAAGGCATAGACTTTGAAGAAACCTTTAGTCCTATGGTTAAAGTGAAAACTATTAGGGTAGTTTTATCCATTGTCATCATCTCAAGGTGGGAAGTTAGACAACTCGATGTCAAAAATGTCTTTCTTCATGGATTCTTACAAGAGGAGGTGTACATGAGTTAACCTCCTGGATTTATTGATCCCAAGTATGCTTAGCATGTGTGTCTACTTAAAAAGGCGTTGTATAGTCTTAAACAAGCACCAAGAGTCTGGTTTGATAGGTTTAGCATGTATCTCGTGCACCTTAGCTTCATCTGTAGCAAGGAAAATTCTTCATTATTTACATTGCAAGATCACAAAGGCATTATATTGTTCTTGTTATATGTGGATGATATTGTTATCACATGTAGCAATCCATCACATGTCTCAGAATAGATTCAAAAACTTAGGAAAGAATTTGTCATGAAAGATCATGACCCTTTACACTTGTTTTTTGGAGTTGAGGCGAAGTATTTTCATTGGGGAATCCACTTAAACTAGAGTAAGTATGTTGTTGAGCTGCTAAACAAGACTGAAATGACTTTTGCAAAGGGTTTAGCCACTCCTTTGGCTTAAAAGCATGGTCTACATGAAGTTGTGGGAAGCTTGATTGAATTATTTTTTACCGAATGATAATTAGAAGACTTCAATAATTTGACTCTCTCAAGACTGGATATTACTCATGTTGTGAATTTAGCCAGCCAAGTTATGCAAAATTTGAACGGTGGACATCTTCAAGGGGTAGAAAGGATTCTCAAGTACATCAAAGGCACTCTGTACTTTAGACTTTTAGACTTATTTCACTGTTGACACCCAATTTTGACCCGCGTCGGTATAAATTAATTATCGAGCTTCCTAGATTTTCCAAATTATTTAAGTTAATTAGTTTTGTAAATCTTGCGAAAATTAAAAATATATATATATATATATATATATATATATATATATATATATATATATATATATATATAATGCGTGGATTTTATGCTTCTTGTCATAACTTTAGATAGTATATATATATTTATTACATAATTATGTATATAATTAGTATATCTTATAATTATTCAAAAAAAAAAACCATCAAAAGATATATTTAAATGTTTCATTAAACTAGTTTAATTTAAATTACACTTTTGAATCACTTTTATGATTTTGATAATTATTTTATTAAATAAATAAAGAGAGAGGGATGCTCGTTAATTGATTAATACGAATTCATTTAAGGTTTAACAAATTTTTGTCTAACTAAAATTGGCCATCTTTTAATTTTAATCCATTTTCCCTTTAATCCATTTAAGGAACCAATTTTGGGCCTTCCTACCAGCCCACTTCCCTCCCTTTCACTTACCCAACTGGATATTCAAATTTCCAGCCCAATACTTTATAAACTCAACCCAATCCAATAAAACCCAACAGCCCACTCCCTTTCTCCTTTTAATCTTATAACCCAACCCACTAAACATTCCCCTCCAGCCCAATTATCCCTTCTATCCGACCCAACACCCGACCCAACACCTGACCCAACCCAATAACCCCTCTCCCCCCCTTTCTTCCTCCCTCACGCGTTTTTCCCAGAACAAACGCCCAAAAATTCCCCCTCCCCCACACGATATCCCCCAAATTCCCAGCAAAAGCAAACACACCCAGGAAACGTCTCCCCCCCCAGATGCCTCGCGTCTCCCCCACGCTCTCTTCCTCTCACTCTCTCCTCCGCGACCTCTCTCGCCCGCGTCTCCCCAACGTGACCCCCCTTCGCACGACCCAGCAACCCAGACGCAACCCCAACAGATTCTCCCACGCTCAATCGTCCTCCGCGTCTCCTCACGCGTCGCGTCTCCCTCTCTCTCATCGCGACCGGCAGAAAAAACAAAAAAAAATTCCACAAACTCGCTCTCTCCCCCCTCGCGTCTCTCCCGTGCTCTCTCTCGTCCTCTCCCACTCGCGCGTTGACGAGTCACAACGAACACCTGCAGCTGCAGCCTCGCAGTGAGCACAAAGCGACAAACTCCCGTCCTTGCCACGCCAAGATGATGACACGTAGCTCGCAAGGACGGTCGAAATCATCCCTACCCTCCGTCTCCTTTCCCGTTTGATTTGTTCCGGATAAGGGGGGATTCGAATTTTGAATT
Source organism: Solanum chmielewskii (assembly GCA_027704785.1). Classification (NCBI taxonomy): domain Eukaryota; kingdom Viridiplantae; phylum Streptophyta; class Magnoliopsida; order Solanales; family Solanaceae; genus Solanum; species Solanum chmielewskii. Next base: position 54,906,024 of record JAKWIX010000326.1, on the reverse strand, counting down.
CCAAATGGGCTTAAAAGGAACCTCCCGCCCTCCTAACAAAACCCTAAATTCCCCTTCTATATAAACCCCCATTCCTTCTCCAAAAAGGGGGTTGGATTTTCGGAAATAGATTTTGAACACAGAAAAGGGTTAGCAATTCTGGGTTGAAAAATTTTTCATTCGAAACAATTGAGAGCAGTGAAAAATCGTGAGTTAAGGCAATTTTATTTTAAAAAATATTTCAGCTTCTGGTTTTCGGTAGAGATCTTTGTGGCTAGAAATTGGGTTAGAAATTTTGGTTGGGAGATTCTGAGTTGAGAAGAACCCTGAAAATATTCTGGTTCTTCTCCTATCTATAGAAGGACAGTCGATAACTTTCTTTGAGAAAACTCGAGTGAGGAAGAAGGAGACGCATTCCGTCGTTAGGCTCCAGTTGTGGAATTTCGTCTCGTTCGCGTTCGTGGTGGTGGAAGCTCGTTGTTGCCTGCTCCTGCTCACCCGTCCCAGTCGCTGCTCCCGTAAAGGTAATACCTACCCCCTTTAGGTCTCGTTTTCGATTTTAAGCTTTTGTGTTTACGTGAAGAACTTTGTGCATTTAGTGTTATTTCATTCACAGTATGTTTTTGATGCACATACACATATATATATACACATATATGGATATTTATTTCCAGTAATTTCCCCTGTCTCTACTATTTCTTCGTTTTCTTTTCTTGTTCAAAATGGCTCTATCGTCGTTTCGGTGTTCGGGGTGGTTTGGATATTAATTTGAATGTCCTTCGCTTGTTTTGGATTAAATGCGTTAAAATGTTCGAACGAGAATGCACATGGCCTGTTCTAGTGTTTCTGGCAAGCGTTCTGTTTCTTTCTTGGCTGTTGTGATGAGTTGTACGTATTCATGTTTTTTGCTTGTTTCCTCAAGCTTTGCTTTCCTCCTCTCGTATCTATGCTAAGTCGACTATTACTCGCCACTTATTCGATAGCATATGGTATGATGTATACGTCTTTAGAGTTTTCATCGACGTAGTTGCACTATCGAGTCGAAACTTATGGGATTCGCAGTCAATATAATGGCCCTGCTATTCCGTTTCTTTCGGTGTCTTTCCGGCAGTCCTTCTTTTTACTGAATAGCGGTTCGTTCGATTCTTAGTCGTGTTGTCTGCTCGTATTTTAAGTATTTAGGTTGGTTTTGGCTGCTGTTAACTCGAGGTAGTGAAGCAATTATCTGAAGGCTTATGGCTTCGTCGTTGTCTTTGTTGTCGATCGTTATATTTCCTATGTTACTGATGTTTTAAAGGGTGATAAATGGCGCGTTATTCATAAGCCAAATGAGGGAATTGTGTTAATTTTCCAAGTTCGGATAGATTTGTTCATGTGTGGGCGTGTCGGTAAAGTTTGGGTTGTGTGTTTTCTTTCTTATATGCTAAAATTTAGATTCTGTTGGTATTCTGTCCTCGTTTAGCAATTAAAATATTAATGACTTTGGCCGTCTATCTTACAGTGACTTAAATTATTTTTTTTGGCAATTACAAGGTGTTAAAGTTTGTTTTAAATGTTTAATTGCATGAAAATGTTCCTTTTGCATTTATTTTAGTTATTTGGTTTATGTGCCAATTCTCACTCCACTTGTTTTTTTGTGGCACGTGAAAACTCCTTCGAGTCCATCTGGGGTTCCGCTTTCCTCTGTGCATTCGGAAGAGCCGTAAAGGCTCAAATTTCTTTACCGAGTCAAGGCAAACATACAGAAAGTCAAATGCCATGAAGATTGAAAGAGTCGAAGAAAATTCGAAGAAGAGGAATTATAAGACTCTCCTTTATTTTCTATATCTTTGTATTTATTTGTAATGGGCATAAGCCCTTATCGTTTTCCGTTTTTCTGTTTCCCTTGTATTTATTCTTATATGGTTAGATTAGGACAGGTACAAAGGAAAGAGAAATGGGTCGAACGCCCAAAAACATGTGGGTCTGGGATTCGGTCAAGGCGAACAGAACCCGAATCCGGACCCGAGATCAAATCTCTCTCTCTCTCTCTCTCATTTAGTTGCTTTTTGTGTTTTGTTTTGAATGCCGTTAGCTTAGGATTAGGAAAACTCCAAACCCCCTCCGAAACGCCCTTTTTATTTTATCAAACTAAAACTAAGTCTTAAAGCGGTGAACATTGCAAGCTCGTAAATATATCTAGATAAAACTTAAGTTAAGCTTCGGAAAAAATTCACAAACGGCAAAAGTAAACAATGGATGTTTCAAAAACATGTAAATTCGCCTAAAGTAATTCTCTAATAAAAGTTCAAAATCGCAAATATATAGTCAAATAAGTTAATCGTTGGAAAACCGTAAGTTAGCGGAGTGTCTTAGGTACCTAACACCTTCCTAAGACATTAATAAGAATCCCGAACCCCTTAAAATATTTTCAAAATAATTTTTCCTGTTTAAGTTGTTTTGGAAACAAGTTTTCTTAATTTTTCTTAAAAAATTAAGTGGCGACTCCTAAAAGTCGAAAATAAAATAAACTCTTTTCGAAAATATATTTTTTCGCTAAAACATTCACAATCACCATATAGGTTGTATGGATACTCACATGTTGATTGGGGAGATTGTATCACAACTAGGAGATCAACTACAGACTATATCATCTACGTAGGTACAAACTGTATTTCTTGGACCTCCAAGAAATAGTTCATAATTGCTCGTTCAAGTGTTCAAGCTGTGTATAAAGCATTTGCCTCCACTGCATCAGAGATGACATGAATCATGTATCTACTTCATGACCTTGGGGTGTTTCTTTGATCTGTACCTACATTGTATTATGACAAAATAAGTGCTTTGTAGATGACAGTTAATCCAGTTATGCATGCTAAACTAAATATGTTGAAATGGACTATCATTTTGTTCGTGAGAAAGTGACCAAAGGACAATTTGTTACTCAATTTGTGAGGTCTAACTATCAACTAGCAGATATTCATACAAAAGCATAAATCAAACAGGTTTTTGCTGAGTTTCATCGCAAGCTAAGAGTTACAGTCTCTCGACTCAGTAGCTTGAGGGGAGGTGTTGAAGGAAGTTGATGGAACATGTCAAGTCTGACAAGTTAGAGTTCGAGTTACACTAGGACTAGACTACTAAATCTTAATTTATGTATAAGTCTATATTTTGTACGACTGAAGTTGATGTAGTCAACTAGGATCAGTTGTAATAATAATATATTTGTGTTGTATTAGGATTCCTAGTGTATCTAGTATAGGTCTCTTCTCCTATATAAGGAGTATGTAACTCAATCATTCAATCATCAATACAATCCTTAATTCTTCACATATCTATGAGAATTTCACATAGATCTCTTTCAATCAATAATTATCATGCAACAAAAAGAGTGGTACGAAGATGCAAAAACCAATCTAAATAATACAAGTTTATCAATTGATCCTATAACTAAGGACCAAATATATTACAACTCACATCAGGCAATAATCAAATTAACTTTTTTACAATATGACATCGATATCGGCATAAATACTCATTATTTCTTTTATACCAGACCTTATTATCATCCATTATCCTAAATTTATTTTAATAGATTAAAATTAATAATTTACATAATTTAAAATTTTTCACTTGACTTAATCGAAGCGCAAGAGTGAATTTATAATTTTTTCCTTTTGTCACTATTTTAGATCATCAAAATCTATTAAAATATATAATTCTTAAAAGAAAACGACTTCAATGTCACCTATATTGCTACATTTATTTTTGGCTTAAGAATTGGATATAAAAATCACACTATGTTCATTCACAATAAGAAAAACTCCTAATTCAAATTTTAGCTGAGGATCATTATTCAACCCGCATACAAGATTTTGTTCTTACATTACATTGTAGGACAATTTTTTTTTTTATAATGAAGCATAATTTCTTCACATTTCTTTCCTAATAATGTAAACCTCAACTTAAGACAAGAAGTCCCACATCGGTAAAACATAGGAGAAATATTGGGTATATAAGTAAGCAGGCCTTATCGACTAGTGACATATTTTTAAAGTTGTACAGACTTATATTTGCCAATCTGTGTTTGAAAAAAAATTGAATTACTCATTCTTACAAAACATTGCTGAAACACGAAGTAATCAAAGTTTTCAAAAAACTAAAATTTGAACGTACCAGAATCTGGAAAATTTGAAGAAAAAAAGATCAAGTCCGCTGAATTCGCAGTGTCCCCTTAAAGAAAATTATTCCCCTCTAGTATCCGAGGTTTGATTTGGAATATGTCCTCTCAGGATAAAATGATCTCAATCACCAGCATATTAATATCAAAAATCCTGGTGTCAGTGAATTACTCAATGGCAGTAACCTACACAAAGTAATTTTTGCAGAAGAAATCAGAAAAATTCTGAAGAATAAATGGTATTCACAGGCAAGAGGAACAGGTTCTGAAAGATTGCAACCCTTTCAGAATCCACACTACGATTAATGAAAGTTTGCAACCTTTCAAACGGTCCTGGCTATTCCTGAAAGTTCCAACCTTTCAGAACAGACATTTCCAAATAGTGGAAAATTAATTGAAAATGTTTTGGCCATTTAACATAATTTAATTTAATAAATCAATAAATAATAAATAAATAATTAATACAAACTTTGTTCAAAATATCTTATTTTTCTTTCCACAACCGATAAGGGACCCTCTTTCCAACTCTTTTAACAATTAATATGAGTGTTTCAATATTTAAAATATCTTATTTTTCTTTCCACAACTGATAAGGGACTAATGCCTTTTCATTAAAGCATCAGAGAACTTTTCAAGTTCCACTCTTTTCATCTCAATTTATTTCCCATTAATTCTTGCTACATACCCAACAATACCCCACATTAATGAGAAATGGTTATAACATAGGATTGCACGGACAAATATGTACTTTACAAGCAAGGATTAATTGCATCTGAATAAGTAGGTTTCCAATTGGACTTTCCGTAGTGAACATGTTGGATATACTCGGTCAATCGCTAGATGCGATATCTTTGAACCATCAAACTTTGGTGTATACATAGACAACCATATGTCACACAATTAACCATTTACTGTTCATGGTTCTTACGGTTGTATTAGGTTCATCCATGAACACCTCCTGGTTTCTTGAGTGTATAGAGAATATTCTTTCGACATAAAATTCTCTTTGAAGCGGCTTACACTTCACACTCACATAGGTGATTTCTAACCGTTTCAACTCGTAGATACACTATTTGGTCAAATCTTCAAAATAGCAAATCATTAAAACCCTTAAACTTTATTAACTCATTAAGAAGCCTTAAAGTCTTAAACTTGTTCCTGAACATTGTCCTCGTCATGAGAATGGATTGAGTTGATTGACAATGTCGAACCGTCAGTCACAACTTTATTTTTCTCCTTGAATCTAGCTCTTGGGATCTCCAGTCTGCTAGATAGAGTTACCGCAATGCTGACTTGTCCTAAGTCGTAAACCCATTTCCTTAGATGATTTTTCAATTGTCTCTCTTACTAGGCCTTTCGTTAGTGGATCTGACATATTATCGCTTGAATTCACATAGTCAATTGTGATAATTCCACTAGAGAGCAGTTATCTTATGATATTATTTTCTTCGTCGTATATGACGACACTTACCATTGTACATAACGCTCTCTGCCATACCTATTGCTACTTAACAATCACGATGTACGCAAATAGGTCCCACAGGTTTGGGCCAAATGAAATATCCTCTACGAAATTTTGGAGCCATTCAACTTCCTCACCAGCCTTATCTGAAGCAATAAATTCAGATTTCATTGTAGGGCGAGCGATACATATCTATTTGGATGATTTCCAAGAGACTGCTCCTCCTTCAAGTGTAAACACATAACCACTTGTGAATTTTACTTTATTTGATATGGTGATACAATTTGCATCACTATATTCTTTAATCACAGCAGGATATTTATTATATAGCGAAGCATAGTGTTGTGTATGTTTCAGATAACCCAACACACATTTTATTACCATCCAGTGAGTTATGATTCGGATTACTAGTGAATCGACTCAGTTTGCTAATAGCACATGCTATATCTGGTCAAGTACAATTCATAATATGCATCAAACTTCCCAACACTCTGGCATTTTCCAATTGAGAGTCACTTTCACCTTCATTCCTTTTAAATGTAAAGCTTAAATCAATTGGAGTTTTGACAATATTGAAATTCAAGTATTTAAACTTATTCAATACATTTTCAATATAATGAGATTGAGATAATGCTAGACCCTGAGGAGTTTTGAGAATCCTGATCCCTAAGATTAAATCAGCAACTCATAAGTCCTTCATATCGAACTTGCTGGACAGCATGTGCTTAGTACCATTTATATCGTCAATATATTTACTCATTATTGACATGTCATCAACATACAGACAAATAATGACTTCATGATTTGAAATGTTTTTAATGTAGACACACTTATCACATTCATTAATCTTGAATCCATTTGTCAACATTGTTTGGTCAAATTTACCATGCCATTGTTTGGGTGCTCGTTTGAGCCTCTAAAGCGATTTCATAAGTCTGCACACTTTCTCTTCTTTACCAGCAACTAAAAATCCTTCAGGTTGCTCCATGTAAATATCTTCCTCCAACTCGCCATTTAAGAAGGTTGTCTTTACATCTATTTTATAGATTTTAAGATCATACATTGTTGCTAGTGCTATTAGCATCCTAATTGATGGTATCCTTGTTACTGGAGAGTATGTGTCAAAATAGTCCAGACCTTCTTTTTGTCTGCATCCTTTGACTACAAGTCTAGCCTAATATTTTTTAATAGTTCTACCAGCTTTCATTTTCCTTTTAAAGATCCACTTTGATCCTAAAGGTTTATTTCCAGGAGGAATATCAGTCAATTCCCAAGTATGATTACTTGAAATCGATTTGATCTCACTATTGATAGCTTCTTTTCAATAAGTTGACTCAGATGAAGACATAGATATTTTAAATGTTTCAGGCTCATTTTCAAGAAACAACGCCACAAAATCTGGTCGAAAAGAAGTGGGTTCCATTGGCGAGTGTTACGCCAAGGATCCTCACTAGGTAGTGTATTTTCCGTTGGTTCTTCCTGTCATCGTTTAGGTCTTTCACTTTTCGACTCACATTCACTGTTATACGGATAAATGTGTTTAAAGAACTCTGGGTTATCTGACTAAATTATCGTACTAACATGAGTCTCAGTATTATCAGATTTGTGAATCAAAAATCGACAGGCCTAACTGTTCATAGCATATTCAATAAATACACAATATACTGTTTTGGATCTAATTTCACTTTTTTGGGTAAAGGAACCTCTACCTTGTCTAGACACCCCCACACCTTGGATTTTGAAATATTTCAAGTTGGATTTCTTTCTTTCCAGCACTCATATGAAATTGATTGTGTTTTGCTACAAGTACCCTATTGAGTATCTTATTAACTGTAAGGATGACTTTCCCCCAAAGGTTTTGCGGTGAACCAGAATTGATCATTAAGGCATTCATCATTTCCTTTAATGTTTTGTTCTTCCATTCTGCCAAACCATTTGACTGTGGTTTATAGGGTGCAGTAGTTTAATGAATAATATCGTATTCCAAACATATCTCTGCAAAAGGAGATTTATATTCTCCACACCTATCACTTCGAATAATTTTTATCTTTAGATTCAATTGGTTCTCCACTTCATTTTTGTATTGTTTAAATGCATCAATTGCTTCATCCTTACTATTAAGCAAATATACATAACAAAATCGATTGTAATCGTCAATAAAAGTTATAAAATACTTTTTTCCACCACGAGATGTTGTCGACTTCATATTACATATATCTATGTGAATTAAGTCTAAAGGTTTTGAATTTCTTTCAACAGACTTGTGAGGATGTTTAACAATCTTACTTTTTAATTTCACATTTCAATTTATCGCATTTAAAATCAGGCAATACTTCTAAAGTAACAAATTTTTGCAAGTCTTTGTAATTATATTTCCCAAATGGGCATGCCATAAATCATTTGACTCCAATAAGTAAACAGAAGCAGAATTTTTATTAATACTGTCAACAACCATTACATTCAGTTTGAAAAGGCCCTCATTGAGGTAGCCCTAACCTATGAACATCTCATTCTTAATTATTACAACTTAAATATTAACTAGGACACACTTAAATTCGTTCTTAACGAGTAGTGCAGCACAAACTAAATTCTTCCTAATAGTAAAGAGATGCATAACACTGTTCAAAATAAACACCTTGCCGGATGTCATTTTTAACATTACTTTTCCAGATCCTTCAATCCTTTTTGTTGTTGTGTTTTCCATGAACAAATCTTCATCGTACTCAACAAGAGTGTATGTTGCAAAGGCTTCTTTCGCAGAGCAAATATGCCGAGTGGCACCTGGGTCGAGAAACCACTCCTTGTGATTTCAAACTAACTTACACTCTGAGATCATTGCACACAAGTCGTTAGCATCTTCCATCTCTTCCACGATGTTTGCTTGACTTTTGCCTTTGCCTTTATCTTTGTCTTTTTTTGTCCTTTCTTGGAGCACGACACTCAGAAGACTTATGACCAGCCTTACCACAATTATAACAGTTGCCCATGAATTTCTTTTTGGCCTGTTATGACTTCTGTCTGTTGGACTTCTTTCTTTTTTGTCTTTGTTAGGAGCTTCTTCAACAATATTAACTTCAATTATTGTCAAACTCTTACAAGAATTTTTTTGGCTATTTTTTTATCCTACTCGATCTTGAGTCGAATTACAAGATCTTCAAGCTTCATTTCCTTATGTTTGTGCGTTAGATAATTCTTGAAGTCATTCAACGAAAGAGGTAACTTATAGATCATTACAGCCATTTGAAAAGCTTCATCTACTACCATATCTTCAACAATCAGATCATGGAAACTAATTTGAAGTTCCTACACTTGTGATCCAAAAGTTTTACTATCTACAATTTCATAGTCTAAAACTTTGCGACCACAAATATTTTCAAGCATGCATCTTCTGTCTTATATTTCTTATAAAAGTACATCCCACAACTCTTTTGAAGTTGTTATTGCACTATAGACATTATATAAGTCATCCTCAAAAGCACTCAAAATATAGCCCTTATATATGAAGTCTGTCTGTTTCCATACTTCAATAATCATGAATTTTTCTCTGTCAGGCATTTCAGCAGCAGGCACTGGAGTTTCTTCGCTGGTAATTTTTTGCAGATCAAGAGTGGTAAGCCAGAAAAATACCTGTTGCTGCCATCCTTCGAAATTTACACCAGAGAATTTACCTGATTTCTTTACTTGTGATACAACAATTCAGGTTGGTGCAACAAAAGTCATTGTAACATTGTTGTTGTTTTCCACTTCTGATAAACAAAAAATGATACAGTCTTAGTATGCAATAATTTAAAATTGCAGACTTCCACCAGAAACAGAGATTAAAAATAAAAAATATAATTTCCTTAAGATTGTTGTCAATCTGTGTTTGAAAAAAAATAAAATTACTGATTCTGACAAAACTTTGCAGAAACACGAAGTAACCAAAGTTGATTGAATCCATAGGAAAGATGAACAGAAATTAATTCAAAAAAAACTAAAATCTGTAACGTACCAAAATCTAGAAAATTTGAACTAAAAAAGATCAAGTCCACTATATTCACAGTATCCCCTTAAGAAAATTATTCCCCTCTAGTATCTGAGGTTTGATTTGAAATATGTTTTTCCATGATAAAATGATCTCAATCACCAGCGTATAGATACCAAAAACTCTGGTGTCAGCGACCACTCAACGGCAGTAAAGTACACTAAGAAATTTTTGTGTAGAAAAAGAAGAAGAAATCAGAAAAATTCGTAAGGAAAAATTCTAAGAATAAATGGTATTAATAGGCAAGAGGAACAGGTTCCGAAAGGTTGCAACCCTTTTAGAATCCACACGACCATTGATGAAAGTTTGCAACCTTCACTCAAGAAAAAACTTTATTTAAAACCAGCATTTAGGGACGAGTTAATAATCTCGTCTCGAAAAATACATGTATTGGGAAGAGATTATATTTCCGTCCCTAATTCTATATGTTATTGTGAAGGTACAAAATCTAGTCCTTAAAGAAATTACAATCTAGTCTCAAATTCTAAATATGATGGTGAGAAACGAGAAAAAATGAATTTTAAATCTTAATAGAAACTCATCAGGAACTAAAAACTTACATCATTAAATATAATTCATAAAAACTCTCTAATTTTTCGATACGAGACAATTAAGTCACTTCATATTTTACAGCACACAAAAATCCTAAATTGATTTCATCAAAAATCTCTGCAGCAGCTGTGCAAATCGCATCTCTATGAAAAAAATATGCTAATACTCTTTGTTTTCATCCGCTCTTTCCTAAAATAAAGCACGGGTTGCAGCTTCTCAAGAGAACTTCGTCTATGAGTTGATTTTCATCAAATTCATTCTGAGGTATGTCTTCTTTTAAGCGTTGATTTTTTTTCTTAATTCACTTAGAGTTTAGTTTTGTGTTAATTACTCTTAATATATTTCTTCACCAACTGGTGGATTTCTATAAGTGTATAACTGAGAAGTGTTGGAATTCCTAGTTGATAATCTTGTTTTTGAAGTATATGAAAGTTTGTAGCATGAATTTTTCTTATTGTATTGTAGATTGACAATGATGCATAGCGTTACCTAATGCCTAAGTAAAGGGAGCAGTAATTAGTATTAAGAGCACAACTTTTTCATATGCCATCTGAATCATTAAAATTTTTTCACTACCATTTGAACAAACTCTTCCTATGAGAACTAATCTAGTTCTTCTTGCTCTACTTAATCTTTTGAGTGTTGTAAAGGTCTGACAATATCTTGAGGTTCTTAGAGAAAATATCACAAAACTTGTTATAATCCTCTTTGTTCTCTGCAATTTCAAGGAATAGTACATCACAATTCTTCACAAATTTCTTGAAAATAACCATAAGAATATAGTTCTGCAACAACATGTTCTAAATTTGTTAAGAGGAAGTTCTTCTATAATGCCTTTCACAAAGCTCAGCTATTCAGGCATCAGCTCCTAAAAGTAAATTCTTACAATAATCAAACTTTTGGAATATGTTAATGAGACACTTGGAGTAAATAATTCCTGACTATGATATGTGTTCATTTAAAATGTATTTGTTAAGTCATATTAATCAGTAAAAACTGGATCACATATCGAAAATTATTCGAGTTAACAATGCAGTCCATTTTATGACTAGCATGCAGACCTTTTGTCGTGGTTCTTAACTATCTTCTAATGTCTACAACATCACATTAAATAGCTTTCGAAAAATATAATTCTATAGGAATAAAATCACTTTCATTTTTAATGTCTTTGTTACAAAATAAGAGTTAATCATTGTTTATGTTATGGTTATTAATTTTACAAATATTTTCACTATTGTAGGATAACTTTGGGAGTGTTGACAAGAAGGAAGAAATGAAGTGGTAAGATAAGGTACATTTTTGTTCCAAAAGTATTCAGGTTTTCCGAGTAATAATATGTAACTTTTAATTTACAAATTTGCACTTTAACTTTTTTCTTTAACAACGTGATTTTTATTGCAAAAACTTCAAATATTTTGCAACCTCTCTCTTGGAATCTCCTTATTTCTCCTTATGTTAGAAAGGAGACAATTAAGCCTTATTCTTCCAAGGATATTTCCAACTCGATAGATGCTAGTTTCCTTGTGTATTTGAATCTTGTTCTTCAAAAGGATACTCACAAGTCATGTTTTGATGGTCATTAGCACATTAGATTATAACGATGGAGAATTTCTTTAGGTCTACGAGTATCTGGAGTTTGGATGTTATTTCAGTTGATTGAACCCTAATTTCGTTGAGAATATGCATTTTAATAATCATTTTAATCTTATAATTTAAGAATACACACAAGAAGCAAAAGAAAATCAACATATCAAATAAAGTTGGAAATTCCTTATTATATTGGTAGCTATAGCCTATCAAGAGAAATTATATAACATGCACTATAAAAAAAATATTTCTGGTCTCTATTGTAAATAGCTACATAAGCTGGTGTAATAAGTCATATAGAGTTGAAAATGTAGTAGAAAGAATCAATTGGCTATGTCTCAATTTTTCTTTCTTGTCTTTATTTTCTACTTTTTATTTCAAGCACCATTGTTGGTAACTGTTCTTTCACTTCATAATTTTTAGTTTTCTATCTTTAATTTGTTTTCTTTTTCTAAAGAGAATAGTTATGAATTTATTTGACACGTTTAATTGATTTGTTGAGTTTTGCAGTCACTTTCAAATTTTCTCGGCTTTTACCTTGTATAGTCGCTATTCAACATCTTCATCTTGCTCTGTTTTTGACACATTTCTCTACACAAATATCAAAAATGTTGTTGTTGTTGATTCATGCACCTATAGTTTTTCAAGCAGCAGTTGCTTAATGGAGGAACTATTAGCTAACTAAACTTCATTACACTATTGCGCAATATCTTCTTTCTCTATATTCACATTTCTATGCATAACTGCCGGGCATAATGCTGTTGTTTCTTGCACTTTCAAATTTAAAAACATCATATGCTTAACAGAGGATTCATAAGTTTTCTAGAATTCTTTCATTATTGCACATCTTCTTATTGCTCGATTTTCACACACTTCTATGCACAACTGTGCGTAACAAGACTTTCTCTATTTTATTTTATTTTATAGCATTAGAATAGCCAATAGGTAAATGAATACAAACCCCACTTGATGAGTGCTGGCTACAATATGTTGTGTCCTACATTTAGAGTATTTTCGTTGAAATTTGTACACATCTCAACCTTGTAGGTTCTTCTGATCATAAGATACAATTATACTCGCCCATCAGGTGTCCTGCATTTCTACTCACTACAATAATTTTTCTTGCTCAATACTCTATATAGGTTGTATAAAACGATCAAGGTGTTTTCTCCAATCATTTGTGATCCCAAAAAAGATAAAAATCAATTCTGCCGCCATACCAGTTGTATAGCTTTGAACATAGAAAACATGAAACACATCATGCTTATGCATCGGGGCTTTCATAAACTTTGGTAAAACTTAAGTAGCAAAGCCTAAAACTACCATCATAGCTGATATCAAGCTCTAGTCAGCTTTGTAGAGCATCTAAGGCTACTGTCTACACAACTCAAGTAGACTTTTGTGTGATCACAACCCTCCCTAAATAATCTTTATGTTAAATCTTTATAATTTCTTATTAGTGTGTATTTGAGTTCTCAATTTTTTTTTAACCCAAGTCCTCTTGAATATTTTTAAGTCTTTCAACTCATGTCTTTTGGATATTCTAAAGTCTTTATAAATTTTTTGAATGCCTACCGCCTACATTTATCATTTAAATTCATTTTAAAGTTGAAGTGAACTCCCATTTAAATTTTCTATTAAATGCTATCTAGGTGTCATTCATCATAAAAGATGTTTGATTCTTGGTTAATGTATCTCAAGGGTATCTAAATTTGAACTCTCAATTTGGTTAAACGAAGAAGGTTAGGCTAGGAAACGAGCTAACGGAAGGCAACATTAGATCTTTTTTAACAGCTGTTCAATTTTTTTATGCAAGCTCTTCTTTTTATTTTCTACAAAGCTGCATAATAGCATAAATTTTGATTGTAAAATTCCTCACTGCTGTAACACTGCAACTAGCAGCTTCATTGTTTTAGGGTTCGCTTTCAGCTACTCTTTTTTACTATTTATTGAAGTTGTGTTGTTAATCAAACTTTATGTTATTGATTCAGTCCATTTATTTCTATTTTCTAGCATATGTTGGATTCTATGTTAATGTATCTCAAAGTTCTTTCAATTTAAACTCTCAATTTGGTTAAACGAAGTAGGTTAGGTGAGGAGACAAGCAGAGGTGAGGCGATTGTAGAAATTTTTCGCAACTGTTTTATTTATACTGCCTCTTTTTTAAAATATTTTCTGCAAAGTTGCATTGCATAAATTTTTATTTTAAAATTCCTCACTGCTGCAACACTGCAACCAGTAGCTGTTGTGTGTTTTATAGTTTGCTTCTAGCTGCTCTGTTTTACTGTTTGTTTTCAACTGCGTCGTAAATTCAACTTCTCTTATATGTTATTCATTCAGTCCATTTATTTCCATTTTCTACCAAATGTTAATAGTTGTGCTTCTTTAAAAAAGATGTTAGATTTTTTGTTAATGTATCTAAGTTCTCTAATAGATTTTTCTTATTTCTTGCAGGCTTTGTTGATGTTTTTGGATATCACTTGACAAAGATTAAAGTTTTAAGTTTTCTGCCAGAATTTTGTTCTTTCTTTAGTGAAGAGAGAAGTTGAGAAGATGCACTAACTCACTATTAGTTTTCTATGAATGTTTTGCAATACTTTGGATGTTATCTATATTTTTTAGTTTTGCAAATATTGAACATCATGGGATGTTAACTAATTTATTGTAACAATCGTAATCTTATCTTTATTCTTGCCCCCTGTCTAATGTGACATTTGTCGATGAATATAGAGTCATTGTGTTGTTAATGGCTCTAGGATCAATGGTGGTCTGTTAGAGACCACACTTATTGATTGTCTCTAATCATTCTAGGAGTAGAATTAATGCTCGTCTCTAATGTATAAGCTACGACTAGTAATCATGCTAGCTGGTAAATCTATTTTATGACCAGGTTGTTGTTCGTCTACAAAACTGCTCTTGGACCAGTTTTTTAATGGTCTCTAAAGACCTAATTGTATTCTAGGACCAATTGGTACACTCGTCTCTGGAAATTTTCTAAGACGAGGTTGCGGAAGGTCGCAAAAAGATGTTTAACGACCGGAATACCAAGATATAAGTGCTCTATTTGAGACCAAATTTGCAATCACTAAAAGGAGTTTACGACCTGAGTTTATCCCATCCTAAAACATTTAAGGGACCAGATTTTTTACCTCGTCCTTACTGACCACTAGAGACGGAAGCATCTAGGACGAGTGGCGTTCATATTCTTCTTGTCTCAATTGCTCAATTGAGACCATAATAGAACTTTTAGAGACTAGATTTCCCTTCCTTAGAGACTGTTTTTCTTGTAGTGCTTTCAAACGGTCTTGATTGTTCCTGAAAGTTGCAACCTTTCAGAATAGACATTTCCAAATGGTCGTTCCTGGTCGCGCGGATCCGAGTTGGATCGAGTTATTCAACTAAAAAATTAAAACGTTTCGGTTAATTTCAACTAAATAATTGAAAACATTTTTGTTATCAACTAATAATTGAAAATGTTTGGCCATTTAATCAATTAAAAAATTTAATCAAACTGTTCAAAAATAATCTTTGATTGATCATATTTCAAAGCCAAAGCCAAGCAAGTGACGAAGACGGCGCGAGGGGGATCCCTCTTTCCAACCCTTTTAACAATTAATAAGAGTGTTTCTATATTTAAACTTTTCTAAAAAAAATTCCACCATCGATGAGGGACAAATGTATTTTCATTAAAGCATAAGAGGATTTTTCAAGTTTCCAACTTTTCAAGTTCCTCTCTTTTCATCCTCCCTCCATTTTCCATTAATTTTTGTTATATACCAAACACTTATGCCCAAAGAGGACAATATCACTAGCAGTCACAAGCAGTATCAAAGTCACTCGTGTGTCAACCTTGTCCAAATGGGCTTGAGTTTAACTGAGTTTAGAAAATTGTCGATAAGGCAAGATATCCTCATTGTTGAGTCCATAGAGTGAGTATATATAACATATCAACTTAAGATAATAATTTTCACATTGACATACATGAGAGATATTACGTATATAATTAAGTACACCTTTTTAAATGGTGAATTATTTTTTTAATTATGCAAATCTAGACCTAAAATGAACAATATTACTATCATGTTGAATCGTTACAGAAAAATCTACTCATAATCACATAAAAACTTCATGAATTAGTAGAGAATTATTACATTGATTCTTTGGATTAAAAAACCCTCTTTCTCTTCTCCTTTCTCCCTTTTATTTTCTTTTCTTTTCCCCCTTCATGTATCCCCCACCACCCACACACACACATCAAACTTCTTTTTTATGTTTCTGCCAATACCAATATTTAATTGGGTATTTGCCTTATACATCCATATCACATTTCTTTTAAATAATTACTCCCTCTGTCCATTTGTTTTATCATATTATGTTTTTTAAAAGTTAAATTGATTAATTTTCAAAGTTAAATTAGATTATATTAATTTAATATTTTAACAAAAATTAGATATTTTAAACTATATGAAAAATACTATAAATTGCAATTTTTTACATATAAAAAATTACATCCTAAAATGTTAATTGATTTTTTTATAATTTTTGACTCTGAAAATAAAAATCATAACAAATAATAGTGAACGGGAGAATGTCTATTATTCCATTATCTAATAATTATATATCAAATTTGAAAATATATTCATAGCAAAACATCACTCCTTAAAAATAGCCTAAAATAGATCCTTACCCAATTAATTTTCTTCTTAGTCTACTCTCACTCCTAATGCTTCCCCTCCCATATTCATCACCCAAAATATTTTTTGCTAAGTTTAAACTTGATCATGATAGGAGAGACAATGGTCTAAACATGTGTATACACATATATCTATTTAAGAGTTAATAATTTTTTATTTTCCTTTTGAAATAGTGATACAATAGATATTCTATAGTCGTTATATGTGTAATTTGCTCCTTAATTAATGTAACACATTTTTATTTTAGTTTCCTTTTCCACTTGTTTTTTTCTTCTTTTTACAATTAAACTCTAAAGCTCCTTTTCTTTTCCCTTTTTGTGTTGGCTAAATACAAAATAATTTTTCAAGAAAAATTAGAGATATTACACCCTCTCATTTAAAAAATAACATCGTAACTATAAATAATACATCTCATATGTACTCTCAAAATAGATAATCTTCTTCGAAACTTATCAGATTATTTTGAGTATTATAACACTCATCTTTGCAAGTCATAATTACCTCTAATATAAAATAAAAATCAATAAACTTCACAAAACGACTAAGAAAATCGTTACATGTCAGTTTCAAATCCTATCCTAAAACTCCAAACACCTGCTAAAGGTATGGAATATGAAAGGTTCAAATAAAAAGCTTTTTGTTGTGAATGAAAGAAGGTACAATTGAAAATATCTTTTGGAAGAAAAAGAAAAGTTAATCAGAATGTTGGCAGTAACGAGGCGCGTGGTGGGACTGTTTAAATGGATTATAGTTGTTAGATGGATGGGACCATACTTACTTCTTTTTTGAAATTTTTTATTTATATTCTATATGTATATTATAATCTAATAATAATCAATTTCGTATCAGCAAGTTTTAGATTAGGCGTAAAATATTTTCTAACAAAAGTGTTGTCATATATAAAAAAACTTTTTAATTAAAAATAACAGATTATTTATCGTTCCACCACGACCCTCGTTTATTGATGGGAACATACTTGGAATAAGAGTCCGACAACTCTTCCTTCTAGGAGCTTTGCGTGATGTTGGAATTTGGGGGTGACAAATCCAACCCTTTCCACGCAATTTTTTTTTTTTTTTTTATGTATGTAGTTTAAAAAATTATACTAGTATATATAAGATTACCTTAATTTTAAAACTTATTTATCTTTAATGGCGGTTTATTAATAATAATATTTCATTCATTTAATAAAGAATGACTTTCTTTTTTTAGTCTGTTTCAAAAAAAATGATTTTTTTCTCTTTTAAGTAGTAGTTTTTTATGTGGCATAATTAAAGCCACAAGATCAAAGGGCATTTTTGCACACTTGGCCTAATTTTAATTTAGGATTACAAGATTTTAAAGTCTTCTTTTTATTTTTAAACTCCGTGTCAAGTCAAACCAAGTCATTCTTTGTGAAACGGAGGGAGTAATATACTTTATCTATCCACAATTATTTGTTAGAGTAAGGTCATGCACTCTCCTCAAAAAAAAATTTAATAAAATGTGTAAATTTACTAATATAACCTTACTATATTAAGAATATAAAAAATCTATATAATTTTTCAATTGAACAGAATAGAGTAATTATTAAGGGTAGAATCCAAAAAAAATAACTCATTATTTCTTGATTATTTAAATTAAACAATTAATTTTGGACATCTATTTTTGATATACCTGTCAAACATTTGTGGACAGAGAAAATATGTACTTAGTAATGTTTAAAGATAAAAATCAATAATATAAGCAAAAATATGACTATAACAATACAGATTGTTTGATGGAATGACAAAAATAATATTAAATAAAATATATTAGTTATTTTTGCATTAGTCTTTCATATACTATCTTTTATACATTGTGTAATTTGATATAATCTTCAAAGGAGTGTTTTGAAGTGAAAAGACTCCTATTTATTTATAGAAAAGAAGAATTCTTTGGCTCCAATTACCAAATTAGAAAGGGAAAAACTTTTCCAACAATGCTCATCTACTAATTGATTTTGAGCAAACTTTTTAATTATAATAGGCTTGAGAATTATCCATGGAGCCCACCCAATGACAACCAAAGTAATGTCAACCATTTTATTGAAGAACTTCATAATTTTTCTTTCATTAACTAGAAATCCTTAAAATTGATTTTAATTTTGACTTTTGATCTTAATTTGAGATCTAATTTTTTATTTTGATTGGAGATAAATTTAATATGCATCATGTTCTATTTAATTATCGCAGCTCAATACTTCTCTATCGCTCCTAACACCCACTATTGTCAACCTCTAATACCTGCTCACTAGGCTATAGATCTATATCTCTTCTCTTCATATATACAAATCATCACAATCTCGCTTTTCTCATATTTTTCACCACAAAGGTCACTCTCATTCTTGTTTCAGATAGCATATTTCTTAATTTTATCTCTCCTAGCATGCTAACGCAGTAATCTCAAAATCAATTTCTTTGTGACTTTCATTTTTAGAACATGAGAGATTTATTGAGCAACATTTTGCCCATACAACACAATCAATCTAATTACCACGTAGAACTTACATTCAAATTTTGATAGTGACTTCTAATGACACAAGATTCTGGAGGTGAGCCTTCATTTTGTCCACTCCATACCAATACAATGACATATAAAATAAAATATCAAAAATCATACTAATATCAAAGAAAACTCGAGATGATAGAGATGATTTTTAATAATCTAAATCTAATTCTACATATACCAAAATTAATATAATATAATTTTCTAGAAATCGATTGAATCGTATAATTTGACACTCCTACCATTTGCACCTCTATAGGTCTGGCCCCTTATTTTAAAGTACAACTAATGTTATTTCCATTTTAAAAATTTGACAAGACTTATTAGGTGTTATGTTTATAAAAATCAAATTGCAAAGATAAAGAAATATTAAAATACTCGAAATATATATACATAAAAAAGGACTACTATAGACCTATCCCCAAATATATACGAGTGATATTTTTGTCATATAACTTGTTTTATAAACATTTTTGGCAAGAAATTTTAATTTCCAAAAAATTAGAAGAAATAAAAATTGTGTCTAAGTTCTATTGATCTTTTAAAAATTTACAGTTTATTTTAATATTTTATATTTAATAAACACACTACTCTCCATTTATTAATTACAACTTGACAAGCTTAAAAAATACACCATAAAAACTCGCTCTGTTTATACTGTATTTTGTGTATAATGTGTTTGTTTTACTCTAAAAAGAAATTATAACAATGAAAAAGAAACACCGATATAGAGGTTGGAAGAGGAAGAAAGAATAGGAATGGAGTTAAAAAGAGAAAAAACTTATCCGTATTTAATGTTTATATCAAATTAATGTAATTTTTATTATTATTATGTGATTTAATAAAATAAAATATACATTAATTAATTATGATTAACTAAAATGAACAATAAATTTAAATACATGACATGCATACATATATTGATTTGATACAGAACACCGATACGAATAAATTTTATCCGATTAAAGTGACTAGTCAACTATAGTCTTTTCAATTCTTCGAAAAGATAAAAGAGAAGTCACTCTCACCATCTAACATCTTCAAAAAAAACTAAATGCAAAGGGAGTATTTGGTTAAAAGGACAAATTTCACTCTCTCTGAAACAATTCTCTTGGGCATTGCATCCTTTTGTCACCTACTCTTTGTTATCCTTCAAACAAACTGCAATAACACATATCAAACTCAATTGTCTTTTATCTTTATCTATATCTATTAACTGACTCTCATCGTATTCGTCGATCATTGTATTAAAAATAATTATTTTATATTTGTTATTTATTATTTATCTTATTAAAATTTAAAAAGTAATAATTGATTTTTTAATATTATTTTTACAATTGATTTTCTTAAAAAGTCTTCATATTTATTTATAAAATTTTCAAAAAAAATAGTTAGTAAAACTATCTTATTATTCATGATTACTTTAGCACCGAAGAAAAATTATCAAGTAGTGAGTAAATATGTTCAAGACTCTATCAATTAATAGAGTAAAAATGATAAACTTACTATATCAATCATTGTTTACTTAATAATTGTATCAAGTTAAAATTTGATAAATAAAAAGAAACTAAAAAAATACTACTTTATATCTTATAGTACATTTTTTTTAATAATTTCAAACCTTTTAAGTTCTAGAGTTTGTTGTTTGTGTTTTGCAAGTATTCATCTCACTAATATAAAGGGTGGTTTGGTGGGAGATATTCCTCGTATGATACAATCTTTTAACCTATATTATATTTTGTTTGATGTTATCCTATATAATTAATTAATACATAAAAAATGGAAGTGTGTATATATCCATAGCTGAATAATACAGATATAATTTCCCTAGAAGTGTATATATACACAAAGTACAGTAAAAGACAAAAAAAATCCCCTTGAAAGTGTATAAAGCTAAATAACATGAATGATTTTTTTCCTGGAAACTAACAAAAAGATTTTGTAGAAATTATGCTATGTTTTTAATACACCTAATCAAATACTTTCTCTGTCCCATTTTATGTGGCACTTTTCATTTTTCGAGAATAAAAAAATTTAACTTTAATCGGACATTTGCATATGGAATCTTCAAATTTTTTAAAATGAAACTTATACATTTGTTAACTATGCAAAGAATACCATAAGTCACAATAATTGATAATTCAAAATATTAAAAGGATCTATGAAAAACTTACAATCAAAAATAAACTTATTTAAATCTCGTAATACGAAAAGTATCACATAAAATGAGATAGAGAAAGTAATATATTAAAAATAAAGTAATAATAATTAATTCATGTATTACTTAATTATCTCAATATTACCAATATACTTCATTCATCACTATGCTTATTAATACTTCCTGCTAAATGACATAATTTAAATTAGTGGTATCAAGTTGGTGTTTAGACTACAGAAGGTTCACAGCTTCTTCTTTTCACCTCCATAAGTGAATATAGTTTATGGGATCATAAAATATTATTACTTTATAAAGGTATTATTTAATTGATAGGCATTTCGATGTTAAAAAATTATTTAGGGATGAAATTTTAAAGAATTTGAAAGAATTCATGCGTGAAATGTCTTCATGAATTTGAGATCATAATTAATAATCTCGGTTATCGCAATAAAATTGAAATTAATAACATTTGAAATCAGTTACGCATAAGGAAACACTTGCACCTAGAACACTTTACAATTTTATGGTGCAATTAGATAAGACAACAATGGAACTCTTGGATGCAATAAGAAAAATTAAAAATGAGTTACTCGATTTAAATTTTAACGAAAAATATATATAATAGAATCATATTTCACTAAATTTTCTTAGATACTTTTGTACTTTTAAAGAATTATTCATTTATAAATTAATGGGACCATATATTACTTAGGGGTCTTCTAAAAATATACTCCCTCTATCTAATTTTATGTGACATTTTTCGCATTTCGTGATTCAAACAAGTCTATTTTTGACCGTATATTTTTTATAGGTCTTTTTAACATTTTGAATTATCAATTATTGTGACTTATTGTACTCTTTACGTAGTTTACAAATATATAAATTTCATTTCAAAAAAATTAAAAATTCCATATGCAAATGTCCGGTCAAAGTTTAACTGTTCGACTCTTGAAAAATGAAAAGTGCCACATAAAATGGGTCGGAGGGAGTATTAACTTGTTATCTTATCAAAATGAGTGATTTTTTCCATTGACCCAAATCAAAACTGAAAAAACTATTATCTTAGAGAGATTATTAATTAGTCAAGTACTCCCTCTGTCCCTTTTTTACTTGTCCACTTTTGAATTGGCACAGTTATTAAGAAAATAATTAATGACGTAGTGAGTTTACCATTTTACCCCTATTAATTATGAAGTGGATGATTAGTCATTTAATTGTGGTATAATAGGTAAAAAATTGTCCTTTCTTGATTTGACAAAATGGACAAGTAATTAGGGATAACTATAAAAAAAGGAAAAGTGGACAAGTAATTAGGGACGGAAATAATATTAATTTAATGATATTTTATTGTATATATACTTTCTTGGCAAGTTATTGTAACCACCTATGTAGCATAGTCTTGATCACACTTTTTACATTTTTAGTGTTCACACTCGTGCGACTGTTTGGTTTTTAACTATATGTTATGTATTATGAGTTGGTCTTATAGTAGCAAGAGGATCAAACCGTCCAAAGTTTGCAAATGTGATATGCTTTGAAATTTGATGTTGTTATTACTTATTAGGATAATTAAACATAATATTTGTGTGCTTTTATTTTTTTAAACTAAATCAGCTTGTTAAAGAAGATGAATTACTATAATGTATTAATATTGCAGAAACAATATACATGAATGTATATTATTGTTGATACATAATTATACATTACCTTTGTACATGATTATACATTATTTATGCAATATATACACATTACATGTACATAACACCACCTCATTGAGAAAAAAAAATGTTAGGTTTTGTTGAGAAATTAAAACACTTGAATTATGGATTCAAGTATGTGGGGTTAATTGCAATTGTTGATCTATTGTTGTGTATTATTTTCATGAGTGGCTTTGAGTAACTCTTATCATCATTTAATGATATGTCATATGATTGGTGTGGTTGATTATTGATGTAAAACTTGTCATTCTCTCATTATGCATATGAACTTGTTATTTGCATTGGTATTGAGACTCTAATATGAGATGATACAGTGTGGAAATGATTAAAAAATTGGCATGATTAAAGAAAACGATGAAAAGCATGTGATATGATATGAAATATGATGTGATACGATCTAATATAATCAAAAGTTTATGGACTGATATTTTCCTCATGGGTCGTGATTAATCGACAAATTGCATTGTGTATCGATAGGGCACACACACATCATTTTCTATGACATTTAATTTGCATTGCATTGTACATCATTTGATTCGTATGTATGAGTGAGTTGTTATTAAATCGGGAAAGTTGAACTGATGGTGTTTGAGAGTTTGATGATGTAGGGTTATTTTTATTGCATGTCTTTTGTCACTATTTTTATTGCTAGAATGGGTTGAATTTTGATTTTTGCGTTTGTTTATTGAGTATCGGTTGTTATTTTGGTACTGATTTCTTGCTTTTCTACACTTGTTAGGTTATGCCCCAGTTCATCAGAATTCACATATCCTTATATTGTGTCTTATTTATATTCTATAACCACAGACATTCAAACTTGTTCTATCATCGAATCTTAATTATCATCCTGTGGTTTGTACACGTGATACCAATTTGTGGCAGAGATTATGTTTATACTGTGGATTCTATGAAATGTTGTTCTTAATTCCTTGTTTTTTTCTTACTAATTTCCGCATTTATCCTTATAGAAGAAGATTGCTTAGGTTAGCCTGTCTTGATGAAATAAAACATGTGTTATCACATCCGATTATTATATCCAGACAAGTTTAATATTAAAAGAACAAATTAGGAAAACGTCTTACGCACAGATAGAACCATATTCTCTTATTAAATAAATTTACACTAGACACGTCTCCGTTAACATACCTGCTTTACTTTCTATGTTCCTACCATTAGGGACTAGTCTACTATAGGACAATCTTTTAGAAGCTTTCTTGAGCATAGCCCCCAGCTAAACAAGGCATTTCTTTTGTCCTTCTTATTGGAGACATATATATATATCTGAGCTAAAAGTAAAAGCAGGAAGCACGCTACCTTGTTTTTACTCTTATATATCTATCTTTTTTCTTTGTGATCTCACTTTTTCTAATTATGTAGATAGACCATCATCCATCTAAGTACGGGTTCACATACTCAAAAGTGCTTTTTAATATGCATTCATCGCTTCGATTGATTAGTTTTTGGTTTTTAAATAAATATGCTATCGATTTTTAATTTATTGTTTTTAATTTATCAAATAAGAAAATGCTCATAAAATAATTATATGATCTCACTTTTCTAACAATTTGACACAATAATGAGAGAAGCAAATCCGCTATAAAGTAAATGTTTTCATATAGTTAAACAAGAAATATGATGAAAAATTACATCAATAAGGATAGATGTTGTACAAAGGCTACAATAACATGTTACAACCAAAATAATGTTAAGTAGAAGTACGATGACATGTGAAGTGTGTAGACCATAGAGTAGAGTATACTAATATTATAGTGCCTAGTTATGATAAATTATTAGTATATAGTAATATTTATGAATGATATAGTAATAAATTACTATCGTCTTATGGGTTATTATTTTACCCAATTACTCAATACTAAAAATTGCTACCAAATTGATAATCCAATAAAAAAGTTTATAAGACCATTAAAAAAATGTTGATCCAATAATATTTTTTTGATTTTGATTTGTTGGCCAGTTCAGTTTTGCACCTACACGCCTAGCTTAGACTTTATATTTATACAATAACTCATTAATTGTGATCAAACTCATCATCTAAGACAACTTATAAGTTCGGCCACTACAGGGTCGGGGGAAGAAATATGCGTAGGAAAGAGCCTGCAATAAAATCAATTGAATAGACAGAGAAGTCCGATAAATCTAAAAATTTAGAATTCATAAACTTCAATTTTTAACTTTTACACATTTGAAGCTTTGACTCATCAATTACTGAATGTTTGTATTTCTCGTAAGGAGTAATAAATTTAAACAACATCATTCCTGCTATATTCTTCGTCTCAAATTATGTTGCACCATTTGATCGGGTGCAGAATTGAAAGACGTTATTATATTTATTAAACTGTTTTCATTAAAGTCATTTTAGTGTTGACTTTTCTTTACGATAAAATGTTAACCGAGACTCATATTGGATGAAATAGAGATGGTATGTCATCAAATAGTCGTAAAATAACAAAATGTGATGACATACTTTTTATAATATTTAACGAGAAAATTGTGTCATATAAATCGAGACAGAGAGACAGGAGAATAGTATAACATGAAAAGGAGAAAAAGGGAGTGGTGACAAAAGAGTACGTAAACCTTTATAAGTATTCAGTTTAAACAGTGGAAAAACAAGTTTGGGTCCTCAAACAGAAAAAGGACCACAAATTAACCTTTGGGCCCATGCCCATGCGTCCTCAGAATTGCTGACCCAATACAATAAATTATAATTTTCTGTGTTAATTTATGTGATATTTTTATATTTCAAAATATTAATAAGGTTATTTTTTATTTTAATTTTTTATATAATTTTTTAAAATTTTGAATTGTAAAATATTGTGATTTATAGTACTTTTAAAAAGTTTATAATATATAAATTCTATTTTAAAATATTTAAAATTTCATGCACAAATTTTTTATTAAATTTAAATTATTTGACTCGAAAAAAATATACGGGTTACTCTCCAATCCTCTGACCAATACGGCCTCTATACATGCGTGCAACTATATATTGTAAGACGTTTTACAATGTGTAATTTAAAAATTGGTGTTTTTTCACACACATCAGAGGGGAAGAAAATGATAGTATATGCACTTCAACCAATAAAAAGACATTTAGTGGCAATGATATATCTCCTTTTAATATTATGGTAAAAATATTTAACGGTAATTGAGTTATTGACATTAGTCGCTAAAGGCTTAAGCCATTTTTAGTGACGAATTCAAGATTTTCACTCCAAAGAGTTCAAAAAATAAAAATAAAAATGTGTAATCTGGAGTGCACTGCAAAGTACAGTCACAACTTAAATTATCTGCGACCCATTAGAGTTGTCCGCATAATTCACTTAGACATCTCAACTAAGGTTAATACATATTGAACACTTTTATCTATTCAAAACTTATTCCTATTAGACATTTTTCGATAATAAGTAAAAATGAAAAAAAGTGTGTATAATGCACTTGCTATGATATGACAAAATGACTAATTAAAAGATAATGTGTGCCTAGGGTTCAACGGAAAAAAATTATGTTAAAAAGAATGAAAATTATTTCAAATAAATTTTTCCATCTAATTTTTTTTAAAAATATGAATGAGAAGCTCAACCCTACCCACTCCTTTTCTTCTTTCATCTTCTTCCTAACAAGACTTTTTCTCAAATGACAAAATTCAATATCTTTGTTAACTGCTTTTATAATTATTTTTTGTTCATAATACGTGAGAGAAATAGATATTCAAAGAGATTGATGAAGAAAGAGAGTCTTTCAACCAATACCAAAGATAAATCAAGAGGACCTAAATTATTTTTATTGAATCAATTTGATATTATTTTTGATAATTTTAGTGGGTTTACATTTTAATTTGAATGGTAATATTTGTACAAAGGTGACCGAGATGGACATCAATCGGCTAATTTTTTCAGCCTGATGTTCTCTCTTCTTTTTTCCCTTCAAATTTAGTTAGTCGAGTCAATTTTTATTGTTTTTAATAAATATTGAAAACAATATTTATTAAAATGTTCAAACTGGGAATAGCATTCACAACTCAAGTTGAACAATCTAGTGTCATTGGGTTATCTCTCTTCCTTAATTTAGATGTTTGAAGTCAATATATATACAACGTAACTTTTTGTCGAGGAAGTTCAAATGAACCCCTAGTACCCATATAGCTTGCGATATTTACAAAGTGTTGATTATAAATACTCATATTCATTATTACCATCAAATTTAATATAACTTATATTCAAGAATTGGTTTTGTTGAGCTTGAAGAATAAATTGTTAGAAAAAGACAAAGTGAGTCTATTGATTTTTGAAGATTTGAGTTGAATATAACCACTGGAAATAGTTGGAATTGATATTAGAATATTGGATAGCAAATTTGGAGTCATTTAGACAATTTTGAAACAAATATTCTAAGATTTCAGGAGAGAAATATTCAGTCCTTTATTTTGTGAGGGCTGGATACACAAATGGCTAATGATATATATCAAACGTTAGCGTTATTAATGGTTATGATTAAAAAATTAAATCAAATCGCAATTCAAATTAAATCGATATTCGGTTTGATTTTCAGTTTAATAAAAAAGAATCGCAAAAATAATCAAAATCGAACATATATATATATATATATATATATATATATATATATATATAGCTTTTGTAATGTTATTGTCTAGTTCTCTGACTGAGAGAAAAATCCCACTATTTCATAAGATATAATTTTGGGCCTTTAAACTAGGGGCTAGACTAATAGGCCTGTTATAATCCCACTATGGCAAAATGAATACAACAAATATTGTGTATATACATTGTATAAATATGTATATATTAATTATATTAGTCAATGTATATATAGTTATAAATACACTGTTGGCTGGTGTATTTCACATAATAATAATAAAAGAAAAGAAAAGGAGAGAGAAATTAAAAAAAGGGTCAAAAATACCCTTGCACTATTCGAAAAGGTTTAAAAATATCCTTCATTCATCTATTGAGTTAAAAACTCAGTCAATGTTTTTGGTTCAATATTACCCTTTAAACTAACAGCTTTATATTTTTCAATTATTATATTGAAAAATATAATAATTAAAAAAATATAAAATTGTTAGATAAAAAGGTAATATTGAACCAAAAAGGTTGATTGAGGAGTATTTTTAACCTAATAGATGGATGAAGATATTCTTAAATCTTTTCAAATATTACAAGGATATTTTAGCCCTTTTCTGATAAAAATATAACAGTGCAAGGAAGATCACTTAATTCTAACCAATTAAATTTCTAATAATTGTATCGGAAAATTGTATATAATAGCAAACTAATAACCTAAATTAAATGGAATAGCTAGGGTTTGATTTAATTGTGCTCCATAGCAAACATTAGCTAAAATTTGCCAGCGTCTCTCTCCCAAAAATCTCGCTCACCACTCTCCATTCTTGCTCGCCTCTCTCGCTTTATACACAGAAGTGTATAATTCTGTTTCTGTTTTGTATAAAGCGAGAGAAAATTGTATATACACATGCAAAAATGTATATCTTCGTGTTATATACTTAATTATACAATTTACAAACATTTTACTTCAAATATTGCAGAGAAAAAGGCCAACGAATTATACAATTGCGAATTATACAATTGCGGTGAAATACAATTTTTTCTAGCTTTATATAACAGAAGTGTATATATTGTGTTTCTGTTTTTGTATAAAGCGAGAAAAACATATATCTTCTTGCTATATACTTATAATTATGCAATATACATACATTTTAATTCGATTCAACTGTATGCAAAACAAACTATACAATTGCAGCGAAATAGGCCAGCGAATTATACAATTGTATATGTATAGCAAATTATACAGTTTTATGTTTGCTGTGGAGCGCAAATATGAAAAGTTTGCTATAGCATACAAATATGACTTTTTTATTTGCTATATGTGAAAGTTGTCCATATTGTATCCATCCCTTCACACATCTTATCAATCCTTATGTCTCTACCCTTTTAATCATATCATATTATGTTCTTTTAATTCTAAAAAACCCTTCTCTTGCATGTGATGTAATTTATGTGATTATTCCTTCTCTAAATTTTGACTCAAATTTAGTTATTGATATCAATTTCATCTCTCTCGAACTAAAATATAAAATTGAGATTATTATTTTGTTAAATAAAGTTCATATCTTCATTTATTACGCCCCATTTTAGAGTAACAATGTCTTTAAAATGCCTTTATTATGTTTAAAATGAAGCTTGACAGATAAAGGTTATAAATTGTGAGTAATCGTGAGGGTTGATATATTGCATCAAAATTGTATGAAGCATGATAGGCAAATTGTAAACCTGCCACATGTTTAAAGATCTATCAAAAGTGTGATCTTTTTAAACAAAGACTAAAAAAAAAGTGTGAAAATTGTATGATGAATTGCATGAGGATTGTGCGATATTGTATGAAAAATGATATGAAAAGTTATATGTAACATGACATACAATATACAATACAAACTATAAGTGGCAATGAACTTGTATCAAAAAATTATATAAATGGTATACACAGGTTTTATCATGAGTTGTATGAAAGCTATATATTGTATCCTAAAATAAATCCCTCTCCATTGAATTTGCATATTGCTTTTAAATCTATTTGTGTTTGAATAGTTAAAAATGTATAGTTAAAAATGAAACAAGAAGTAGCTATCTAAATCCCTCATCAAAGATGTATGACTTTATTTGTAATACGCTAATCGTTGTAGTATATGTTTATGACTATCTTCAAACACTAAGAATCTTTTTAAACGTGACATATACATTTTTTTTTAAAAAAAAATCTCACTTTTTCTTAAAAACTCAAATTGAATTAGATTTTCGTATCTATAAGAGGATATCCCGAAATTAAAGTCGAGATAACATGCATTTGAATGTGTGTTCCTATCCTATGAATTAATACAAACATAACTAAACAAAATGAAAATCATCTTCAAAGAGGACATGATAGATAAACACAAGAAATGAATACCTTGATGGGCCACAACTTTTGAAACATTTCTTCCTTGGGCATTATATAAGTAAAGCCCAACAGAAATGAACAAATCACAACTCAATCTCAATGGCCCATGGGGGCCTCAAAGTGACATATCTTTGTACTTTATACATGTATTTACTTACTTTAGTTTCCATCTCACTTCTTTCCTTTCAAATTGTTAATCATATTTTTTTTTGTGTGTGTCTTAAAAATCTTGTTGATTATTTTACCTTTATGTTTATCTTCAGATATAATTTAATTTCCTTAAATAATCACTTCTATTAAGGTGTTTGTAATTTTTATTTTTATTTTGGTTAAAATAACTCAGTGAAATTCTACTAAATAGAGTTTGGGAAGGGTAGAGTATACGCAGTATCATTACCTCAAGGAGGTAGAGAGATTATTTTTTATAGATTTTCGGCTCCAAGAAGAAGAAACAATGAAGAAGCATAGCAGTTACTAAGAAAATTAAGCAGAGTAGAGTCTACAAAAAAGAACAATAATATTAACAAATAGGACCCATTTGGCCAGGTATTAATCAAAATAGTCCATGGATTAAATTTTAGTTCAAGTAAAACATTGTTTGGTTACTCAATTTAACATTATCCATGGATTAGTTATACCTCATACAAGGTCTTATTTAATCGAAAAAATTGTATATAATAGCAAACTAATAACCTAAAATAAATGGAGTAGCTAGGGTTTGATTTAATTGTGCTCCATAGCAAACGTTTGCAAAAAATTGTCAGACGCCTCTCTCCCAAATATCTCGCTCACCACTCTCCTCCAATCTTTCGCTCGCTTCCTCACTTTTTATACAAACACAAGTGTATAAAAATTATTTCTAATTGTATAAAGCAGAGAAAATTGTATAAATACATATATTTTTGTTCCTCTCTCTCCCCTCTTCCAGATCTCGCTCGCTACTCTCCCAAATCTCACTCGCCACCCTCGCCTTTCTCACTTATACAAACAGAAGCGAAATGTATAAATTGCGTTTCTGTTTGTATAAAGCGTGAGAAAATTGTATATACACATGCAAGTACATATATTTTGGTCCTATACACTTATAATTATACAATAAAAATACTCTCTTGCCCAGTTTTTTTTGTCTTTCACTCTTTCTCGTTTTATACAAGTTTCAAATTGTATCTAATTTTTCTCTTTCTCGTTTTATACAATTCGATTCAATTGTATATTCCTTGTCAAGTCTCTTTTGTCTTTCTCTCTTTCTCATTTTATACAATTCGATTCAATTGTATATTCCTTGTCAAGTCTCTTTTGTCTTTCTCTCTTTCTCATTTTATACAAATTCAAATTATATATGATTGTTCTATACACTTATAATAATACAATTCGTTTTATACACTTCGTTTTTATACAGTTTTCTGCCCAATTGTCTTTCTCTTTCTTGTTTTATACAATTTGCTTCAACTGTATATGTACAGCGAAATATACAGTTTCTATATTTGCTATGAAGCGCAATTATGCAAACTTTGTTATAGCATACTAATATGAATTTTTTATTTGCTATATGTGAAAGTTACCCTATTTAATCCCTAGAAAAGGAATGAATAACTAATCTAAGGTCTAACAATCCTTGGATAAGACCCCTAAATTACTAAACTATCCCCAAATCCTTTTTCCTAAATTTCTTATGTAATTTAATGTTCCTTTTTTTTATATTAGGATATTTATAAATATTCTATTAAATTCTCCAAATTCGTTCCATATAATTTGATGATTTTACAAACTAATTTTTTTCCACTTCATGTTTGATTTACTATATTGGGTTGATTTTTTAAAATATTTTTTTAATGTTGTAGATTGACCACATGACCTATTCGTTTTTTTTTTACAACAAAAAAGTTTCGTCTATTTGAACAATTTAAGTTGTCTTAAAATTATGTTAAATTAAGGTATATTTGACCAATAAAAAAACTAGAAATATATTGTGCTATTAAGGATGGTGGCACATCACACCTCAAAATTAATAATAATTTTTTTTTATATTTTAGTATTTAACTAATTGACTAGTTAAATGAAATAAAAAAGTCTCACAATAAACCCAAGGGTATAAGAGGAAAGAAGTTTTTCTAGAATCTTAAATCATACATAAAATTAGGTGGGCAATGAACCAAACACTTGATAAAAATCAATCCCTGCATTACTAAACCTTGCATTATTAATCCCTACATTACTAATCCATGTGTTAGTAATCCCTGTGTTATGCATCTTTGTACCAAACGATCCCATAGTGTGATAATCGAAACATGATAAGCAACACATGACAACAACTACACATACTACACAACAACTACACATACTACACAACAACTTTCACAAGGTAAGATAACTCTCTACTATAATACGCGACTTTCGTTTCTTCTTATCTAAAGTCTTGTCTCGATAATATGAACTTCAGTCATGTCAAGCTTACGTCCTTTCCTCAATTTTTTTTGGGTCATATATAAACTTTTACTATTAAAAACTAATAATAATAATAATAATTTTATCATGAAATTTAAAATAATATATAATTTGAGATGATATTTTGAAAATAAAATATATAATGAAAGAAAGTGGAGTATTAAATTAGGCAGGCAGTCAACACGTGAAGTGTAAGGTGGGATAATTTGTTCCGTGCATTATGGCGGTGACACGCAAACATCGCTCTTCATTACTCCACTCCACTCCACATAGTTAAGTGCTCTCTAATCACTAATCACTAATCTTCTAATCACATTTGTGTGCCCAATAATATAACTATATAGTTTTGATTGTCAATTAGAATTATGCAAATAGTATATGAATTAGTTAGGTAAATACTAATAATGTAGGAATGGCTTTATTTCATCATTTATTTCGTATAAGATTTTTATAAATAGTCATTATAATAAATTTAATTTTTTCTATAGTTAAAATTTTAAATATTTAAGTTACAATTTCAGTTGTCTTGTTTGTATAATTTGCGGGTATATTTGTATAACTCATTTATTATTGTATAAACTCGAAATAACAAATTTATACAATTACAAACATCAGAAGTGTAAACAGTTATACAAATTTCACATTATGCAAAAGTTATACAAATAATATTATACAAATTCCGCATTAGACAAACATGTCAATTATACAAAACTAAATAGTTAAGCCGCATAATTATAGCTAAAAGTAGAACGTCAATTATAAGTAAGTCAAACTATAGCTATGTTAAGTAAGTAACTAAAATATGTTGGTCATATGCATATTTTTCCATATATATATATAGAGAGAGAGATATTAATTATGTGGAAAAAAAATATTAACAAGAGAATAACAATTTTTTTATTTAATTTACACGAGTACGGACAATACTTATATTTTAATAATAGAGAAAGAAAATTTAACCTAGCATTCATATGCTAGATCCATGTGAAGACTAATAGAAGGGCAAAGCTACTTAGAACCAAGAAACTCCTTTGGATGGAGTATTATTACAAATATTTCATATTTTGAACCCTTTTTTTTAAAAAAAAATTGACTATCGCCACTAAAAATTATTTAAAAGTTAAATGTCAATTCTAATACATTTAAATAACTTCTTTGTAAAACATCAAATCATAGACACCTAACTAATATTTGTAATATCCACTATGAAACATATTACTTTACGTCGAGTGTTTACATTAAATTAAAATAATTTTTATTATTATGTGATATAATATAATAAAATACATATTAATTAATTATAATCAAGTAAGATAGACTATAAAATTTAAGCAAATAACAGCATATATTGTTTTAATATAAACACTCGACGACGGTAAGTTTTAATCAGCAATTGAAAATTCCATTTTAGTCATTATGTTATTATTATATCATTGTCATTATGGGGGCATATTATTTAAGTAATATAGTATTAGCATCTTCTTTTGCACGTCCCCCAATGCGTTGTTGTCCTTAAAAGCTCCTCCTCCAAACAACGTGCAACTAAGTTACTAACAACACCGTCAATGTTCCCCCACGCGCGGAAACTTCACTCTCCAGATTTAAATGTTGATTTCTTCATACAGCAATAAAGGAGGTGTTTGTACCGCTATGTCAGCGCGTGAATAAGGAATATGCGTTCCGACCAATCTTAATGATTTAGGTCGTATACGTGGCGGTTTTTTAGTGGGTGGTTATAACAGTAGTATGACAGAGCTGTGATTATATCATTCCACGTCAGTTTTTTTTTTTTTAGTACAAAAGTTTTTTTCCTTGCTTGTAGCGTTTAAAGGTAAATACGTACATAGTAAGTATCTACCTATATATATATACACTTTATTTACCAATCTTTAAGGGTGTGCTTGATGTGAGGTATCAGATATGGTGTTTTTTATCAAAAAATAATTTTTTTAGATTTTTTAAAAAATAAATAATATATTTTTCATTTATTTTTTTTGTATTTGATAAGTAAGCAAGAAAATATTATGAAAATAAATTGAGACAGAGAGGTGGAGGTTTAAGGGTGACGCAAGTGGGGTGGTTAGGGATGGGGATTAGGTAAGTGTAGAAAAGACAATAAACGCAGAATGTTATTTATGAAATTTATTTTTTCTACTTTCATTAGAATAATCATTTTTTTCATTCTTAAAAATAATGTGTTTTTTATATAAAATATTTTACCACACAAACAAACAGAAAATTGGAAAGCGTTTTTCTCCATAAGCAGACAGTTTAATGACAAAATTGGCACTGGGTAGAGCTCAGGGATGATTATCGATTGATTTGGTTTTATTTATTTTTTTAAAAAATCAATCTGTTATTTTTTATTTTTTCAAAAATTTATATCAAAACAAAATGGTAAGAATCGTTTTTAGCTTAGTAAAGCTTTGTATGGTGTAAATTTAAATATAATAAAATGTGAATATCAAACAACTAGAGATTTTTTATTTTTTAAAAAAAGGAAAGTATATTCAAGCAACCAATTTTATGTTGTATCCTCGGTGCAAACATAAGATTAGAAATGTAGCATTTTTTGGTTCCAACTCCAAAAATGTCTTTTCTCAATTCTCATTCAAACCTCAAATACCCAATAAATCTCATTCATATCCAATAAATTAGATTTTAGAAAGAGGAACTAAAACTTGTAGTGGTGATTCGGGATCACGCTTACAAGCAGCCTTTTCCATCGTCTTTCGCTGACCCTGGTTCTACCAAACCCGCTTCTTCAATCCTGGTGTGAACTTCTTCCTGCCTTCTTACCCAAGAGCTCTGATTCCGCTTAAATAAAAGCAGTTCTTCTTCCTTACTCTTTCGAGTAAGCATTTTTAATAAATACTCAAATTAAAAATATCATAAAAAGTTTCATCCTTAAATCGTAGAAGTTTGTAATGACTTTAATAATTTGTATACGACCTTTTATTTCACTAATTATTATTATATTATAAATACATTGTGGTACCAGATTATTTGGATTATTAAAAATCAAATCAAAGTATAGTACAAAATTTGTAACTAATAGTCAACAAATGAAGTTTATTTACTAACAGAAGAATTGTTCGTTTGAACGGATTGCATGCTTAAATCAACCAAAAATAGTAATGATGTTATCATTTAAAACAAAAGTCTCAATTCTTTGCTTAAAAAGAAAAGCAAAGAGACACAATATTGTTATTTGTTCGAAGCCAAATATTAGAAACAATCAGATAAATTGAATTAGCCAAACACATTGTATTTTTGTAAAAACATTTTTTTAAAAAAATTATGTATATTTTTACTTTTAAAAATAAGTTATTTTAAGTAGCAATGTCAAACTGAATCTAAAAAAATCGCATAAAAATTAACATAACACACGTTTTTATAAACAATAATTTGTGTAGTATTTATCTAGGTTATATACATTATTAGTCTTAATTAATGTAGAAAATGAGAGGTATAAAAAGTTACTGTGAGGTTCATTATATATTTAATGCTAGTTAGGTGTTCAACATGTATCAATGGCCAATTGGTATAACTAAACTATCAACATTAAATTTGATTGATCTCTTTTATTAGTTTGAGAATTTAAGTAATGTAAATGATTTTCTTAAAAATATATAAGGGAGTAATAAAAGTAACATATATTAGTTTCATTTATTTTTATATATAATATAATTTATTCATCTTTTCAATTTTATCATCTTGATGATTATTTTAAACCAATTATACTTTTAGTAAAAGAATAATTACTTTAAACATCTTTGTGTGTATTTTATATTATAAAAAATAATTTTTTTAAAAAAAAGAATAAATCATTGTGTGTACATTATATTACTAAGTACAACTTTTTTTTGAAAAAAAAAATCACCTAAAATTGTAAGATAAAGAATGTTCTTAAACATGAACATATTATTTCGCATTCATATGACAATTTAGGAGCAAAATATAACATAGTAAATAAAATTTTACTATTAATATCAAAAGTCAAAATTATATAGAGAATTTAATCTCGAAACGAGTGGTTGGTGATTTTCTTCGATTTTGGAGCGTACTGGAAACTTTGGGTAGTTGTTTGGCTATTCTGTTGCATCCAAACTTCACTGTTTTTGTTGTATATGCAACTATGCAATGTCCTTATCTGTCAAATTATTTGAAGTAATTTTGTATCTTGTTAAGTTATTTTAGAAAGTTTTGTACTCATCATATTATCAGATTTTAGAATGTAGATTATGTTTTTTTCGCATTTTTGTTTCAGTTTATGGAATTAATTTTAAGACTTTTCTGATATTTGTTTATTTTTAATTAAGCGTTTTGAGGAGTATTTAGTTTAGTTAAGATTTGACTTATATATAGGTCGATTAGGATATGTGTTAATATAATCTTAAATTTTTTGAATTTTGAATTGAGACATATAGGGTTTACGTAGGTACCATTACACTATGAAAAATTTGGATCGTGAAAAATTAATATATGAATACCCATCTGAGTATAAAAGACGTGCTTAGAGATATAGATGTATGATATGAATAAACTTTTTTATATTAAGATGTCATGTTTAGATTTGATACTAAATAATTAAGAGTTTTTATTTTTTTAATATTTAAATGAATATATTTGTCTTTATTTGTAACACCTCAAAAGTTCACAAGTGTAAACTAAAAAAACTAGACTTACGAATAAGATATACAGACCGTAAAAGAAACTACAAATCGTAGATGCCACCTATAGATGAAAGTTCAGAAACAGAAAATTTGGTCTGAGTTTTATGGACTAGGTTTACGACCCACTAACAATCTTACGGTTTGCGACATGACTGGAAGTCCTGAAGTATGGATTTTAATCGGACTTTTATGAAGGAATTCTACGACACGTAAAAGGGGTTACGGATCGTAGATGCCTCCCATAGATGAAATTTCATAAGTTCAATTTCAGTCCAGTTCTTACGGACTACACCTACGAGTTATAATTGAAACTATGGATCATAGATAAATTTCGTAGATTAAAGTTTAAAAATTCGAAATTTCACTTTGATTTCTAC
The DNA here is from genome assembly GCA_027704785.1 of Solanum chmielewskii. Lineage (NCBI taxonomy): Eukaryota > Viridiplantae > Streptophyta > Magnoliopsida > Solanales > Solanaceae > Solanum > Solanum chmielewskii. Next base: position 54,868,671 of record JAKWIX010000326.1, on the reverse strand, counting down.
AAACATGAATTTATGTTTCGTATATGGAACCACAGACGATAGATGATCTCGTACAACATGTTGAAAATCATTTTAAACCAAAATCATTTTGATCTTTTCCCACTCTTTTAATTCATATACTATATCGTTTTAACCTATTCTAAATTAATTAAATTAAGGAAAGTTTAATAAACTAAACCCTCCAATTTAGTTAGGAATAGGATAGTAATCGTACGACCCCCTTAATTTCGATTGTGCAGGTTCAAACAAATGAGGGACCGTTTGGAGGATACTTTTCAAATCCGCAATAAGAAAAAATGCGGATGAAGGAACACTTTGAAATTTACCTACACTTCGTTAATCTCTGAGGTAAGGCCACGTAAAATTGATGAAATCGTGATTTAAAATTGTAATATGAAATCAAATAAGATGAAGTTGAAGTTTTGTTTGAAAATACAATTTGATTTTGAGCTATATTTTTTTAATCATAAGCATAAAAAACTTCACAAGTTATGAAAACTATAGAATTTGCTCAAATTCTTTATACGATCAAACCAAATAAGCAAAAGATTATAACAAAAGTATGATACACTATCACATTTTTTAAAGAAAAATACAATATGTATTGATAGAACTTTAGTTCAATAAAAAAATAAAATTGAACATGAGTTAGAGTGTACCACTTTTTAGTATAATCAAACTACATAGTATAAACAATCTCATCACATTGAGCATCGTCATGTTCATAATTTGTGAATACATCATCGATCCTTTTATATTTTCGCAAAATCTTATGTAACATTGCACAAGTTATGACAATTATGTAAAGTTATAAAATCAACTATAAACTTTGTTTTCATATAAAATAAATGATTGGTAGATATAATATGTTTTTTTTACTAATATAAACTTGTGGGTCAACTTTTATATTTTTAAAAAATGTGAAATAATGATATGAAATTTTCAAATCAAGCTTTTTGGAGAGTTTAAAATTTCATCTTATATATCCATGATATGAAATCACACATCCAAACGCCTAGTAAGATGTCAATTCAAGAAGTTCTATAAATTAATAGTTCATCACTACTCCATAATTTTTCAATTTTAACCGTCGCCATGTACCATTGTCACTCCCATCCATCCGCATCAATTCAGCCACAAATACAACCACCACATATCACTATAGTTAATTATCATCGTCATTGACCACCATTTATAATTATCACTATCAACCACTATTATCATAACAACCACTACCATCAACTAAAACTATAAAAATTAAATTAGCTAGCAATTTAAATTCTTACATCCAATAATATCTAAAGAAAGTTCTTTTAATATATATTTTTAGATATTAAAAAAATAATTAAGATTCACCCAAGGTCCTATAAAGTTTAACTTCAAAAAAAAGAAAGAAAGGATAAAACATTGTTGACAACTTGTGATTACAATAGGTCCCTAATTTGTTGGATTCTTTTTGTTTTCACCTACTTGTTGACCACACTAGTCTTAATAATCTTTACTTAATTAACCCCACCCACTTTTACCCTAATTGACAAATCACAAAATGAATGACTTAAAACGACGGCGTATACAAAAACAGCTGAATCCTCGGCTGTAATCTGTATTACCCGCCGCGCCGTTTTAAACGGTAGGGACCACAACAAAATCTTGTCCGCGTTAATGACCTGTTCGAGACTTTTTTTTGTAATATCGGGAATCTAGGAGGGGTAGACTCGGTATTTAATTTGTTTAACAGATATTAATCTCTTTAATTACAATTAGCCATTTAATTACTTATTAATATAAACTTAGACCAAACCCCTTCAAAAACTACGTGGGGCTTTGAGTTGAACTTGAGATATTGAAGAAGAAAAAGACACTATTTTTTTGCTCCATCTCCGATTTTTCTGTAATTTTTCAAGAGAAATTGGATTGGTGAATTAGTATAGGATAAAGGGTTTCTTTTTTCACTTCATTTGGTTACCAGATCTTGCTTGTTTCTTAGTTTGAAAAGTTGAAAAAAATTGGAGTCAAGTTGAAGTCAGAGAGCAATTGAAGAAAAGTGAAAGTGAACTGTTGCTTTATATTTGTCATTTTTGAGGAGATTGGGTTGTGGGAAATCAGTGGTTTCTTGATCTGTTGTTAGTTTATTGTTATTGATGATTCAGGAGCTGATTTGATCTGATTGGAGTTGTTTAATTAATGGTACTATTGGATTATTTCTTACAGCATTGTTTTTGATCTGCATTTCTTGATGTATTTTGTTTGATCTGTTTGAAATTTGATTTGAAGGGTATTTATTCCTCATTGTTATCAGATTTCTGTGTAATGGAATGGACTTTTTTTTTGACCAATGAGGATACTTTACGACATTGGGTTGATTTGGGCATGGTGATTAAGACAATTTTATTTTTGCTAACTATGTGCTGTGAAAGAGCAAGAAAATATAGATTGCTATGAGTCTATGGATGTAGAAGGGACTATGTTGTTTACTTTTTGGTTGAATAGTTGATTTCAGGTCAAGTTTGGTCATGTTGACTAGACCCTATTCCGGCCTGGTATGATATGGAATGAAATTATAATCATGGAATCGACTATACCTTTCCTATTGTTGGCTAGATGCTGTCAAAGTTTCATCTTTGGTTAGGAAATGTTAGATGTCCATGAGTTTATTAATTCTGAATGTCAACTTCTGTAGTTTATTGACTCCTTGTTTTTAGCGGAGTGGGGGTGGGGTTATGGTATATGCTCTATTTCCTGCCTTGAGCATTATCATAAGCATCTTAAAGAAATTAATCTCTCCCACTGTCATGCTTTTTTAAGTAAAGCTGGTGAATTATATTAAGTTCTGCGGAGCATTGTCATGTATCTTCTGCAACTTTCTAGTGATTGCCCAGAGTGAGTAGTAAGCAGGGCGGCGGCAGGGTAATAAAATGATAAACACATCATGACATTTTATGTTGAGTAAGTGTTTTTTTTTTCTAATTCCATCGCCAAAACTTGCTGCATCGAAAATGCTTTTGATAACATTCAATGCAATGTGGCACAATTTCTCTGGTTTCGAAGGCATTGTTTTCTTCTCATTGCTTGGCCTCTTAACGGCTAGACATGCTCTGATCCTTAATACGTACTGGCAGCCTCAATCTGAGTCCTATTCATTTTGCTATACATTTTAGGGCACAAAAGAGTACCAACTATTGGTATTGTCTCTAATAAATATTTCTGAATGGGCAACCCGCATCGTTGTATTTGCAGGCTGCTTCCATTAGCTTACCTGTTGGTTCTCTTGTTTGGGTGGAGGATCCTGATGTAGCCTGGATAGATGGGGAAGTTTTGGAGGTTAATGGTTCAGACGTGAAGGTTCTTTGCACTTCTGGTAAAACGGTAAGTGAGCACATGGGATTTTTTTGTAGGAAAGAAGTAATTAGTTTGTTCATTCAACTAACGGCAGAAACAAGCCAGGGCATTGAATTCTATCACCCTACTCTCTCAAACACATTGGTAACTACGCAGAGTTTTTGGAAATGCTGAACCTTGTTCATTTAATTATTCGCTGAATCTATGGTTACAGGTTGTTGTTAAGTCTTCTAATGTCTATGCCAAAGATGCTGAAGCTCCGCCATCTGGTGTGGATGATATGACGAAGCTGGCTTATTTGCATGAACCAGGAGTCCTACATAATTTAAAGGCTAGATATGATATCAATGAAATATATGTGAGTTTCTTTGTCATTTTATGAGATCTGTTCATTTTCCTTTTAGGTCAAGTAACCTAATAGATGATGATTTCAGACATATACAGGGAACATATTAATCGCTGTCAATCCTTTTAGAAGGCTACCACACTTATATGATACTCATATGATGGCCCAATATAAAGGTGCAGCTTTTGGGGAGCTGAGTCCACACCCTTATGCTGTTGCAGATGCAGCATACAGGTTTGTGCTTCTCTGTTTTTATGAATTAAAAACTCTTGTTCGAAATTTCATTTAAATATATTTACTATGGGTGCAGACTTATGATCAATGATGGAGTAAGTCAGTCAATATTGGTTAGTGGGGAGAGTGGGGCTGGTAAAACAGAAAGCACCAAGCAACTCATGCGCTATCTTGCTTACATGGGAGGGAGAGCTGCAGCTGAAGGTAGTAGATCAGTTGAGCAGCAAGTCCTGGAGGTATTAAGTCTTAAACTGTTCAATGGTATTGTAACTAGAGCGTTACAACTGGTTGCTGATAATCGTCTGTATAGATGTAAAACTAAAGATCATCTGTTGCTATTGTACCTTTATCTACTCTTACGTGGTGACTATGCTTTTGCACTTTGCAGTCTAATCCTGTTCTGGAGGCATTTGGTAATGCAAAAACTGTCAGAAACAATAATTCAAGGTTGGTTAGAATTTTGTCCGTTTTCTAATTGTTCAGAGGGCATTTTTTTCTGGAAACAATTGCATGGTTGTAATATCTTTTGCATGGAGATTGCAGTCGTTTTGGTAAGTTTGTGGAGATCCAGTTTGACCAAAAGGGAAGGATTTCAGGAGCTGCTGTCAGAACATATTTACTCGAAAGATCTCGTGTTTGCCAGTTGTCTGATCCTGAGAGAAATTATCATTGTTTCTACATGCTTTGTGCTGCTCCACCGGAGGTAATGCACCACTATTTACTTCATTAGACGGATTTCTATGAAGAAGAAGAATTCTGAACCCACAGTATTTTATATTGTTTCCCTCCTTGAGTATTTGGTTCACTCCTCTTCTGTGTTAGAAAATTTAATTAACCATTTTTTCCATTGGTTTTGTATTCTCGCAATGTTAGTCTTTTAGAGGTTGCAACTTGCAAATGCAGTTTTCTATTGGTAGACATTTTATCTTGTCCACTCCTCTGACTGCTTATAATGTTGTCGGCTGATTTTATACTTTGTGATTAGCTTCAGAAGTTAAATGATAGTCCAGATGCAACCTGCTTAGGTTAAAGGATCTGCATGTCTTCAAGTCATCTGTGTTCTTGCTAGCTCACATGCGACTATCGGTATTCTGATGGTGGCAGTGCCTAGAGATTATTGCATTCGGACGATAGGTTTTGTCCAGTATGTGTAATCCAATTTAACATCAAATCTTCTTTAGAGTGTAAATATACCATGGATGAAGGGGTAAAAGATATGCACTCTGCACGGCTTATGATTCTTTTTGATATGTATCTGAACAACTTCTATATTCAGTATCTTTTACCCTTCTGAGCATGCTTTGCCCTCAGTAGTAGGAAAGTAGTACCATAATTTTGTTTGATAGCTATAGGGAAACCATCTTTGCATTCCTACTATTCATTTGGAAAAAAGTTGATGCGATAGTCCGATTTAGTTGTGTGCTGTGGGAGGTAGCAGGTATGATGGAATAGTCGAGGTGCACCCAGTGCTATAAAAAAAGAGAGAACAATACTCTGTTGCAGTAGCATATATTGGTTCATGTATCATCCTATAACAACCTGTACACCTACCATGCTTGTCCTGCAGGAGGTGCTGCAGTGTCTTTGCCTGGAATGCTCAGCTCCTTTTCCTTCTCTTTGATATCTTAATTTATATTGAGGAATAATATGTCATATGGACTTGTTTTCCAAGCTTCTTATTTTATCTTTCCACTCTCAGGACATTCAAAGGTTCAAATTAGACAATCCCAGGACATTTCACTATCTCAATCAGACGAATTGCTATGAGTTAGATGGGCTTGATGATGCCAAAGAATACTTAGCTACAAGAAGGGCAATGGATGTTGTTGGAATAAGTTCTGAGGAGCAGGTATCTTTTGGGAAATTACTCGTGACAGTAAAACATGTTCAACTTATGATTCTCCTTATACTTTCTTGGCTACTTTGTGAATGCTCCCAGGATGCAATATTTCGAGTAGTGGCTGCAATTCTCCATCTTGGAAACATAGAATTTGCGAAGGGGAAGGAAATAGACTCATCAGTGCCCAAAGATGAGAAGTCTTGGTTTCATCTGAGAACTGCTGCAGAGCTATTCATGTAAGTGGTATACAAGGAATATTGAATCAAAGCACTATTCTTTTTTACTGGTTTGAAGCATTTCTTTTAGAGAGAGAGATAAAGAGAGAGTATCCATTAAACGTTTATATTGCTCATAGGTGTGACGTAAAGTCTCTGGAGGATTCCCTTTGCAAACGCGTTATTGTTACTCGTGATGAAACCATCACCAAATGGCTGGATCCAGAAGCTGCACTTACCAGTAGAGATGCTCTTGCAAAAATTGTGTACTCAAGATTGTTTGACTGGTGAGCTTTAGTTTTGTGTCTAGACAGGAATTAAATGACATGTTCAGCTATCGTTTTTGTTTGTAGTTTTCTTTATTTCTACAAACAATTGACAGTTCACTCAGACCCTCCAACAATTTTTTTGCAGGCTGGTAGATAAGATCAATAGTTCAATTGGTCAAGATCCAAATTCTAAATCTTTGATTGGCGTGCTGGATATCTATGGATTTGAGAGTTTCAAGACTAATAGGTGCTTATTTGTTGCGTTTTGGTTGGACTGTATGTGAATTTTTTCTTGGAATGAACTATTAAAGAATTCCTTTGACATCTTCACAAACAAGCAAATGTCATTGTACTTCACATTGTGTCAAGGGTCACATTTGTGTTATTGAAAATTGGTTTGTATTTATCTGTACACTTTCACCAATCAAATTTGATGTGGACTTAAGATCTCATTGTTAGTTACTACCTCCGTTCCAATTTATGTGACACCTCTTTTCTGGTTAGTTTGTCCCAAGAGAATGTCACCTTTCTATAATTAGAAACAACTCAACTTTAAAACTCTTCTTTTACCCTTAATGGAATGATTTATAACTACACAAATGTTTAAAATTTGTTTTAGACCATAAATTTCCTAAGTCTTCCTTCCTTTCTACATCTGATATTTATGGAAGCTTAAAGAAGCACAGTTTAGAATTTTGTTACATTTTGGTAACCCTGAGTGTCAGAATTTTTTTGCATCTCAAAGCTGATTATTTTGTATAGTGTATCATTTTTGTGGGTTATATCTGCAGCTTTGAACAATTCTGCATCAATTTAACAAATGAGAAGCTTCAGCAGCACTTCAATCAGGTTCTGGCTATCCTTATCCTTTTTGTATTAACTTTTAGTCTGCTGCTCAACTTTATGACACCCTACCAATGTTTTTACAGCATGTTTTCAAAATGGAACAAGAAGAGTATACAAAAGAAGAAATTAACTGGAGCTACATTGAGTTCATTGATAATCAAGATATTCTAGATCTGGTAGAAAAGGTATGTGCTGAGATTTTGGATGCTTAAAGTCTTGCAATTGCTTACTTGCAAATGTCTTAGAATATATTTGTTGGGTGAGTCAGTAAAGGAAAAGTTGTTGCTTCCCCACTCTGATGCAATGACCCCCAGTAAACCCATTTTACTGCTTCCCGCCCTTCCCTCTTTGTAAAATCTCTGCATGTCTTCTTATCAATCACTTGCCTTTTGTTAGGAATATGTTAATTCTCTTTGCAGTCGTTTGTCAGATTTATTGATGCAGCTCAGTTTTTCAACTTCATTTTACTAACATGTTATAATCATGGAAGAATCTGTAGGGTTAAGGATCTTTAGACTGCAGGTTTAGGGTTAAATAGCTTCATAGATGATTTTTCCATTGATAAACAGTAATAACAGGTAGCAAAAAGCTTATGCAGAGATATTGTCAGCAAGAATAAAAAATTCACAGAGATGTTCTAGTAGTAGACGACCACAAATCATGTTGTCTAGGTCAGATAAAATCTAATGAGCTAATTGGCTAATAGCTTCTTTTTTCTTCCTCTTCAAAGATCTTCTAAATAATACATCATGGATAATCTCGTTTGCCCTCCATTTTTCATTCAGTTGATTTCTGTTCTTGTTACCATTTGCACCAGCACTTAGTCACTTGCTCTTTCCTTATTTTAATGACATCTTAATTCTTTCCCTTGCTCAGAAACCGGGTGGTATTATAGCACTTCTTGATGAAGCTTGGTAAGTAGCATGCTGAGGTTCTTGCAGTAACCTCATCATCCACTGCCTTTTATAATTGGCGCACTTATTTGTGCTGCATATTATCATATTTTGGTTGCTTAGGATGCTTACAATGCTTTTGTTTTGTTTTTGTAGCATGTTTCCTAGATCTACTCATGAAACTTTTGCTCAAAAGCTCTATCAAACTTTCAAAAACCATAAACGATTCTGCAAGCCCAAGTTGGCTCGTTCTGATTTCACTATATGCCATTATGCTGGTGATGTAAGTTTTTATTTCTTTTCATCTATACACCATTTGTAATATCGTGTTTAGAATTTGTAGTTAACGTCAAAACGTGGGTATTATATACCTGTTATTTTTCCAGGTCACGTATCAAACAGAATTATTTCTGGAGAAAAACAAAGATTATGTTATTGCTGAGCACCAGGCACTCCTGAATGCTTCAACGTGTTCCTTTGTATCTGGGCTGTTTCCAACATCAAATGAGGAATCCTCAAAACAATCAAAGTTTTCATCAATTGGCTCAAGGTTTAAGGCACGTAGAATGCACCTTTTTTCTGTCATATTTGCTTTTCCTTCTTATCTTTGCTATGGTTGGGAGCATGTTGAAACATGATTTGTGTCATTTTATTTTTGCAGCAACAACTGCAATCTTTGCTTGAAACACTGAATGCAACAGAACCCCACTACATTCGATGTGTCAAGCCTAATAATCTGCTAAAGCCAGCTATCTTTGAGAATCACAACGTTCTGCAGCAGCTGCGTTGTGGAGTAAGTAAACTTTTTGAATTTTTATTACTGGTAATGTACATGGGAGTTGGATTTACACTCACTCTTATTCTAATTCTAGGGAGTGATGGAAGCGATTAGAATAAGCATGGCTGGATATCCTACTCGGAGACCATTCTATGAATTTCTAGATCGTTTTGGCATCCTTTCTCCTGAAGTTTTAGATGGAAGGTATGTTGTTACCTTGTATAATTCCAATTATTAATTGATTATGTTTTTATGTGTTGACTAAATTCATGACAGTACGGACGAGGTTGCTGCATGCAAAAGGCTCCTGGAGAAAGTTGGACTTCAAGGCTACCAGGTATTCTTTTGAAAATTTTCTATTGGGATATGAAACACTTTCAAACTTTTGCATGTACTTTTCTATCTTTTGTATTATTCTAAATTATCATAAAAGATCAATTTAATGACAATGTGTGTTAGCTTTCTGAACATAGCCTTTTACTTAAACACATGGAAACGTTTCTTATTCATTAAGATATGACAAGCAAGTTTTGTCCCATTTTGTATCTATTATGCTGAGTTCAGATTTTTGATATGTTTCGAAGAGAGTAGAATACAAATGTTTGGAGGATCACAAATCTGTTGACTGCATTTACCTTTGGCTTGTCCCCCATCTCTTCTATGTCATTATCAAATTCTTTCTCTCACATGAGCATTACTAGTTGGGTAATAAGGCAAATAGTTTCATATTGGTCTTCTTTCTTGTCTCTTTTGTTGGTCGACTCCTCATGGATGTGCTTTGAACTTCTTTAGGTTTGCAAAATTCTTGTTTGACTTAATGATTGATAAGTAAATAAGCAAATAAATACAACAACAACAACATACCCGGTGAAATCCCACAAGTGAGGTCTGGGGATGGTAGAATGTACGTAGACCTTACCACCACCTCGTGGAGGTAAATAGACTCTTTATGAAAGACCCTCGGTTCAAATGCAGCAATTACAGATAGAAAGAAGAAAATATAGCGAGTCACAAGGAAACAATGCAAAGTCTTGCAGAAGGGAGCAACATCAACAACAAAATAGTGCAATAATCGAAACACAATAAACAACATTAATACAACTAGTGCATTGACAAACAATAAGAAATAAATAGTAACAACAATATCTTTGTTTGACCTCTTTCTAGATTTGTTGATCTCAAATTGGCTCCTTGGTTTACCCATTTTCCTCTTCTTGCCCATTAAGTGCTAAAATGCACCTTCTCATGTTTTCTTGTCCTAGTTTATACTGTTTTCTGCTCATGACGCTGCAAACTTCAGTGGCAAGTCTAATATGCTGCACTGATTGTCTTCAGAGTTACTATTCTTGTTTATAAGCATACTTTAATATGGTCTCCCTATCAAATTTTTATCCTAGCTTCATATGTGAGACTTCTCCCATGTTTAGGCTTCGAAAGCTATTCATTGGTCTTTATTTGGTCTTGCAGATTGGTAAAACAAAGGTGTTTCTGAGAGCTGGTCAAATGGCGGAACTGGATGCTCGAAGAACAGAGGTGTTAGGGAGATCTGCTAGCATCATCCAGAGAAAAGTTCGTTCTTACATGGCTCGGAGAAGTTTTACAGTGTTACGTCGGTCAACAATACAGATACAATCTCTGTGCCGTGGTAATGAATTTGCTGCATACCTTGGTTCCTATTTTAGGATGCACTTTAGGAATCATGATACTCATTTGATTGTTTCCGTTTGGTCCTTGTAGGGGAACTTGCTCGACGTGTATATGAGAGCTTGCGGAGGGAAGCAGCTTCTCTTAGAATCCAGACAAATGTGCGCATGCATATTGCTAGGAAGGCTTACAAAGAGTTGTGGTCCTCTGCTGTTTCAATTCAGACAGGATTGCGTGGGATGGCTGCGCGCAATGAGCTTCGATTCAGAAGCCAGACAAAAGCAGCAATTATTATTCAGGTATGTATTCGATGTCTGAAGGATTAGTCTGTCTTTTCTTTTTCTTGTTCCTGGAAAATAGTAAGCCTAAGGATCTGGATAACTGGGTTCAATTTCATGACCTTCAGGTTTATGATTGAATCAACCCTTGGGGTTAAATGAAGGGTAATCATTTCAATAATTTGAGATAGATTCCTACTTTAGTAGATGTAGAGCCTGTTTAGAGGAACTTATTACTTATTGCTTATCAGCATAAGCCATAACTTAGAAATTCCTATTGAATTTTTTATTATTTTTATCATCTTATCCAAACTCTTTAAAAGTGCTTAAAAGTTATTTTGGCTTAAAAACAGCTAAAATAAGCCATTCCAAACAGGCTTGTAGTCCATTTGCAATAGTTTTCTTCGTAGCAACTGAATAATGTATCTCAGAATCTACTGCTGAAATTTCATGGACCCTCGTACTATATGTTCAGAGTCATTGTCGCAAGTTCTTGGCATATTCAAAATTCAAGAAGCTCAAGAAAGCTGCAATTACCACTCAGTGTGCTTGGAGAGGTAAAATTGCTCGTAAGGAACTGAAGAAGCTTAAGATGGTAATTCTCATTCCACATCTCTTTTTATCATCTTTGTTGGACAAAACTTTTGCTCTCTGAGACTATCCTATTTTGGTGATATACGCTGCCTGAAATTTTTCAGATATATAATATTGTTGTAGGCTTGAATCCTGTAAAAACTAACTTCAAAAGGTTCTTATGCTGATATTAGATTCTTGAATTGGAAAGTTGCTTTCATAATTTTGACCAAGGAAGTGAAAGTGACTGCTTTTAAGGGAATTAGTGTTATAAGTATTTAAAAGGGCCCGAAGGGGTGGGGGGTCTACAGATTGGAGTTGCAGTAACAACATTGGGAACTGAGTTCAAAATGAATAAAGGGCGGCACTTGGTGAATTCTTCCTATATGCCGAAGTCTTGGTAGACGGAGTTGTTGGTACCTATGCTGGTGGGAGGTAGCAGCGTAGCAGGTACTCAGTGGATTTGTCGAGATTTACGCAAGCTACCAGATGCCATCTACCTCCATGAACTTGCTAGGCATAGTACTAAATTAAAGACTACAAATAAGGCTAATGCTAAGAATTGAGGCCTTAGTTTAGCAATCACTTGGAGTCTTGGACTGCAAAAGTTATATGTGAAGCTACTCAAGTTGCATTTAGGCAAATTTTGCACTACTGCTGAGTTGACTGGCTTTTCTAAGTTCCTAAAATTGTTAAGCTCAATGAAAGAATAACTACATTGTTATAATCAGTATTTTTCTATTTTATACATCTGAGCGAGTTGATTTTATTCAATGTTAACACAAATAAATAAAAGGTACTCTTCTCTTATTTCAAATTAAAAGTGTACTCTGTCTAACAACTTAAGCTTTTAGATGTGGTTGTCACACACTTCAACATAGTATTAGAGCAGGCAAAGGTCTTACGTTCAAGTTTCACCGTCACCCATTCTCAAAAACTTTTTCCACATGCTTGGCTCATGAAAAAAGTAAGGCTCGCACCTGAGGGGGTGTGTTGAAGTTATGAATAAATAAATAAAAGCCGACTCTCTTTAACAGCTTAAGTTTGTTCCATGCATTGTGCACTTCAACTGAAAAAAACAAACATGCGAAAATGCTTGCAAATATGAGTCTTGTTCTATCGCTACATTCTATTTATCCTAGTTTGGTCTCATCAACTGCTTCTTATCTGAGTTCTACTTTGACTGGTCCTTTTTTCAGGCTGCACGGGAGACTGGGGCTCTGCAAGCTGCAAAGAATAAATTAGAGAAGCAAGTTGAAGAATTAACTTGGAGATTGCAGCTGGAGAAACGCATGAGGGTCAGTTAGATAGAATTATATGCATAATTGTTCACCCACATTTTGGTAGCTGTTCTTTCATGATGCACAAATCCTTGATCAATGCTTTCTCTAAAGCAAGTTTCAGAACCATCTTGTTCAATCTTTATCTGTGCCATTGTTGATCCGTTTAAAAAACGGGGAAGGAAACACCAACAATTGCCTGTTACTCTAGGTTAAGGATTTTGAAGGTAATTTTTAGAACTAGAACAGATACATGGAGCACTATAATATTATTTGGTGAAGGGAACACTAGAGCACCAGAATAGAGGCACTCGGTCTAAGTAATGGACTGCTTCAGCGCCTTGAACTATTGGATCACTTTCTTGCAGTCTTTGTTTCATATCATTTGGAAATTGTAGTCTGTGGGTGATTAGTTTGCATCTAGCATCCCACTGGTTGTGAAAGATACTTAGAAAAGAACACATGTTCTCTACAAATGGGCCAAAACTTCAATAACTTTTTGGGCTTGCTGAATAGAAGTATGAGATAATGCTAACCTTCCCTTATAAAAGAAGTATGACATAATGCTAGTGAGAATATAAGCTTGTCCCATCTCAAGTGTTATTTCCTTACGTAATCATTTTTTTTCTTCCTTCCAGCTCATTATTCAAATTGTCTTTTGTAGGCGGATGTTGAAGAAGCAAAAACACAAGAAAATGCAAAACTACAATCTGCTTTGCAGGATATGCAAGTTCAGTTCAAGGAAACCAAGGAAATGCTTGTCAAAGAACGTGAAAATGCAATAAGGGCAGCCGAGCAGATCCCTATTGTACAGGAAGTCCCCGTTATTGACCATGAATTGATGAACAAACTTAGCATTGAAAATGAGAACTTAAAGGTAAGTTGACTGAAACGTTAAAGTCGTTTTTATTGTTGCTTTGTAAATTTATTAACTGAAGCTACTCGGCGTGCAATTTTTGATAACTACTTTTTGAATATTAGACTATGGTAAGCTCTCTAGAAAAGAAGATTGGTGAAACAGAAAAAAAATATGAAGAGACAAATAAACTTAGTGAGGAGAGGTTGAAGCAAGCGATGGAGGCAGAGTCCAAGATTATTCAGTTGAAGACTTCTATGCAAAGGTTGAATGAACTTCTAGGCATATGTAGCTTAAATTGATAAATGTGTAAAACTGTTTTTGTCATACAGACACATTACTCATCACTGTGTCTTTTGGCTATTAGGCTTGAGGAGAAAATTGTTGTCATGGAATCTGAGAACAAGATTCTTCGACAGCAGGGCCTGTTAACCCCTGCCAAGCGGGTTTCAGATCATTCACCTAGCCTGGCCTCCAAGGTACCTACCACGGAAAAGTCATCATTTTCATTCTTCTCTTTCCTCTTGATCAATATTATTAACAAACTTGAGGCACTGTTTTTGTTTTTTTCAGATTGTTGAAAATGGACACCATCTTGATGATGAAAACTATACTAATGTAAGACATGATTTTGTAGTCATTAAGCTACATCACTTGCAGGATGCTGTAAACTCTTATTTACTGCTTATGAGAGGATTAATTTTTGCAGGATGCACTAAGTTCCTCAACACCTTCTAAAAATTTTGAAACCCCCGACAGCAAGATGAGGAGACCTCCTGTTGATCGACAGCAGCACGTATGTGATTCCATAGATAGTTTGGATTATCTATTTCTTAATTCCTGATAGAAAGTTTTGTCAAATGAAATCTTTGTTGACCTTGCTACAGGAGGATGTTGATGCACTCATTGACTGTGTGATGAAGGATGTGGGGTTCAGCCAAGGAAAGCCTGTTGCAGCTTTTACCATCTACAAATGCCTTCTCCATTGGAAATCTTTTGAAGCTGAGAGGACCAGTGTGTTCGATCGTTTGATTCAGATGATTGGTTCAGCTATTGAGGTTAGTACTTGTGGATGCTGATTTTTTACATTGGCTTGGGCATGTTTTATGGATTTTTAAGAACCGACAGCTTGTATCAAGGAACCTGAAGAGGTTGGACAATAATCACCTGACTGCAGTAAAAAGTGATGACCTGCTTCTTTTCAGGCCAGGAGCTAAATGTCCATTTAAGTTAAAAAAAATAAGAGATAAACATCCGTCATCTTTAATATTGTTACAGAGATGCAATGTTGCAGTTTTCATCAAAAAAAGAAAGCAATTTTCGCAGTTGCTATTAGCATTGATTAGGAAAGGACAAAAACTCTGCTCATAGCATTCCTATTTAAATTTTAAACCATATTTGGTGGGGGGGGGGTCAATATGATATAGATCAACATATTCACCTATATCGTTCTCTTTTGAGGATGTCAACAATGAATGTTCTCTTCCGTATTAGGAATTGATGATCTTATGTATGATGAAACAAATCATCTTTCTTAACTGAACCTGTGGAAAGTATCAATTCCTGATTTTTGAAGCTGTCAGTGGGAGAGGGATGGTTCTAAGTGTTGGTTGAATTAGTGTGTCCAAGTAACAGTAACACAAACAGATTTGGTGGAGTTACTAACTATATCAATATTTTCTCTTGAATAAGTTCATGAGCTCCACATATTAATGGATACCTTAGGTTTCTGATTCTTGTCTGGAAATGAGCTTTCCAATCTGAGGTTTGGAGGTGTGACCTCAGAGATAAAATCTGGACATCAGAGACCTATAGATGGCAACAAAGGTTTTAAGGTTGAAAAAGAAAGCTATAAATCCTAGTGTAGGACTGCGTCTCAGCGTGAGAATTGCAGAAAGTATTAGCTGCAGCTTTTGAATATTATATTTTCGCCTATATTTGTATAATTCACTTAGCTGCTTTATTTTGTCCGTCCAATCATCATCAACAACTATAGGACGTTGCATTTTAACGTGAAATACTTTCTTGGTTTAGGAAGTCCTTATGTTTTATTTTGCTGGAATTGCTTGCTAGTTTACACTGAAGTAGAAGCTTCCAGATTTTAAATTTATTAGACATTCGAACCCGATCAGAATTATGAATTGATGTCTTTCCATATGAAATAAACCTGATACACCACATTTAAGGTTTAACTTAATGTTAAGTTTAAGAGGCAACTTCAATCATCAATGAAACATGGAATAGGAATATCATTGTGTAGTAAACTTCAACATAATTTCCATTATTTACTAAAGCCTGGAATAGGAAAAATATCTGTCAGTTTGCGCTTTTTTCTGAATTGTTTTAATCATCATCCATGAGACACTGAATACAGGGGAAGCAGGAGTGCAACCTTCTTTTGTCAAATATTTGAAGTTTGATGCCGCATTTAGAACCATTGTGATTAACATGAAGCATAACAAAGTATCTGCTGATTGCAGAATCAAGAAAGCAACGATCACATGGCGTATTGGCTGTCGAATACCTCAACTTTGTTGTTCTTAATCCAAAAAAGTCTGAAACCAGGTGGTTCAGTTGGTGCAACTCCTACCCGCAAACCACAACCTCC
This sequence comes from Solanum chmielewskii, assembly GCA_027704785.1. Lineage (NCBI taxonomy): Eukaryota > Viridiplantae > Streptophyta > Magnoliopsida > Solanales > Solanaceae > Solanum > Solanum chmielewskii. Next base: position 54,852,672 of record JAKWIX010000326.1, on the reverse strand, counting down.
GACATCTCTATTTGGGAGAATGACAATGGTATTGAAGTTTTTGATTTTTTGTTCCTTGTTTAAGCTTATTTGTAGTCCTTTCAAGAGTAGTAGCTATAGTAGTTTGACTCTCATGGCTGCTCTTTCTGATTATGCTGTGTTGTTTTCAGGGCTTTCGTTCATCGCCTTCTGCTGTCAACCTTGCTGCAGCTGCAGCTGCATTGGTCGTGCGTCAAGTTGAAGCAAAATACCCTGCTCTGCTTTTCAAGCAGCAGCTTACAGCATATGTTGAAAAGATATATGGAATTATTAGAGATAACTTGAAGAAGGAGTTGGGATCACTCATTTCCTTATGCATCCAGGTTTGTCGAAATATTCTCTCAGCAATCCACTACTGCAGTTGTAACAGTTTTCTGCTATTTTTTTTGGCTTACCACTTCCCCAAGTTTAAGATGCTCTTAGAGATTGTTGCTTAATTGCTAATAAATATTCTAAATATTGTGTCTCATGGGGTATTAGGTCGGATTCTATACAGGAAATCCTCTTCATTTTTCTTTGTAGTGTTCTTTAGGAGAATGGTCAACATTCTGAAAGTTCTTTTTCCGTTTTTGTTTCCCTTGTCAAATGAATTACTTAGTAGGGGTTTTCATCCTCTTGAGAAAAAGGGAACATAATATAATGCTCATCACATCACTCATATTTCATGAAGAAATGATTTCATGCGGTATACATATATCAAGTCTTGAAGCATTTAGTTAGTATATACCCTTTGAATTTGATCACGAGTAAACCAGGTCATGTGGTAAAATTCTCTTTTTGACGCATACGTTTTCTCCCTTTTTGTCAATATTACTCCTTAGAATTTACCAAGGGAAAAAGAAGGATAGTTCGCTCTAGCCATACAAATTGTATTTTATCACAAATAGTGCTTGGGACATGCTTTCTGATTTTTTTGGTTATCCAGTATAGCTCTAATTCAATAAAGAATGTTATCCATCTCTCAAGTTATTATAAAAGATCAACATATCCCTATAAACCTGTATACTTGTGCTTTTATTACTTGATGATCTAAGACTCGAGAAATAAGCTCATCTGAAATGAGATGCATGTATTTGTAACATTTTAGCTTATTTCGTATAATAATATTTATAACTCACCAAAGAAAACAATTATTAGCTGTAAGTTATAGTAATTAACATTTTGTAAAGATAAAGGAATTAATCAAGCCTGAGCAGACCTGCATTGATTTGGTGATAAGGTAATATTCTGGTTATGTTTGTCGGGTGTTAGAGCAGACTTGCATAACGTGTTAATGTTCCTTTAAGGCTAAACCATTGTGCCTAGCAAATAATAAACCTACAGGACGCTATCAATGAAACATTACCTTTATCAAAACAAAAAATAAAGGATGCTATCAATGAATAGGTATTGCTAGTGCCGTGCAAGCTGCTGAAGGTGATATGAATGTTAACATAAACAATCAGTTACCACACCTACTTATGAGATGCTATGAACGGACTCAAATCTAACCTCCCTTAGCATTAAGTATATGATTCACTTCAGTGCGCACAAAGACAAGCACTCATAACACCTACTTATGAGATGCTTTGAACAGACTCAAATCTCACCTCCCTTAGCTCTAAGTATATGAGTCACTTCAGTGCACAAAGACAAGCACTCATGACTTCTGAGGCACACCAACCAGGACTATCTCCCAGGAACTCCTCGCCTAGTGAAGAGGTACTAACTGTCGGTCCTATTGTGACAAAGGAAGGCACATCCCTTCTTTCTCTCACAATCACTGTAGCCGTGCAGTTGAACATTTGAGTTATGGAGAAAATGAGTATCTAAGCTTATGTACTTTAAACTTCTTTTGATTACATACTTGACTGAAGAATTGAAGTTTTGTTTCCTAGAACATAAGCTTAGATATGAATATCTATATATCTGCTTCTTCTCTTTGTGGTTGGTTCTTGAGATTGTTCAAATTTAGCACAAGATTTTCCTTTTCTCTTTCAGATTTTAGTGTAGCTTTGTGGGCTGAGTTGTTTGTCAATTGTAGCTTCTACCTAACAATAGTAATATGTTGAAATTCAGGCACCAAGGACTGCCAAAGGTAGTCTGAGAACTGGACGATCCTTTGGCAAAGACTCTTCAACAAATCATTGGCAGCGGATTATTGAATGCCTCAACTCTCTCCTCTGTACATTGAAAGAAAATTTTGTATGGATCTCGTTACATTTTTCTTTACCAAATTTCCAAGAAAAGCTGATGCTTGCAGTTTATATATATCCATGGATGTGTGGAGTAACATTTTAAAACTAAATTTTATTTCTTTTAGGTGCCTCCAATTCTTGTTCAAAAGATATTTACTCAGACATTCTCTTACATTAATGTACAACTGTTTAACAGGTGAGTGAATTTTGTTATTCTAAGTTGTGTTCTTATTATATGCCAGTTGTCAAATGTTCATTCAGCTTCATATTTCAATTTGCAGTCTTCTTCTCCGAAGAGAGTGTTGTACATTTAGTAATGGGGAATATGTTAAAGCTGGGTTGGCTGAGTTAGAGCTATGGTGCTGCCAAGCAAAAGAAGAGGTAAGTTCAGCATGTTTGTAATTGTACACATGCTACTCATGTCTCATTATTGAAAAAAATTGAACTCATTTCCTTTTTGTTCTTTAATTGCAGTATGCAGGTTCCTCTTGGGATGAACTCAAACATATTAGACAAGCTGTTGGGTTCTTGGTATGTTAATTGTGATGATCATTTCTTTCATCGTTGCTTAGAATTATAGCTGTATTAACTTGTGACACACTCTGAAGGTCTTGGTAGTGTTGAAGGGTGCTGAGTTGCTTTGAATGGTTGCCCTTCCTATATATGTTCCCTCATTTATTACTTTATTTGGATATCACTTTTTGACTTCTTTCTTTATCTGCAATAACTCTATGTGTGGTTTTGCCTTGATCTTTTGAATTATTGTCGAAATTAGTTTTTTCAAGTTTCACGTGAAATTCTTTTGATGATGCTAATAATTTACTAACGTGATGGGAAAGATCCCAGCATACAAGTAGTTCCATGAAAGTTTCCAGCAGGTAGGAATGGTTAATCCTGTAACAAAAGTTCCTTGACAATTTATACACAGTTGAATGTGTTGTGCTGGACTAAGCTATTGAAAGTTTCTCAAGCCTTTTAGCTCCTTACCAGTTCTTATTTTCTTCTGTAGCATTGCAGCTGTCACTGACTTAATTGTTGCCAGATAATTGTTGCTCTTTCTTCCTTTTAGAATTTGTTCATGTCTGCAATTTTAGATGTAAATTGCAACTAACAATTGATAATATAACTTTTTGGGTTTGTTTTCATGTGTTGCAACAACTGATGCAATTTCCCTTTCTTGTTACTTGTCCGCAGGTTATTCATCAGAAGTATAGAATATCTTATGATGAGATCACCAATGACTTGTGTCCTGTAAGTCTCTTTTCCATTTCAATTTTTGTGCTGTAAATAGTCTTCTTTTCTGTTGCCATTTAGCCATTTAGATTGAAAGAGTTCTTTGTCAAATTTTCCTCTTATTTTATTCACTTGAGTAACACTATATGTACTCTCTCTCTCTAAATTTCTTTCTTTTGCAGATTCTTAGTGTCCAGCAACTTTACAGAATTTGTACGCTCTATTGGGATGACAACTATAATACACGAAGTGTTTCCCCAGATGTAAGATATATGCACACTGATGGCTTCTCTCTTATTGAAGTCCCACATTACATTTTTTTTTGATTACCTATCCCAGTACATTTTCAACCTATATTTGAATTTCTTTTAAATTTCCCTTCTCTCTTCTTACAGGTCATATCAAGCATGAGAGTGTTAATGACAGAGGACTCAAACAATGCCGAGAGCAACTCTTTTCTACTGGATGATAATTCAAGGTGAGAAACTATCCTCCGTGTTGTGAATTTTTGTCATCCTCCTAGTCAAATATTGGACAAGAAACATGATCATCTAATTTCTGCTGTTCTTTCTTTCGCTTGCCATACCCTGTTCTCTTACCTTGCCCTCTTTTTCCAACTACACACCTTAAGTTTGTATAGGGGTCCTATGACCCCCAAGCTTGTGTAGTGGAATTATCTTCCCCATTATTTGCTGATATGGGACAGAGAGTATTAACTCAATGAGTGATAAAGAATGCCAGTAATACAGCTTATGGACAGAATACACCATATTTTCCTGTCAAACACCATATTTTTCAATCAAAAGTAATATTAGCCTAACAAGAGTTGGGAAAATGGCATTCTTCTTCTTACAGTTACCCAAACCCAGTTCAACTCCAACTTCCTCACCTTGTGGTCAGAGCCACTTCCAGAAAATGCCACTTCCTTTTCTGTATAAAATATTGCGAGTCAGATCCAACTTAATGTGCAGAAATCATCAAATTCAAACAAAAACTTGATGAAATGATTTTAGGTCCTTTGATAAACAAAAATCACGTTTTTGAGAACAAGAAAAAAATGACGTGGAAAAACGGGTGGCAGTACTTGGAGTTACATTGCCCAACTTAAATCTGTTTTTTGGTCTCTTGGGATGGTCATTAGTTCAATCAAGATTTTTCCTCCTTTTTATTATCCCTGGTTGAAAACTTCTTTGGTTAGTGATATTGTTTTGAAAATTAACCTGTTTCAGTCATTCAAATTCCCTGTGTAATTAGTAGCAGAGGTATATAATTATTTGATCCCCAACAAATAGATCTCTGGAAGTCAACTACAGTGATTACTGTACGGTCAGTCTTCTTTGTTTGTGGAAATTTAATTAACTCGCTCCACTCACTTGACTTACAAATTGTGCTTTACACAACTTTTGTACACTTCTGTCAGTAAACTATTTAGGTTTTTTCTATTTTCTTCTTTAAACTTGTATTCAAATTGTCAATGACAACTTTCTGTTATTGAAATTTGCCAGATCCACTGTTATGTTAGTACTTATCCTTGAGTTGAGGCATAAATAGTCCTTACCTTCTCTTTCTGCTTATATATTAGCTTTTTTAATGTTTATCTTTCAATGAGCTTTTTCAACTTTTTTAAAAAAGAGGGGACATCTTTCAATGCTTCTACATTCATCTAGCTCTTTTTCTTTTTGAACAAGAATATTAGTTTCTTCTGTTTTTTTCTTTCTTTTGCATATAATCCTCTAGTTTCTGGTTTTATTTCTTGTATAATAATTATATTGACTGGAAATATGAAAAAATGTCAAGTGTTAGTTCTTTACCCTTCATCCATTGGTTGATTAAGAACGAACAAGATTCATGGCTATTTTTCGTGAGCTATTGAGTTTTAAGCAGATGGAAGTGTTTTTCGATATTGTACCAGTTTAATGTACATTAGGGGTGAGGATAAGCTTAAAATTCTTCTGATATGGACTTAAACCTGTGACCGGAATTATTATGTTAAAAAACAATACTGCCAGGAATAAGAAGTCAAAGGATGAATCCTCCCCCATATATATAGAAGTAATAAGTAAATAAGCTAGCTTCTTGTTGTTTGTGCCTATAACAAAAAGTATCAAGTTACTTTTAAGTTTCTTCTGGTCTCTAAGAAAAGAATTCTCTAGTTCACGTTAAAACTCACATCTCTAAATGATGTATACTAGTTGGAAGGAATGATGTTTGAAAGTTCATACTTTGTTAGTTAGTTGTCTTGTTTTGATGAATTTATTTTTTTGATCGGCTGATATTCTAGAGGTCCAATTTATTTGAATTTCCTCAGCTGATATTAATTGCTCAAATAATATTTTAGTCTGTAAGGGATAAGTGGGAATTATTCGTAAATTTTTTCTTGAACCTTTATCCCAACAAGGATTCACATCACTTAAAACCTTAAGGCTAGATTTTGTACTGATATACCTAAACATCCTCAAGTGCAATCCTTTGAACTAGGTGATAACCTTAGGTATAACCGATACATATCTTTTTAATGCAGCATCCCGTTCTCTATTGATGAAGTCTCAGAATCACTTCAAGTAAAGGATTTTGCAGATGTCAAACCTGCAACAGAACTTATCGAGCATCCAGCCTTCCCATTTTTACACGAGTGAGGCCTAGGAACCTCGAGGGTTTCTTGCATTATAGTTACAGATTTGTTGAAAATATCCTAGGTGGATATATTCAATTTGTTGTATATTCATTCTTCTTATTCCCTTTCAATTTTTTAATACCAAATATAGATTGCTGTAAAATATTTTTTTTTCCTTTTGTTTATAATTGTAATTCCATTAGCATAAGGTTCAGAGTCAGCAAGTAGTCAAATTTTGTATTTGTTTTGGTGCAAAGAGCAGCAGCAACAACATTCTTTTATCAGGAATATATAGGGCAAAGTAATAGTGCTGGGGTGTAAAAGTTTTGTATTCTGTCCACATTTCATTATGTAATGAAACAGAAATATTGAACTAAGCTATTGTCTAATGGAAATCATACCAAGGTTGATTTTAATTTGTACATTGATTTGTGATAGTGTTGTTCTCTAGTTATTATGATTCATTTATTGTTTGATTTAGACACTCCCCCCTGCTAGATCTTTTTCATCGTCTCCGAAGAGTACAATAGATTGCGGGTGTTGTGTAGATTTAAGAAAATAATCTATGGAGGTTTTCTACAAAATATGAAGTCACTTGTGGAGGTTTAAATAGTTTTTGAACAAGAATTTGCAACTACATCTTTGTAGTTAGTGACTGACACATTATACACTTTTATACAAGAAGTACATATGCATAATATAATAGTGTATAGGGGTATATACATACTGTCACAGAAAAAATAGTTATCTAAATACAAACTAAAGAACTGATAATGTGCAAAGTTTTGTTTTAGATAGTGTATTTTTGAAAGGATGAATGTTGTTTAACACATCCAAGTAAGAAGGAAACAACACTACTAAAAAGAAGATACATATATAATAATTGGATGGAATGTGGATGGGACAAGTTTGTAGTTGAATTTCCAATAATATAATTTCATGGAAAAATAGACAGTATCTGAAAATGAAGAAAGTAGAAATTACATTTTGCAGAATTTGTGTTTTTGGGACCTCATGAACATGCTTTTCTTAAATACCTTCAAAGAATTAAGCACACACCCTCCATGCCCTCGCCTCACTTGTTAAGAATTTTGGGACCTTTAATATTTATTCCTTTATTTGGACCACCAACAAAAAATTAAAAGAAAAAGATGTTTAAATAAGCGAATACTATATAAATTGAATTTATTAGATAACGTGTTTACAAAAATTGGATTCAACACAATATATTTATCCTGGTTGAGCCCACAGTCCAAACCATTTATCTGACTAGCTCCCCTTTGTCAGCTGATACCAGATATACTTCAATTGTAAATCAAATAGTCTTTTCACTGAAATACTGCTTCTTCCTACATGATGTCATCAGAGTACATATATATACTAATGGTATCAAGGAGTAACTGAACAGTATTTCACTGAATCACTACTTCTTCCTCTTTCATATCATCGTAACGTATATATACTTAATAAATACAAATTAATTGTTAGAATAAGGAGGGTATGTTCTTTTCCCTACAAACAAATGTAGTACAGCCAACAAATGAAATATTTAATTGCAAAAGAGTTAATTAACATACATCACTCCACTTAAATTTAAATTTTGAATTTCGAATGAACATCACTATTTCTGCTACCCTACTACTCCTTCCATTTTTATTTAGATGTCATTATTTTAAATTTTTTTCTCCTCTAAGCAATTAAGTAAGTTTATTGTTATATCCTTGTTTTGTGAGGTCCATCCCCATGTACCAAACTTTGAATAACTTTGTGCCAATTTCAAAGTTTGGTAGAGTTGGTAATCTATAAAGAAGAAAAACTTGTTTTGTGCCAATTTCAAAGTTTGGTAGAGTAGGTAAGCTATGAAGAAGAAAAAAATATTTTTCTTCTATAGCACATTTGGAGGGTAGTGTATTTGTTCTCTATAAAAGGGAGGAGATTCTTCATTCTAAGTACACCAAAAAGAATTACAAAGGAGAGAAAGAAGAGTGAGGATCACAGAGGAAAATAATCTGTGAGGAAAAATAGAGAGTGTGAGCTATATTGTAGTGAGGTGAAAAAATCAAAAGAGTGTTATTTCTTTTGAATGTGTAGTGGTCTTTGGAGTTTTACTCAGACATACAAGTGTAAATCCTTACTATAGTGATATTCGTTGCTCCTCTCGGGTCGTGGTTTTTCCCTTATTTAGAAAGGTTTCCACGTAAAATCTTGGTGTCATTATTTCTCTTTTATTCTCGTTGTTTAACCGCATTGTTGTGTTCCGCATTTGTTGCCTTTATTACCGCAAATATTATTTCCGTTACGGATTTATTCCCAACAATTGGTATCAAAGCACAGGTTCTGCTCATTTACAGAAATATTTTTTGCAGCTCATTGTACTATACTCAATAAAAAAAAATGTCTGGAGTAAAGTACGAGGTAGCAAAATTCAACGGTGATAGCGGTTTCTCAATGTGGCAGAGAAGGATGAAAGACTTGCTCATCCAACAGGGTTTGCATAAGGCACTAGGCGGCAAATCCAAAAAGCCCGAATCCATGAAACTTGAGGATTGGGAAGAATTGGATGAAAAGGCTGCTAGTGCAATCAGATTGCACTTAACAGATGATGTAGTTAATAACATCGTCGATGAAGAGAGTGCATGTGGCATTTGGACAAAGTTAGAAAATCTATACATGTCCAAAACGCTGACAAATAAATTGTACCTAAAGAAACAGTTATATGCACTACATATGGATGAAGGTACAAATTTTTGTCTCATTTAAATGTACTTAATGGAATAATCACGCAGCTAGCAAACCTCGGAGTAAAGATCGAGGATGAAGATAAAGCCATAGTGCTCCTAAACTCGTTGCCATCTTCCTACGATACTTTATCAACAACCATTTTACATGGTAAGGACTCTATTGAGTTGAAGGATGTCACATCAGCCCTTTTGCTTAATGAGAAGATGAGAAAAAGGCCTGAAAATCACGGACAGGCTCTCATCACGGAAAGTAGAGGCAGAAGTTACCAAAGGAGCTCAAGTAACTATGGTAGATCTGGAGCTCGTGGAAAGTCCAAAGTCCGATCAAAATCAAAGGCCAGAAATTGCTACAATTGCGATCAACCAGGACACTTCAAAAGAGATTGTCCAAATCTAAAAAGGGGCAAAGGGGAAAGCAGCGGCCAAAAGAATGATGACAACACAGCTGCCATGGTGCAAAATAATGACGATGTTGTTCTCCTCATAAATGAGGAAGAAGAATGCATGCACTTGGCAGGTATAGAGTCGGAATGGGTGGTCGACACAGCAGCATCTTATCATGCCACACCGGTAAGAGATCTTTTTTGCAGATATGTAGCCGGTGATTATGGCAATGTGAAAATGGGTAACACAAGTTACTCAAAGATTGCGGGGATCGGAGACATTTGCTTAAAAACAAATGTTGGATGCACATTACTGTTGAAAGATGTGCGCCACGTACCTGATTTGCGGATGAACTTGATCTCGGGAATTGTTTTGGACCAAGATGGATATGAGAACTACTTTGCAAATAAAAAATGGAACTAGGGGCATTGGTGATTGCAAAAGGAGTTTCTCGTGGCACGTTATACAACAAATGCAGAAATATGTCAAGGTGAATTAAATGCGGCTCACGAAGAAAATTCTGCAGATTTATGGCATAAAAGAATGGGTCATATGAGCGAGAAAGGATTGCAAATTCTTTCCAAAAAGTCACTCATCTCTTTTGCCAAAGGTACAACGATAAAATCTTGTAACTACTGTTTATTTGGTAAACAACATAGAGTCTCATTTAAGACATCATCTGAAAGAAAGTCGAATATACTTGATTTGGTATATTCTGATGTTTGTGGTCCAATGGAGATAGAATCGATAGGAGGTAATAAATACTTTGTTACCTTTATTGATGACGCTTCTCGAAAATTGTGGGTTTATATCTTGAGAACCAAAGATCGGGTGTTTCAAGTATTTCAAAATTTTCATGCTCTGATAGAAAGAGAGACAGGTCGAAAGCTAAAACGTCTCCGAACCGACAATGGAGGTGAGTACACTTCAAGAGAATTTGAAGAGTACTGTTCAAACCATGGAATCAGACATGAAAAGACAGTTCCTGGAACCCCACAACACAATGGTGTAGCTGAGAGAATGAATCGCACCATTGTTGAGAAGGTGAGAAGCATGCTCAGAATGGCTAAATTACCCAAGACATTCTGGGGTGAAGCAGTTCGGACAGCGTGTTATCTTATCAATCGTAGTCCATCAGTTCCGTTGGAGTTTGACATTCCGGAGAGAGTTTGGACCAACAAAGAGATGTCTTACTCGCACCTAAAGGTGTTCGGTTGCAAAGCTTTTGCACATGTACCGAAGGAGCAAAGAACCAAGCTAGATGATAAATCAGTTCCTTGCATATTCATCGGATATGGAGATGAAGAGTTCGGGTACAGACTATGGGATCTTGTGAAGAAGAAGGTCATCAGAAGTAGAGATGTAATCTTTCGAGAAAGTGAAGTTGGAACGGCTGATGATCTATCCGAGAAGGCCAAGAAAAAGAATGGTATAGTCCCTAATCTTGTTACCATTCCTTCTTCTTCTAACCATCCCATAAGTGCAGAAAGTATGATTGATGAAGTTGCTGAGCATGAAGAGCAACCCGATGAGATTGTTGAGCAGGGGGAGCAACTTGGTGATAATACCGAGCAAATGGAGTACCCAGAAGAAGAACAATCTCAACCTCTGAGGAGATCAGAAAGACAAAGGGTAGAATCAACCAAATACCCTTCCTCAGAGTATGTCCTTATCAATGATGAAGGTGAGCCAGAAAGTCTTAAGGAGGTGTTGTCTCATCCAGAAAAGAGCCAATGGATGAAAGCCATGCACGAAGAGATGGGATCTCTACAGAAAAATGGCACATACCAGCTAGTTGAACTTCCAAAAGGAAAAAGACCACTCAAGTGCAAGTGGGTCTTTAAACTCAAGAAAGATGGAAATGGCAAGTTGGTGAGGTACAAAGCTCGATTGGTTGTAAAAGGCTTCGAACAAAAGAAAGGTATTGATTTTGATGAAATTTTTTCACCTGTTGTCAAAATGACTTCTATTCGAACTATTTTGAGCATAGCAGCTAGTCTAGATCTTGAACTGGAGCAATTGGACGTGAAAACTGCATTTCTTCACGGAGATTTGGAAGAAGAGATTTATATGGAGCAACCAGAGGGATTTGAAGTATCTGGAAAGAAACACATGGTGTGCAAATTGAATAAGAGTCTTTATGGGTTGAAACAGGCCCCAAGGCAATGGTACAAAAAGTTTGACTCTTTCATGAAAAGTCAAACGTACACAAAGACCTATTCTGATCCATGTGTATACTTCAAAAGATTTTCTGACAACAATTTTATTATTTTGTTGTTATATGTGGATGACATGTTAATTGTAGGACAAGACAAAGAGCTGATTGCAAAGTTGAAGAAAGATTTGTCCAAGTCATTTGACATGAAAGACTTGGGCCCAGCACAACAAATTCTAGGGATGAAGATTGTTCGAGAACGAACAAAAAGAAAGTTGTGGCTATCTCAAGAGAAGTACATTGAACGTGTACTAGAACGCTTCAACATGAAGAGTGCTAAACCTGTTAGCACGCCTCTTGCGAGTCATCTGAAGTTGAGCAAACAGATGTATCCTATAACAAAAGAGGAGAAAGAGGGAATGACTAAAATTCCTTATTCTTCAGCAGTGGGGAGTTTGATGTATGCGATGGTGTGTACAAGACCTGATATTGCTCATGCAGTTGGTGTTGTTAGCAGATTCCTTGAAAATCCTGGAAAAGAACACTGGGAGGCAGTTAAGTGGATACTCAGGTACCTAAGAGGTACCACAAGAGATTGCTTGTGTTTTAAAGGATCTGATCCAATCTTGAAAGGCTATACTGATGCTGATATGGCAGGTGACCTCGATAATAGAAAATCCACTACTGGATATTTGTTTACATTTTCAGGGGGAGCTATATCATGGCAGTCAAAGTTGCAGAAGTGTGTCGCACTCTCTACAACTGAGGCAGAATATATTGCAGCTACTGAAGCTGGCAAAGAGATGGTATGGCTGAAACGATTTCTTCAAGAACTTGGATTGCATCAGAAGGAGTATGTCGTCTATTGTGACAGTCAGAGTGCAATAGACTTGAGCAAGAACACCAAGTATCATGCAAGGACGAAGCATATCGACGTGAGATATCACTGGATTCGTGAAAAGATAGAGGACGGATCGATGCAGGTCATGAAGATCCCTACTACTGAAAACCCTTCAGATTTGCTGACCAAGGTGGTATCAAGGGACAAGTTTGAGCTATGCAAAGAACTTGTCGGCATGTACTCAAGCTAGAAACCTGGAGCTACCTCCTTCAGGTGCATGGGTCTGGAGGGGGAGATTGTGAGGTCCATCCCCATGTACCAAACTTTGAATAACTTTGTGCCAATTTCAAAGTTTGGTAGAGTTGGTAATCTATAAAGAAGAAAAACTTGTTTTGTGCCAATTTCAAAGTTTGGTAGAGTAGGTAAGCTATGAAGAAGAAAAAAAATGTTTTTCTTCTATAGCACATTTGGAGGGTAGTGTATTTGTTCTCTATAAAAGGGAGGAGAATTCTTCATTCTAAGTACACCAAAAAGAATTACAAAGGAGAGAAAGAAGAGTGAGGATCACAGAGGAAAATAATCTGTGAGGAAAAATAGAGAGTGTGAGCTATATTGTAGTGAGGTGAAAAAATCAAAAGAGTGTTATTTCTTTTGAATGTGTAGTGGTCTTTGGAGTTTTACTCAGACATACAAGTGTAAATCCTTACTATAGTGATATTCGTTGCTCCTCTCGGGTCGTGGTTTTTCCCTTATTTAGAAGGGTTTCCACGTAAAATCTTGGTGTCATTATTTCTCTTTTATTCTCGTTGTTTAACCGCATTGTTGTGTTCCGCATTTGTTGCCTTTATTACCGCAAATATTATTTCTGTTACGGATTTATTCCCAACATGTTTAATGTTTTTTTGAAGTCAAATTTTTAATAAATAAATATAAATTAATTTACTTTGATTAACTAATTTGACCAATAAAAATAAATTAATTATTTAGTTTTTCTATGTTGAACAAACGTATGTTTTCAAGGTTAATAACTTTCAAAGAGTAAATTAAAAAGAAAAATGTCATTAATGAAGAATACTACTTAATTTTATTTTTGAGGTCATGCGGTAAGAAGATATTTATGGAGGCATTAAATATAGCAAATTGACACTCTTCAAACATATATTTCCTCCGTTCATTTAAACTTGTCAAACTTTGACTTGACAAATCTATTAAGAAAATAATAATTGATATATTATTTTATTCCTATCAATTAATAGAGTTTTAAACATATTTACTCACTATAATTTTCAAAGACATTAATTGAATGGTAATATATTGAGAGTGTAATAGGAAGAAAAAAATTGGGTTGATTCATAAAAAGTGACGAGAAAAAAGAGAAATCAAATTAGAAAATATTTGACAAGTAAATATGGACGGAGAAAGTACGTAAAAGTCAAAAGAAAATTAATACATTTTTTACTAGGTCAATTTGAATTTTAATCAATTCTTAAAAAATAATGATTTATCATAAGTAATATAATTAAATCCTTTTCTTCTTTCCACGAATCAAATGTAAGAATAAAAAATTTAGCAGATGTATATGGGACCGTATAATTAGTATTGATATATAATGGTGCTCCTAACACATGTTTTAATTATGACATTTTTCTTGAGTTTTATCATAATTGTAAACTCAATGAAAGAGTTTTACAAGTAATAATATTTATGAACTTCATGTGATGTTATTCATAACCGTTTTCCCCTTTCATTGCTTACTTTAGAAGTGCAAAATTTAATTTACATAAGATCTTTTGCTTTCTTGTTTTTCTATTCATATATACCTCTATAATTTCTTTTAAAGAATATCGCTCTTTGTTTGAATATCACTCTTTTAGTATCATTTTCAAAGCTTTTTATGCATTCGAATAAGATTGATTTGGACCATATAATCAAAATAATATAAAATTTTAGATTAATAGTATCACATTCCTCGTAAATATAAATGATAAAAAAAAACGTCTGAATGTTCATCTTATTTCTTTAAGATCAAAATCCCTTTTTCTAGTGAAACTAGTCGCACATGTCAATTTGTAAGAGTATAATAGCATTACATAAATTGGAATAAGAAAAGTCACTAATTAAGCAACGGTTGTAAATTGTGATGGTGAATAATCAATTATAAGTGGGAAGCAAAGAATCTTATGTTGAATATCATTCCTTCTAGAAAGAAAACGATAGCGATTGTGTTGAAAAAAAATTTCACTCCTAACTAACAATATAGTATATACAATACCATCAAATTATGTAAAGAGGGGATTGTTATAATATTAATGTTAGGTAGTGGAGCCTGATTAATATATATAACTGTTTTGTGGATGCAGATCTTGGTGGGGATGTTGACTCGAGCAAGAGTACATCCGGTTACATTTACACCATAGGTGGAACAACAGTGAGTTGGATGTCCAGGCTTCAGAAGTGTGTTTCTCTTTCATCTACTGAAGCTGAGTATGTGGCAATAGCTGATGCTGGGAAAGAGATGATATGGCTGGCAGATTATCTTGAGGAATTGGACAAGAAGCAGAGCGAGAAGATTCTTTACTCAGATAGCCAGAGTGCCATACAGTTGGTGAAAAATCCAGTCTATCATTCGAAGACAAAGCACATCAGAAGGCGATACCATTTCACTCGCAGGGCAGTGGGGGATGGTGATATGTGCTTGGAAAAGATAGAGGGTGCAAAGAACCCGGCAAACATGTTGACGAAATGTGTTGATGTTGGGAAACTTAGGTTATGTAAAACCTCGGTTGGTCTTCTCTAGTTGTTGCTACAGATTTTGCGGTGCGGTAAAGATGTTAATGATGAAGAGATTTTTTTTTTGAGAATGTATTTTTTGGATGACTGAGTCAGTCTCCAAGTGGGAGAATTGTTAGGTAGTGGAGCCTGATTAATATATATAAATTTTAGGCTTTCCTATTTATTCACTATTTATTCTCTGTAACAAAAAATACTCTGATTTATTAATATAAATATACCTCACCGCCGTGGAAGTTTACTCACGGGGTGTTACCACGAAATATTGAGTTTTCTCTTTCTCTCTCTAGATCTCTCATCTCTTTCTCTTGAAAGTTCTTGTGTTCTTTATTCATCTAGTGTGTGTGCGTGAATTCGATCCTAACAATTAATAATATAAGTTTTGCCATCTATGCAATCCTTTCTAAGAGACAATTTATCGAATATCTGGCATCTATGCAATTGGTTGACTACGATGAGTTTTGCCGATTGTGGAGGGTCAAAATTGATGGTGAGGTGATTCATGATTGTGGTGAGAAAGAAAGAAAGTTGTTGTCTCAGCGCAGCAAGTAATTCACACTATCTACTCAATTTTTAAATCAGATGATCACACAGTTTAAATATTGCTTCGACAAGAGAGATATTTGGGGAATCCACTTTTGAGCACAATCAAGGGAAAATCCCTGTTCTTGACTCAAAATTTCCTATTAGGGATTTATCATCTTATAATGTGTGGTGAAAAAAATCATCTTGAAGTTTATCAGTGGGAGAGGGAAGGTTTTAATTGTTGTTGAATTAGTGTACCCAAGCATCAATAACATAAACATATTTGGTTCGTAAGCTCCGCATTTTAACAGGATACCAGAAAAAACTCAAAAAATTCAAAAAAAAGTCTTTTTTGATTGGATGGATACCTTAGGTTTCTGATTTCTGTTTGTGAATGAGCTTGCCATTTTGAGTTTGATATGGAGGTGTCAACAACCTTAGACGACAATAAAGATCTGAAGGTCGAAAAAGAAAGGAATTTTTTACCAAACTAAGCCATTATATAAAGCAATTCACCAAAATAATATGTTTTTTTTTAAACTTTACAAAATTGGTATAAACGTATTTCACGGTAACGTTTTAGGGTATATTTTATTTTTTTAAAAAGTAACAACGCTAGATTGATATATGTTACTCATAGTAACGTTTTACTCTTAAAACATTTTTCTGAGTAACGTTTTACTCATAAAACGTTATTGTGAGTAACATATTAAGAGTAAAACGTTACTCACAGTAACGTATATCAATCTAACGCCGTCAACTTTTAAAAAACAAAATATTCCCTAAAACATTACTGTGAAATACGTTTATACTAGTTTTGTAAAATTTTTTTAAAAACATATTATTTTGGTGAATTGCTTTATATAATGGCTTAGTTTGATCAATACTTCGAAAAGAAAGTTATAAATCCTAGTCTGAATCTCAATGTGAGAATATTGTGCTCTGAGGGGTTTATAATTTGACAAATGGTTAAGCTGGAGCGTCCAAATTACAATCTCATACAAGTATATATATATGGGTCATTAGATCATTTCACACCCCACACCGCCCCACCATATGTGGAATGATATATAAAAACGGAAGGCTAGATTTTGTATCGATACAACTAGTAGGGTGTACATGATCGGGTTGGTTCAGATTTTTCAAATATCAACTAAATCATTTGTCTTGGATTATTCAATTTATAAACCAAACCAAACCATTTGTCTTGGATTATTGAATTTATAAACCAAACCAAACCAATGAAACTTGGGTTTTTCAACTTCGGATATTTTCGGTAAAGTATTCATACTAACATATAATTTACTTCTACTTCAAAAAATATTTCTTTAGTCCTACTAAAATGCAAGTATCTAAATTATTTCTCAAAACAAAAAATATGATATGATTAATGACATTAAAATATCCAACAAAAAAATAATAATAAAATCGTGTAAAACAAATATTGCAAATTAATAAGTCATAATGAAATTGATCATAATTTAAAGTACTAAATAATGCTAAAATAAGTTTAGTAAGCATTAGTTACATGACTAAGAAGAAAGTAAAATTAGATCATGCATTTTAATTGTCTAAATCTATGTCAAACTAATTTTTTTTCAATATTATTGTCATTCTCAGTGTTGAATTGATTTTATTTTTGTATTAGTATTAATTTAATTTTTATTTAAACTTTATTATAATTAGCAATATGTATGGATTATAATCTTTATTAGATCATTAAGAATTGTAACTTCCAAACATGAAATAAATATATTAAAAGATACTATGAAAACGTATAAGAGATATTTAAAATTATATCAAAGTAAGTATTTTTACGTATTAAATAAAATTTAAAATTTATATATACAATGTCGGGTTGTTTTTTTTTAGTTAGGGATAATGCCCAAGTACCCCCTCAACCTATGCCCGAAATCTCAGAGACACACTTATACTATACTAAGGTCCTATTACCCCCCTGAACTTATTTTATTAATAATTTTTACCCCTTTTTAGCTTACGTGGCACTATCTTGTGGGCCCAACGATAGTTGACTTTTTTTTTCGATCTAGTGCCACGTAGGCTAAAAAGGGGTAGAAAATTACATATAAAATAATTTCAGGGGGGTAATAGGACCTTAGTATAGTATAAGTGTGTCTCTGGATTTCGGGCATAGGTTGAGGGGGTACTTGGGTATTTTCCCTTTTAGTTAAAACCAAACCAACCCAAATATAGTCGGGTTTTTTTACCAACACCAAACCAAGTCAAACCAAACCACTAGTCGAATTTTTTTTTCGAATTTGACTTGATTTTGCGATTTAATTCGATTTTCGATTCGATTTTGTACAGCCCCTACATACAACTAGTGCATTCTCATGTCTTTCCATCCTTCACATGAAAGTTGTCATTTCTCATATTTCTCTTCTTCAACCTATCTGCCTCTTGATTGTTGGTTGAAAAGCTTGATTTGCTATTCCATTTGAAATTCGAAAATTGTGATTAGGGTACTCATGATAGCGATGAAAAATAAATTAGAACAATAGGATCACAATTATTGAATAAGTTTAAAGAAGTGAGTTTGAACTTCAAAATGTGCCATCTTTGTGAGAAATTTGAAGCAAGTTTTGTGGAGACTTGGGGTTTGAACAAAAATTTGAACCTAGAAATCATAGAAAATTTTTGTTCGTGTAGTTAGTGACATATTATACACGTTTATATAAGATGGATACATTTTTGTACAAGATAAATGCATTTCTCATACGAGTCAAATACATGTATAAATATTATTGTTTCAAGGTAAGAAAAAATAGTTGTGCAAATTATTGTGTTGGATAATGTATTTTTAAAAGGATGAACACTGATGCAAAATAATAGAATCAATAACAGTTGAAGATGATTTGATGTGAAGAAGCTGATAACAGTCTTTCAACCATGCTTTAACACATGCAAGTAAGGTTAGATCTTATGTGTCCTTCAAATAAAAAGATACATACATAATCATTGGGCAGATAGGACAAAGTTTGTAGTTGAATTTCTAATAATATAATTTAATGGAAAAGTAGACATGTATCTGAAAATGAAGAAAGTAGAAATTACATTTTGCAGAATTTGTGTTTTTGGGACCTCATGGACATGCTTTTCCTAAATACTTTCAAAGAATTAACCACACACCCTCCATGCCCTCACCTCGCTTAATAAGAGTTTTGGGACCTTAATATTTAGTCATTTATTTGGACCACCAACAAAAGAAAAAAAAGAAATAAGGAATACAATCAAGACTGCTTAAAGTTAAAGCATATTTCTTGTCCCAATGCTAATTAGGTTTTGTTTAAAAAAATGATGTATTAGAGTCACCTAATGAAATGTTTAGTGCAAGATATTTAATTATTACTCCTTTCGTCCATTTTTACTTGTCCATTATACTAATTTGGAATATTAACAACACTTGTCCAGTTTATAAAACCAATGTATAGTTTATCACGTTACGTCTATTTCATTTTTACTATTAAATACTATTTATTTTTCAATGTTTAGATGACTTGTATTTAATATGGATGATTAAGTAAAATTATCATTATTATTATCATTTAATGTTTCTTAATCTCTTTATTAAGTCAACAATAAATGACTATTGTCGAACGGATGAGAGAGTATATATACATTACTCAACTTGACACCAAATATGTAATTGGTCCTGCTCCATTCATAAAACAACAATATTCAAACCACATTTTTTTATTCCACGTGGATAATATCAACTCCATGATGTAAGCGTCTAAAGTTTCAATCCTAAAATAAAATAAACAGGAAAGGAAAAATAGCAAGCAAAAATGATATTTGTATTTGAATTAGTGCGAAGGTTACAATCTTTATGAAATCTTTAATAAAAGATGTAATCCTCTGATTTTTCTCTTCACAGATGTTTTTGATTTGACCGAATACTTGCGGCTCAACACTTGGAGCGAAGACTTCTTTGTATGCGAAAGACTTGAAGATCACCTGTAAGACCCCGAAGATGACCTAGGTTAATTAAATCCTAACATGTTGGTATTGATAGTATAAGGTCCTAAATATGTCAAATATATGGTATAGAGGCAGTAGCTAAAGGTATTAGGGGTGTTGGAAGTCAAACGTCAAGGGACGACTAAGACGTTCGACGACTAAGTCACCGAAATGTCTCTTATATGGTTCTATGTGTTTATGTGTGTTTCATGATGTTTTAAGGTTCTTAATTGAGTTAACATATCATGTATAGGCAGTGTTTAGAGTTTCGTGAAGTTTGGAGGTCAAACGACCAAGAACGTCCATGACATTCGAAAGATATGCCTTGAGTCAACCTTGTATGTTTAGGCGAGTTTCGTTGAGTTTTACATGTTCGTTTTAGATGAAATTCATGTGAGAGGTGTTAAACTGATAGACGGTCGAATTTGGGCTGGAAATGTCTTGGAAATTATCCCCAAGGACCACCAAAGGGTCCTTGAGGAAGGATTCAAAATCAGTGTGCAGGATGTCCCAGGCAGACCTTGGCGACGGAGCAGTCAACGGCCAGTCGTGGCTGTGACGCACCGTCAAAGGGTCCCGTGGTGAGGGACTTAGACAAGGGTGAATAGAGGAACTTTGGGCAGCCACTGTAGCCAACGACGGAGGGCTGTGACGCCCCGTCGTGCCTGTGACGCCCCGTCAAGGGCAGGCGTCATGAGAAACCTGTTCCTGCGCAGGTGCTGATGCAAATTAAGGGGTGAATTGGTAAATTCACCCCACTTCTAAATTAAGTTATTAGAGGTTTATTAAGGGTCTTTTGGGTATTTTAATTAAGTATACAAAGGGTAAACACCTTAAAGACTTCATTCTTCCAAATTGAAAACACAAAACTCAGAAAATATCCCAAAACCTTCATCGAAGTCCAACTTGAAGAGGCAGATTGGTGAGGGGTTTTTGTGTCAAAATTCTTCATCAAAGTGAAGAATTATCATCTTTGAGGTATGACTTTTGATCCTTGAAACTCGTTTCATCAAGGAGCCCAACTGTCAAGATGTTTTTCAAAGTTTTCAAAAGTGAATTGTCCAATTTTATGATTCTAGCATGTGTTCTTGCATAAATAATTTCTAAACGTTGAATTATGATCTAATTGATATTGTATTGATGATTTAAATCTATATTACCTATGAACCCATGTATATTGATGAACCCTAGTTTGGACTACTTATTGGATTACTTGATATTAAGCTAATATTGTTGAATTGTTATGTAGTTTCTTATGGGCTTTCTAATGATATAAGAATTGTATTCAATTGATATCTAATTGATCTTATATTGTTAAACCTAGATTTAATTGATGTAGTTTCATTGAGTTTTATGGTTATTGCTTGAATTATTGTTCATGGCCATGGGTAAGGGCCTTGTGATATTGAATTGGTTGATTTGACAATTAATTGACATTTTCTTTAATTTGATATTAATTATACTTCGATTATATTGTGATTGGTATGGTCCACTTATGATGGCGGTGTTATGTGTTTTACTTGCAATTGACGTGGCCTTGTCGGCGTTACTTTAGGTAATATGATGAGCATGAATTTATTGGAAACTACTTGAAGTAATTTGGCTATTTGTGTAGTTGATTATGTGAAGCATGACATTATCTATCTACATGTGAAGTCATATGTGTGTTCTTCTACTTATGTTGCCTTAAGTGATCTTGTTAGACTATGACTTTGACATTATGAGTATAGTATTAGGGTTAAGTCTTGGTTATTCCTACTTGGCTTTGTGAGTCTATGTAGAGTACCTTAATGGTGTTATGAAGGTATATAGGATGACTTGAAGATATTAGATTGTTTCTAGAATGACTTGTATTATGAGTTAAAAGTGAAGTATGTGGTATCTTGTCTTGGTTGACTTGTGTCACTTGCTTGATGTATATATGATTATGAATATGTGATGTCTTGATTTAGAATATTAGAACTCTTAGTCTTGAATATATGAATGACATGTGACTTTAAATGATGATATGAGAGTCTATTATGTGAAAACCTTGACTTAACGGTAAGGTTAAGATTGTTGAAGCGTACGCCGTAATGGTATCTTTCAAAGTAAAGGAATGATGGACTTAAGGTTAGTTGGCTGGAAAGACATCATATTAATCCTTAGCAAAGTCATCATGAGCTTCTTGTCGACATTATGAGGTAGCCCTAGTGGACCTTTCTTAGTAGGGTAAATGTGATTGAGTTATGAACTTGTTATGAAACCCATTTATATGAACCTTAATGAGAATTGATCTATGAGAACTAAGGCAATAACCGAGTGAATATGGTAAGGGAAAGT
The DNA here is from genome assembly GCA_027704785.1 of Solanum chmielewskii. Taxonomy (NCBI): domain Eukaryota; kingdom Viridiplantae; phylum Streptophyta; class Magnoliopsida; order Solanales; family Solanaceae; genus Solanum; species Solanum chmielewskii. Next base: position 54,830,891 of record JAKWIX010000326.1, on the reverse strand, counting down.
AGTTCTAGTTAAGTATAAGACTAGATTACAAAGTATGCCCTTCATATTCCTTAACCATGTGCCTACATGGGATGTGTCCATGTTCTACCATTGGCAAGTAGAACAACCTCATAAGAGTAGGATAGAACTCCGGATTCCATGTCTAGCTATCATGGTCTATGTCGGTTATTGCCTATTCTCATCATATGGAATACCTATTAGCATTAGAGGAGTTTATGGAGTTTAGGTGGTGGTATAAGACGCTATCTAGACATTGTACAATAGACTTTGAAGGTGTTATGTGGAGTTCCCAGGTCTTTTCTAAGACTATTATTTGAATGTCCTTTACGTGATGTATGCGTCTTAATGAACTAAGGAACTAATGACTTATGTTAAGGAGTATGTAAATAAATGAGTACCTAATTTAAAGTGACTTAAGGATTCCTTAGCTAAAGTGTGAAGAGGGCATAAGGGATGATCTCTTCATGTCTTATCTTTGAAAGTCTTGAGGATGAATCTAGTTAGGGAAGTTGGTTGATTTTGTGGACATGATCTAAGACTTAGGTAGTCTTAAGGACTATTTAGGTAATCTCAAAGAGGTCACTATGGACGTTATCTTCTTGATTTACTTAAGTAGGTCTTTGATAGCCTTTGGAAAGAGAATGTCATATCACATATGTGTTGATGTATTATGTGAGCGTGATTATATCTTAGGGAGTCTATAGGATCTCTTAAGTGTGTGTGTAAGGGATTGTATGGGCGGTCGCTTCATAACTCACTCAAGTGAGACTTAGAGTTCACCTTTGGTAGAAGAATCTTACCTTGATGTTTATGATTACTTTGTAAGTATGTATGTGACTCATTATAGGTAATCTTAAGGGTCGTTTAGGCACATCTAGAGAGGGTGTATGAGCGGTCTCTCTTTGTGTGACTTAAGTGAATCTTAGGATGACTTTAAGTGAGGGAATCACATGCTAGAAGTTGAGTTTTAAGAGGATTTAGCAATTCACTGTAACAATGAATTAATTCACTATACAGTGAATATAGTTCACTGTAAAGTGAACTTTAAATTTGATATTGTTGATTTATTATTATCTTATGTGTTTTTAAATTAATTAATGATGTTATTATGATTAAAATATGATTTTTAAATGATTATATGCATATTTTCAATAATGTCTGTTTTCATGATTTTTATGCATAAAGCCACTTAATACATGTGGTTGTACTAACTCCATGCTTTTATTTATCTATATAGTTCTTGGTAGGTGAGGAGCTTTTAGAAGTGAAGACTTGGACTTAGAAGATCGTTTAAGAGAAGTTGAAGTATGTCCTCACTTGACTCGAGGGCATATATGTCTTTTATGTTTTCATTCAAAGTATTGAAATAGACTAAGTATTTCTATATTCGTATTTTGAATTATGGGACGTGTCCCAAGTATTCTTATGTCTTAAGATGATGAGATTGAGACTTAGTATTTCCTATTAATTTTATATGAAAGAGATTTTGAAGACTATATTATGTTTTGTGAAAAGTTTTAATTCCGCACTACTTTTCACTATGTTTATGCGATGAATGATATGATAGGGCTTGTATAAGACCTCCGAGAGATCGACGATGTCAGTTACAATCCAAGATTGTACCCTAATTTCTAGGGTATGGTTTTGGGTTGTGACATCACCACTGAAGAGCAATTATGTATTTCTGTGTGTATGTATGTGTGTATTTTGGTCAGAAAAAGACCTCTTTATATAGGCTTGAGTTAGGGCTTTAGGAGTATTTTGTTCCGATCAATTTTGACCCCTGGGCCTGAAGAACATGAGTTGGGCTCATCTTATCAACTTCATGAATTGGCCCAAGTGATTTGGACTTGATTTAAGTCATACAATTTTGACTTAGATATTAATCCGACTTTATCAACCAGTAATTTGACTTGGTCAACATATGGTGATTTTAGACTTGATCTAAATTTAATATGGATTTATCAATAAAACTTCACTGTCTACAAATGCCCCCTGTTTCGAGGCTTGTTGGGGTGCTCGATTTGTCGAACTTGTAAAGACAAGCCTTGAAGTATTTGTGAGCAAATATTTTTTTTTCATCGTAGTTGATCTTTCATGAGACATTAGCCGATATGTTGAGGTCAACATTTACAAGAGTCTTCATGACACTATTCTTTAATTTGTAAGAGGCCATTTGACTTTCGGTTGTTTATCAACTCATTGCCCACTTGAAGTGTTTCAAACTCTTGAAGACTTATCGCATGACATTTCTTCATAGGGTGGTAATTTCTTTTGGTTCATCAACTACGAAATGAACACCAATTTAATGAGCAAGAATTGCGTACACAAGCTTGACTTGGTGATAGAGACCTTGTGGTTTCGACGCAAATTTTAGGATTTCACTTGAATAGAATGCAAGGAATTCAAATTCTCATGACGCGAGTCTATTCTCATTCGGCCATATTTTTTCATGTATCTCCCGAGCAAACTTAAAATATAATTTAATTTTTATGGAATTTCCATAATTTGATTTCCATGGAAAATTTTCATAATTTAATTCATATGAAAACTTACCATAATTTGATTCCCATGGAAAATTTTCATAATTTAATTCTTATGAAAATTTAACATAATTTTCATAATTTGTAGGAAATAAAATTTCCATCTTCATTATTTTCCATAATTTGTAGGAACATAATTTATGTACTTTGATTTCTATAAATACACATGCTCTTACAAGGATTGATTGTCAGTTTGAGGCATACAAAACTCAATTTTTGTCACTCTTTTTTAGCACAGAATGCCTGCGGTAGAATGTTCATAACTTGTTGTAGAAATATTGAAATCATGATCCGTTTAATATTCTAGAAACTAGACTCAAAGGGTTAAGACATATCCGAAATTCAAAACCAAAACCCTTCAGAATTGATGATAATTGTTTTTTGAAGTTTGCTATCAGATTTGTCTTTTTTTTTGTATAGCTCTATGTAGTTCCACCAAAACGTCTCTATGGTGTAGGAGATTTCGAATAACCAGGCACTTATTTCTATAGAAACTAGACATCAAAGTCTACAACATATCCAAAAATTAAGGTAAAACTCTTCATGAATTGACAAGAATTAATTTTCGATGTTGGTCTTCAATTATTTCGTTATTGTTTTGCAAATTTGTGGAGTCTCACCAAAACGTTTGTATCTTGGCGTAAAAGAGCTCGAATGGATAGAGACTTGATTCTATAGAAAATAGCCTCTTAAGTCTTCATGCTTTTACTTCTCTACATCTTTACCGAAGAGTCGTATACTGATTTCCTTTTTATCATCATGCCGATTTGAAGCTTCGTGCAATTGGCACCGTGAGACATCTTTCATCATGATGAGTGCTAGAGCATATGTCATAATTTTCACCATGTCAATTTTATGCTTCGTGCAATTGTCACCGTGAGACACATCATTCATCATGATGAGCGCTGGAGCATATGCCATAATTTTCACCTGCCAATTTCACGCTTCGTGCAATTGGCACCGTGAGACATATCATTCATCAAGAAGAGTGCGAGAACATGTTCCATAATTTTCACCACGTCGATTCGAAACTTCGTGCAATTAGCACCATGAGACACATCATTCACCATGACAAGCGCGTACGAGAGCATATGCCATAATTTTCACCATGTCGATTTGAAGTTTCGTGCAATTGGTACCGTGAGACACATCACTTTTTCCCTTTTTTTTTGCAGGTTTAGATGGACTGTAAAAAGTCTCAATATCTTACCAAAAAAAGTGAAGTGTAATCCATAATTGGCGAGGAACCACTTCATGCATCTTCATTTGTAGTTTCAACTTTGATGACGAACCACACTTTGTGTCTCTTCTTTTACAATTGCGGCTTTAGCAACTAACCACTTTTCGTACATCTTCTTCTATAATTGCGGCTTTGACAAAGAACCACACTTGATATCTCTTATTTTGTAGCTTCAACTTTGATGATGAAACACATTTGGTTCCTTTTCTTTTGCAATTGCGACTTTAGCGATGAGCGGCTTTATCGATGAACCACACTTGATATCTCTTCTTTTGTAGCTTCAACTTTGATGATGAACCACTTGGTGCCTCTTCTTTGGAGGATCATGTAGAGATTTCTTCAAGTCGTACGTGGAGTATGATACTTTAAAATCATCAAAAATGACTAAAGAATCACATGAAAAAGCCCTCTCTGATGCGCAACGCCGTCTCAATGGTACAAAGATGACACTTGAAAAGTTAGATGGATCCATGGAGAAACTTCAAGCAACTCTAGCAGATGTGGAGACAAATAATGTGATGTCTAAGATGAAGTTGAGAGATCAGTCAAGCTAGAAGAGACGATCGAGAAAAACCGCCAAGAAATCATATGCTTCAAACTTTTCTCTATAGTTGAATTTTTTTTATTTGCTTAAAATTTTCTGATTCACTCATTATGGTGTAGTGGTTCACTTTTTTTTTTTTAATTTTTGAAGCAATAAAATAGCGACTTATATTTCAATAAGAAATTTCTCCTCTTGAATTTCAAAATTTTGATTGTTTCTTTTCACGAGCCCCCTTTCTTTAAAAAAAAAAAAGACTACGTATGCTATCTTTCATATGAGGATTGCAACAAAATTGAAGATTTTTTTCAGCTTTCTTCAGTTTTGCGCACATGTAGAAGAAAATTCATAGCATGAAGTAGGAGCATCGGAATAATGAACTTATTTTTTTTGTTGGAAAGATAACTTAGAGATCTTCAATTTGTATAAAAATCATGTCCATGAGATTTACGGTTAATTACAAATCTATGTTCGAAGTTGGATCAAAATCTGCGTGCTTGAATCTTCAGATTTCTTCAGCTTTGCGCACATGTAGAAGAAAATTTATAACGCGGAGTAGGAGTATCTGAATAATGAGCTTCTTTTTCCGTTGGAAAGATAACATTGATATCTTCAATCTGTCCAAAAGCAAATCCATGAGATTTATGGTTCAGTACACATTTGTGTTCAACGTTGGCTCAAAATATGTGTGCTTGAATCTTCAACTTTCTTCAGCTTCGCGCACATGTGGAAGAAAATTCATGAAGTAGGAGCGCCGGAATAATGAGCTTCTTTTTTTGTTGGAAAGATAACTTCTAGATCTTCAGTCTGTACAAAAATCATGTCCATAGAATTTACGGACTAGTGCAGATTTATCCTCAAAGTCAGCTCAAAATCTGGGTGCTTAACTCTTCATTTGAAAGAATCAACATGATAATATCAACTCCATGATGTAAGCGTCTAAAGTTTCAATCCTGAAATACAATAAACAGGAAATAAAAAATAGCAAGCAAACAATGATATTTGTATTTGAATTAATGTGAAGGTCACAATCTTTATGAAATCTTTAATAAAAGATGTAATCGTCTAATTTTTCTTTTCACGGATGTTCTTGATTTGACGGGATACTTGCGGCTCAACACTTAAAGCGAAAACTTCTTTGTATGCGGAAGACTTGCAGATCACCACTAAAGAGCGACTATGTATTTCCGTATGTATGTATTTGTGTGTATTTTGATCAGAAGAAGACCTATTTATATAGCCTTGAGTTAGGGCTTTAGGGTATTTTGGTCCGAGCAATTTTGACCCCTGGGCCTGAAGAACATGATTTGAGCTCATCTTATCAACTTAATGGATTGACCCAAATGATTTTGACTTGATTTAAGTGATACAATTCTGACTTAGATATTAATTCGACTTTATCAACCAGTAATTTGACTTAATCAACGTATGGTAATTTAAGATTTAATCCAAATTTAATATGAATTTATCAATAAAACTTCAGTGTCTACACATGATTTTCAATTGAATGTTTGTTGCTATCTCACTATTAATTATTCACCAAATAATAACTACATTTACTTCTTTGTTAAGTTTCTCAACTTTGCTTTCTTGGACTAATAATTAGGAGTTAATATTGGGCCTATCTGGGCCAGTTGGCATTTCAATTTCTAGAATTCAATCACTACGGAATACGGATTGGAGTGGTGAATACTACCTCAATGATGTTCTCTCCGTATATTTCATATCTATGGACCGCTATAATTAGATTTCTCCCCTTGTATTGAGATTTGACGGTGTTTCTTGTTGAAATATTTGATCATTTTATTTAAAAGTTTAAGCTGGAGTTAAGTATGTGGGAATTTCTTTGCCTGCTTTGATACCTCGTTAAAGTGTGTGACCATTTCATCTAAAATCTTAAGTCGTTAGAAAAATCATACTTTTATTAGTTAATTATATTCTCAATATTTCTAGCTAACAAATGGTTTAATATGGTTTCTTTCTAAAATTCTATCGTAATCGATGAAAGAGTTTTACAAATAACATGTACTTGTTCTTTACTTGCTTTCATTGAAATTTTTTGAAGTGCTAAATTCAATTACCATAAGATTTTTTGGCTTTATTTTATTTTAAATTCATACCTCCTTAATTCTCTTCTTTTAAAAATGGAGAATTTTGTTGACTGACGCTATTTGTGTGAACTTTATCAATAATATGTTCTATTGTGAGATTTTTGCAAGTGTAATTGATGACTTTTTGAGTGTTGAGAATGATACTAAATTGCAATAAGAAGTTTGTTATTTTTCAAATGGAAAAAGACCTAAAATACCTTTGAACTATTGGATTTGGTACAAAAATTTCCTTCGTTAACTTATACGCTCCATTAATACCCTTGGCGTCAATCTTTAGGGCCTATAATACCCTTATTACTAACAACCATTATGAAAAAAACAATTAAAACTTTCATTTAATACATGTCATGTTTTGATTTTGTAGAAATATAATTAACCTAAACAAATCGAAATCCCAACCCAACCCAACCCGAATCCACCTATTAATTCATATCCGCCTCAACTCGAAACTTCATTTTCCCTTCTTTTTTTTTTGTAGAATAAACATTGATTCAATGTTAGAACTCCTTATGGATGAATCAGTTTTGGAAAGAAGAATATGGTTAATGGTTCGTTCAACAAAGTGATTTTTAATGATATAGTATTGGTATTTGTTTTGCCATATCCTCTGATTATACACTATATTTCAGTTCTTCGAAATGACTCAAATCTCCGCAAAACGCCTCATGTTTTAGATATTTAAAACCATAATTTTTATAAGTCAAAGACTTACACTTAGAAAATAGGCAAATTTTTTATCTTTTAAAAAATTCCAAATAAAAATTAAAATCAAGTAAAAATTATTTTAAGCCAAACAAAGTTAGTTCTCAGAAAATTGCAAGTCATATTTTAGGTGTCGTAAAAATCTTCCTGAAATATAAATAAGAATCCCGAACCCCTTTGAAAGTTTCACTAGATTTCCTGTTTATCTTTTGAAAACTAAGTTTTCTTGATTTTTCTTTAAAAGTTAAGTGGTGACTCTAAACAAGTAATAAAACAATAAATATTTTTTCTTTAAACTAAAATAGAACGACGACCTTGCCCAATTATCAAGAATGCCATAGCTGATCTTGGTAGATTGTTTAAGTATGGAGATTCAAAAGATTGATTGTCTGCTATAGTAGGAGAGATCTAATCACCAACGGGTGTTGCATCTGTGGGATTGGTTAATCCAAGGAAACCTGTTGCAATTGTTCCCATCTTGAGAGCTGCTCTGGCTTTAGCAAAGACGTGTTATCAATTTTTGTAGCAACAAAAATAATTTATCTGGGAGTAGGGAGAAATGAAGAAACACTTTAGTCCTCTCTATACTCGAACATGCCCTTTTTGCTCCTCCTTCTCTCACAAATCTTAGGGAGAAGTCTCCATGATTTTTATGCATATACATTGGAATAGTTCACCCAACTGTTTAAGAGACATGATTTGTAGTTGGGCGGTAGAGATTAATAGGTGGATCTGGTTGGGTTGGATTATGATTTGTTTAGGTTAGTTAAATTTTTAACAAATCATTGCATATCATGTATTAAATGAAAGTTTTTAATTATTTTTTATACAAATACTATTAGTAATCAGGGCATTATAGCATGGGCGGAGCTATAACATGATAAGGTTGGTTAGATGAACAACTTTCGTCGGAAATTATTTACGAGTATCTACATTAAATATCAATTTTTTTGGATATATACTAACTGTTCAACAACCTTGTCACAATAAAGGTAGACAACCCAACGGTTAAGGCTGTGCAAAGTTGCCTCAGCTTTCCGGGTTTGAGCCTAAGTGTTGACTATCTTTATTACCTTTTTATTCTTCCGTTTTTTTCTCTTAGAAAAGGCAAAACTCAGGATGGATTCGATCCCAAACCCAGGCTTGAACATTTCATTTATTTAGTATTCGTGCCGTTTTCTCTTTAAAAAAATACAAAAGTTACATTTTTTTAAGTTAAGAAAAATAAGGGAAACAAATGGTCTAATTTTGACTTTTCTTATTTTTTTTAAAAAATAGATTCACTGTTATCTTTTCTTTTTTAGTTTTTTGTCTTCTTCTTCTTTCAAAAACCCTTTACAAGTTAATCTCTTCTTAACCTTAGTACATATTTGCAAGTTTTAAGAAATTGGAAGCTTTAGTCATTTGTATATTTCTTCCTCAGCCGCCATTAAAGTGTTAAAAGGTATTTCTTAATTTTTTTTTCCCTTTACTTTAATTTTTTCTAATCATGTGTTGAAAGACTTGATATCTTAAGTTTTATTTTATAAGCTACTTTATTTATTTGAGTATAGATCAACTATTTGGTGTATTGTGGAAATTTTTTTAATCAGTTTGATATATTTGACTACTATTTTAGTTAGGAGAAATATTTTTTTAGAGTAGCCAAAACAAGTTTGGCGCCTCAAAATTGAAATTAACTACGTCGAGATGAAAATGTCAACCTAATAGATGACTAACAATGTTTATTTTTTATTTGTCCTAAAGTATGAACACCTTTGACGAAAATTTTGGCTCCGTCACTGCATTATAGGCTCTAAAGATTGACATCAAGAGTATTATGAAGTCAATAGGTTAACGAAAGATATTTTTGTACAAATTCTAATAATTCAAGCGTATTTAATTTTAGATCCTTTTCCGTTTTCTAAATAATGACAACGTGGCTATTGCTCACTGTTATACATACTCATCTTATAAATAGGATTTTATCACATTTATAAGATGACTTGTATTCAGTCGGCGGCCCAAGTATATATGATGAAATAATGTTAATGTTGATCGATTTCAAAGCCATTTTTTTCCTTTTTCAACTTATAATATAAAGAAAAATAGTGCTTATATAAAATCTTATAATAATGTACAAAGTACTCTTTAACCTACGTTCTAAATCTTGGAAACACATTTATACTATATTAATGTCCTATTACCCTTTGAATTTATTTTATTAATAATTGTATACCTCCTTTTGACCTACGTGACACTATCTTATGAGCCCAACACTAGTTGATTTTTTCTTTCAAGCTAAATGCCACATAGATCAAAAAAGAAATAGAAAATTACTTATAAATTAAATTCATCGAAATAATAGAATTTTAGTATAATATAAATGCGTCTATAAAATTTCAAGTGACACTTCTATACTTTCACTTATTATAAAATAAAAAATACAAATGCCACCCCAATCCTTTCATAAAAAGGTGCGAGTTACTAGTACCAAGGCGGCACAGTGCACATGCTTCCCCCTTCTTTCCAATATTTAAACCATGCATTATTTATGCATGGTGGCCTACTACAACTATATATCATTTCTCCATTTCTCCACTCTATATATACAGGCGGGCCTACGTTGGGTTCGGGGTAATTCGAAATTCCTTCGATAAAAAATTATATGATATATATAGGATAATTTTATATATATATATATATATATATATATTTTGAACCCCCACAACAATAAAAAATAATTTGATGTTGCAGTGTTATTTCTCTTTAAAATTGAGTTTCACATCAACAGTTCAATTCCCTATGATGGACGTTTTTTTTTCTGTTTTGTATATGCAGTTCTGTTTTCAAGTTTTTTTTTTTTTTTTTTTTTTTTTTTTTTTTTTTTTTTTTTCAAATTTTAGGTCCGTCAATATATATAGTGATAATTATTTATGCATGGCGGCCTCTGCAGATGGATGGAGTAGTTGTTATGAAAAGAAAAATTAAAAGAAGCCACTGGAAATTAATTACAACTTATGGACGGTCGATCGGGACCATATATATATATATGTAAGATTAAAATTAAACATAAAATTGTGACATAAAATTGTGAAAGTAAACGTATAAAGTATGAAAATAAGTGCATTATTGTATGTATATGGACAGACACCTCTCCCCTCTCCTTTCTATTCATTACAACAAACAAACAAAGAAAAGTTCAAAATAGCGAAAATGTTCAGTTTTTCAGATAACGATAATAGAGGTGTTATAGTGGAAAGAGCTCATTGCATTGCTTCTTTATGGCAAAAAAAGACTTATCATCGTTTGAAACTTCATGCTTGTGATTGTTATAAGTCGTCTCGTCGTAAAATCCGTGTTGTTGACATTGGTGCTTTGGAGAAAATCAGATTTGGGAAAGTTGAGGTTGTTCCTGGAATATTCAACAAGTTTTCAAGTGCTACTGGCTTACGCTCTGACCCGAGTAGCATGGGGCACGTGGAATTCCGTGTGAATCAGCAAGGACCACGCAATGTTCCATATTGGCCAAAGGTGAGAAAATGATGTATTTCAAATTTGTGTAATGCAAGATTGTGTTAATAGTATCCTTATGTTTACAGGAAAGTGAATTTTTGTGTAAGAATGATTACCCAAAAGCACAATTTCCTAACAATGGAAAATGTAGAGTTGGATTCGAAAAGAGAAGTCTGGCTGGTGCTTCTGCATTCATTAGGAAAGGACAAAACTCTGCTCATACAATTTCTTTTAAATATTAAACGCTATTATGGAGGTTGTAGTCAAAAACATATTTAACTTTATTCTTCACTTTTGAAGGTTGGAAAAAGAAAATTATAAATTCTTGTTTGTTTGTTGAAAATTTATCCACTCATTTGACATATAAATTGTGCTTTACACTTCTATGTTGTGCTACTACTTACCCTTTGCTTTTTCAATGCTTCTACCTTTTTCTCCTTTTCAGTATTAAATAAAGGATTTAAATTAAAATATCGTGTTTATATGGGTTCGAGGATTTAGTTGACAAATGGTACTTATAAATAAGAGTGTCTATAATATAAACTCATACAAGTATTATAAGTCTATTAGATCATTTCACCTTAAAAGTCAGGGGATGAAGTAGATTATCCTCCATCCCACCCCCATATGTTGTTGGGTTTTAAAGGTGTAAACAAGAAATGAAGGATTGTGACCTTTATGAAAGATTATGTCTTTTCTTAAGCGATGTGACCATTTGAAAGGTGCTGTCTTTTTCAAAGCGTTTTGACCTTTCTGAAAGGTTGTCTTTGTTGGCTATAAATAGAGAGATTTTCTCTCATTTTTCTGCATCAAATTCTTCCATTCCTTTGCATACATTTCTTACAAAACAAAATCGATCGATCATGTCTGTGTGATATTATTGTCATTTTGAGTTCGTTGAAAATACTAAAGTTTGAGGTACTGCTACTTCTTTAATGGTTAATCCATTTTATCTTGGGTAATCTGCAACCTTTGGTACTTGAGGGGATTAAATTTCTTAAGGAAATACAGTGGGTTCTGTGGACTCAGATAGTTCATTTCTTTTTCTTTTTATCTTTTATAATTTTTGGTTCGCTAATGATCTAATACAGGAGATAACAAGCTTATATATTTTTAATACTGATGGTATTATTTGTGGTAAGGAAATTACTTTAATTTTTTGTGTTCATTTTGTTGAAAAGAATGATGAAGAAAAAAGAGAATTATTTTGTTATATGATAAAAGAGATTTGAGATGAAATATTACTATTTTAATATGTTCGAGTATATATTCTGTAGATTCCTTGGATAAGTAAGATTATAGTACTACTTTAATATGTTCGAGCATATATTCTGTAGTAGATTTCCTTGGATCGGTCAAATTATTTTTATTTTCTTTTCAAGTGCATTGCAGTATCCCCTTCAGTATTCCTTTCAACAAGAAAAGTTATTTTTAGCATAATGGTTAAGATATGCACTTAAATTTTCCCTATATTCTTGGTTTTACTATAACTATAGATGAGAAGAAGTAAATGAACAAATGTTGTCAAATTGTTAGGAGACAACATGAGTTTCGTTTCTCGTTGAAATTCAATGTTTTCTAAGAAAATTTGGAATACGATGGAAATTGGGAAATAAAGAAAAAAGTTAGCAAGAAAAGTGACTTGCATGGAGTCATTACTGACAGATATAATATGATTTAATGAGAGTAAACATTAGGTTCTATCTTTATTCCCTTGATTATTTTTTCGATCCTTTATGAGTTATTAGATTTGTTTTATAAATTGATGTTAGGATAAATGTCATTATGTGATTATGTTTTTGCCTAACTTTTGGAGACTAAAATTTTCTGTTTTTTTACTCCTTTGGTTTGAAGAGTATCAGAACTTTAGGAACAATTAAAATTGTGCATTGATTTGAAAAATATAGAAACTTTACTAACTTGTTAAATACTCTGTTTAAATGAATATTATGACATGAAGAGTATAAAATCATTGTCAGGAATATTAAAGCTAAATGATTTGAAAAATATAAAATCTTCATCGTTAGCTAGAAACAATGTTGAATTCGAGGTTTCTGGAGGATAATACCTTTTTGGTTTACTACTCTGTCTAAATGTAAAATTGATTTGAAGAATATAAAACCTTTATCAGAATTCAAGTTTCATTCGGTTAACAATTAAAAGAATATGAAAATTTCATCGTTAAACTAGAATCAAGTTGTATTAAGATTGAATGTTTATTGTTAGTATTCTAAATACTAAGTGATCTGCCTAATTGTGACAGAAAGGGGAAAAACACTTGTGACATAAGATTAGTATTTTTTGTGCATGCAATGGGTGTTTCTATGGATGAAATCTTCAAAAATAGGCTTCGTGTTGCTAAAAAAAATATGTGAAAAATAATTTGAAATACTTGAAAAATATAACTGATATTGTAGTCGTTGAGCCTCTCTTTACTAGTATTTGATATGACTAGTATAGAACACAAAATTATATTACTTGTTTAAAACAACTGTATTCTGTGATGAAAAAGTGTTACTTAAAACATTGTGATTTTTAATAAAAAGATATGTATATTAAAATAAATTTATTTATGTAGACATAAACATTGGTGAAAAGTAATCTGTTATGTTTCTGTTATAAAACAAACATTTGGGTCATATTGTTGCCCTTATTAGACCGATGAGACTATGGTCATGGGTCATTCTTAACAAATTGAATGTTATGGAAAGGTCCTTCTGAAATGGACATCTGACAAGGTGTTGATTCTAAAACTATGTTCGTATTTGACAAATTTATAAAAGTAAAGAACAAAATATTTGTAGGAAAAGGTTACCTCACGAGAGGTCTTTTCAAACTTAATATTTCTATTTGTTCTTACTTGCTTGAATCAAAATGTTTTTGACATGAATGCTTGGAACATGCCAATTACAAAACCTTGTAAAAACTGATCGACTTAGAAGTTTTGTCTAACTTCTGATGCAATAGATTAAAATGTCAAGTATGTGTTGTTGAACGAAATTTTAATCCCTTAGAATTGATTTACACTGACATTTGTGATATGAAGTCAACATCATCTCGTGGTGGAAAAAAGTGTTTCAAAATTTTTATTGAAAATTGTATTAGATATTGTTATATCTATTTGTTGAATAATAAGAATGAAATGATAGAAACATCTAGACAATATAAAACTGAAGTTGAAAAACGTTGTCATGATTAGAGATGATAGATGTGGAGAATATGAATTTTCTTTTGCAGAAGTATATTTGCAAATGAAATCATTCATCAAATTACTGCACATATTCACCTCAATCTAATGAAACTATTGATAGAAAAACAATTGAACTTTGAAGGAATGTTGAATATCCTATTTATAACTTCAGGTATACCACAAAATTTGTGAGGGGATGCTATAATTATAGCAAAAGAGAACAACAAAGCTTGTCTGTTCAAAAAGAGAGAAACAACAGGTTTCATTTGTTAGGGATCAACAAATAAAAAAAGTTTGTTAAGAAAGGGAGAAACAAAAAGTTTTTTTTGTTTAGATTTTGTTGTATCCTGATAGAGAATTGCTTGTCGCCCCTTTAAGTATATAGAAACAATAAATCTTGAAAGGTAGGGATCTAAAAATTTCCAATACAGTTTATTCAAAATGAGAAATGAAAATGAGGAAACTATTCCCAAAACAGTCAAAATTAGACTTAAGACTGTAGATTGTGTGTTCATTAGATATGCTACATGTAATACCTTGAAAATCCAAGACTCATTGTAAAGCCTAACATAGGTGTCATAAAGTAAAAACACTGTTTCTAAGTCTATTTTTTTTTACTGAATATAGTTCATTTAGGAGATTTAAAAACTAAATGTCCAAAACGTCCGAGTACGACTCCCCAAGAACCAACCAAGGGCACTTGAGGAGGACCCCTACAGTTTGATGCAGCACTGCCTGGCAGTGTGCATCGACGGGAAAAATGACGGACCGTGTGTGGATCAACGGGGCATCGATGCCACCGTCGTCCCACACTTAGGCTAATGGAGAAGGTCCCTTCACTTATCTCTTAGTTCCTTAAACTATGTTGCCACCATAGGATGCTAGCTAGTGGATCCATGTAGAAAGCTATGTTAATATTAGGTTTTACCTTGGCCGGTAGATCACGTTCCATCGGTGTAAGATCTTATGACACCGGATTCGACATTTAGATCATGTGGTCTATGTCGGTTATAGCGAGTGTTCCCTAAAATAAAATGAAAGAATAAAGTATCGACTAACTAAAGTGACTTGAGGGGTTTGACTTAGTCTAGGTAGGGGTATGAGACTCTACCTATGCTTTGCACTAGTTTGCTTGATGGGAGCTTTGGGAAGTTAATATTATGTATACGGATGGTGTTAAATGTAAATGTTTTTATATGACGATTATGATTCTTATCAACATGCAAATGGTCTAATGGTTTTGATTACTAAAGATATGAATTTATGAATTTAAGAGGTTGTATTGTGGTAAGTATGATACTAATTAATGTTCTTCTTGGCAGACTTAATTAAGTAGGGTTATGGGGCTTTACTTGGTCATTGCACTTGTTGACTCTATGGGAATTTATGATTTGTTACCTTAGTTTGCTATTTATGTGATTACTCTTATTCGTGTATATGATGATATTACTTGTTGATTGAGTATACGGTATTATGGGTTCAAGCGTGTTGATATACATTTGACATCCTTAACTATTGGTTGTGTATAAGTTCTTAAAGGAGTAAACTGGCATCATTTAACTAAAAGCTCCCTTTTTGCATATTTTTCTTGTATATGTGCATAAGATCTCATACTTAGTACATGTGGAGTTATAACCCCATTTTTCTTTCTTTTTTCCCAAAACATTTTAGGTTCCGGTCGTTGAAGAGTTTTGGGAGGCGTCATTGTTGAAGGCTTGGATTCTTTCTTTCATCCAAGTAGGTAGGTCCTCAACTCTCGAAGGCCATGCCATCATCTAGTTTTGGATTTTGTTATGAGCTTTATTGACTCTGTCATTCCTTTCCTTGTTATTTGAATTTTGTTCTTTTGTACTACGTATACATGGTCTTGTTGAATTGATGTAAGAGTTATGCCCGAATTGTTATATTCGTTAAGATGGTATGAGATGAGACAATCATTGAGACTTTATTTCATATTCTTATATATGTGCAATAAAAGTAGAAGGCTATGTAACCGTCTTATATGAAGGATCTATGTATACTCAATATGAATATATAGTATGTGTATGTAGAAGTCTATGTAAACCTCTAAGTAGTAATAATGAAAGTTTTAAATTTTTCACACTTTTCAACCTATGAATGTAATGACATGGAACTAAGAGGCTAGTCTTAGTACTTTAAAAGGAGGACGACGCCGATTACGTCTAGGGGGTAAACCCTGATGTGACAAACTTGATATCAGAGCATGAGCTTGAATATCGTTGAGTTATGTCTCTCTCTCTACCACGTCTATGTAGGTTTGTATTCATAATTGTGAAGCGCACCACACTGATTATTAGGAACCTATATGATGCTTAGGAATCACTCTCTTTCTTGGAAATCTTATATCGTTCCAATAGAGTATACTTATGGTGTGCTTTTGCATCTAATCCTAGTGTTGTGATTATAGGAAGCATGAACACTCGAAGAAATGCGGATCGAAGACTTGAGGAGGAAGTTTCTAATGCGGGAGATCCTCCCCATGATGAGAAAGTTCCTCCACTTGAGGAGAATGCTAATGTTGATCAAGCCCTGAATAAGCCTCCACCTATGACGGAGGCGGAGATGAGGATATTCTTGCTCAAATGGCTCAAGTCATGACTACTCAAGCACAAGCCACGACAGTTCAAGCCCAAACTATGACAGCCCAAGCCAATCGGGATATTACTTCCCGTCCTCATCAACAAGTCACTACTATGGCTTCCAGTCTAAGGAAATTCTCTCGAATGAATCCTCCTATTTTCTATGGGTCTAAGGTTGATGAAGACCCCAAGAATTCATTGTTGAGGTCTACAAGATACTATATGCTATGGGGGTGTCTTCAAGTGAGAAGACCGAGTTGTCCACATATCAACTCAAAAATGTGGATCAAACTTGGTATGTGCAATGGAGGGATAATAGGTATTTGAGGGGTGGTCCAGTGACTTGGGAGATTTTAAAGCGACTTTTCTAGATTGTTTCTTCCCTAGAGATATGAGGGAGGATAAAGAGGTGGAATTAATTATCCTCCGCCAAGGGGGTATGAGTGTTCATGATTACTCCTTGAAGTTCATCCAACTGGCTAAATATGTTCCTTCCTTGGTCTCCGATCCTAGAGACGAGATTAGCTGATATGTGACGGGTGTATCGGATGACTTACAAGAAGAATGTCATTCAACAATGTTACATGACAATATGAACATTTCCCGTCTTATGGTGCATGCTAGGAGGGTGGAGGAGGCTAGATCTAAGAGGAAGAATAGGGATTCAAAAAGGGCAAGGTCTTTTGAGGGTGAAGCTACAAAGAATAGGCTTGACATTCAAGACAAGCCTAAATTCAAGAAAAGATCCACAAATCAATTTCCATCCAAATTTCCTAAGGCTAGGGATGTCAAGTCCCCTAGGCCGAAAGTCAAAAAGGGAAAGATTAGGAGTTCTTCTAATGAGAAATATACTTGTGCCAAATGTGGAAAGGGTCATTTTGGTGAATGCTTGATAGGAACGGGGATTCGCTTTGGTTGTGGCAAAAATGGCCACAAGGTGAGAGATTGTCCTAATTCCAAGGGGCAAGAGAAGATTGGATAGCCAAGTGGTTATAGTGATGCTCCAAAAAAGAACCTCTTATATGCTCTTCGTTCTGGGGTAAGCAAGAGATCTCTTCCGACATGGTGACCGGTATGTTAAAAATCTTTACTCTTGATGTGTATGTTTTACTCTATCCGGGTGCTACTTTGTCCTTTGTTACACCTCTAGTGGCTAAAAAGTTTGATACTTTACCCGATATTTTGCATGAGCCTTTCCTAGAGTCTACTCCGGTTGGAGAGTCGGTTGAAGATAAAAGAGTCTATTGAAATTGTATTATTTCATTGCCTAATAGAGTTTCTTATGTTGATCTAGTAGAACTCGATATGCTTGATTTTGATAATATATTGGGTATGGATTGGTTGCATGCATGTTTTTGCATCCATTGATTGTAGGACAAGAGTGGTGAGGTTTAACTTTCCAAATGAAATCGTTGTTCAGTGGAAGGGGGGGATTCTATTCCTAGAGGTCGCATTATATCTTATCTAAAAGCATGTAAAATGATCTCAAAGGGTTGTCTCTATCACATAGTAAGAGTCTTAGATTTGGATTCTGAAATCCCTCCTAGTGAGTCGGTCCCCGTAGTGAGTGAATTTTCGGAGGTTTTTCCTAATGACCTTCCCGGTATTCCTCCCGGATGGGACATTAATTTTGGTATCGATTTGCTACCGGAAACAAATCCCATTTCAATCCCTCCGGCCGAATTGAAGGAGTTGAAGGCTCAACTCAAGGATTTGCTTGACGAAGGCTTTATAAGGCCTAGTATATCTCCATAGGGTGCTCCAGTGTTATTTGTTTAAAAGAAGGATGGGTCTTTGATAATGTGTATTGATTATCGCCAACTCAACAAGGTCACCATTAAGAATAAGTACCCTCTCCCTCGGATTGATGACTTGTTTGACCAACTCCAAGGGGCGAGTTACTTTTCAAAGATAGACTTGAGGTTGGGGTATCATCAACTTAGGGTGAGAGGGGAGGATATACCAAAGACGGCCTTTCAGACTAGGTATGGGCATTATGAGTTCTTGGTCATGTCTTTCAATCTCACTAATGCTCCGGCGGCATTTATGGACCTAATGAATAGAGTATTTTGAAATTACCTAGATTCATTTGTCATCGCGTCGTTGACGATATCTTGGTATATTAGAAGAATGAGGATGATCATATGGGTCATTTTAGGGTAGTATTGCAAACCCTTAAAGAACATAAATTGTATGCCAAATACAGTAAGTGTGAGTTTTGGTTGGTCGGTGATTTTTCTTGGGCACATCATCTCTAGTGAGGGAGTTGAGGTAGACCCAAGGAAAACGGAAGCGGTGAAAAAACTGGCCTAGACCATTGACTCCGACAGACATTAGGAGTTTCTTGGGTTTAGCAGGTTACTATCGGAGGTTCGTGGATTGTTTCGCGTCCATTGCATCTCCTTTGACTACTTTGACCCAAAAGAGTAAAAAGTTTGAGTGGTCGGGGGCATATGAGAAGATCTTCCAATTTTTGAAAGATAGTCTTACTTTTGCTCCGGTGTTGACCTTACCGGATGGTACAAAGGGTTTTGTGGTGTATTGTTATGTATCCCGAGTGGGTTTGGTATGTGTGTTTATGATATACGGGAAGATGATAGCTTATGCCTCTAGGCAACTAAAGGTACATGAGAGAAACTACCCCACGCATGACCTTGAATTAGCGACCGTGGTATTTTCTTTGAAAATTTGGAGGCATTACTTGTATGGGGTTCATGTTGATGTTTTTACCGATCATAAGAGTCTCCAATATGTGTTTACCCAAAAGGAGTTGAATCTCCGACAAAGAAGATGGCTAGAGTTGTTGAAGATTATGATATGAGTGTCCTTCATCAGCACGGCAAGGCTAATGTAGTTGCGGATGCCGTAAGTCGGATGACTATGGGTAGTGTATCCCATCTTGATCAAACCAAAAAGGACCTAACAAGGGAAGTACATAGGTTGGATAGGTTAGGGGTGAGGTTGGAGAGTTCTCTGGATGGGGGGTGCTATAATTCATCATAACTCTTAGTCATCTTTAGTGGTTGAGGTAAAGTCCAAACAACACGTTGATTTAACCTTAATGGAGTCGAAAGAATTGGTTCTTGGCAAGTTGAATGAATCATTTTCCTTTGGGGGGGATGGTGTGTTAAGGTACCAACGGAGATTATGTGTTCCCGATATAGATGAGTTGAGGGATCGAATCCTAGAATAAACACATACGTCCCGCTACTCCATTCATCCAGGGTCGACAAAAATGTACCATGACCTAAGGGAAATATATTGGTGGGAAGGTCTAAAAAGGGACATAGCGGAATTTGTCACTAAGTGTCTGAATTTCCTACAAGTAAAGGTCGAACATTTAAAGTAAGGTGGCTTACTACAAGAGATCCAAATTCCTACTTGGATGTGGGAAGACATCAATATGGACTTTGTAGTAGGTTTACCTCGTACTAAAAGTCCTATGATTCCATATGGGTGGTTGTTGAATGAATGACCAAATCCGCTCACTTTATTCCTATCAAGTCTTCATATTCGGTGGAGAATTATGCAAGAATCTTCCTAGATGAGATTGTGTGCGGCCATGACATTCTGTTATCCATCATATCGGATTGGGGCGCACAATTCACATCTAGATTTTGGAGGTCGTTCAAAAAAGGGTTAGGTACTACGGTGAAGTTGAGAATCGCTTTTCATCCCCAAACAGATGGTCAAGCGGAGTGTACGATACAAACCCTTGAAGATATGCTTAGAGCATGCATTATTGATTTTAAAGGGAGTTGGGATAGACATTTATCTTTAGTGGAGTTCTCCTACAACTATAGTTTTCATTCATCCATTTACATGGCTCCCTATGAAGCTTGTATGGTAGGAGGTGTAGGTCTCCTAGTGGATGGTTTGAAATGGGTAAGTCATCGCTTCTTGGTCCCGAGTTTATTTATAAGACTTTGGGAAAGGTTCATATCATAAGGAAATGGTTGAAAACGGCCTATATTCAGCAAAACTCTTATGTTGATCATAGGAGAAGGGATTTGGAGTTTAAGGAAGGTGATAAGGTGTATTTGAAAATCTCACCAATGAAAGGGGTGGTTAGATTTGGCAAGAAAGGGAAATTGAGTCCTCGTTATGTGGATCCCTACGAAATCTTGCAAAGGGTTTGTAAGGTTGCCTATGAATTGAAACTTCCTAGTGAATTGACTTCGATTCATTTGATTTTTCATGTTTCTATGTTGAAAAAGTGTATCAGTGATCCCGAGTCCATTCTTCCTACTAAGGGTCTTGGTGTCAAAGACAACCTCTCTTATGAGGAAGTTCCAGTTCAAATTCTTGATAGGCAAGTCAAGAAGTTAAGGAATAAAGAGGTTGTATCCGTAAAAGTGCTATGGAGAAATCAATTAGTTGAGGGTGCTACATGGAGGGCCAAGGCCGATATGAAGTCCCATTATCCTCATCTTTTTGAGAATTAAGGTTAGCTATTCTTTTTAATTATATAATTATGACAAGGTTATGAAGTTTCTTGATTTTTGGGTGAAGTTTTGCACATTATGCATTTTTGAATGAACTTACAGTGAAGTTACTGTAGTGTTGCAATTAAAAAAAAGAAACTTGAAATTTTGCTTTTTTCTTATTTTTGAGTTATGTTGTGCATTTTGGTATGGTTAGTCTTCAAGAAATGATAGGTAGCATGTTGTTAAGTTAAACTTTTTACTAATCGACTCATGTATTGTATGTTGATCTCATAAGTGTTGTGAGAAGGAAATGCCTCATGATAAAGTGTTTTGAGCCTTATGTGTGGTAATATGAGTTCTGATATTTTCCTTGTTGAAATGACATGTTTTATGTTGATTTGATATTTTTGATTGGTTGGGCTTCTAGTATTGGGTCTATTCTTTCCTTCAAAAGAATTTTTGTGTCATTCGATGACGAATGATTCCTAGGGGGGCATTATGTAATACCTTGAAAATCCAAGACTCATTGTAAATCCTAACATAGGTGTCATAAAGTATAAACACTGTTTCTAAGTCTATTTTTTACTAAATATAGGTCATTTAGGAGATTTAAGAACTAAATGTCCAAAACGTCCGAGTACGACTCCCCAAGGACCAACCAAGGGCACTTGAGGAGGACCTCTGCAGTTTGATGCAGCACTGCCTGGCAGTGTGCATCAACGGGAAAAATGACAGACTGTGTGTGGATCGACGGGGCATAGATGCTACCGTCGTCCCACACTTAGTCTAATAGAGAAGCTCCCTTCACCTACACAGTTTTTAGAATCATCGACGGAGTGCGGAGGTGCAAGCTACGGTCCGTGTGTGGATCGATGGGGCGTCGATGCTACCGTCGTCCAACACTTAGAAAATTGGATAAAATTCTCGCATGCACCAGTCTATGCCCGAACTTACGAATGTGCAGTACCGATCGTCGATGGACCAATGGCCCGTCGATCGAGGTCTCGTTGATAGGGTCTGCAAATTCCTACACATTTTTAATTAAGTTCATTTAATTAATTAAGTGGTTTAGGGGTTAGTTGGGTATTAAAGACAGACTAATTAAGTTGATTAAGTCCTACTATAAATACCCTCAACCCTCATTAATTAAAACACAACTCTCAAATAAACACTCTTCCTTCTCTCTTCTTTCTCTCTCTAATTGGAAGACTCCATAGAAGCTTAGCTTGAAAGGTGAATTGGGGGCTAGAAAAAGGGTGGATTCTTCATCAAATTTTTGAGAAACATTAAGGTATGGGTTCTATTCACCTTTGAGATCCTTTCCTCAAAGGGTTTCTTCAAAATAGATTTCAAAAAGTTGAGTTTCCTTATGGGTTTCATTCAATTACAAAATTGAAGTTATGGATTGAGTTGTTAATGAATTCTTAAGGTTATATTGAGTATATTAACATGTAATTCAACTTGTTTGGGGTAATTTTTGATGGTTAGGTCTAAATTGGAGAATATGATCCTCTATCCCTAACCCTAGGTAGTGATCTTTACCTATATTGTATTGTGATCATTCAATTGAGTTGGTTGTTGATTTGATTTCTATCCTATGGTGCTATTATGATTAAATTAAGATGAATTATAGTCCTATCATGCTACTTCTTGAGATGTGATTTAGATTATGAATTATAATGTGAAATTAGCCTATTTACCTTGTCTCTGGTTGTGATCTAAAGATGAGTTGTGTTATAGAAATGCAATTGGTATTTTTATTTTGGTTACTATTGTGTGATGATGTTACTTCCCAAGTTGGGTGGAGTTATGGGTTGATGGTAAGACCTTGATGATAGACTATGAGGAAGACTTGGTAAGTCTTATAATCTCTATCTTTACTTCCAATTGTGATTAATTGTTTTTAAGTCATGATATTACATTTGGAGTATGCCTTATACTAGGATTATAGGGTGGTATGATGTTTAATTGAAATGTCTTGATTATGTTGTGAGGTTGATTAAGGTGTTTGTGCTATAAGGATGGTGAAAACTATCAATGTGCCTTAATATGTTATAAAATACGAAAGTGTTAACCTCCCTTATATGAATTGTGATGAAAGGACTTATACTCATACAATTCTTATTGAGCTATTGATGATGGTGATCATACAAGGGGTATACCCTATGGACTAAATTAAGTTATGATTAATAATTAAAGGCTTATAGACATTTCAATAAAGGGACTTAGCTTAGCACCGAGTGAACTTGACAATGGGAGGTGATGACTTTCCATAAAGGAAGTGTTACCCTATAGGTCTATAAGTGATGTTGACAGATTCGACATTTAGATCATGTGGTCTATGTCGGTTATAGCGAGTGTTCCCTAAAATAAAATGAAAGAATAAAGTATCGACTAACTAAAGTGACTTGAGGGGTTTGACTTAGTCTAGGTAGAGGTATGAGACTCTACGTATGCTTTGCACTAGTTTGCTTGATGGGAGCTTTGGGAAGTTAATATTATGTATACATATGGTGTTAAATGTAGATGTTTTTATATGACGATTATGATTCTTATGAACATGCAAATGGTCTTAATGGTTTTAATTACTAAAGATATGAATTTATGAATTTAAGAGGTTATATTGTGTAAAGTATGATACTAATTATAGTTCTTCTTGGCAGACTTGATTAAGTAGGGTTATGGGGCTTACTTGGTCATTGCACGTGTTGACTCTATGGGAATTTATGATTTGTTACCTTAGTTTGTTATTTATGTGATTACTCTTATTCATGTATATGATGATATTACTTGTTGATAGAGTATACGATATTATGGGTTCAAGCGTGTTGATATACATTTGACTTCCTTAACTATTGGTTGTGTATAAGTTCTTAAAGGAGTAAACTGGCATCATTTAACTAAAAGCTCCCTTTTTGCATATGTTGCTTGTATATGTGCATAAGATCTCATACTTAGTACATGTGGAGTAATAACCCCATTTTCTTTCCTTTTTCCTAAAACATTTTAGGTTCCAGTGGTTGAAGAGTTTTGCGTGGCGTCATTGTTGAGGGCTTGGATTCTTCCTTTCATCCAAGTTGGTAGGTCCTCAACTCTCGAGGGCAATGCCATCATCTAGTTTTGGATTTTGTTATGATCTTATTGACTCTATCATTCCTTTCTTGTTATTTGAATATTGTTCTTCTGTACTACCTATACATGATCTTGTTGAATTGATGTTAGATTTATGCCCAAATTTTTATATTCGTTAAGATGGTATGAGATGAGACAATCATTGAGACTTTATTCCATATTCTTATATATGTATGTGCAATAAAAGTAGAAGGCTATGTAACCTTCGTATATGAAGTGTCTATGTATACTCAATATAAATATATAGTATGTGTATGTAGAGGTCCATGTAAACCTCCAAGTAGTAATAATAAAAGTTTTAAATTTTTTCACACTTTCCAACCTATGAATGTAATGACATGTATCTAGGAGGATAGTCTTAGTCCTTTAAAAGGCCGCCGGCGCCGGTTAATTTATGATTCATAAGTCTGAACCGTCGGATTTTCAAGTAAAGGGTATAAATTACTTTGTAACGAACCAAAGGAGAATGTAATAAAGAAATTCAGAGGCATAGTAAATGTTAATGGTCAAATTATTTTCTTTGAGTTTGATTTTGTAACATTTCTTCTTGAAAATGAGTCTCATAAATTCGACAAAGCTATGCTCATTCTTTTGGAAAGAGGCTGATAATAGTAAGAGAGATTCAATCTTAAGCAACCATACTTGAGAGTTTGTTGATCTTTCTCTTGAAAATAAACCTTTGGGTTAGAAGTGGATCTGCAAAAGGAAAAGAAAGTTGATGAAACTATTGATAAAATACAAAGAAATACTTGTTATCATAGGCTGCCGACAATAAGAAAGCCTTGATTATTTTGACATATAACAACCACTAACTAGGATTACATCAATTCAGATGTTAATTGCATTAGTTGCTGTATATGACCTTCAAATACATCAAAATGGTTTGTGAAAATATTTTCTTAAAAATGGAGAATCAGAGGAAGAAATTTATATGAAACATGGCTTGTGGTTCCTAGTATTCAAGAAAAAAAAATTAAGCTTGTTAAGTCACTTTATGGACTAAAAATAAGCACCCAAATAATGACATGCAAAATTTTACCAAACTATGTTAGCAAATGAATTCAAGATTAATGAATGTGATAAATATTTTTTACATTAAAGATACTCAAAATCTATTTTATGACATGTTGATCATTAAAAGAGACATTTCTAACATAAATGTTGCTAAGCATATGCTAGAAAGTAACTTCCATATGAAAGACATTGAAGTTACTGATATATTGAAAAGGTACTTAACAAGTTCAAGCATCTGGATTTTAATATTGACAAGACTCCAATAAATGTGAGATTTGTACTTTAAAAGAATGAAGGAAAAAGTGACTCAGAATTGGATTATTCTAGAGTATTCAAAAGAATGATATATATCATCAAGTGTACACGGTCAAATATAGCATGTACTGCTAATAAACTGAGTCGGTTCACGAGCAATCTCAAACAAACTCATTGGATGATAATGAAAAGAGTTATGGAGTATTTAAACATACTTAAAAACTATTGTTTTGCATTATAACTAATATTCAACATCATTGGAAGAATATAGTAATGCAAATCAAATTACTAGGTTATGAAGTAAAATTCATAATTCGATATGTATTTACTCTTGGTGGAGGTCTTGGTGGAGGAACAGTCTCTTGGAAATCTTATAAACAGAAATGTATCGCTCGCTCTACTATAAATCTAAGTTTATCACTCTAGAGAAGGTCGGTGAAGAAGTTGAATGACATTGAAATTTCTTGAAAGATTTTTGGCCCAAACCTTTAGCTCCAGTGACCAGTATGCATACATTGTGAGAGTTAATTATCATAGGTAGGGCATGTTGAATGATGTATAATGGAAATTCTTGTCATATATGATGAAGATTTCATATCGTTAGAGAACTACTCTCTAGTGAAATTTTCATAATTGACTATGTAAGTCAAACGATAATGTGTCAGATCCACTTACAAAAGCCCTAACTAGAAAAGGAGTTGATAGATTATCAAAGGGAATTTGACTATGACCAAGGACAAGTCATTGTGGCAGTAAATCTACCTAGAAAACTGAAGATTTGAGGATCTAGGTTCAAGGAGATCAAACAAAATCATTGATGACGGTTCAACATTGTCAAAATATTTTTATGGTCACTTCTCATGATAAGACAATGTTCAGTAACAAGGATAAGACATTAGGACTTTTTAATGATTTCTAAGTTTGATAAATGGTATATCAAATAGTGTTTCTACGGGATAACACATTAAGAAATCACCTATGTAAGTGTGAAGTGTAAGCCAGTCCAAAGACAATTTGATAAGACAGTTCTCTATGCACTATAACGAGAACTAAAAACATTTCAAGGATTGATTGTGTGAGTTATGTTGTCAAGGTATTAACCAAAGCTCGACGGTTCAAAAATATCAAATATGTAACACTCTGTAACTACAAAGAACTAGAAAGAAGTTAGAAAATTGAAATACTCATTTATGGAAAGAATATAAAAATCTGTAGATTTGTTAAGTGTGTTAAAGTTGAATTTTGGTCAACTTCAAACGATCAGAACAACTAGCTCATAATGATTTAGGTGTGTTTCCAGATACTGTAGGAGATCTTGGAATAATATTTCCAAGCAGCTAATTTGTGCGATTTTGAGTTCGTATGAGTGAGATATTCCCTTTGAAAGTTAGGTTGTTTAAATAAGAAAATGTCCTATCCGGATTTTTAATGGGTGTTTTGGTCTTTTTCCATACCCTATTATCCTAATTCGTTTTAGGTGATTAATTGGGATAAATTCAGATTGTACTCATTTTAGAAAAGTTGAAGTTTACGCTAGGGCTTGGAGAAAGAGAAAGGACAAGAAAGATCAAGATTTTGTCGTCTTCGTAAGAAATTGACATCGAGTTTCATCAAGAATATTTCCTACAAGGTATTTGAGACTTTCATAACGTTGGATTTGTCTACCCACGTGCCAAGAATGTTTGATTCAGTGTGAATTCGTTTTAAAAAGATTGAAATTTTGAAAGTTCTTGATATTTGTTCTTGAATTACATTCGTTCTTGAAAATGGTTGAGATTAATGAAATTCTTGATATTGAAGTGATTTTTCCTTGATTTGTTAGAGTTGGATCTTTGTGTATATGTCTTGGGTACATGATTCGATCTATAGTAAATTTGAGAAAAAGAATAAACAATAATCGAATTAAGGTCGAAAACGAGATGAAAAGTTCATCGTATTTGCTAGGGGAGGGGCTGGAGCGATGCGCCCCCGTAGCGCCCAAAGAGCTGGCGCGGTGTGCCTACAGTGCGCCCAAAATGATCCCCAATTATTTGGGGCTGGTGTTGCACGCTCGGGAAGCGCCCAAATCATCGTTTTCATCAGTTTTTTGTCATTGAGTCTGTTTAAGTCCTTCTAAAGTGTACTAACACTTTTAATTGATTCTAACTACTATAAATGACTTCTAAATACCTAGAAATCATCCGGAAACATGAATCATGACCTTTAATTCATAATTCTCCAAAGTCGCCAAGTTTGCGCGATTCCGAGATCTTATGAGTGAGATATATCCATTGGAAGTTGGGTTATTGAAATAAGGAAATGTCAAATTCGGATTTTTAAAAGGTGTTTTGGTCTTTTCCATACCCTATTATTATAATTTGTTTTTGATGATTAATTAGGGTAAAATTAGATTTTATTTGGTTTAGAAAACTTGATGTTCACATTAGGGCTTGGAGAAACGAGAAAGGAGAAGAAAGATCAAGATTTTAGTCGTCTTAGTAAGGAACTGACTTCGGGTTTCATCAAGGATTTTATCCCAAAAGCTATGTGAGACTTTCATAACATTGGGTTTGTTCACCAATATTTAAGCATGTTTGATTCTGCGCGAATTCATTCGAAAATGATTGAAATTTAAATGTTCTTGATAGTTGTTCTTGAATTACTTTCATTTTGAACATGAATTGAGATTAAGGAATTTCTTGATATTAAAATACTTTTTTTTCTTGAGTGGTTTGAGTAGATCTTTGTGTATATGACTTGGGTACTTGAATCTAAAGTGAATTTGAGAAAAGAGATTAAAAAAAAAATCAAATTAAGGTCAGAAAAGGAGTTGAAAAGTTTGTCGGGTTTGCCAGGGAAGGGGATGGCATGATGCATCCCTGTAGTGCCCGAGGGGCTGGAGAGGCGCACTTGCACTACACCCAAAATGAGCCGCAGTAAGTTGGAGTTGGTGTGGTCCGCCTGAGCTGCGTCCCAATCATTGCTTTCACCAGTTTTTCATCTTTCAGTCCACTTAAGTCATTTTAAAGGGTACTAACACTTTCCATTGATTCTAACTTCTCAAAACGACTTCTAAACACCTAGAAATTATATAGAAAAATGAATCATAACCTTGAATACATAATTAATTTAAGGAAAGTTAAGAGTTAAGTCTAGAAGTCACTACTAGATATTCGACCTAATAGCACAATTATGTACTGTTGCAATAGGCCTCTCTACCATCACTATAGCTCTAACGCTACGGTTTAAGCAACTGCTACAACAGCTCGCGTAGCAATTGCTCTATTGGGACGGTTTTTTATGACTGTTATTATAATTGTAGCAATTTATGGACATATTGCGACGCTTTCCAAATTAATAAATTGCCAACGGTTAGGGATCTATTGTCATGGTTATGAACCGTCGGAATAAAGTTTTATGACACATTTATTTCCAATCCATTTCCGACGATGAACACAGTATCACCATAGAGTTTTATGCAACAGTTCTCTTTAGGTTGTTGCTACGATTGTTTTAACAATCATTTCATCCGATTGCAACAGTTGTTATATGGTAAGGCATCAATTTGTAATTGTTTCTCTGTCTATTGCTACAGTTATTACAGGGTAATGCAATAATTTTATATTTTTTGCAATAATTAATGTATGGCTATTGGAACGATTAATATTAGGCTATCCCAACATATATATACTATTGGTTCCACACATATATTATAAATTGATCCATTGCAAAACTTTTATAACATAAAACACATATAAAAAGATCATGCGAAGAAGTTATATTTAATTACCAAAATTATAATCTAATATCCATGGTTGTGTATGTGATATCGATAAAAAAATATATAAACATTTTTCAACCATTAAAAAATGGTAAAACATACAGATTCACCACAGAGTACTTTTCCAGCTTAAAAAATAACAGACATTCGGAACATAGGTAAAGTTAACATTAACTCAATTCAGCTCCTATCCTAAGTCTTCAGTACTACTTTCATCTCCTTCATCGATATCATCACTTATATATAATTAATAAAAATACAAAATAATTTAGAAAATTTGTTGCAAAAGTTCAATGACTTCAGTGATATATTTGTAAGTTATCTACAACAGACATATAAATTCAATAAGCTTCAAATGACATTAAAAGCATAGTTGCTATAGATATTTGCATACTGCTATTAGGAATTATTATATCACTCCTAGTTCAGTTCGAAGCTGGAAAATTTGATTCAGATTAGCCAGACACTAAAAGAATAAGAAGAAGTAGGGTAAGAAAAAAGGCAGGAAACATGGAAGCCAACAATATTCAGTTAGAACTGTCTACAATTGTCGCTGTCATCGATTCGTCAACTCAATAATATTCAGGTTGTTGATTGAGCAGAAAGATCAGTAGATGGTTGCTTTCTAGTATAGTTCCCTGTGAAGTAGAATTTTGGAAATGAGTTTGATTTCACGATTGAGGCATCATTTGTCTTGTGAACTATTGATATAATATGTTCAATCTAATGTGGCTAACTACCATTTTGTTACCTCAACTTTTTTTACTCGACACTTTGATCAGCCTGCTAGGAAAGAGGAAGAAGAGGAGGAAGAAGTAGAGATTGACTAGAGAAAGCTTCCAGTGATTATGATCCTGCAATTTTTTATCTTACCGAGCATCGCAGTCCTCCATCGAAAGTTTTGGGACCTACCTTGGTTGAAGTTTCAGAACTGTCTTCCATTCTTATGAAGAAGTTGGGTATGACCGAGTAACCAATGGTTGGGTTATGAATGCAGGGTCTGCTGGAATTAGATTAAATAATTGAGAAAATTAAAGTTGTTATGGAATGACAGTGAACAAAATCTCTAGTATGTTGAAACTAGACTATGCTTCATTCAGCTATCCAATTTTCTAGTCTTCTTTTCGCTCCTTTCCCAAAACCACTCGATGTGGCTCACGAATAATTCTAACACTAATCATTTCTCTTATTTCAGTAATAACATGGTACAATTTACAATATTGCACTAATAGCATCAGTGCATTACTAATACTTCAATAGTTGGACATTTCTAGAGGCCCTGTGTGTTGGAAGAATGACCTGAAATGAATAGAACAAATGACAAATGATAGATCTACTAGAATCGTGATATATAGAACAGTGGACAGAACAAGTAGCACTTAATAACTCATAGCTGACAAGGCTGATCCTAGAAAATACTCAGCTAACCAAATGGCCGTCAAGGCCACAATCAAAAGAGATAGGTAATAACAAACTCGACAAGCCTGTACCCAATAATATCTTATAACATTTATGTTATAGCAGTCCAACAGACATCAAACTGCTAAAACGAGAAAAAAGAGGAGATCTTTTAAAACAACAGTATATAAATGTTGGGTTATGGGTCTTTTTTCCCTTCCTATGTGGATAAATAAAAGCCCAATTTGGACCAACCCATTTTTGTCCATAAGCCCATTCTTATGAGGCAAATATAAGCCTATTTTAGGTCTTATTTTCAGATTTTTTTAGAGAGTTTTTCAGCAGCCAAAAGAGAGAAAAAAAGAGAGAAATTCGCAGTCAAAAATCCAGCCATAACAACCAACTTCAAATTGCGATTCCCGCTTCGTTTCTTGTCCGATTGAGCTGATTTTTGGACAGCATATTATCTTCATCTCAATCTTTGATTAGAAACTGACAGAGTTGGATTTGGTGTTCTGCAGCTTCAGTTTTGCTATCGTGAACAGTAGCTGCGAAATTGGTGATTTTGCTCCTTTAATTCTCTAGATTTGGTGCAATCTTATTTTGTTGTTGCTCGTTGTTTGGCACTTGTTTTGTGGCCAATTTTGGAGAACAATATTGTAGCTCTTGGTGATTATAGTGGAGCTTTTGGTCCCGTGGTTTTTTACTCTTCACATCGAAGGGTTTTCCACGTAAATCTTGGTGTCTTGTATGATTGGTTTATTATTGTCTTGTTATATTTGTTTGGTTGAATTACTTGCTGCCTTACTATCATATTGCTTGTGGTTGTTTGTCTTCTCTTGGTTCAAATCGAAAAGGGAAAGTATAGACTTGGGTATTCTTCCGCTGTTATCCTGTCAGGCATTCTTTGTTAGTGCCTTGTCTTTCCCAACAAAGTGGTATCAGAGCATTGGTTATTGTTGATTGTCGTTTTGAATGATGGAGGCAAATATGAGCAAAATGGTGTGTTTAAATGGTAGTAACTATCATATTTGGAAAGGCAAGATGAAAGATCTTCTATTTGTCAAGAAGATGCATTTACCTGTGTTTGCTTCTAATAAGCCTCAGTCTTTGAATGATGAAGAATGGGAATTTGAGCATCTGCAGGTTTGTGGCTATATTAGACAATGGGTTGAAGATAATGTTAGAAATCATATTGTGAATGAGACACATGCCAAAAGTTTGTGGGACAAGCTCGAGACACTTTATGCTTCGAAGACTGGCAACAACAAGTTGTTCCTATTGAAACAATTAATGAATATCAGGTATAAAGAGGGCACTCCTATTTCTGATCATATTAATGATTTTCAGGGTGTTCTTGACCAGCTGTCCGGAATGAGTGTAAAGTTTGATGATGAGATACAGGGACTTTGGCTTCTTAATACTCTGCCAGACTCTTGGGAAACTCTTCGAGTTTCTTTAACTAATTCTGCTCCCAGTGGTGTTGTAACCATGGAATATACTAAGAGTGGTGTCTTGAATGAAGAAATGAGAAGAAGATCTCAAGCCTCATCTTCTTCAACTTCACACTCCGATGTTTTGGTTACTGAAGATAGGGGGAGAAACAAGTCCAGAGGTCAAAATGATAGAGGTAAAAGTAGAAGCAAGTCAAAGTCTAAATACAAGAATACTACATGTGACTATTGCCACAAGAATGGGCATATCATGAAATATTGTTACAAGCACAAGAGAGATATGAGACAACAAAAGAGAGAAGGCGATAATGAAAATCGTGTTGCTGTTGTTGCTAATAATGATCTTCTTGTTTCTTGTGATGAAAATGCCATTAATCTTGTTCGTGATGAGTCTAGCTGGTTTGTGGATTCTGGTGCTACTTCTCATGTCACGCCAAAGAAGGAATTATTTTCTTCTTATACTCCAGGTAATTTTGGAACGTTGAAAATGGGCAATAATCATGAAGTTGAAGTTATTGGCATTGGGACAGTTTGTTTGGAAAGTAACAATGGTTCCAAACTAGTTCTTAATAATGTCAAGCATGCTCCAGATGTTCGCTTGAATTTGATTTCTGTGGGATATCTTGATGATGAGGGTTATGTTAATACACTTGGTGCTGGCCAGTGGAAGCTTACTAGAGGTTTGATGGTTGTGGCCCGTGGTGACAAGTTGTCTAACTTGTATGTATTTCAGGGCTCCATATCCAGAGACTCAGTAAATTTGGTGGAGAATGATACTTCATTAGAGTTATGGCATAGAAGGCTGAGTCATATGAGCGAGAAGGGGATTGATAGTTTGGCTAAGAAAAATTTGCTTTCTGGAGTGAAACAAGCAAAGTTGAAGAAATGTGTTCATTGCTTAGCCGGTAAACAGAAAAGAGTTTCTTTTCAGAGTCATCCGCCTTCAAGAAAGCTCGATTTGCTGGAGTTGGTACATTCTGATTTGTGTGGTCCTTTTAAGGTAAGATCTCATGGTGTTGCACTTTACTTTGTGACTTTTATTGATGATCATTCTCGCAAACTCTGGGTATTTCCTTTGAAGTCCAAGGATCAAGTACTTGATGTGTTCAAGGATTTTCAGGCCTTGGTTGAAAGACAAACAGGGAAGACATTGAAATGCATCCGTTCAGATAATGGTGGTGAGTATATTGGTCCTTTTGATAGATACTGCAGAGAGCAGGGTATTCGGCATCAGAAAACTCCTCCAAAGACTCCTCAGTTAAATGGTTTAGCAGAGAGGATGAACAGAACTCTAGTTGAGAGGGTTAGATGTATGCTTTCAGATGCTAAGCTGTCAGATTCCTTTTGGGCAGAAGCACTTAATACTGCTGCTTATGTTATCAATTTATCTCCTGCTGTTGCTTTAGATGGTGATGTCCCTGACAGAGTTTGGACTGGTAAGAATGTTTCTTATGATCATCTTAGAGTCTTTGGGTGTAAAGCCTTTGTACACGTTCCTAAGGATGAAAGGTCAAAGTTGGATGTTAAAACTAGGCAGTGTATCTTCATTGGTTATGGTCAAGATGAATTTGGCTATCGTTTCTATGATCCTGTTGAGAAGAAACTTGTTAGAAGCCGTGATGTTGTGTTCTTTGAAGACCAAACAATTGAAGATTTTGACAAAGCTGACAAGGCTGATTTTCAGAGTAGTGAGAGCTTAGTTGATGTTGATCCAGTTTCTTTGACTATTGCACCGGAAGAAAATCTTCATAATGATGAAAATCAAGTTGATAATGAAGATGGTGATCATGTTCAGAATGACCGGCATGATGTTGTTGATGCTCCAGTGCAAGATGATGTGGTTGTCCAACAACCAATTATAGATGCTCCAGAGAGTTCTCTCAGACGATCTAGTAGAGAGAGAATTCCTTCATCTCGTTATTCTCCCAATGAGTATGTACTCTTGACTGATGGGGGAGAACCTGAGAGTCTTGATGAGGCCATGGAAAGTGAAGAAAAAGAAAGGTGGTTTGATGCTATGGAAGATGAGATTAAATCCTTGCATGATAATCATACCTTTGATTTGGTTAAGTTACCTAAAGACAGAAAAGCTTTGAAAAACAGGTGGGTTTTTCGGGTGAAACATGAAGATGGTAATCCAGTTCCACGGTACAAAGCTAGATTAGTTGTCAAGGGATT
The DNA here is from genome assembly GCA_027704785.1 of Solanum chmielewskii. Classification (NCBI taxonomy): domain Eukaryota; kingdom Viridiplantae; phylum Streptophyta; class Magnoliopsida; order Solanales; family Solanaceae; genus Solanum; species Solanum chmielewskii. Next base: position 54,796,851 of record JAKWIX010000326.1, on the reverse strand, counting down.
TAATCAGGAAAAGGGAGTTGATTTTGATGAGATATTCTCTCCAGTTGTGAAGATGTCATCCATTCGTGTGGTTCTAGGCTTGGCTGCAAGTCTAGATTTAGAGGTTGAGCAAATGGATGTTAAAACTGCTTTCCTCCATGGTGACTTAGATGAAGAAATTTATATGGAGCAACCGGAAGGTTTTGAAGTCAAGGGTAAAGAGAATTATGTTTGCAAATTGAAGAAGAGCTTGTATGGTTTGAAACAAGCTCCCAGGCAGTGGTACAGGAAGTTTGGTTCTTTTATGAGTCAGCAGGGCTTCAAGAAGACTTCTTCAGACCATTGTGTTTTTGTGCAAAAGTTCTCTGATGGTGACTTTATTATTGTGTTGCTTTATGTTGATGACATGCTTGTTGTTGGTCATAATACTTGCAGGATTCAGAAGTTGAAGCAAGAGTTGAGTAAGTCTTTTGCTATGAAAGACTTAGGACCAGCAAGGCAGATTCTTGGCATGCAGATTGTCCGTGATAGAAAGGCCAAGAAATTGGTATTATCACAAGAGAAGTACATTCAGAAAGTACTTCGCAGATTCAGCATGGACAAAGCTAAGGTTGTCAGTACACCTTTAGCTATGCACTTCAAATTGAGCACGAAACAGTGTCCTTCTAGTAATGATGAGAAGGAAGATATGAAGAAAGTTCCTTATGCTTCAGCAGTTGGTAGTTTGATGTATGCGATGGTTTGTACAAGACCGAATATTGCTCACGCTGTTGGAGTTATTAGTCGTTTTCTTTCTAATCCGGGAAGAGAACATTGGAATGCTGTGAAGTGGGTTATGAGATATCTTTGTGGCACTTCTAGTCTGAGTTTGTGTTTTGGTACAGGGAAGCCTATTCTTTGTGGTTATACTGATTCAGACATGGCTGGTGATGTTGATACTCGCAAGTCTACTTCAGGGTACTTGGTTACTTTTGCAGGGGGAGCTGTGTCTTGGCAATCTAGGTTGCAAAAATGTGTTGCTCTATCTACTACAGAAGCTGAGCTTATTGCTGTCGTTGAAGCTTGTAAAGAATTGCTTTGGATGAAGAGATTCTTGGGGGAACTTGGTTGTGCTCAAGAGAGGTATGTGCTTTATTGTGACAGTCAAAGTGCTATACATCTTGGCAAGAATTCTACGTTCCATGGTCGGTCTAAACACATTGATGTGAGATACCATTGGATTCGAGATGTGTTGGATTCTAAGTTGCTTGAGCTTGAAAAGATTCATACAAATGACAATGGTTCCGATATGATGACTAAAGCTCTGCCAAGAGGGAAGTTTGAAGATTGTTGCATGGTCGCCGGGATGGCGGTCTCCTCAACATAGTCGTGAGGGGGAGAATTGTTGGGTTATGGGTCTTTTTTCCCTTCCTATGTGGATAAATAAAAGCCCAATTTGGACCAACCCATTTTTGTCCATAAGCCCATTCTTATGAGGCAAATATAAGCCTATTTTAGGTCTTATTTTCAGATTTTTTTAGAGAGTTTTTCAGCAGCCAAAAGAGAAAAAAAGAGAGAAATTCGCAGTCAAAAATCCAGCCATAACAACCAACTTCAAATTGCGATTCCCGCTTCGTTTCTTGTCCGATTGAGCTGATTTTTGGACAGCATATTATCTTCATCTCAATCTTTGATTAGGAACTGACAGAGTTGGATTTGGTGTTCTGCAGCTTCAGTTTTGCTATCGTGAACAGTAGCTGCGAAATTGGTGATTTTGCTCCTTTAATTCTCTAGATTTGGTGCAATCTTATTTTGTTGTTGCTCGTTGTTTGGCACTTGTTTTGTGGCCAATTTTGGAGAACAATATTGTAGCTCTTGGTGATTATAGTGGAGCTTTTGGTCCCGTGGTTTTTTACTCTTCACATCGAAGGGTTTTCCACGTAAATCTTGGTGTCTTGTGTGATTGGTTTATTATTGTCTTGTTATATTTGTTTGGTTGAATTACTTGCTGCCTTACTATCATATTGCTTGTGGTTGTTTGTCTTCTCTTGGTTCAAATCGAAAAGGGAAAGTATAGACTTGGGTATTCTTCCGCTGTTATCCTGTCAGGCATTCTTTGTTAGTGCCTTGTCTTTCCCAACAATAAAATGATGTTTGCTGATACTTAATAACTCATAGCTGACGAGGTTGATCCTAGAATATACACCGCTAACCAAATGGCTGACAAGGCCACAATCATAAGCAATAGGTAGTAACAAAATCGACAAGCTTGTACTCAATAGTCTCTTATAACATTTATGTTACAGCAGTCCAACAGACATTGAACTGCTACGACGAGAAAAAAGGAAGATCTCTTAAAACAACAGTATATAAAATGATGTTAGTTGATACTTAATAACTCATAGACGACGAGGTTGATCCTAGAAAATACTCAGCTAACCAAATGGCCGACAAGGCCACAATCAGAATAAATAGGGAATAATAAAATCGTCAAGGTCGTACTCAATAGTACCTTAAATGTTACACCAGTCCAACACACATTAAAATACTCAATAGTCCCTTAAATGTTACAACAGTCCATAAAAGTACGTGTAATATAATCTAAATATGGAATTGTCTCGAGATTTACTGAGAAATGATCAGGAAGGATGGCTCAAAAAACTCAAATCACCATCAATGTCAGTTAACAACCTAGTCTAAACTAGTAAACCAGGATATCGAAATATAAACTCTAAGGGTGGCAAAGAGTATTAATGTTTTCTACTACCATTAGAAGTAGAGTCACAACAGAGAAATGAAATAGAGTTTTAAGAGAAAGATAAAGTAGTAGTAATAGAAGAGGAATTAGTCTAAACAGATATTTAGTGACACTAACCTTGCTCAGTTGTTTGAGCAGAAGTAGCTCCTCCTTTTCAAGGAACAGGCAATGCTGCTAGTATGTTAGGATCAATTAATCTTGCTTAAGACTGGTCAACGGACCGGAACCGGGTCACCGGACTGGAATGAACGGGTACCGGACCGGACCGGAATCCGTTGACCGGAATGTTGACCGGTACCGGGATGAACCAGAACGGAATTACCGGGATGGTTCATCGGTTCCGTCCCGTTCCACTATATACCGGGATGGAACCGGAATGAACCGGAACGGACCGGGATGGAACGGGACGGGATTAACGGGACGATATTTTTTGAAATTACAAAAATATAATTTTTATTTTATATTTTAAGTATAAATTAATAGTTTTTAAATTTATACTATAATATTTTACTTAAGTTTATTTTAAAGATATTTTATTAATTTTTTTGTTATTGTTAAGTTGGCAAGTAATCTAATAATGTTTTCAAAATTTAAATCTTTTGAAGTTTATACTTTATAAGTTATTACTTATATTCATTAATATTTATTTTGTTATATATTTATAACTTGTATCTTGTAAATATTAAATAAATAAAATTTGTAATTTAAAAAAAAATAAATTAAAATAAGGATAAAACAATTACAAAAATTAAAAAAATATCAATTTAATTTATTTAAATTTGTAACAAATTACAATTTCAATTTACAACTATTAGTAGAGTACATAGCTTACGCAGCCACCTTCTAGGAAGGGTTCTGTTTCAACTATGCCTCGAATGTAATACTAATAGTTGTATAGTCCCGTAAATCCTCTTTCTAACTCGGCTATGGATTGATTGTGATCAACTTCTGGTCTTGGTAACGCTCGTTGACGATCTTGAATTTCGATGCCATCATCACTACCACATCCAATCGCTGAATCTATGAAAAGTTCAAATTGACTATCTAACTTTGGAAGTCCTTGATTTCTACGCTCAGCATTTATCCAGTCTTTAAATAACACTGATATCTCCAGGATGTCTTCTGCTAACGAATATTTGTGGTCTCCAATTTGAAATCTTGCCGCGCTGAAAGCTGCCTCCGAAGCTACTGATGATCCTTGAATTGCAAGCACATCCTTCACCATCCTACTAAGTTTTGGAAATTGAGCTCAACGATTCCTCCACCAGTTCAATAGTTCTGGTATACCTTTATCATTTGTAATATCATCTGTACCCTGTTCAAGATATTTAACAAATTCACATTTATTAGAAGAGTCAAGACCAAGTTTATGTTTCACTCGTCCATGAGCACCTACTTGATTCATAGACGTTTGAGGATTTTCAACATTATCTAAGAATGAATATTTATCATACATTTCTTTTGCAAAGTATTTTATACTATTTTGACATGTTACCAAATCAGGTTCTTCTTCAGGTTGAATATCTAAATTCTTATAAATGCATTCAACTAAAGCTTTTGTACCATATTCTTTATATTCGGGGTTGAAAAAAAGTGCAGTTAAGTAAATTTGAGGAATAGGAAAAAAATATTTTTAAATTTTGTAATCATAACTTCAATAGCAGAGGTGAATAAAGTATTTGTTTTATATTCAGAAAAAATAGACGAAATCTCACATATGTGTATTAAAATTTCAGAAATAGTAGGATAATATATTCCAGAAAATTTTTTAGTAGCATCATAAAATGATTTCAAAAATATTCTAAGTTCATTTACTTCATCCCAATCACTATCATTAATTTTTAATTCAGGATAAGCATTATGATTATTAAATAGCGTAGTAATAGGTTGTCTATATGCACAAGCAACTTCAAGCATATCATAAAAGGAATTCCATCTAGTTTTTACATGCTTCGAAACTTTTCTAAACGGAAGTTTAAATGCATTACAAAGTTCTTTAAATTGATTAATTCTACTACTACTATTCATATGAAAAATGTAAAAACAAGCATTATCAATTTTATCACAACTATTTTCAAATAATTTCACACCGTCACTAACAACCAAATTTAATATATGCGCGGCACATCTAACATGAAAAGCATATTTACTAATAGGACAAAGTCTAGGTTCTAGCATATTAATAGAATTTAAATTAGCAGAGGCATTATCTAAAGTAATACTAACGACTTTATCACAAAGACCAAAAAAATCTAAAATTTCCAACACAGTAGTAGCAATATAAATTCTGGTTTTTTTCTTTTGACAAATTTATAACCAGTAATTCTTTTTTGTAAATTCCAATTATAATCGATCCAATGCGCAGTAACAGTTAAATAATCAAAACCATTAGGACTACGACCCATATCAGTAGTAATAGCAACTCTACAATCCATTAGTTCAAAATAGGCACGTAAATATTGACAATGTTTTTCTTGAAATTCGAAAATATCTCTGTTTACCATGCTTCTTGATAAACCTTTAAAACTAGGATTATATGTTTCACGAATATAAGCAATAAAACCCGGATGTTCTCCAAAACTAAAAGGTAAACCACAAACAACAACCATTTTAGCAAAGTTTTCACGATCACGATCCTTGTTATAGGTTCAATGTGTAAGAGGACCACTTGGGTTCGAAGTATTTAATTCACTTTGAACCATATTTGATCCTCTAACCGATTCTTCAACATTATAATTTTCAACAACTTCAAGAGAAGACATATATGCAAACCACTCTTTACTATGCTTGTTAATCAAATGTTTTTTTAATCCCCCCGTTGAACCTCCCGTCCCACCAGATGTATATTTAAAATGTTGTTTACAAAGATTACATATACTAAAAGTTTTTTCTTCATTTAAATAACAAAATTTCCACACATGTGATTTTAAAGAACGGTGTACCTTGGTCTTACCTCTAGTTGGAATAATAGGGGGACGAGTTGTTCCAACCGGAGGTGGAGCTTCAATACCTATACTATTGACTGTATTGAGGTCGGCGGCGAGGCTAGTCGGTGTATCATCTAAATCTACTTCTTCATCTAAATTTAATTGTTCATTTATTTCCACTTCTTCATTTTCTTGATTAATACCATAATGTCTTTCGTAGAGTTCATGGGGAATCATAGGAGTATCTGAATTAATATTTATAGGACCGGGACGGGAAAAACTAGTTTCATTCACATGCGTAAATTCATCTGTATTTATTCTAACAAGAGGAATTTTAGGTTTAGAAGAACTAGCACCTTTATTAGTTTTTTTAACTAATTTTTTTACTGATTCTACTAGGCCTTTTTTACTTCCACCTTTTTTAGAAGACTCCATGATATAAAATTATAAATTACAAAATATGAAACTTAACAAGAACAATAATATAACAAGAACAACTTACAAGTTAAATAATAAATACAAAAAATAAATATAAGATTAGAGAGTGAAACGAAGTTACCAAATGTTTGTGTAAGAACAAACGATTATAACGAAAATTAAAATATTGATGTCGAAACTTGAAATTTGAAGAAGATTCCTCCTCCGAAATACACCAAATGACCAAATGTATAAAGAATTTAGAACTGAATATTGAAAATTTGAAATTTTAGAATTTATAATCCGTGATTGCTAAATCTTATAAGTTATAAATATGAATGTAATTTGGAAATATATATTCTCTCAAATACTCAGACTTATATTTGTAAGTTGTAATTTGTATATAAATTTTTTACAAATCAACTCTAATTTATAAAACAAAAAAACTAGCCGTTTAAAATTTTTCCGCTTAAAGTCGTTGGTCCGGGTCTCAGGAAAAGGGTAAGGGGAGGGGGGGTTGGCTGCAGCTGCAGTGCACTGCAGCTTTTTGCAGAGTGCAGACTGCAGACTGCAGGGGCGGGCAGGGCAGGGCAGGGGCGGTTAATTTGAAATTTGAATTATAAAATATAATTTATAAAAAATATAAATATAAATTATATAAAATATAAAATATAAAAAAATTAATATATATTATATAAACCGGACCGGAACCGTACCGAATCGGACTGGAACTGGAATGAACCGGGATGAACCGGTACCGGTACACCGGTACGAAATGACGATTTCGTCCCGTTCCGTGTACCGGTTTAGACTATCCCGGCCTGTCCCGTAGGCAACCGAAACGGGACGAACCGGAACGGTACCGGTACGTCCCGTTCCGTTGCCCAGTCTTAATCTTGCTTGCTAAAGTTTTGCGAATACATATGCAATAACTTCTTGTCGCATAGTTCTCCTTTGTTCCTCCATTTGTTTCTCCATTTTTTCCATCCTTTCTTGGATTTGTTGCACTACATCGTTTTTTGCATTTAAAGTTGATTCAGAGTTGACAATTTTTTTTCAAAGTTGTCTTTGTAACCCCTACTCCATATAGTCTTAGACGTCTCGGATATTCAGGACCCATGACAACTGAAAATGCATCAACAGACTGACTGTTTGTGCTCCTTTGCTTTTCAATTTCATCCATTTCAGCCTAACAAATCATATGCAATAACGAGTCTTGTAAATTCAAATTTTGAATAAATATTTGGTTTCATTAAAAAAATATCATCATTATTCATACAATTTTACTGGTTGTGTTTTCATTTGATGTCTTGTACAAACGACCAGATTTTCTTGTTCTTGTGACCACAAATAGCTCCTTAGTGGATACAGATTCCTTTTATTTTTCCTAGTCATAAAAATATAATCATCAGTATTTGCTTAAATGACTAGTTAAGACTAGATAATAAATAAGAGAACACACCAATTTACTAACAATTAAATCAAAACTCTTTTTGCCTATTGTGTGTGGATTCATTAGCTTTTTCCGGTTCTAACTATTTGTTTCAGATATTTTCTGCAAATAAATAAATCAATAATGTAAACAAAGGCATACACAGTGAGATAAGCATAATTATCTCCCTTAATGGAACATTTTCTCTATTATTTGAGCAAAGTTCTGCGTTTTAGTTGTGACTAGTAACACACTGAAAAAAGTAACAAGCTGCAACAATATTGCAACAGAGAAAAGAATAGCAGAAGAGAGTTAAGGAAAAATAAAGTTGTGGAAGCAACTATATCACAAAATAGATCTGGAGAACAATAAGTTGAATGTTTCAGATTCTAAACTAAAATTTACCTTGCAATTCTCTGACTTTCTAAGGAGCGCTCTAAACTGACATTCTGGAATATGACCAGGTTTTTTGCCATTCAAATTTCATCATTGTCATATGGATCATAATAATTTATCTTCATCTCACTTCTATGCCTTCTCCAGTCATCTCGAATTGTTGTCAAAGCCCAATTTTTTGCAGCTTCAGGAATAATGTATTTTTCTTACAATTTGGTGTCATTCAGTTTGTCAATTGAAGTAAAATACTTTTATAGGAAATTAAATATTGAAAACTCCAAACCTTAGTATAATCCCATAACTCCTTTTTAGTATCCATTCTCCTCCAATCAAATATATTAAATGGGAAAAGAGTCGCATTTCTTGCCAACGTACCTAGGAAGGTACTTAACTCTGTCACAACGTCCTTAGTAGGAACAATCGGTTGATCTAGACTATTCAATAAGATCAATTTACGCTCTTTTTGTGCATGTACATTATGCATCTGCGATTGACCTCTTTTCTTTTTACTGGAAACACCTTCAACTATAAGAAAATATAAGAAATTAGAATTTGTAGATGAATTTAGTAACTTTCTAAGTCTATATGTTACCTTGTTCTTCAATTTGTTCAACAGGTGAACTAGTGACAAAGTTGATTTACAATTGATCCTCTATAGGTTGCTGCTCAAGAGGCTGCTCCTCCACAAATTGTCCATTAGCTTGATATTTGTTCAATTAACTTAAGCATTTTTCCTTTCTCTGACTCTATAGCTTAAATAATTTCATTTGTTGTCAATAACCATCGTTTTTTATTTGCCAAGAATGATAATGATCCAAGTTTAGTATATGTCTTTGCTTTTTGTTTTCCTTTTAGAAGACTCTTTTTGACTTATGACTATCCAAATCTGTGTAAAAATAAGACAAAAGAAGCCTCTTAGTGCATTTTCAAATGTGAATATCATAAACAATGAATGTGAGAAGAACAAACAATAATACGATCAGTAGTAGCTGCTGAAGCATATTATAAAGAATCATGCTCCTCTTGTTTCTTATTTGAAAAAATGTTGGTCGGTAGATCACGTTTAAACCACTCAACAAGGAAGGTTCTATCTTGGGCAAGAGGAATAACAAGCAATGAATTCAATATGAAGTTGATTAAATAATTTATATCTTAACTAGTTTAAAATCTAACTTTCAATAGCATGTTACTCAATGTGATTTTAGAGAAATGGCAGAATATACAAAGGGAAGTATAACATAGAAATAAACAATGAATTTTAATAACTAATATATCTAGTACAAACATTAGCAAGAAAATATTTCAGAACAACTAAGCAGAAATCAAGCAACTAGCAATAACAAATAGGCAGAATCCAAATACAGTGCAAACGACATCTATACTTTATATGATGAAACTCAAAAAGGTATTTATTACTCATTGTGTAAAAAACAAATAAGAGAATGTATTGAACAAGTTTGGAAGATCCTTTGTCAATCATCAGCCTCCATCCAATCCCAATCAGTATCATCAAATTAAAGTCATCCTCCTCTTCTGATGTTTCCATAGTTACATCTTCTGAATGTTGTGCCAGGGAAAGCAGATCAATGATATCAATAGGGAGATCTTCTCTCGACCATCTAACATTCAAGCGAGTACTCTTTCTAATGAACCAATGTCATCGTTAATCTCTCTCCAAAATGTTTCTTCAATATTAGGACAATTCTCTTCCTCTAAATCATAAAAATCCACTGGAACTTTATGTCTTGCATAATATACATTTTTTTATATTGAGTCTCCCACATAAAAAACTTGATGCACTTGAGATGCTAGTACAAAAGGATCATTCATGCTGCATTTTTTATTGAAGTATACCCAAGTCAATTCATATTCATCAACTTCATTATAAAACAAATCACATCTAAAAAGTATAACACTAAAGCAACCTCAATAATCAATCTCAATGATATCCTGAATAATTCCATAATAGATAACCATTCCATCGATAGGATTTGGGTCCCTAGCGTTGGCAAAACTATATGTTGATGATGACAAAGTAACTCCACTATACTGAGTCTTGCAAGGGACATCCCCTGTCTTTGTATAAAATCTATGCCCATTAATGAAATATCCAGTATATCTTTTAACCACAAAATTATGCCCTTTAGATAGCCATCTTAAATGATTGGACACTTTAAATTTTTAACTTTTTCCCTAAATCAATCACTGAATTCTCTACTACGGATTTGTGCTTTTACCCATGCATTTCCTCTAGTACGATTGTCAATTAAATTCTTATGTTTCCTGCAAGAATGATATGTAATTTAATCAATGTAAAACACATTATCATAAATATAAATGATGTTTAGAAACAAATGACTATTCTATCTTACTCGATGAATGTCTCTACTTTTTCATATCCGGTATTGAACAAAACATATCGGTGAAATTCATACATCTCATGATTCTCCATGTTAAAAGTATTTCCTTTCCTTTTATTCATACTTCCGATTGTATAACATGTCTTAGGAAATGAAGATGGAGCATTACCTTCCTCTGTTTGATTGTCCTCATCACTCTCGGTTTGATACCTACTAAATGATGTCTTCACCGTATCAGGTAGGTATCTCGAAATAAAGGTCAAACAATCTATAGCTGAAAAACCCTCTACTATGGCCCCTTCTGAATTTTTTCGATTACGAACAATCCCCTTGAAGTGACACATAGTTGTTTAAGTAGAATACATCCAACGCAAATGAGTCGGGCCTCCAAGCTTAATTTCATTCTCTAAATGGATAGGGAAATGTGTCATTATATCAAAAAAAAAAGATAGAGGAAAAAACTTTTCAAACTCATATTCTATATCAATGATTTCAGCCCGCAGCCTATCAAGATCGCTTCTTCTTAAAATCTTACTACATATGGCTCTAAAATAATTCCCCAACCTAAATAAGACCAAAGACATATTCTTGGGCAACACTTTTCTAACAACAACCTGGATCAAAAGTGATGCAATATGACATGAACATCTTTTGTATCCTGATACTTTCTTATCTTCAACTTGCACATGACTTGATATATTAGAGGCAAATCCTTTGGTAATTTGACATCTTTCAAAACAATGCAAAATAACATTTTCTCATCTGGTTTCATAGAGAAACAAGCTTTAGCCAAATGAATATTTCCAGTATCACAATCTTTTACTGGTAAAGTTTTCTGCGTATCTCCATCTTATGCAAATCATAGCGAGAATTTATATGATCTTTGGACTTTCCAAGTATATCCAATAAAGTCCCAAGCAAACTGTCACAATTATTTTTCTCTATGTGAGTCACATCAAGATTGTTCCCCAATTTGTTGGTTTCCTAATACGGCAACTCAAAAAATATGGATATTTTTTCCATGGACCATCATTATTTTGTTTTCTTTTCTTTTGGACCTTTCCAAAAACATTATTGAATTCACAAAGTTCTTGAAGAAATTATACGAGTAGATACAACTCTATATGGATGATCATGAGGTAAAAATGCTCGATGAAACAAATAAAACATCTTACGACTGTGTTTGAGATATTGGGAACAAGTATTATGATTACAAGTGGGGCAAGCCCATTTTCCATTGGTACTCCATCCGGACAGCATTGCCAATGCTGGAAAATCACTAATTATCGACAATAAAGTTGCACAGAACATAAATATTTAATTACTTACAACATCGTATGTTTCCACTCCCACTTCCCATAGTTCCTTCAACTATGCAATCAGTGGTTGTAAGTATACATCTATAACTTTTCCAGGAGACAATGGACCTGGAATAATCATTCATAACACTATATACTCCGACTTCATGCAAATCCATGGTGATAAGTTATAATTCATCAACATAACCGGAAATGTGCTATGGGAAATGTTCATAGTTTGAAATGGATTAAAATCGTCTCTTGAAAGACCCAATCTAACCTTAGAGCATCACTAGCAAAGTCAACATGCAAGGAATCAAAATCCTTTCAAGCTTTTCCATCAGCATGATGTCTTAAATTTTCATCTTTTGATCGTTCAGTATCATTCCATCTCATAGCTACAGATATTTCAGAACACATGAATATCCTCTAAAGCCTAGGCTTTAAAGGAAAGTACCTTAAAACCTTTGCTGGAATTAGTGACCTTATTAGTCAAGTCAACACGGACATTTTATATCTAGAAGATCCACACACTAAGCACTTGTCTAACTTTACAGTGTCATTCTAGAATAACATGCAATCGTTAGGACATGCGTGAATTTTTCATAATGAAGACCCAAATATTTTATCACCTTTTTTTGCCTTGTAGAAATACTCAGGTATCTGAGCAAAGGGAAATGCCTCTTTTATCAAGTCCAACAAATCTGAAAAATGCTACATTACTCAACTTGTGAATGCATTTGAACAAGTATAACCGAATGGTGAAATTCAAATTAGAAAGGTTTTTACACCCCGGGTAGAAGTCTTGTTTCCCTTCTTCAACTAATTTAAAGAATCGCTTTGCATCTTCAGATGGTCCCTTTCTTACTCCTTCATGCCTCATGTAACTCGCTACATATTTAAAAGTATATTGAAGTAGTTTATCTATATCGGCTTGTCTGTCGAAAGTTTCATCATCATTAGTTGGATGCAGCGTATTTCTTAAGGAAAACCCTTCTTTATAGAAAACACATTTGGTGTATCCATGAACAAATTTATGACAAATCAAGTGATGCTCCACCACATTTCGACAATGCCAATAACCATTAAAGCACTTCTTACAAGGAGATAATATTTCATCTCCTTGGGAAGCTCATTCAAATGCCTTATCTAGGAAATCATGAACTCCATAGATATACTCATCGTTGGATCTTCGGAGATCCATCCAACTTTTACCTCCAACATCCATTTAATATCCTATGTCACATGAGAAAAATATTAAAGAAAATAATTCATGAGTACAAGCAGTATCGACAAAACTTTTCCTTTCAATGTTTGAAGATATTCTTATACTTTTTTGTCTCTAAAAAATTATGATTGTAAATAATCTAATTTAGAGAATAAATCTGGTGACTAGTCTATTGAGTGATTTTTAACAATAAGAATCTTATCTTTTATCATCTTTTAAAATATTTTATTTATGATATGTTATGCTACCTTTACAAAAGTTTTTATATTCTTTCAAATAAGCAGTCAATTCTACATATTATATGAAATTTGAAGTCCCTTATTTTCCTGAAACAAATTTTTGAACAAGTCATGTATATAACTTTTTTAGCTTTTGACTTATCAGTTACTTTTTACAAGTCCATCTAAACAATAATCTTCCCAATAAATGAATGACACCGAGACAAAATTCTACTGAACTAACAAGCTCCAGCTAGTGAATTGCTCAGTTACACTTGCACAGAAGCTAGAGAGAACAATTTAATCAAGGAGTTGCACATTTTCTTTGTGTATTCTCTTTTTGTTTGGAATAAGACTTATCCCATATTAGTTTATGTTAAAGGATTTCAAAGTATTTAACTACTGTGATTTTAGTGTAATTTTGAAATTTTTACAAGCTTAGTATCAAAAATAAGGTTTATGGGAACTAAGATTCAATAAGCAGTGTCCATGTTATGACAGTGAGACAGAGAAGCATGAACAAGGCCCACTATTTGATACGCTCAAACTTACTTCTCAAATAAGAAGTAAAGCGGTCGTATCAAGTAAAGAACCCAACTAATAAGGTTAGGATCGTTCCCACGAGGAAAATAGTCCAGACTTAACTTCAATCTATTGTTACTATTATTTAGTCAATTATTTCCTTGGAAAACAAAGACAATAAAATGGGGGGTTTTATTTCTAAATGAATGAAATTAATTAGCTAAATTAAAGGAGACAACTAACAGATTCAAATGTTGGAGTTTAATCAATTAATAAAAGTAACTATGTTTTACGTGTTCCCCACAGGTTCCTAATTTGATAATTCTAACTATGACAATTCTTTCCTAGTATCTTGCATGCAGAGTGATAAGTCATGTATCTCTAAATCCTTGGTCCGACATCTAGAAAATTTCACTACGCACCTTGGTCCGGCTACGTGTGTTGTTATACTAACCCTTACCTTTACCTCATATTAAGCATTGTATTCGATATTTGACTAAGTTATTACCTCGTGCCAATCAATACTAGCCTATTAGATAGTATACACTAAATCTATGTTGATAATTCTTTTCCTATTATTTATCTCCTTGGTCCGGCAAGTAGCATTAAGGTGAGTCTAACGTTGGCCATCTGTTAAAAGGACTTCTAAGCTAAAGAATTATCAATACATGCAAGACACTATTATAGAATTGTTATTTTAGTTAGATTTTATCTTATTATTCACACATGGTTCTCACAACCCTAGTTATGGAGTTTAGTTACCCATAGTCATAATCATAATATTCATATATATGATATAAGAATTCATGCACTTACTTTAATGAGAAAGAATAAAATCCAGAAATTTACTTGATTAACCGACAAAATCACCAGCAATCAACTCCAGAGAATAGTGTAACAATCCAAAGTCTAATAATCAAAATAATCTCTCAACAAAGAATCTAACATAAAAGTGTCTAACAACCAAGAGTGTAACCCCACAAACGAGGTTTTTCAAACTATTTATAAAAACAAAAAACTTAATCAAAGAAGGACTCTATTTGCTGGAAATCTGTCAAAACGCGGCTGGATCGACTGACCTCGCGATGGGTCATCGTGGTCACCACGGGGCGTCATGGACTCCGTCATCCCACACTTTGCAAATTCTTCTGCTGCTCTCTTCATTACCCTCGACGGCAGGTATGACGGATCGTCATAGGCACAACGGTCCGTCGAGGGTCTTCGTTCCATAACACTTAAACTCTTTGAAATTTGGATACTGGACTACTTCTCTGATCATCACGATGAACCAGCAGGACGGACCGTCATGGCTACGATGGTCCATCACGCACTTTGTAACCCCACACTTGATCAAACTTGCACATCTTCCTTCAGTGGCTTCACTACGATGCCACCTACGGACCGTCACAGGCACGACGGACCGTTACAAGCTCCGTAGGTGGTAAGGATATATTGCGACGGTTATAAATGTTGCAACACATACTCTATTACCATTGTTGTAAAACTGTTGCCAAATAAGCCTTACATTAGGTCAAATTTCTAGTAGTGAGTTAAGATACAAGTCAAAGGAAAGCTTATTAAGTTTTCAAAAGTCTTTCGGAAAAGCTTAAACTTTGTTTTAATACTTAAATTTCAAGTTAAGTAAAGAGTAAAGATTGAAGTTCATTTATTCAATATGGTGACTATGCATTCTCAAATAGTTTAAAGATGTTTTCACATTTGAGCAAAAAAGGGAACACCGATTCCAAGAGAGCTTTTAAGCTATGTTTTGAGTAACTATATCAAATCAAAGAAAGAAGTAGTTATAAAAGTTATGAGCTAACTATATTTTAGAAGTAGTACTGAGCACCGACATGGGGATGCGAGTTCATATTAACTCAAGTCTCCATAAATCATGTAGCCATTATAAGTAGTAAATGATCATACATTTTAGATGACTCCTTAATTAAGTTGCTTTTTAGCATAGAGTAGTGGATCCACTTAGTTAAGGCATTCTATATGATGGAAAAGTATAGGACAGTTTTGACAGTGTGGGCAAGACGTTATATCACCACTTAGGCGCATAGTGATGGTTGTCGATTAGAGAAATTCCCACAGAAACTATATTATTTTATTATATGAGTAAAGTTGAGTTTGTTATCGCATTTTTTTTTAACGAACTAAGTTGTTTTCCACTTTTTTTACAAGCTTTCCATATATATTTGATATGCCTTATATTGCTTTATATTGAGTTAAGTTATTTAGGAGTTGAGTAAAGCAAATGTAAGTATTTCTTTCATATTCCTTTAAATCTTAAGTTGTGTTTAGCATTCTAAACTCTCATACTCGTACATTAAATGTATTGATGCCAGTTGTCTGCATCATCTTATGATGCAAAAACAGATAACCAGGACCGGTATCCAGCGACTCGTTGATCCAATTGAGCATTCAGAGTCAGTTGGTGAGCCTTCTTACATTCCTAAAGACTTTTTTTACTTTTTCTTTTAGTATTGCATTGTCAGGATGATCGGAGGTCTTGTCCCAACATCCCTCTTTGTTTTAGAGGCTTATAGAGAGTTAGATGTTAGTTTCTTAGTCTTTTCATTCCTTTATCTTATGTTGAGATTGAATTTGCCTTTTTGGCTAGTTGAATGTATTCTCTATAACATTTTAAGTTTTGTTTGAGTTTATTTTGTTAAGTTAACTCTTCCGTTGAGTGAGTAAGTTAGGCCAAGGATTCGCTTAGTACCAACAATGGTTCTCGAGTACCAGTCTCACCCAGGGTGTAGGCTCGGGGGGTGAAAAATATACCGATTGGCCGAGTATATCTAGTACTTGTTCACTATGAAAGTTCAAACATAAAACCACTTATCCGAATGTAATCAATCTCTACTTACATATTACACAATTTTTCATGCATATGATTTAACAATAGTCATTCCCTACTAACTCATGTGGGGAATTGTTAGTTTTTAAAGGTGTGAACATGAAATGGAGAGTTTTGACTCTTCTGAAGGGTTAAGACTTTGTCGAAGGATTGTGACCTTTATGAAAGGTTGTGTCTTTTCTAAAGGGATGTGACCGTTTCAAAGGTTGTGCCTTTTCCAATAGATTGCGACCTTTTTGAAAGGTTTTCTTTTGACCTTTACCGTTTGTTGGCTATATATAGAGAAAGGTTTCTCTCATTTTTCTGTATTTAATTCTTCCCTTAGCTTCTCTTGCATACATTTCTTACAACAAAATCGATTGTGTCTATGTGTGTGATTTATTGTTGTCATTTCTAGATCATTGAATTTGAGGTACCTCTACTTCTTAATGGTTAATCCATTTTATTTTAGGTAATCTGCAACCTCAGGTACTTGAGGGGATTATATTTCTTAAGGAGACACTGTGGTTTTGTGGACTCTGATAGTTCTTTTGTTTTTTCCTTTCATCTTTTATTATATTGATTTGCTAATTTGAATACAGGAGATAACATACGTGATGCATAAAAACTGAAGGCTAGATTTTGTACTGATACAACTATGCATCCTCAAGTTCAATAATCTTTTGAAGTAGGTCAAAACCTTAGGTATAACCTATTAAGATCCTTGATCTTCACCATGTGAGGACCTTCAAGATGAGAGAAGAAAAGAGAAGAGAGGAAATATAATGTTTTGTATATTCAACTTGTATTCAACAACCTGTACATACTGTATTTATACACTTCATTAACAACTCTAACAAACTCTAACTACCTTTCTAACAATATAACTAACAAGATACCACTAACTAATTAATGGAAAATATCTTGTTTATTTAACATCCTCCCTCAAACTGATGCTTTGAATACATCCTTCAAGCACAGTTTGGTCATTAAGTGTTCATGTTGTTGCCTGCCAAGACTCTTGGTTAATAGATCTGCCTGCTGTTCCTTAGTAGAAATATAATGAGTTTTGATAACACCTTGTATAATCTTGTCTCTCACAAAATGACAATCAATGTCAATGTGCTTAGTTCTTTCATGAAAAATGGGATTTGCTGCAATCTGAATAGCAGCTTTGCTATCACAATAGAGACATATTGGAACCTCAATACTAATTCCCAGCTCTTTATACAAACCAATCAACCAAGTTACTTCAGCCACAACAGAAGCCATACTTCTAAACTCTGCTTCAGCAGAGCTTCTAGCTACTGTTTCTTGTTTCTTTGACTTCCACGACACTATAGCATTGCCAAACTTCACTAAGTATCATGTGACAGACCTTCTAGTCTGTAGACAACCACCCCAGTTAGAGTCACAATATGCTACAAATTTCCCAGAACTATCTGAGGGCATTAGAAGACCAAGACCTGGAGCATTTTTTATATATTTCACTACTCTTAAGGCAGCATTCATGTGAGATTGTTTGGGACTGTGCATGAATTGACTTAGCACTTGCACTACATATGCAATGTCAACTCTAGTCATAGTAAGATATAATAACTTTCCTACTAGCCGTTGATATTGAGAAGGATTAACAAGTAATATATCTTCATTTGTAGAGCCTGCTTCCTTAGTTATAAAATCATCATAGTCAACTGATGTAAGTTTCAGATTTGTCTCCAAAGGTGTGTTAACTGGTTTAGTGCCACTCAATCCCAACTCACTAATTAGTTCCAATGCATACTTCATTTGGCTCATCACTATTCCCTTTGGTGATCTCACAAATTCAATTCCAAGAAAGAACTTCAATTCTCCAAGATCTTTCATTTTGAACTTTAGCTTTAAGTCATTTCTTGTTTGTAGAATCAGATCTGTACTGCTTCCTGTCACCAGCAAATCATCCACATAAACCAAAACAACTACCAACTCTCCTTGAATTGTCTTGGTGAATAAGGAATAGTCAAAATGACTTTGTGAGAAGCCAAGTTGTATCAATGCATCAGTGAGTTTCTTGTTCCATTGCCTAGGTGCCTGTTTGAGTCCATAAAGAGACTTATGTAATTTGCAGACAACATGCTTCCCCTCCTGGCTAGCAAAACCAGAAGGAACCTCCAAATACACTTCCTCCATTAAATCCCCTTGAAGAAAAGCATTATGAACATCCATCTGAAAAATAGACCAATGTTTAGCTGCTGCCACAGCCACAACTGACCTGACAGTGACCATCTTAGCAACTGGAGAGAAGGTCTCAGTGTAATCTAACCCCTCTTGTTGGCTATAACCTTTAGCTTCAAGTCGAGCCTTGTACCTTTCCACAGCTCCAGAAGATGTGTATTTAACTTTGAACACCCATTTACACCCAATAGGTTTTTTTTCCAGCTGGTAGTTCAACTAAACTCCAAGTGTGATTATCTTGTAATGCTTGAATTTCAGATTGCATAGCAGCAACCCAATTTGGATCTTTAATAGACTCAGTATAAGAAGTAGGTTCTTTGATGACAGAATAAGATGCCAAGGCAGCTCTACACACATGTGATAAGTGATCATAACTAACCACATCATATACTGGATAACAACAATTTGCACTTCCTTTGCTTGTGGAGACATAGTCATGCATCCAAATGGGAGGCTTAGTAGGCCTGGAAGATTTTCTAGTAACAGGTACTGTTGGAGATTGTAGTGTTGAAGATTCAGAAACAGAAGCATCACCCATTGAAGAACTATCCATAGAGGAGGAAGGAGCAGGAGCAGGAATATTGAATGATGACTGAGCATTATTCTCTATATAGGATGACTGCAGTTCATCTTCCTTCAGTGAAAACAAATGAGAAGAAGAAGTGGAAGTTGTCTTGAAAGGAAAAACATCTTCTTGAAACAAGACATCCCTACTTGTCAAAAATACTTTGGACTCCAAATCATACATAGTATAGCCCTTTTTGACACTGAGTAACCAAGAAATGCTGCAGGAATAGCTCTTGGAGAAAATTTGTCCACCTTTCTTACCTGAGTTACATACCCCAAACAGCCAAATACTTTCATGTGAGCTAGAGAAGGTGAGTGTCTATGAAGTCTCTCAAAAGGAGATTTATCTTGAATGATTGCAGAAGGCAGTCTATTAATGATGTATACAGAAGTGATCACACAATAACCCCAAAATTTCAATGGTACACCAGCCTGAAATCTAATAGTTCTTGCTACTTCTAAAATGTGTCTATGTTTCCTCTCTACCACTCCATTTTGTTGTGGAGTGTAAGAGCAAGAACTTTGATGTACAGTACCAAAAGACTTTAGCAATCCATTCATTTGTGAGTTAAAGAACTCACACCAATTATCAGTCCTAAGGCACTTCACCACAGAAGAATAAACAGTCTGAACCATAAGCAGAAATTCCTTAATCACAACAACAACATCAGCTTTAGAAGGTAGTAGAAACAACCAAGTATATCGAGAATAGTCATCAACAAGTGTAAGAAAGTACTTTTTTCCATTATGAGTAGTGACTCTATAAGGACCCCAAATATCACCATGAACTAACTGAAAACAACACTCAGAAGTAGTAGTGCTTAATGGAAAAGACAGTCTAGTTTGTTTTGCTAAAGGACACACATTACAACTCTTGATACATTTGTCCCAATGTGTAGAATTATGACCAAACAACTTGCTTATAGTAACAGAAGAGGTGTGACCCAACCTCTTGTGCCAAAGATTCATACTCATGCTATAGCTATCAGATTCTGTAGAAGACACTCCAAGTGATGAAGAACAGGCATTAGTAGCTGCAGCAGCAACATTTGCTGTAAATGCTTTCTTATGACCTGATTGAAACACATACAAGCCATTTTCTTCCTTACTAATCCCCTTCACCTTGCCACTTCAGAGATCCTGAAGAATACAAAAATCAGGATAGAATAATACAGCACACTGAAGCTCCTTTGTCAGTTGAGAAACAGACAACAAATTGTATTTGAACTCAGGAATATGCATGACATTGGTTATCTCTTGACCAGGAAAGAGACAGGATGATCCTGTGTGAGTGACATTGACTACATTACCAGTAGGCAAATGAACTTTGCCTAGACCATTCTTGTTTACTGTTGTAGTGCGGGATAACAGCTCAATAGAACTAACCATATGACTAGAAGCACCAGAATCCACTATCCACTTAACATCATCTGAAATGATAGTAGTATGAGGGATCATACCTGCTGTCAAGGCTACATGATCAGCCTCAGACTTTTCTGAATCAAGCATGGTTAAGATCTGTTTGTATTGTTGTTCAGTAAATTGAGGAATAGCACCAAATGTATCAGTAGAACCTTTAGACATATGAGAAGATCCTGCAAAATTGGCAGATTGACCCCCAAACTGATTTCCAATATCACTAGAATTAGGATTGCCCTTACTAGTTTCATTTTCTTTGATATATGACCCTGTTTTCTTCTTGAATTTATAATCTGGAGGATATCCAATTAACTTGTAACAAACTGCTTATGTGTGACCTGTGAGATGACAATCATCACAGTAGAGATCACTCCTTCTGTTTCTGCCCTTGTAAGAGGAATTATTTCCCTGATAGTTAGTGCGTACCTCGAGTTGCTTTTACCACTAAACAAAGTTGTTCCCTCAGCAATTTCAGAGCTGTAAGAGGAAGAAGAAGAACCCAGAGATCTTCTACTTTCCTCAGAAATGATCATGGCATATGCCTTATTAATTGATGGAGTAGGAAGCATCATCATGATATGATTTATAGACTGTGAGTAGGACTCATTTAAACCCATCAGAAATTGAAGAAGGCGTTGATACTCAAAGTGTTCCATATATTTCCTAGACTCAGCACAATTACATCCAGGTCATGGCATCAATGCATCAAATTCTGCCCATAGTTCTCTTAGTTTTGAGAAATAGGTTGAAACAGAAGAAATTCCTTGGTTAAGAGTAGAAATTTGTGAATGAAGGAAGAAAACTCGAGATCCATTAACCTTGTCAAATCGTTCTTGTAGATCAGTCCACACCTTATATGCTCTTGTAGCATATACAATTCCACTAAGTGATTCAGTACATACAAAATTCATAATCCATGAAAGGACTATGGCATTACATTTCTCCCACAAATCATGAAGAGAAGCATCAAATTTCTCCTTAGGATATCTACCATCCACAAATCCTAACTTGCTTTTACGTAACAGACTAATTCGCATTGAACTACTCCATAATGCATAATTCTCAGGGCCTGTTAGTTTAATCGAAATTAGGGAACTACTTGGTGTATCATTCGGCTGAAGAAACAAAGGATGGTGTTGATCGATTGTTACCAAAGTAGGTACAACTTCAGCTCCAATTTCCAGATCTGCAGGTGAACTAGCATTCACCATTGTTGAGATGTCGAACAGGAGAAAACAGAAACAGTAAAGAAATGAGATGAAACGTGAACTGGAAACAGAGAAGATCTAAGGAGTATGAGATCGATTACTCGAGCTCTGATACCATGTTAAGATCCTTGATCTTTACCATGTGAGGACCTTCAAGATGAGAGAAGAAAAGAGAAGAGAAGAGAGGAAACATAATGTTTTGTATATTCAACTTGTATTCAACAACCTATACATACTGTATTTATACACTTCATTAACAACTCTAACAAACTCTAACTACCTTTCTAACAATATAACTAACAAGATACCACTAACTAATTAATGGAAAATATCTTTTTTATTTAACATAACCGATGTATATATATTTTTTAAAATGGAACTCAACTATTGTCTTATGGGTACATTGATTTGTAAAAGTGTTATATGTTCCCAAGTTATTATAACTCTTTCATGTTTAATTCAGATTTGTACCATGTAAAATTCATTATAGGGGAGAACATTTCCTGTTAAAGATTTTCTATTGTTCAGTTGATATTCAAATGTAGGGCAAGTCGTTCAAAATTGATATCACAAATCAAATATTGGTTTATTGGTAATGGGTTATTGATTTAACCGTATTGATAATTGTATTGATAACATGGGTTATTGGTCAAATCTTGATTGTTAAATCAATTAATCGAATCAATAATGATCAATAACCCATGAGTCAATTTTTTAATTGTTCTATAATGATTTATCATGTCTTCAAATCGATAAAAAATAATGTGAACCGATAAACTTTAAAAGCGAATCGAATCAAGTGATACACACGCCTAATGTAATTGAAATATTACTGGTAGTTAGTATCTACCAGTAATATTTCATTTCCAAATAGTGCATGGTCACTTAGATCAAACATATAATTAAAATAACTCACATACTACCATCCTTAATTTCTCCTATTTCTCTTATTAACCTATTTGTCTCTTGATTGTATTGGTTGACAAACTTATATTTGCTATTTGCTTTTGAAATTCGAATCGTTATATATTAAGAGTATAGATTTTGTAATATTTGAATGGTGAAAATTAAATTAGAAAGATCGCTTACATTATTGAACAAGCTCGAAGAAGTGAGTTTGAACTTTAAATTTATCTTTGTGATAGATTTGAAAATAGTCTATGACGGTTTTCTACAAAATTTGAATACACTTGTGGGGACTTGGATAGGTTTTGAACAAAAATTTGCAACTAGAAACGCAGAAAATTTTTGTTCTTTATAGTTAATGACATAATATACACTTGTATATAAGGTGGATACATTTTTGTACCAGATATATGCATTGTTCATACGTACCGTAGCCTTAATACATATTATATAGTAATTCATTTGTCCCTAATTGTTTGTCCACTTTTGAATTGACAAGCACTAATTGATATAATGAGTATAAATTTAGCGCAATTAATTATGAAGTTAATGAATTAAAAATTGAGAAGCACTAAGTCGACAGAAAATTTGGGCAGCATTCGGCCAAAAAATTAAAAAACTAGAATATTTTTTTTAGTTTTAAAATAAAATAATCTTTTTTCCTTTTTTTAGTTAAAAGGTAGTAAAGTCAAAAAGATAAAAAATATTTTAAAAGGTGAATAACATGAAAAAAAAATTATATCATTTTGGCCAAAAAGATTTTTCCATATAAATTTAAGATTTTAAAGAGATTCTACTTTTCTCAAAGTAATTAATTGAGGGTATAACAGGTAAAAAAAATTATCTTTTTTTAATTTATCAAAATGAACAAGTAATTAAGGATAACTAAAAACAAGTAAACAAAGTAATTGGAGGGAGAGAGTAATTTATAGGGATGTATAGATATTGTTTCAAAGTAAAAATAGTCTTGCAAACATAGACTAAAATTGATGATGTGCAAAAATTGTGTTTGGATAATGTATTTTTAAGGGAAAATGCTTAAGTACCCCTTTAGACTATGATCGAAATTTTAGAGACACACATAAACTTAACTAGAGTTTTATTATCCCCCTAAACTAATTTAAAATGGAATATATACACGACAAACGTTGACATGTCATAGAGAGTGTGCACACTCTCTTGAAGGCAAGTGATGAGTGCACAAATTGAACGCATGTCATTTTTTAATTGGTCACTTTGTAATTAGTTAGTATACATATTTATTAAAAATAAAACTTATATATATTTAATTATTTTTGTTTCTTTCTTTGTAAAATATTTATTTTAATTTCTTTTCAGTTGAAATTTTTCCAATTAATTTATTATCTTTTCACTTTTAATTATTTTGTGTGTATTTAAAAAAAACAATTTAAAAGTGTCCTTCAATTTTAATGTTTTAATATTTTTATGTTTTATTTGATTTTCTTCACTTATTTTGATATTCGTTCAAAATTAACTTATTTTAAATACAAGCATTTGAAATCAAATCAAAACGAAAGAAAAAGAAAATCAATAGAAAAATAAAAGAGAAAGAAAATGAATTACAAGGTACAAAAAAAAGTTAACTTAATTTAAATACAAGATAAATAGAAATAAGAATATTTTTTTCTGAAAAAATTAAAATTTGTTTTTTAAAAAAGTTACAAAATATTATTTTAAAAACAATTAAGAAATATTTTTATTTTTTTAATTTTTTTAAAATATAACTTTAATTAAAAAAATTATTTATACACATGGTGGACGAGTGTGTACAAACACAATCAACTTGGATGGTTGAAGGTGTCATATCAGCACAAAAATACGAATAAAATGAGTGTAGGTGGTAATAGAATCTTAGTTAAATGTAGATGTGTCTCTGAGATTTCGATCACCTGCTAAAGGGTACTTATGCATTATCCCTATGGATGAATGTTGACGAAATGCTTTACACCATGCTTTAAAAACATGCAAGTAAGGTTAGATCTTTTGAGTCCTATCAATAAACGATACATACATAATCATTGGGTGGATAGGACAAGTTTGTAATTGAATTTCCGATGGTATAATTTAATGGAGAAGTAGACATGTATCTGAAAATGAAGAAAGTAGAAACTACATTTTGCAGAATTTGTGTTTTTGGGACCTCATGAACATGTTTTCTTAAATACTTTCAAAGAATTAACCATACATCCTCCATGCCCTCACCTCACCTATTAAGAGTTTTGGGACCTTAATATTTATTCATTTATTTGGACCACCAACAAAAGAAAATATAAGAAATAAGGAATATAATCAAGAGTTCTAAAAGTTAAAAGCATATTTCCTTGTCCCATTGCTAATTAAGTTCTGTTTAAACAAATGGTGTATTAGAGTCACCAAATGAAATGCATAATAGCAAGATATTTAGTCAATACTCATTCGGTTTATTTTTACTAGTCGAGTATATTAATTTGAATTGTCTAATAATATTTGTGTAATTTATAAAATCAATGAATAATTTATAATATTGTGTCTGTTTTATTTTTGCTATTAAATACTATTTATTTTTCAATATTTAGATGACTTTTATTTAATATGAATAATTTAGTAAAATTATCTTTATTATTTAGTGTTTCTTAGTTTTTGTATTAAATAAACAATTGACAATTATTATCGAACGGATGAGAGTGTATATATACATTACTCCACTTAACACCAAATATGTAACTGGTCCTGCTCCATTCCCAAAACAACAATATTCATACCACACTTTTTTTTCTTCCACGTGGATAATATCAACTCCATGATTTTCAATTGAATATTTGTTGCTATCTCACTAGTATTAATATTAATTATTCACCAAATATTAACTACATTTACTTCTTTGTTAATTTCTCAACTTTGCTTTCTTGGACTAATAACTGGAAGTTAATATTGGGCCTATCTATCTGGGCCAGTTGGCATTTCAATTTCTAGAATTCAATCACTACGGAATACGGATTTGAGTGGTGAGTACTACCTCAATGATGTTCTCTGCGTACATTTCATATCTATGGACCGCTATAATTAGATCTCTTCCCTTATATTGTGATTTGACGGTGCTTCTTATTGAAATATATGATCATTTCATGTAAATGTGTAAGCTGGAGTTGAGCACGTAGAAATTTTTTTGTCTACTTTGATACCATGTTGAAGTGTGTGATCATCTCATCTAAAAACTTAAGTTGTTAGAG
Organism: Solanum chmielewskii; assembly: GCA_027704785.1. Taxonomy (NCBI): domain Eukaryota; kingdom Viridiplantae; phylum Streptophyta; class Magnoliopsida; order Solanales; family Solanaceae; genus Solanum; species Solanum chmielewskii. The sequence goes on along the minus strand of JAKWIX010000326.1, from coordinate 54,770,948 downwards.
AAAACATATTTTTGTTAGTTTATTATATTCTCAACATTCCTAGCTAACATATGGTTTCGTCACGACTTTTTTCTCGAGTTTTATAACAATCGATGAAAGAGTTTTACAAGTAACATGTACTTGTTTTTTACTTGCTTTCATTAAATTTTTTTAAAGTGAAAAATTCAATTACCATAAGATTCTTTTTGCTTTATTTTTATTCCTAATTCGTAACTCCATACTTCTTTTCTTTTAAAAATGAAGAATGTTGTTTACGGATGCTATTTATGTGAACTTTATCAATAATATGTTCTATTATGAGATTTGTGTAAATATAAGTGATGACTTTTTGAGCGTTGAAAATGATACTAAAGCCCGATAAGAAGTTAGTCAATTTCCAATTAATTAATGACAATGTGGCTATTGCACACTATACTTGTCATACGTACTCATCGCATAAATAGGATTTTATCACATTTATATGGTGACTTGTATTCCCTTTTTCCCAAAAAAAATTGACCCTATCCATTCGATTAGGATTGATCTAGACCTTACCGTCGAATAATAATTTAGTTTATTGATCAAATTAATTAATTAAAATAAATTATTTTATGTTTATTGATTGAAAACTTGTAAATGAATACTAAATGAGGGTACAGTGGTAAATTTATCTAATTTCTTAAAAGATATGAAATTTAAAATGGTGACAACTAAATAAGAATTGAAGGAGTAGTACAGTTTAAATGACTTATTGATTCGTTGGAGAGACGTAGCTAGGATTTTACAGAATGAGTATACTATTATCAAAAGGTGAATTTAAGATATAAAAATTCAATTGATTTGTTTTTTAGTTTTTTATCAGTAAATTCATTAACTTTTGGTGTACTATAGTATCTAGTATACCTAATTTCATCACTATATTTCAGACAACACTATATTTTGTGTTAAATGTATTGAGATCGATAGATGATTATATAATATATCGTCCAGTATGAGTCTACTACGTTTAACGTACACACACACACACACACGCACACACGCACGCACACACACGCACACGCACACACGCACGCACGCACGCACAGATATATATATATATATATATATATATATTGTAATTTTTCAGAGAAGCCGTTAATCCACCAATGTTTTCAAGTCATTGTTTGTTTTTTTTCGTTTTTATTTGATATCTTCATATTGAAATCTTAACTAAATTTGAATTGCTCATCACACGATTCATTCTAAGAGTGACATTTCCAATATAATTAACTCTATATATGTTTGTAAGCTAAAGAAGCTCAATAATACCATGAATGAGAGACTAAGGGCCCGTTTGGCCATAGATTTCCCAAATAATATTTGGGGAAAAAAATTGGCAAATAATGCTTGTTCATACAATTTGCCATTATTTGGCAAATATTTTTGGCAAATATCCCAAATTCTCAAATACTAATTTTTTTTCTAGTATTTAGGTCAAATCTCATTATTTGGGATCTTTTGAAAATTAAATTTTTACCTCAAACTTTTATCTTTTATAAAAAAAAAAAACCTCTATAGTAGTTGTTTGCGTTGTATTACATAATTTTTTACGTGAACACCAAAATAGTGATGAAATATATACTGAATATTTAATAATGATTTGATTGTTGATGAAAATAAAGAAAAATTGGCTCAAGGTAACAAAGCTTTGTCTACTTCACGATGTATGGAATGATGCTTGTTGCACTCACTCCAAATTATCACATTGCTCTAGTGTCATGGACATTATTTGTTATTGTTGTAACGAACCTCCAATTGACTTGTAATACAAACATATATTTAGTTTTGATAGTTTTTAAAACTTATGGGTATAAATCATATTTTTCTAAAAAGGTGAAATATATTTCCCAAATATTATGGTCAAACACAAGGTGAAATTTCACCCAAATATTCACTCAAGTAACATTTGCCTAGAATATTTAAAAATTTATGGTCAAACGCTAGCTAAGAGAAAAAAACTTTGTATATTTCAACGTACATATATAAGAGAATAGCCATTTATATATCTTTTTCTTATAGTTTTGTAACTAACTTTTAAAAGTTAGTTATAACCAATTTTTACTTAAATGACTAAACTGCCCTTTCTATTTTCAACTAACATTAACACTAATATCACCTATTTCTATCACAAACAATATTGAAAGTTCGAATTCGAAATATTCTGAATCATTATTATTTATATTTAGTATACACTTTTTTCAATTGATTTAAGAAGTAAATCAAATATATTAAGATATGAACCATTATTTCTGTTAAATGATCATAAGATAATCACAATTCATAAATATTTGTTTAATTAATTTGAGTACTCTATACTATTATAGATCGAACATTTAATTTTTATCAACCTAGTTTGGAGCCGAACCGCGTTTCTTGCTATCTTTGTATTAATTTTGACTTTGCTAATTTTTTTTAAAATATATATATTTAGTGGAGAATTAAGTCCAGTCACAGATCATATAGTCATTATATTTAAAAATTGGATTATTATTTTTTTGTCAGTATCTACAATACAGTCCAAAAACATTTCTTGGTCAATATCAGGTAAACAACTTATTTTTTTAATTTTTTTTTTTTGCCACTTAATCGTTTAGAGGAAAGAAATAATAATACCAAATTGTTATAAATTATTTTAATTATTACATGATGAGTCTTGGTGGAGAGATTAAATAAATGAAAAAGGTTTGGTGAAGAGAACATTTATAATTAATTTGAATTAGTAATTAAAGAAGGTATATATAAGATGATTAATTATGTGAGATAGCACATGTTATCATAAATCATAATTAGTTTGACTATTTTCTTGCTATAGTCGTTATGAAGTCTTAATGCCATTTCCATGTGGTATCATGTGTTATTTTATTTTTTAAATTCCCTTAAATTTTTATGTTTATTTTGGTCAACTTCTATTCTGTTCTAAAATAAGTGAGTATTATTGGCATTATATTATTTTATGTGGTTACGGTTATTACAGTTATATTGTTAGTTATATTCTTTTTTTTTCTATTTTCTTTTCTTTTTGTTGGTTTACAATGGCAGTTCTCTCATGTGGATTTTTTTTTATTATCTTTGACTGCATTAAATGATTAGAATCTCATAGATACATTTTATAAAAAAGATTAATATTTTTTTAACAAAATTTTTTGGTCAAATCAATTGGGAAAAAAATAATAACTAGAAGAATATATATTACTGCAAAGTCTATAAAAAAAAGGAGCTAAAAATAACAATAAAATAATGTGCTAACTGAAGGAAATAGACAATATATTAGGATAGATTATTAAAAAATAATAATAAAAATTATAAAAAAAAAAAAGTAGTATAATAATCCAGCTAGTACATGGCAAAATATTAGTCAGCTAGCTAAGTAAGACAACACTTTACTATCTATTAACTTTCTATCTTAATATGTGTGCTTCACACCCTCTTATCTAAGGTTATATCCTCGATAAATTGAAGTTGTGTGTTATCCTGTCTTACACCTCTCTCCTAATATTTCTTTGGTGTACCCTTTCCACTCCTTGTATCCTCTATAACAAATCCTTTGCACCTTCGTGCATTTACGCGTCTCCTATTCACATGTCAAATCATATCTCAATTTTTCCTCAACTTGTCCATCACGTATGACACACTCATTATATCCCCAATATTCTCATTTCTAATCTTATCGCTCCTAGTATTAGCACACCTTTACCTCAATATCCTCCTCTTTGCAACATGCATATTCTGGACATGCCTTTGTGTTTTGACCGTACCTTTTTATCACACAAGACTCCAGAGACAAACCTCTACTTTATTCTCACCACACCAATAGATTTTTGATATCATCATCGATATTATTATGCAGTTTTATTAATTATTTGCTCAATATATTCAATTTGTCATTTTTTTCTTATTTGCTTAATAATTTATCTGTTCGATAAAAAAATAATTTTTATTCTTTAAATCTCTCGTATAAATTTAACTATATATATATATATATATATATATATCTTTTTTAGAATAATCAATTATCTCCCTTTAATATAAGTAGATAAATTCCCTCTTCTTAAATTTTATACAATTTTAAAAGTACATGACGTTTGGAATTCCTAAATTAACATTCCTTTTCAAATAATATTAACCTATTGAGCTGAAATGACATTGAAAATAATAACGGATGATATTAATTAAGTTACTAACAAAAACATTTTTTCTCAAAAAAATATTGTTTACAGCACATCGAACAAAATCTTTGTCTATGTATAAGATTGTAGGCGCTAGAACAGTTGGAATATCTTGATGATAGATAGTTAGGTGTCACTTAAAGGTGGAGATATTAAAATTGGATTATTACAGATAACCAACTATAAATTATTACTCTTTTAGAATATATACACTCCACTCCATCCATCTCAATAATATATTTTTTTCACAATACTTCTTAATAATTAGAGAGTTAATAATTTGAACTATTATTCTTTTGTTTGAGACATAATTTGAGGTTTTTATAATCGTCAAATAACGATTCTATCCTTAAGAAAACTATTCATTCCTAAAAAATAAATACTTTCAAAGAATAAAACTCTTTTATAATTTCTTTATTTAAATTTAGAATTAAATTGAAGAACATTATTGGGTCTGCTTCTTCTTGATCATGTGAAATTCTATTTGATTCAAAATAAAATGAAAAATTAAAGAGAGAAGTGCTAAATGACCAGAAAATTTAAAAAATTATAATATTTTGTCTTGAAATGAAAAAAAAATACAAATAACTGATTTTGTCTTGAATTTCTAAAATGACAAATATTAATCTATAATATAACTATTTTATTGATTTCGAGGCGATAATATTTTTAAGACAAAGGCAGTAACAAATAATTAAGCTAACAAAGTGAAGTTCAGTCACACAATCAATCAAATTACTAAAAAAATTTTAGAGGAAGAAAATAAAACACCTTAATAATTAATTTCACATTTTGAGGAGGTGTCATAAATGAAAGTGTAATTAAAAAAAGGATTTTGACTTTCTAAAATTAGGAATCAATGGATCCCGTTTGTAAGGGTTCACATGACATGGATAAACAAACCCTAAATTACTTGTTATCAAAGGAAAAAATTAAAACCATCCACTGAAAATTAAAACTTATTAAGGACGGTCTGAACTATATATTAAACATATAATTGTAATTAATTAAGCAACACTATGATCGATAGGTCACATGAAAACTAACTACATATATAATTAAACGAGACGATTAATTCATCATATTATAAATATGTGCCATGTGCTCACTTGCTCTTAAACCAACTCCCCACATCGTTAATTATTATTATTATTAATCTTCGTGTAAGTAGAGTTAACAATGAACCTAACATTTTCGATTTCTGCGTTGTATAACTAAAATTATACTAGTATTTTTTAAATGTATACATTTAATGTTATACCATCTTGATGGGATAAAATTGAAGAGCATGCATGTATCATTTGGGATTCCACGTAAAATGTTGTGCAAGTTGGCAACAACATACTTATATGGCAATTGACAACGTAACGACCCCTTTTGTTTAAATGACCCTTCTCTAATTAAGATATTCATTTTAATTTTTGCCCTTTTGAAATAAATAATTAGGATGCTTAGTCTTAAATAATACTATAATATTGTTATAATTGTTCTGATCATTTATAGCGTTAGGAGATCAAATTATATTCATGGTTTATATAGAAGCACATTTGTCCATATGTAGTAGGCTTGCGGATCCACTTGTCCTCCAAGGTGGAGCCACCTTACGATCAGAGGTTTAAATTTCTGATTAAAAATTATACTTCGTATATAATTAAAATATATTTCTTTAAAAAAAATATAATCAGTTATTTTCAATTAAAATTTAAAATTATTTATAATGTTTAATTTTTTAAATAAAAATTCTGACTTCCTTTTTAAATTGGTCAAGCTCAACTGCTTCTCTCCATCCCAAAAGCATACTAATTGGGAAACTAAAATTATTAAAACCATGGAATGTATATAGAGGGCCAGGGGCGGCACCTCGGTTTTAGAGTTAAATAAATAATTAATCTATGTTCAACTCAAAATGTTACATATAAAAGGGCCATTTTTATGTATAGCAAATAAAAATTTTATATTTGTATATTATAGCAACGTTTGTATAATTGCGCTCCATAGCAAACATAGACATTGTATAATTCATTATACATATACAGTTGAAGCAAATTGTATAAAATAAGAAAGAGAAAGACACTTGGGTAGAAACTGTATAAAAACGAAGTGTATAAAATGAATTGTATTATCATAAGTGTATAGAACGATTATATACAATTTGAATTTGTATAAAATGAGAAAGAGAGAAAGACAAAAGAGACTTGACAAGGAATATACAATGAATCGAATTGTATAAAACGAGAAAGAGAAATTAGATACAATTTGAAAATTGTATAAAACGAGAAAGAGAGAAAGGCAAAAGAAACTGGGCAGGGGAGTACTTTATTGTATAATTATAAGTGTATAGGACGAAAATATATGTACTTGCATGTGTATATATAATTTTTTCACGCTTTATACAAACAGAAACGTAATTTATACATTTCGCTTCTGTTTGTATAAGTGAGAAAGGCGAGGGTGGCGAGCGAGATTTGGAAAAGTGGCGAGCGAGATCTGAAAGAGGAAAAAGAGGGGAACAAAAATATATGAAATACAATTTTCTTGGCTTTATACAATTAGAAACAATTTTTATACACTTGTGTCTGTATAAAAAGTGAGGAAGCGAGTGAGAGATTAGAGTCGAGTGGCGAGCGAGATATTTGGGAGAGAGGCGCCTGACAATTTTTTGCAAAAGTTTGCTATGGACCACAATTAAATCAAACCCTAGCTACGTCATTTATTTTAGGTTATTAGTTTGCTATTATATACAATTTTCCTTATATAAAATAGGAATATAATATTAGGAAAAAACAAAAAAAGATTTGGTCAGAAAATTTCCAAAATTTGGTCAGAATTATATATTATTTATGTTTTTTTATATTTATTACCCTTTTATTTAAAGAATGAAAAAACATCACTTTATTTTAATTTTCTGATTAATTTTGATCAAACTTTCGAATTATTTAGCACTTCACATAATATTATACTACTATGTATTACTATTAGTTGAAAAAAGGAAAAAATAAAAGATATTAAGCTGCCAGGTGCAGTGCTTCTAACATGGTATCTAGATGACTAATTACACTGTTAATATTTTATTACTCTGTTCCATTCTTCTAAAAATAATTTATTTAATACATTTTTTTTATATTCTAGAAAATAAGATAATCTTTTTCCAATTTTTATCCTAATTTTAATAAATGTGTTGAAAGAAAAAAAAAGAAAAATAAAGACTTGTGTTATAAATTAGAATGATTTAATTCAAGTAATTTTTAATTAATACTTTTTAAGAGGAAAATGGATAAAGAGAAATACAAGCTAGTAGAATTAAATCAGTATATATTTTCATGGAATATAATATAAGGTTGTTTGAAACGGCTTTAATATCCATATTATAGAATTGACTTTGTAATAAATTGTAGAGGAAGGAATAAAATCAGAAGGGAATTAAATGAGGTGAGCCACATTATTATTATTCCTTGTTAGTAGAGTTTTTTTGTTCACGTTCTTTTCCATGTGATAAACCTAAAAATGGGATCTTCAACATGATATAATTAGTTATAATTAATATCTCCACCAAATTCTCTTTACAATAATCTTCTGCCTCTTACTTTTTTAGTATCTGTTTTAAAATACAAGGATTGTATTTGAGATTAAAATATTAATATTTTTCACCGAATGGAGCTTGACTGAAGGTTGGCTCCGCCTATGCTTACCACCGATTCTGATTTGGTACCCAACTCTCCATCTCAACCTAAAACTAGACACCCGACACTGATCCCAACCTCGACTCTTGAATCCAACGTTGGACCAGACTCCTGACCCAACGTCCTAGGACCAGACTTTTGACCCCATGACTCCCAACTCCCCACCCCCGACCCTACCCGAGATAGATTCCCAAGAACCTAATCCATGAACCGATTCTCAATTCCTAACGCAAAATACAACTTTTAACCCCGCAACATGGGACCCGACTCCCAACCATGATCCTAGCCTGGTATCCGTCTCTCGACACCCTATATGAAACCTGACTCGTGAGATCTTAATACCCACTAATCGACTTCGAACTCTCGACTCCGACTCTGACTTTGGGCTTGACTTGCGAAACCTGACCCAACCCAATTCTCGAGTCCGAGACTTAACTTTCTTAACTTCGATTACCTGAATCACGACCTGAGATATGACCTTGACCCAAGATATGACCTCGACCCGACCTCAATCACAATTTGCAACTAGAAATTCAACTTGACCTCGACCCCTATCACGACTCAAAAACTTACCTGACTTAACCTCAACTTAGAGTTGACCTCGACTGTTGGCTCAAAGTCGAATCTCCGATCTCAATTATATAGTTTTGGATTAGGTATTGAATCAACATCAAATCCCAAGTTGTGGATGGGATTGCTTGTCCATTGTCACGTTATGATTAGACCAGAATCAAGTCGAGGATCAACTTTTAAGGCGGGATTATGGTCAAGGCTAGGTCGAGCCCAAAGTTGAGATTAGAATCATATATCAAATCTATGTTGGGGTCAGGTTAGATCTTGAATCTAGACTGAGGTTTGGGTTCGTATATATTAGAGGGTAGGGTCTTGGATCTAGACTGGGGTTTTGGTCCATATATATCAAAGGGTAGGGTCTTGGATCTAGACTGGGGTTTGGGTCCGTATATATTAAAGTGTAGGGTCTAACTCGAAGTGTCATAGTATTATTTCCAAATTATAAGTAAATGTTATTGAAACAATTTTTTCTTACTAACCAAACAACATAAAATAATTAAAGAAATCAACTTACTTTTTTTAAAAAAACATCTCTAAGATTTTGTAAAAAATATTTTCTTTCGTGTTAAATAGGAGTTATATGTAGGCATTTTAACAACTTCAAAAAGGGGTAACGGAGAAATATATTGGTACATAGATGGATACACTTTGAGGAAAGACAAATTGGCAGATGATAGTGCTAATGATTGTTACTATATACTCCATTTATCAAGAGAAAAATAATAATAAAAAACAAAACAAAATATGGAAACAAATATTCCATGAATATAATTAAGAACAAATCAATAAATGAAGGATTTAGTGAGTCACAATAGATATCTAAACAAGAAAACGTTTCTATAATGAGGATTCTCTAAATCTTTCACCACTTATATTTTTTTCTAATAGATTTGCTAAGATTTCTTCTCCTTTTTTTAATTTCATTCTTAAGATTAAACTTTAATTAATTTCTTACTAATAATTTTTTGTACTAAGGTTCTCAATTCTCATGGTGCCATGTGATCCACCTTTTTCAATGGAACCAATTACATGATTTTAGATGGAGAAAGTGAATCTTAATATTCCCTGCCTGCCCCTCTCACCTCACTAAACTCTACATTTTGTTTCAACTACTACTTAAATTACTTATAACAAGATAATTTGACTAATAATTTATCTTATTAATTTTGGTTTTTCTTATTATGAAAACAATAATTATTCTTAGTACGCATAACAGCCGAGTAGAATAAATACATGATTGTGTATTGAATTAATGGAGATTCCAAACAAAGTTCATTCAAATTTCAAAGCTATGTTAGACCAAAAGAAATTAAAAGGGCAATTTTGTATTTTCTCCTTTTTCCTCAATATCCTTCATTTTCTTCGATGATTGAAATTGCCAACTTATATATAATACTCCATCTGTTTCATTTTACGTAATATATGTAGATATTAAAATTCAAATAAGTTTATTCTGTTTTAATTTACGTAATACATTCAGATATTAAAATTCAAATAAGTATTTTTTATTATAAATTTTTTTATATTTATTTTAAATATTTTGAATTGTTAATTTTTGTGATTTATAGTTTTTTTTATGTAGTCTATTAATATATAAATTTCAATACAAAAAAATTAAAGATTTCTTTCATAAAAAATTAAATTGTTTGACTCTCGAAAAATAAAAAGTGCCAGATAATAATTGACATTAGTATATATACTAGGTTGGTTGAATAATTCTGGAATTTCTGTTGGTGAAATGACTAATGAGTAGGGAAATATAAATAACAAATCATTTAACAACATTATGCATTAATTAATTTTGGGGTGGAGAGAGAATAAAGTAGTATTCATGTATTAAAATGAACCTAACTCCATAATTAATAGTATGCCTTTGAAGCACCATTTATAGGAGATAATACTTGGCTAGAAGTTGACCAAGAGGAAATTTTTAGACCAATGAAGAAGACCTTGATTTGTAGGGTTACCCAAATAATTAATCATGATTATCACAATAATTAATTACTATTTATGTGGTGGGATGGAGATGGAACTCTACTACTTAAGAGGTGGCATGCCATCATATAGATAATTCAAGGATTAATAAATCTCTCCATCACTTATTAAATTCATCATGGATCCTTAATCACATATACTAATTATTTATTAGGGAGTAAAGTAACCTGTGTCAAACATTCCAATTAATTAATTAATTAAGCTAAACAGTTTCTATTTTCTTGGTTTATATGGATTTTGTCTGAATATTACTTACATTCTACTGCCAATGCTTCTTCCTCCCTTCCACGAAAGTACCTTTTGGTGGCTTCACTCAAAATCTAATTTTCAGTTTAAAACACAAAGAAAATCTATACTTGTAGGGAAAAACTATAGTATAACTATAACCTTGCATAGTTGCATATAATCAACCACCACCCTCAACTCAAAATTACATGATGTAATTCAGTCGTATACAAATATAGGTTGGGGTCGAATCTCAAAGAGAATAAGAAAAATACTACAAATTAGATGAAAAATACTACAATTTTTTTTTCTTTTAAAAAATAAAGACTAAAATTGCATAATTAACTTTGAGTTTTAGATATAGAATTATAGAAAAGGTAATGCTAAATAGCCAGAATTTGGCGAGAAATTTAAAAACTTTATGATATATTTAAAATAAGTTACATTGTTTATGATTGCTGGTCCTAGGGATGGTCGAGAGAGTTAGGAGTAATAAATAATTTCTTGATCATACCTAAGATCACCAATTTAAAAGTATATTTTATTTTTTATACTTAATTGTATTATGCAACATAAATTGACAAAGGAGGAATAGTTACTAGTCTAATATATTAGGAGAGTAGATAGAGCTATTGGTGTTGAACTTTTTTTTTTGTTATTTTAAGGATAGTTTTAGTTAGGTGGAACCTTCAAAAGAACAATTAATGGGATATTATTTTGTGCAAAATTAGCTAGGGAGGGAATGTATGTTGTACAAAAATCCAAATCACTTCTTTATAAAAAATGGTGGGCACTAGGTAGTACTTTTAACTAGAACTAGAAAATCAGTGGCACTGCTAAAAGCTAAGTGGATCTTAGCTAAGATATTTGGAACTTGTTTCTTAATTATTACTTTACCTTTTGCCCAACCAAGAATATCAGAGTTGGCACCTCAACTTCCAAGAAGTGTACTAATGTTCTATTCTTAAATTAAAGAGAACCACACAAGAAATTACTTTCAGTCTCAAATTATTTGTCACAATTTCTAAAAATAATTGTGTTCTATCATATTATTTGTAAAATTAAAAGCTTAAGACAAATTATACAATTACTTTTTTCAACATTTTACCCTTAGTAGTAGCTGTACAGAAAGAGATCAACGAAATATTCATTGAAAAGATACGATATTTTAAGACATAAATAAAGATAAATAGTCAATTTTATCTTAATCACTAATTTCTTAAGAAATTATGTAAAAATAAAATATGATAAATAATTTGAGATGATAAAAATACTGAATATGTGTGTGCGAATTATTACTATAATTTTTTCAAAAAAAAGAATAATAATCTACCCTCTAACTTTATCTTAACGCGTGAGCAAACTCATCATAGGTTTCATCAAAAGTATACACTTTTGTGTGTGTGTTTGAATAATAAATTTACAAATTCTTTTGTTTTGCGGTGTTAATATTTTTTTATTAAATTAAAATTTATTTATTGGATATAAAATAGGAATAATTAGAGATATTTTTACCAACACGCGGTTACCTCGTAAAACAGACCTACAAAAAGAAAGTTATGGGGTTAAACAAGTTGTATCTACGTCCAAAAAAATTAATTTTAACTTTACGTGTAATATTATGTTTTTTTTTTAAAAAAAAAAATATAATTGGAAATAATTTTTTGACCACAAAATTTGGTAAGAATCGTAAACATGCTTCACACTACGTTATTTTACCTTTTTTAATATTTTACATTTTAAAATTTAATACCTTTTAGTTAAAAATAAAAAAGGATCAATTTACTTTAAAATAAAAAGTATATTATAGATTTTTAAATTTTTTTTATCATTTAATATTACCCTTTATAATTAAATTATATAGACCATATCCTAACATTTTTGTATTAATTAAATTATTAGTAATGATATAACAAGAACGTAATTAAATCAAATCGTGTGTATTATTACATGGTTAAGATGGTATATTTCAGATATCTCAAAAATTGATCCTTGTTTGAGTTATTTCCCATTCAAAGTATACTTCTAAACCTCTTTGACTAATATTGACTGATCATTCAACAGGTAATTGACCATAGTCCTCTATACACTTGCAATCAAATTGTAATTATATTGTATATGCTTTCGATAAATTTGAACGAATACAATTCTAAAGCATATGCATGTAGTTAAATTTTCATATGAAACATTAATATGAAATTGACATACATAAAACTTAAGACAAAATAACCAAAAAATAATTACTTTTTAAATTATTTCTTATTGAAAAAATGATATGAAAATAACAATCTTACTATAAGTAGTAATATTGGGGAGGTAAACTAATGGGGATAAACGAAACATCACATATCCCCATTACATGGTGCATGGTATTTCCTACTATATATTATATAATATATACTTTTTTTTTGGTGTATTATATTATGTTTATGAGTTGTGGCTTTTTTTGGGGTTCAGTCACCGGCCCAACTATGATGAAATGTTACTATGCTGATTCCAAAGCCATTTTCTTTCTTTCCCTTTTTTCAACTTATAATATAAAGAAGTAATGCTTATTTAAAACCTTAGTATAAGAATACAAAATACAAATGCCAAACCCCAGCTCCCAATTCTAGCTATCATAAAAAGCAGTGATTAATTCATATATATACTAGTACCAAGGCCTAGTGCACATGCTTCCCTCTTCTTTCCAATTAAACCATGCATTATTTTTATATATAATATGCATGGTGGCCTACAACTATATCTCTCTCTCAATATATATATATATATATATATATATATATTATAGCTCCCTTCATAATAATATTGTTTTAAGGATTTCTTTTTAATTGTATCATATTCACTTATAAGTTCAAATTAATTTGAATTCACTTCGAATATGATTTATCAAAAGGAAATAAAAATTTTCATTGGCGAATGAGCAACACATTACGGGCTATGGTTCAGCCATACTCAATAGTTTGAGAAAATCACGTATTTATCTTAAAAATTATTATTGTTATAAATTAATTAGTACTACTAATTTAGAACCTAATATCTTAAAATGACTGAAATCATGAATCATAAGGCTTAAACTCTGTCTCGATACGTTGCAATAAGGGAAAATATCTTATCCATTTGTTCCATCACAATTCACATTCTTTAGTGGTATATATGCTTTAAGGTTTAAGTCATATATATACACAATTTTGTTGATAGTATTTAGTATAACTACAACTTCTACCAAGAAAAATGATAAACTCATGTGATCATATATAAGAAATTTACTGTTATATATTCATACATGATCAAGCTTGTGATTAAGTGTTACGTACCTATTGTGGTAGGCTAATTTCAGCTTGTTAGCAAAAAATTCAAAATTGATGAAACCCCTATAAAGTATACAAGTGAATTGAGTGCCTCAACATGTAATCAATCTTGTTGGCAAAATTAGTAATGTACGTACTTGAAAAATATTTTTATTACTTTAATTAATTCATTACTAGTGGTGATGGGCAATATCATAATTACCAACTATAAACCCTACGTACTTTCTTTTGAGTTATTAGCATGGAATGATGACGCGTGTTAACACTAAAACCAAGATTAAGGCTGCTTAATGGTGTTGTGGATCAATATTAACCTTACACATGAAAAGTAATTAAGCATGCCATCCATCCAGCTTAATTATAATATAAATTTAACAGTACATGCAGTGAATATAGGTTAATTAGACTGTAAATATTTTTAAATTTAATCACCATGTGATTTGGCATTATTACAAGGTGTTTTGAACTTAAAAACAGAAATAGGATTGAGGCTCTCTCCGTTGTATTGACATCGAACACACCTTTTTATGTTGTTTTTTACTTTCATTAATCTCAAACACTTTACTGCTTAATGGAATGTTTCTTGTTAATTGTGTTCGTTCATTCACTTTTACTGATCTATTATATTTATTTTTCACTTTTAACATATAAAGAAAAAGTCATTCAATTTCATGTTTTATAATGATATAATACATAAACATGATTCCCAGCTTCAACTGACAATCATGATATATAACTTGGAGTATGAACAAGTAGACAATTAAACTTGTATAAAATTGAACAAATAGACAATTCATCCTACATATCACCCTACACGACAATTGTGTATCCTACATGGCATCATACATGTATTATGTCACGTAGAACACGTGTATCTACTTGTTTAATTTTATACAAATTTAAGTATTTAGTTGTGCATGCACTTCCAAAATTTGAGGACGTAGTTGCCGATTGAAACCAAATTAAAAATCATGTTTATATATTATTTTTTATAACCCGTGTAACATTAATTACTTATTATCAAATTATTTCTCAGAGATATAAGACTAGATGTATGTCAATTAATATAAATATTATGATAAAATACTCAATTTGATCATTATTTTTAATATCCAAAGTGATTAAATACAAGTAAACTAATGACATAGTAATTTGTAGCTAGAATAAACGTAACTTTGCCCAAGTAATAGGCTAATAGCGACCTGTTGTCACAATGTAACTTTTAATAATTGTGTTTAGAGTTATCTATGAACTAGGATTGTGATTAAGTGTTAAATATTTTTTTATCTTTAATTTTTAATTAGAAATCTCAAATTTGAATCCCCTTTGTCGGAGAGCGCTTTATCCCACCAATGTGAGTGTGTCTCCAGCAAATTTAAATTTAATATCAAACATCAAATGAGAAATAAAAACGACCTCATTTCATATCTAAGATTTTATAGTACATATTTACTTTATATAATTTTCTGGAAGAATATATTTCTCATTATTAGTGATACTGCTATTATGTAATATAATGGTGTCAGCTCACGTACCTTCTTCTGCTCCCTTTTGTTCATTTCCTTTTTGTCTATAACATTGGACGAATAAAGTTTTATTGATACACTTTATGAAATCAAATTTTCTTAAAACTATATACTACATGTGACACATTTTTGATTACAACTATAAATTAAAACTTAAAATTCAATTTTATTCTCTCCTTCTCATGGTACTTACTAATAAACAATATTTACTTCTAATCGACTATTCTACGTTGTATTTCATAGGGAAAAAAGAAAAAGAAAACATCATATGTATAAAGTAGGATATTTTTAATTTTTTGTGTTTGTTTTAGGGAAGTATTAGGCTGGCAGAGAATGGGGCAATTTGTGTGAGGAAACAGCCTTACAAGTTATAAGTTAAGTCATTTGCCCAGGCCCCCTTTCCTCTATTTCTTTTTCTGAATCTTTATTATAGTACTTTGTGTGGGGTGGGGTGGGGGGTAGGGGACTCTCTTTTTTTGGTCCCTAACTGAGGTGATGTGTTATCCCCCACTAGCCATATCATATCCATGTGGTCATCCTACTCACCCTCTTCTCTCTCCCAGCTAAGCTTTGTTCACCCTCGTTATACCTCATTCGTTTGATTGATATTAACTTGACAATACTTTGTAATTGTGAGATTTTAATATTGTATTATGTAAACAAATTAAAATTAAAAAATTTATTATAATAACTAAAAATAAAGTAAAATAAATAAATTGAAACGAACGATTAGTGTTATCTTTAGTGGGGCTTCTATGGGGACCCTCAGAATCAACACCTCATTATTATTCTCTATAATTCTCTTAAATAATAATGGTTCTAGTAACACTTTTTATTAAAATAGTGGAAGAATTGGTATATGAATTCGTATAAAAAGTGAATTAATTATTGGTTTTTTTCTAAAAATGAATACCCCAATTTCATATTATTTGAGTTTGTTTAATTTAATATCGAATTTATAAGAAAGATTGATTTTTAAAATTTGTTGTCTAAAATAAATTATAGATATGTGTGTTACTATAAACTATTTCAGATAAAATAAATATTTTAAAGTTAATTTGTTATTTAAATATGAAAATATATTATTCTTTTTAAAATTGACTAAAAAATATATGATATAAATTAGAAAAAAATTATTTAAGAAATTTTTAAGGCTAAATATGCTTATAAAATATCTAAAAATGAGTTTTTAAATAAAATTATGGTTGTCAAATTATAAGTGTTTAGATTAATATTTTATGATATACTTTTTATTATATTGATATGTAAAAAATTATAATTTATTATATTTTTGTATAGTTTTTAAGTATTTAATTTTTTTTGGTTTAAAATATCAAATTAATGTAATCTAATTTAACATTAAAAATTAATTAAATTAACTTTAAAAAATGCAAATAACAATTAAAAGTATACTGATGGAGAAATATCTAACAAACTATATATTCCCAATTAACAAGAAGCTTTTTCCATTACTAATTATTCTCAAAGTTGGATCCATCGAATTCATACTATCAAATTATGGAAGAAGTAACTGTCATATTAATCATAATAGGAATATTAATTATTGAACTATATTAAAATACAACAACATCTTCGATTGTTAGAAAATTTTATCAAAATGTTAGTAAAACGTAAACTTAGAAATTAGGAAATTAAACATGCCATGGTCGGTCCAACAATCATTACTTAGTTTATACACTTGTAATTACATACTAAAATCAAAGTGTATTATTTTAATAATTGAATGACTTTATGTTATGATTTGAGAATTGACCCCTCTAAAAAGCATTAACTTCCCACCACCAATCACATGCATTACTTAGTTGTATACACTTGTATATACATACTAAAATCTGTATTATAAAAATTCTACTATACTATTGAATGACAAGTTTATGTTATGATTTGAAAAAAATAAGAAAAATGTTTAGTTTTTCAGATAACGATATGTTTTCGAGGCGATGTGTTTGGGTAAATGGCCCTGTTATTGTTGGTGCAGGTCCATCAGGATTAGCTGTTGGAGCTTGTTTGAAAGAAGAAGGTGTACCTTGTGTTATATTGGAACGATCTGATTGCATTGCTTCGTTATGGCAAAAAAGAACTTACGATCGATTAAAGCTTCATCTTCCTAAGCAATTTTGTCAATTGCCTAAATTTCCATTCCCAGAACATTACCCTGAGTATCCTTCTAAGAGACAATTCATCGAATACCTTGAATCATATGCCAAACAATTTGATTTAACTCCACAATTTAATGAATGTGTTCAATCTGCTAAATACGACGAGTTTTGCCGACTATGGAGGGTCAAGACTGTTTCAGCTGATGGAGCTGAGGTTGAGTATATTTGTCAATGGCTTGTCGTTGCTACTGGGGAGAATGCCGAGAGAGTGGTGCCTGAAATTGATGGATTGAAGGAGTTTGGTGGGGAAGTGGTTCATGCTTGTGATTATAAGTCTGGTGAGAAATTCAGGGGAAAGAAAGTTGTGGTCGTTGGTTGTGGAAATTCAGGGATGGAAGTATCACTTGATCTTTGTAACCATGATGCTCAACCATCAATGGTGTGTCGTAGTGCGGTAAGTTATTAATAATGTGTATATTTACTCACACATAAAACAATTTATCTTATTAAGATTTCTAATAATGTTTTTGTGATATACAGGTTCATGTTTTGCCAAGAGAGATATTTGGAAAATCAACATTTGAGCTAGCTATGTTGTTGATGACATGGCTACCACTTTGGCTAGTTGACAAGATTTTACTCATTTTGACATGGTTTATTCTTGGTGACATTGAGAAATATGGACTAAAAAGGCCATCCATTGGACCCTTACAACTCAAAAACAGTCAAGGGAAAACCCCTGTTCTTGACATTGGTGCTTTGGAGAAAATTAGAGCTGGGAAAGTTAAAGTTATTCCTGGAATCAAAAAGTTTTCATGTGGCACCGTTGAACTTGTCACTGGTGAAAAACTTGAAGTCGATTCAGTCGTTCTTGCTACTGGCTACTGCAGCAATGTTCCATATTGGCTACAGGTGAGAACATGTTCTATTACAAAGTTTCTAAGGAGAAATATAACTCTTGAAAAGTTGACTAATGATATTTCTCGCTCTATGTGTTAACAGGAAAGTGAATTTTTTTCAAAGAATGGTTACCCAAAAGCACAATTTCCTAATAACTGGAAGGGAAAATCTGGCTTATATGCAGTTGGATTTACAAAGAGAGGGCTAGCTGGTGCTTCTGCTGATGCCATTAGAATTGCTAAAGATATTGGCAAAGTACACAAAGAAGATCTCAAGCAAAAGAAGCAAAAAGTTCCAACACACAGACGTTGCATCTCAACCTTTTAATGAAAATTCAACCTATGTTGCTCGCACTTAGATTAAATATAAGACGAGTGCGGCATCAAAAGTCATAAAAGAAAAGAAGAAGAAAAAAATTCCCTTCTCTTTTTTAACTCAGGGGGAATATTTATTAAAAGAAAGAGATGTAAAATAATTGTGTAAAAAATAAAAACATATAACAAAAAAAGCAGAAGATGATAACCATAGGTTTGAGCCCTCTCCAAAAAGGCCCAAGTTTTGCTACAGTTTGGGCATTTTGTATTCAAGGATGTAGAGGCTATTTAGTTACCTCTTTTTCTTTTATTTGGTATTGACATTTCATATATACACACTTGTACAATCACTACTGATCAATTCATTTCAATGACAATATTCCTTTATGAGTTTAACTCAATCATATACTGCAAGTCGATATTGTTATATGTTTGATGTTTTTATCTAACGATACGATTGGGAGATAAAAACGATTAAGGTTGCCAAGATTGAAAGAAACGAAAATCTATAATTGCCAATATATTTGAGAAAATGACACTTTAATTTGTCCTTTTTGTGCATACTTAGCTTAAAGGGAGTTGATAAAGTATGTTGTAGTAGTTTTACAAAAGGAATTATATTGTACTACTTCTCAAGAAGTCTCATTCAGTAGAGTTAATGTTTTCTCAGTTTTGATAGCAACCACTCATTTTTTAGGTACATACAAGTACTTGGTGATATGCCTAGTTACATTTAGTTAAAAAGTTTTTGGTTTAAATTACTATCATCAAATTGTTCAATTTTATCATTCATTGCACTACTTTTGGTCTATTTATGTCTATATTAGTAGTAAAAATAAGTGAGTAGCATTTTGTTTTTGTCCTTGCAATTGAGAAGTGGACTCCAAGCATCCATATCCTTCCAAAACAAAAGGTGAAAATTTATGTATCGGTGGAATCAGGTTCTTCACTAAAGGGCTTGAGATATGAAGAAATAAACATGAGAATAAGTTGAGGTGGTATAATTTGCATCTACTATATATATAATAATAATTTTAATCATATATAAACAGTATAATTTTCTATTAAAGGAGGTTCGGATAAACGATAAACCCTTTGAATCTTATCTAACTCCAACCTAAATTTATATATCCCCCGAGTTTCACTATGATTAAAACTATCCTGATCAAGTTAAAGCTAATATGTGGCCAAGGGCAAAAATAGGGCCTCCCTCCCCCCCTCCACCCCCAAATGTAGGAGTACAATCGAGCTAGGGTAAAATTGGTCAAATTATTGCATAATATAATTTTAGTGTCTGATGAGTATTGACCTCATAATATACTCTCTTTCTCCATATTTAATTGTCTACTTTGAAATAATGGACAAGTAAGCGTATGCATCAAAATTAATAATGTAAAACTTTTATTCAATTTAATACAACTTAAATCCTATTTAATATAACATGACTTTGCGGAAAAAAAATCAAATGAATCTCATAATTAGTTCCCTTATAAACCTCAATTTTTTCTTTAGGAGTCATGTGCAATCACTAATTCCATTTCTTTGTGATCATCTTGTAATGGTAAGTTGTTCCTTGAATTGATGACATATCAACCTTGTTAAGATATGAAGAACTAATTGTATTTGTATTAATTTGTAGGTAAGAAAAGGAATAGTCCAAGTGTGATTGTTAACCAACTTGCCAATGATTAATAGCATTTAAGCAAAAGATTAATAGGCCTTCTACATGGAACTAAAGATTTGACATATTTCATACATCTCACTCATATCATAATTATTATTATTCCCTTACTAATTTTTATTCCAAATGCAAATTGCTTTCATTCTCTTAATAATGATGGATCATATATATCATTATAAACTATAGTTTGACTTAACTTTTATATTCATAAATAAACTAGCTAGCTAGCTACCATCAACTCTTTGTTTCTAGCACATGGACTACTGACTCAATCCCTTTGGTTAAAATTTAGCATTTCTATCTTCTTCTCTATTAACTATATGAATTATTAATTACTTTATATATTTTAAATGAATTTAACATATTTATTTTTTAAGAGTCAAATAATTTAAGTTTGATAAAAAATTTATGGATGAAATTTTTAATTTTTATTAATTGAAATTTAAATATTTGCAAACTACATAAAAAGTACTATAAGTCATAGAGGTGTGCACACTACAACAAAAATGACTTTTAGCGGCATTAAATATTGACATTAATAAAGTGTGTTAAAGCCTTTACCGGCATTACTTAAGTGTCATTAGAAGCAATGTCGCTAAAGGTTTTCGGGACATATAGAAAGTATAACAATTGCCGCTAAAAATACATATTTTCTTAATTGTCATTAATGATCATTTTTGTTGTAGTGACATTCAGTTTGGTTTTGTACTATTCAGCTTGGGTTTTTCGGGTTTGATTTTGAAGAAGTATAACCTAATCTGAGCCAAATAAATTTGTTTTTTTTTCTCTTTTTGGTTTGGATTTTTCGGGTTCAGTTATGTCAATAATAAAAAACATAATCAAAGTTATATTTGCAATTTGAAATATATATGATTCAATTTTTTTTGATTTTTTCCCCAAACCAAACCAAAAAACTAAACAACTTAAATTATTAATCCAAAACCAAACCAAAAAGTCAATCCAAATTAGCATTCTGTTCAATTTGATTTTTGATTTAATCCTAATAATGCACACTCTCTAATAAGTTACGATAATTGACACTCTAAATTATATAATTGACAATTTAAATTATTTAAAAGATATGTAAAATATTTAAGATCAGATTAACTAGTTTCCCAAACATTTTTTCGAAAAAAATAAAAATTCATCTCGTAGTGGCGTCGCCCGGACTCGAACCGGAGACCTTCAGTGTGTTAGACTGACGTGATAACCAACTACACCACGACACCAACTTGCCATTAAATCCGAAATTACGTATTAAAAAACAAGTACAATGCGTTTGGATAACATTTTTCCCCTCATATTTTGTTGGTCAAAACTCTCTAGGAATATAAGGACAAATTTTCTCGAAAGTTATAGTTCGCTCGATTAGTGAAGTCTGAAAATAATAAAATATATATAAATTTTAATTCTATATTGTAAATTCGATAGCGCCTTGCTCAAGTAAAGCATAACAAAATTTCCTATATATGAAAAAGAAATACACTAGTAAATAAGTCGGTTGACATATAGAAAATAATGGAGAAAAATCATATAGCAACAACAAATAATAACGATAATTAAAACAAATGAAACATCATGTAATAAATAATAAAATCAAAGAAAAAGATAATAAGAGTAAAAATAGTAACAACGAAAATCTGATCACAATGCTTGACAACCTAATAAGTTTCTGTCCTACTTCTTGATCTTCTTATCCTCTCATGTAGGATTATAATTACGATTAGGGGTATACATGATCGGGTTGGTTCGGATTTTTCAAATATCAAATCAAATCCTTTATTCCGAATTTTTGAATTTATAAACCAAATCAACCAATAAAACTCGAGTTTCTCAACTTCGGGTTTTTTCGGGTTTCCTTGGATTTTTCAGATTTTTTCGATAAAGTATTCATACAAACATATAATTTACTTGTACTTCAAATATTTCTTTAGTCCTACCAAAATATAACTATCTAAGTTATTTCTCAAAAAAATAACAAAAAATATGATATGATTAATGAGACTAAAATATCCAACGAAAAAATAATAATAAAATCGCGTAAAACAAATATTGCAAATTAATAAGTCATTATGAAATTGATCATAATTTAAAGTATTAATTTATGTTGAAATAAGTTTAGTAAGCATTAGTTACATAACTAGATATTAAAAGAAAGTAAATTAGATCATCTATTTTAATTGTCTAAATCTATGTAAAACTAAAAAACAAATATTAAATATTATTGTCATTCTTAGTGTTGAATTGATTTTCTTTTTGCATTAGTGTTGATATAATTTTTATTTAAACTTTATTATAATTATCAATATATATGGTCTATAATCTTTATTAGATCATTAAGAATTCTAACTTCCAAACGTGAAAAAAATATATCAAAGATAAAAACTATGAAAAGTATTAGAGATATTTAAAAATTATATCAAAGAAAGTATTTTTACGTGTAAAATAAAAAAATTAAAATTATATATATAATGTCGGGTTGATTTGATCTAGGGTTGTTCTTTTTAGTTGAAACCAACTCAACCCAACCCAACCCAAATATTGTCGGATTTTTTTTCCCAACACCAAATTAAGTCAAACCAAATCACTGATCGAATTTTTTTTAATTTAACTCGATTTATAATTTGATTTTGTACGCCCCTAATTACAATAAACTATAAATATATCATGTTATGTCTAATCACCTTTAACACCAAACATAAAGATAACAAAAAATGTGGAGTTGTCGTAGCCTCCCCTAAGCCGCCGAGAAATTCCTACCACATTTTAATAGTAACGTTTCATTTTGTTTTGACATATATTAATGCATAGAAGTTGCCTTGTCTCTATTTCACCAACACAAACTTAGTAAAATCCAAGAAATCATTTAGTCAAATACAATCTAATGTAGAAAAAAAATGCAATCTAACATTTAGCCAATAAATACAAGGAAATAATAATACCCCCTTTATGGAAATGCTACTTTGGAAAATGTTGTTTTTAGATAAATTAAATATATTGCGAGAGAAATAGTATATTTTTCTATAGATTGAACCTTTTCATTCGAGAACTCAAAGGGGGAATTCTCATTTTATGTTACACCCTTTCCTTTTTAAAATTCGTCTAAAAAATATTGTCACCTTATTATAAATTAAAACCGTTTAATTCTAGAATTTCTATGATTTACAATCACACAAAAAATTAAAAATTATTTTAAATAACAAATTTAAAAAAATAAAGAAAATTTCTTAAACATTATACCATATCAAACGGTATCACGTAAAGTGCATAAACTATGGAGGAGTTCAGAAACACTGTTTTTATTTTTTTGTTGAAAAAGAAAAGGAGAAAAGATAGTGAGAACAAGTCACATGGTTAATTGAATATTAATGCGGGTTCGGGTTTTGATGGCCCATATATGTTTAGTAATAGCACGTTCTATAAACAGAGACCCCAAAATCTCACTGCAAATTACTTTACAGCTAGAAATGTACGTCCATATATATTTGGTATATTGTTTCATCACTTATATGGATATTTATCTATCACATTGTTTTCTTCTTCTTGTTTCTTCAATTTCAGACATCCCTTCCCATATTACCACATGGGTAGGACACTTCTCACTTTCTCCTTATCCTCCACTCGTACACCAATTTAAGTTATATATATTGATTACGATATAATAATATTTCATCTCAAGGAAAAAAATATGTATATATATATTTATTATTAGTGTGACATTTTAATATTAATAAAAGTATATTACATGTCACATTATATATCATGTTATGTCTATTGAAGGATGTTATATTTGTGTCTCTTTACTTTCATCAATTGTGGAAAAAAGTGGTCATTAGTTTTTGTAACTTATGTAACCATCAACTCTTCATTTCATCCATTATTCTATATTTATATCTTGTAACTTATGTAGCATTTGAGCCATTCATTTAACAAATTTACTACCTACTATCTTCCTATTCATTGCAATGAAGAATTCATCAACTATAAATAGTGTGGTGTTTGTTATTTGTAGTTTTGATAATATGACAAACTCAGGGACCTTGTAAAGGTACCAGGTTCTCAACATGAGTTTTGATGATGTAACAAACTCAGGGACTTTGTAAAGGTACCAGGTTCTCAACATGAGTTTTGATGATGTAACAAACTTAGGGACCTTGTAAAGGTACCAGGTGTTGATACCCAATTTTGACCGCGTCGGTATAAATTAATTCTCGAGCTTCGTAAGTTTTCCAAATAATTTAAATTAATTAGTTTCATAAATTTTGCGAAAATAATAGTATAATGCATGAACTTTATGTACTTTTATCATAACTTTAGATAATATATATATTTTACATCGTTATGTATATAATTAGTATATTTTTATGATTATTCAAAAACCATTTTAATTTTTTTTTTAAAGTTTAGTAAGTATTCTATTAAACTAGTTTAGTTTAAAATATGGTTATATTTTAAAATAACTATTTTACAATTTAAATAAATCACTAAATAAAGAAGCTCGTTAATTAATTAATAGAAATTCGTTTTATTTAAGGTTTAGCCAAATTTATCATCTTAACTCTATTTGGCTATTTATTAAATTAACCCAATTCCCTTCCCCCTTTTATTCCCTCCAGCCCACTCCATTTTAATTAATGCCCAAGCCCACTCCAATTTCTCCGTTTCAGTAGCCCACTTCAACCCTTTCCCTTTTATTTTTCTCCCTACCCGACCCACTAAGTTAAAACGTCAACCCAATTCTTTTATTCCCTAGGCGGCCCACTTCCTTTTTCTTCTCTCCCATTCCCCTATTAAATTTCCGGCCCCAATTAATTCCTAGCGGCCCAATTGACCCCAAGCCCACTCCCTATTCCCAACCCAATTCCATCTTAATATTTTAAACCCGCCCAATTCCCTTTTGACCCGATCCGACCCATCTGTTATCACCCTCTTCCTCCCCACGATTCCCAGAAAAACAGAACCCCCCCAGACGCGAGAACGAGAAACAGAAGACCCCAGACGCGAAGCTTTTTTTTTTCCCGAGAAACTCCCTCAGGCGTTTCTCGTCTCCCTTCCCTCGTCTCTCTCACGTGCAAAGCTTCTCTCCCAAACGCTCTCCTCTCTCTCCTTCTCTCTAGCGCGTGTGGACGAGGCGAAGCAGCAACGGACTCCTGCAGCCCTTGCCAATGTCGTACAATATGCAGCGCAAAACGACGCGGAATCGTCCTTGGTGTCGTGGGATTAAGCCACGTCGTTAGCCAAGGACGAGAGATCGATCTGGAGCGTCCACTTCATCACCTTCCGTTGGAATTTGGCATCAAATGGGATATTCCTTCAGCCTTGGATAAGGTTTGATTGGAATTTCAAATCGGTTATGGGCCTGAAGTTCATTTTTCCTTCGACCCTCTCCCCCCAGAACCCTAATTTTTTTTCTCTTCTATATAAACCCCCGCATATCCTTCAGAAAGGGGGTTGAGATTTTTGGGATTTGGAAATTTTGGGGGGGGGGGGGGAAGAATTCTTTCGGATTTCGTATGATTTTCTTGAGCCTTTTCATTACCTTGGTAGTTTCCAATTTATGAAAGAACAGTTACGAAGTTAAAGAAAGATAGAAATTATATATATATTGCGTGTGAGATTTTAGGGAAGAGACTTTCATAGATTGAAAGCTTCCGGTGTTGTTTTCGCCATCCGCTGGTTAGTTCGAGCTGTGAAGTTCGTTACTCTCTCTCGTTCCTGCTTGTTTCCCGATTTCGCTGCTCCGAAGAAGATATATTTTCCATTTTTATCAATTTTCGTTATGGAGTTCGAACCGTGGTTCGTGTTGCTATGAATATGAGACGTTACACCCTGTTTGCTGGCTTGAATCTGCAAGGTGTCCTGTGTAATGGTTGTATTTTTTGTTGTTGTTTTGTTTTTGTTATGTTTGCTCGTTTTGTGCTGCTCAACTGTTTGTTACGAGTTTGTCATGGCGTAGATCTTATCGTATTGGTCTTGACTTTGTTCTGTTTTGGGGAGTCACCGCTTGAATGTTAGTTGGCTTGCTTTGACGTTTCATTCCGAATTTAGCTTCTGTTAAGTTTCTATTTTGTTTAAGTTGGAAATTTTCCATGATACAATAATGTCTATGAATGTTTGCTGAATGTGAATGAATTTCCCTCTTTCCCTTAAGTAGTTTTATGATGATAAGCCTGATTTTGAAATGTTTTTTTAAGGTTGAGTTTTTCATCTAGTCAAGACATGGCTGTCTACGATTGTTTTTTCCTTCAGAATGATCCCATGAGCATGCATCCCCTTTATATATCCCCTCTTTTGCATTACATATGTGTATCTATTGATGTATAAGCTCGAGGCCAGCCTTCTTGCATTTATTGTCAAATAATCGTGTCAGCGGGTAGAGTATTTGGCTAACAGGGGATGGCATACATATGTTGTGTATATGATGTTCTGCTACTTATTTGATCTCTCATTTGCTTATACATATATATTTGGTTTTCTTTATCTTTGGTGTGAGGGTAGCTTAAGCTCAACTGGTTTTTGTTGTTTAATATTCTTCCTGCAAGAGTTCAAATGTTTATCCTACCTTCAAATCGATTTTTCTTTCTTTCTTTCCTTTAGTTAGTAATGTTATTCATAGTAAGGTCCTTATGTATACACTTTATCTTTTGTGCTGGTAGCTGTTTAATTCATTAATGGCCTTTGTATGTCTGAAGTTAATGAACCCATGCTTGTTTATCGCTTGTTTTACCGAATAAATCACTTGATGACAATTTCTTTTAGTTGCTATTGCGTAAAGTTAGTTTGTCTGTTAACCTTGGTTATTTTTTAGTAGGGTTTCATTTGACTTTCTTTAGAGTTATATGTTCTTATTTATTATGTTTCATCCGAAAATACATCTGGTTTACTTTGTTGTTTCATATGCTAATCTATTTCTATTTTATCGCATGTGAAATTTCCTCTCGAGTCCATTTTGGGGCTCCATTTTCCTCTATGCATTCGGAAGAGCCACAAAGGCTCAAAATTCTTTTCATTCGAGTCAAACTATCAAGACAGACATGCAAGATTCGAAATTCCATGAAGATTGAAGAAACTTGAAGAAGGCGGATTAGAAGATTTTTTTATTTAATATGTTGTATTTATTTTGGGCATAAGCTCTTGTCGTTTTTGCTTTCTTTCATTTATTCTTGTATGCTTAGATTAGGAAAGGTGAAGTGGGTCGAAAACCTAAATAAAAAATGGGTTAAAAAACCCAGGTGGGTCCAAATTTCGGTCAAGGCGGATAGAACCCGAAATTGGACCCAATCTCTCTCTCCCTTCCCTCTTTTATTTGTTTATATGCTTTCGTGTAATTGTCGTTAACTAAGGGTTAGGAAAACTCCAATCTTCGTCGAAAGTCATTCTATTTTATCGAACCTAAAACTAAACTAAATTTCATAACGATAAATGTTTCAAATTCACAAGCTCGCTTAGATTTAAATTTTAGGAAGTTTAACTTTGAATAAATTCACAAAATCTTAAAAGCAAAAAAATTAGTCAAATAGTTAGTTGCCGGAAAGCCGCATTAAGCGGAACGTCTTAGGTGCCTTGAAAACCTTCTTAAGATGATAATAAGAATCCCCGAACCCCTTTTTATGAAGTTTTTCAAACGAGTTTTCTGTTTGAGTTATTTGAAAATAAGGTTTTTTTCTTAATTTTCTTAAAAAATTAAGTGGCGACTCATAAAAGTCAAAATCTTTTAAAATGAAATAAACTCTTTTGTCGATTTTTCGATAAAAAAGAATGGCGACTCCGCTGGGGACCAGGAGATTCTAACCCTATGATTAACGTACTTGACTATTTGTGATAAACTGTTTATTTGCTTAGTTTCTTTAAATTTCGAAAACTGTTGCATTTCATGGCATATCCCCGCCAAACGACAAATAGTTTGCATTAGGTAACAAAAGTTACGTGGCTTACCACAGCTTTCTTCAGATTTACCCAAGAGTTTGTTTGGGAGTATCAAACAAATAGTCGGAATGCGGTCATCCGACGTTATTTGGTAGCTCCGCCCCGATGTTTGTCCGACTCAGGTAACCGTCAATTTGAAAAAAATTCTAGAAAGCCTAAGATAGAGCGAAACCAAAACCAAATTAAGCATCAGCCTAAGACGGCTTAATACCCAAGGCGTATTAAGTCCATTTAGTAGAAAAACGACCAAAATTGTGTCTAAAGGTCTTCGACCTCACGACACATCATATTGTTTGACATTCGAATAATGTATTTGTGAAAACCAACTTGGGGGTGGGGAAAATCTAACGGGTTTCTATAACAGACATGGATCGTTTCTTGAAGTTCGATAGGGTCGTCTCAGCGCCACCTCAACTTATGATGTGGTACAACAATTTGGATGGGGATCATAGAAGAACCCTTAACAAGTACGTAGGTGCCTTAGCCAAACTGATCAACATGAATGGTTGGCCAGAACTAGTTGAGGTACTTACGGGGTATTGGGACAGTCAGAAGATGGTTTTTCACTTTGGAACAGCTGAAATTACCCCAAAGCTGGAAGAAATAAGGGACTGTATAGACATCCTAGGCACCGGGATAGAGCGAAGAACCAGAAAACAAGAAGATATTTTCATCCCCAACAAACCTTCCGTAGAGAATATTGTCGGTTGGTTTGGATTAAGAAAAGACTTCGCTTACTGGTGCCAGGATTCCCACGTGGCGTTCAGAGATCTCTATATTCGATTTGGACACACAAGTTTTTATGCCACGTACAATCGAGAGTTCAAGATATCCTACAGAGAATGGAACGAGATCCGTCCCCTAGCGTTTGCCGTGACATTATTGGGAACAATGGTCTTCCCTCACGGTCCTAGTTTGAGCATCAACACCCGAGTCATAACACTCGTTCACACTTTGTTCAAAGGATATGAAAATCAAGGGACAACAAAATACTACCCTGTAGCTCCAGCCATACTATCTGACATGTATCGGGCCTTGGGAAAGTGTAAAGAAGGACACTGATACTTCCAAGGATTTAACCTACTCTTCCAGTGGTGGAATCTCAACCATTTGGCAAAGGGTGCTGGGACTCGGGAATTACACACCCTCGACAACAAAAACACTCTCAAGGACTTAAATGACTTATTATACTGGGAAATATGGACAATCGGAGAACAAGAGGGAGATGGGCCCAAATTTTCTCCGAATTGAGAAAAGAAGACCTCCAATGGATACTCGACCGTTTTATATCCAAAGAAGTTGTCGTGGAGAGTCGCAGATATGTCGTGCTCCCTTTACCAGGCATTCGAGAAATTCGCCCTTACACACCATTTCGACTCTTGCGACAGTTTGGGAGAAAACAAACCGTGCCCAGAGAAGCGTACTATGGCGCTTATGTGTATGACATTGGAGATGACAGAGTGCATGACGCTTCGGAAATGTTCAGAGAATGGAAAAACGCCAAGCGCATGAATAAAGACACTATCGCCCCTGACCGTTGAATGCTGGGTATGACAAGGGTTACAAAGAATGGCTGAAGAAGGACATACAAAATATCTCATTTCAGACTCCGCGTAGCTTTCGCAGTGTGACGGACAGGGAAGCCAAAGCAGTGGCCGAGCTACAACAGATAAAGGAAGAGGCCAAGGAGTTGTATGCTAAGTTCATAGAGAATTAAGACGCGCTTGAGAGAGCGACTCGAGAGGTCGAAAGACTGAGGCATGGGTATGATAATTTTGACAACTGGATCCAGCATAAAATCG
Source organism: Solanum chmielewskii (assembly GCA_027704785.1). Classification (NCBI taxonomy): domain Eukaryota; kingdom Viridiplantae; phylum Streptophyta; class Magnoliopsida; order Solanales; family Solanaceae; genus Solanum; species Solanum chmielewskii. The sequence continues at coordinate 54,740,711 of JAKWIX010000326.1, read as the reverse complement.
AGAGGATGTGATACGAGAGTTTGGAAGACAAAGGACGTCTGGGTGAAGATTTTCTAGTGATGCTGAGGTATATGTTTAAGCAACACAAAATTCAGAAAAACGGCGAAGGAGCAGGATCATCCGGAGCAGCATAGTGGACATCACCCCTGCGTGGGTTTTTACATGTATTTACACTGCTTTAGCCCCTGCGTGGGCCTAATTTTGTTGAACTTTCCAATGGCCCCTGCGTGGGTTTGTCTTTATGTCTGTTTCCCTTTTGCGAACATTTTTATTCATTAGTAAATGTTATTTTGGGGGGAATTGTTTATTTGGTTTAAATTCACACGTACATCATTCGAATGCGCTAGGCCTACCCTTGGCACAAAATGGTCCCCATGTATGTTTTGGGACGCGATATATATGTGTGCTTAAATGCTTATGTGTTATGTTGCTATGAATAAGGATATCGTAAACGCACTCCTATCCAGAAATTTCTAAAGAATACACGGAAGCCACCATTACAAATGTCCGACCAAAATTCCCGAGTCTCAAGTTTCTTACTCAAAAGGCTATCCTATACCACAAATCCTAAATACTGCTCTATCGTCTCAGGAAAGGCAAATCACCGCTATGGACAAGGGCAAGAACATCCAAACGAGGCTCACTGAAGAGGAGTTGCAAAAAAAGATCGAATGAGTCACTCGAGAAATTCAAAAGGCTAAGGACGAAGGATTCAGAGTTGACATGACCACAACAATTTACAAAGCTGCAGTCATGAATTGGATGAGGATCTGGCATCGCAGATAAAGAGAAAGAAAGAGGTTGAGATGGAAACCGAAAACTTGAGAAAAAGGTTGGACATGCTTCGTTTGAAGGTGCACGAAGAAAAGGCGAGAGAGGCAGAGATAGATGTTGAGACTGCCGTACTGTTAGCCAAAAGTACGTCACTTGATAAGGAATTGATGACCCGTAGCAACTTGAAGGGCAGAAAATACTTTGCCTGTGAACAGGGAGCAGACGACAATGGCCCCGACAACGAATTTGCTAAGGAGGACGATGAGGAGGAAATCATCTACAAGCCTCCATTTCCGATTGTCTGAAAGGAAATGAGTGACGCAACCACAGGACGAGAAATGACCAAAATGTTATCGTCATCTTTTAGGAATTTCAATGTTGTCTTTCAATTTCCTTGTAATCGCAATGAAAGAATGAATGAAAATATTTCATCCTAAACTCGAACTACGTTGGGCTTGAATTCTCCTTGTGAGATACGTAGACAGCCTTTCCCGGCCCGGCCCCTATCTTTAAAAAATTTTCATTCTCCTTCATGTTACAAAAGATATGAAGATCAGATCAACGGGCATCAAAAAGCATCTGCAAGAAGACCATAGCTCAACGTGATTCAGCCTTCCCAAGATAGCGTTAAAACAAACAAGCAAAACGTATTCCCATCCTCATTCGTGGGTTAAAAATATCCTCAAAACAAAGCAACTTGTGTGTTTATCTGCTTTCTGTGCGATAATATGCTTTTTGTACTCTGAATATGCGCTAACAAATCTGCCTTTGAGTTGTTTCACTTCTCAGGTACTTTTAACTGGTCTGTGTCGATCAAAGCTGGCAGATCATCCTTACTTCACCAGATCGAAAGATCCTACAGATTCCTTCCCCAAACCAAACTCAGACAAAAGAAATACAGTTATGGGAGACAATGACGATGAAGTTAGTCTCATAGACGTTGTGGTGGCTCAGCCCACCATAGCTGAGCAGAATGAACTGATCGTGCAACTGATGCAACAGATAGCCGTGATGAGAGTCAAAATGCAGCGGAGGCAGGACACGCCTCCACCCGGATTTTGACCTAATTTTGTTGACGCAAGACCTCCGATTTACTTCCCTTCGTCAAACTTGGATCCAACTCAGAACCAGCCGTCAACACCTGTGCATAATCCATATGGGATAGATTTAACAACCCAAAACCCCCAGTATGCTTCCGTATCTTATCAAACTCCCTCACCGCTTCCAAATAACCCTCCTCAAATGCCACCACACCCCCCAGAATACTCAAACAGCCCCACCGCCCCAGAATCAAAATCAAAATCCAACCACCTTCAACCCCCAAACACCGCATCCCCACTTAAACCAAAACACCAATCCTCAAACCTACCCACAAAACTACCAAACCGCCCAAAACGTCCCGAGTCCTTTTATAGCTCCACCCCTCCCAGAAAGAACCAACTTCCAAGTTCCCATTCCTGCCGAGCACGAGGTGCACGGTTCTGAGTTGGACCAGTATGAGGAACACGAGAGAGAATGGAAGGCAAGAGAAGAGGCGAATATCGACATAATGGAGGAGATCAAAAGGGCTATGAAAGAGTTCCAGTGCGTTCCAGACGTCGCCGGATTGAGTTATGCAGAATTGTGTATCCACCCAGACTTGAATCTTTCCGAAGGGTTCAAAATCCCGATGTTTGATACCTTCGGAGGGGTAGGAAACCCCATGGCGCATTTGAGAGCGTACTGCGACCAGCTCGTGGGAGTTGGCATATATGAGGCTTTATTAATGAGGCTTTTCAGCCGAAGTCTGTGCGGGGAGGCCCTAGAATGGTTTACGTCACATGAAACCAGGCAGTGGCCCAGTTGGAGCGCGCTAGCTAAAGATTTCATTGACCGATTTGCGTACAATGTTGAGATAATCCCTGATCGGTATTCTTTAGAGAAAATGAAGCAGAAATCGACGGAAAGCTATCAGGAATTTGCCTACAGATTGAGAAAAGAAGCAGCAAGGGTGAGGCCTCCAATGACTGAAAAAAAGATTGTAGAAGTGTTTGTACGGGTGCAGGAGCCCGAATACTATGACAAAATCATTTTGTTAATCGGAGCCAAATTCGCTGAGATAGTCAAAGTTGGCGAGACTATCAAAGACGGTCTGAAGTCGGGAAATATAGCCCGAGTATCCGCGTCGCTTGGGTCTTTCGGATTGATGAGGAAGAAGAGAGAGGAAGTTGCCGCTGTTTCTTATGGGGGAAGAAAAACTCCCAGAAACTCATCGCATCCTCAAGATCGCTCCAAGCCTTCACCAAAATCTCACCAAGCCTATCGCCCACAATCCAATCATTCCAACAACTACAATGCCGCCTTCACCTATCCAGATGCTCAAATTTTGTCGTACCAAAATCCACCCCCAAATCTCCAAAATTTCCCCCCCATGTATCCAAATTACCCCAGTCTTATCAAATTCCACCCCCTTATCAGAATATCGCTCCCAACCGTGCCAATGTACAGTCGAGCTATCGAGCACCTTCCCCCCACATATCAAGTCCAAGCTCCAGCATATCAAAACCCCCTCCCGAATTACCAAGCTCCAGTGCTAAATTACCAGACGAGCCCCTACCCTAGAACCCAAGAGCCTCACCCAAATACCCGCAATTATCAACAGGTTCCTCCCCCTCAGCAAAGCGGGTATGATCCTTCTCGTCCCAGGTTTGAAAAAGGCCTTCGAGGAACTTTACCGCACTGGCTGAAAGCCAGACCAAGCTATTCGAAAGACTATTCGTGGTCGGATACATCCACCCTGTGGGCTCCAAGCCCGTGGATGTCAACTCTAAGTTCTATAAACCTGAGCAAAAATGTGCTTATCATTCCAACAGTGTTGGATATGACACAGAAGACTGTATCAATCTTAAGCACAAGATCCAGGATCTGATCGACGAGGAGGTAGTCTCTCTCTAACTGGCAGCGCCAAACGTCAATATGAATCTGTTGCCGAATTATGGGGTGGAAACATTAATATGATAGAAACAGACGAAGACGAGTGTGAAACCAAGCGGATTACTCCCGTTGCACAAGAAGACTTGGAAAAGGTTGTCGCTTCTTTAAGCGTCAAAGAAAATAGAGAGTTTTTTATTCTGACACCTACAAAGGCTGTTACCTTGGTGCCCTCAAAAACTCTTGCCAAATCCAAGTTTATCATAGAAACTGCCGTGGCCCAAGGCATGACTAATTCCGGAAGATGCTACACTCCTGATGAGCTTGCTCTCGGAGGACAAAACAAAGATCATGCCAAGAGGCCAATAAGCGAAGAAGAAGCAGAGGAGTTCTGGAGGAGGATGCAACCGAAAGATTACTCCATTGTCAAACACTTGGAGAAGACTCCGGCTCAGATCTCCGTGTGGGCCCTATTGATGAGCTCCCGATCCCATAGGCAGGCTTTGATGAAAGCTCTTGATGATACGTACGTGCCCTCAGGTACAAGCAGCGATAACGTAGCTGCCATAATTCATCAAGTCATTCAGGGACACCGCATCAGCTTTTGTGATGATGAGTTGCCAGTCGAAGGGAGATCCCACAACAAAGCTCTGCACATCGCTGTGATATGTTGTGGAAAGGTCGTCAATCGTGTTTTGGGAGATGATGGATCGGGTTTGAATATATGCCCCTTGTCGACATTGAAACAGCTGAGGTTTGACCTCAGAAAATTGGAGCAAAATCAGGTTAATGTAAGAGCGTCTGATGGTGTGCAAAAAGACACATTGGGGGCGGTGAACTTGACCCTCCAAATGGGCCCCGTGGAATGCAACGCGAAATTCCAAGTGTTGGATATCGACACCAGTTATAACCTTCTTTTGGAAAGGCCGTTCATTCACATGGCTAGAGCCGTCCCCTCCACTCTCCATCAAATGATGAAGCTGGTTTGGAAAAATGAGGAGCTAGTTGTTCACAGTGAGAGAAGTCACTCAGGCAAGTAGGTGCCGATCTTTGACGAGACGCCGCAAGGTGCGGACTTTTACACGGTGGAGTTGGTAAATGCCACCGATGAGGATTTGGCCCCGCAGACCCCCATGCCAGCCGTGTACAAAATGATCGCCACGATAATGCTGCAGAATGGGTTCGAGCCAGGTTTCGGATTGGGAAGAGATTCCCAAGGGATTATTGAACCTGTTCCGGTCCTTGCTAAAGGATCCAAATATGGTTTGGGGTACATTCCCACAGATGACGACGTAGAGATGAAGAAGAAAAAGGATCAAGAGTTGGCTAAACCGATACCGCATCTGTATCAATCCTTTCCAATCTAGGAGTGCACCGATCCTGAAGACTGTGGGGAAGTAATATGTGACCTCTTCAAGGAGATCAATGCTATTATCTAGGAGGAGGTCGAGCCAGCTGGTATTCGTGATGCTGAACCAGGAGAGATGCTGCAGAATTGGACTTCCACGTCGATCCTGATGTCCTGAACTCTTCGGTAGAAAGAAGTTATTTTATGCATATTAAAATTGGTGATTGTACGGAAGAGGCCCGAGACCCACTATTTCTGCCTTTTTCTTAATTGCTTGAATTTTGAATTTTTGTTGTGATGTTTAAAAAGGCAACATGGCCCTGTGCCATGACCAAAGTTTGCATTTTTGTTTTAAATGAAGGCCTCTTTTTTTTAACTTTGTTTATTTGGTTGTTTGTTATACTTTACTTTCCTAATTTTGTTTGTTTATAATTTCAGTCACATAAGTTACAGACCCGCCAAGGTCATGTCATGTCATGAGCTAAATGAAAAAAATGAGACAAATGACGACAAGATTGGCGACTATAAAGAAGAAAGTGGGGAACCAGATTATGTTGCAGAAGAATTTTGATAGTTCGAGAATCAACATAAACCGAATCTAGTGGAGACGGAAAAATTGAATTTGGGAGATTCGGAATATGTGAAAGAGGTCAAGATCAGCACCTACCTGAATGAAACTCAGAAGGAGAACCTGGTTCATTTGCTTGCCAAATATAGTGATGTGTTTGTTTGTGAAGCCGGTGATATGCAGGGGTTGAGTACCGATGTCGTATATCATAAGCTACCTATCAACCCAGGGTTCGAGCCGGTGAAACAAAAGACTCGAAAATTCAAGCCTAAACTGAGTTTGAAGATTAAGGAAGAAATCACCAACCAAATAGAGTCTCGATTGGTGGAAGTAACGCAATATCCAACCTGGTTAGCCAATGTCATCCCGGTCACCAAGAAGGATGGGAAAATCAGGATTTGTGTTGATTATAGAGATCTCAACAAGGCTAGTCCGAAGGATAATTTTCCGTTGCCAAATATCATATTTTGATTGACAACTGTGGCAAACATGAGATGCACTCATTTGTGGACTGTTACGCAGGTTATCACCAAATTTTGATGGATGAAGAAGACGCGGAAAAAATGGCTTTCATCACACTTTGGAGTGTATATCACTACAGGGTGATGCCGTTCGGCCTCAAAAATGCCGGTGCCACTTACATGAGAGCCATGATGACTATTTTCCACGACATGATTCATAAGAAAATTGAAGTGTACGTGGACGATGTCATAATCAAATCCCGTGAGAGTTCAGATCATTTGACACACATGAGAAAATTCTTTGAACATCTTCGTTGGTACAACTTGAAGTTAGATCCCGCCAAATGCGCTTTTGGAGTCCCAGCTGGGAAGTTGTTTGGATTTATATTCAGCAGAAGGGGTATTGAGCTCGACCCCTCCAAGATTAATGCAATTCAAGATTTACCTCCACCGAAAACGAGAAAAGAGGTGATGAGTTTCTTAGGGAGGTTAAACTATATCAGTCGATTTATAGCACAATCAACAGTGGTGTGTGAGCCTATTTTCAAGTTACTGAAGAAAGACGCCCCGACTAAGTGGACTGAGGAATGCCAAACTGCTTTCGATGCTATTAAGAGCTATTTGTCTAACCCACCAGTATTGGTTCCTCCGCGAGAAAGGAGCCCTTTGTTGCTATATTTTTTTTCTGTTTCAGATAGTGCCTTCGGATGTGTACTTGGTCAACACGATGAGACATGAAAGAAAGAAAGGTCTATCTACTATATAAGCAAGAAGTTTACTCCGTACGAGTCTCGGTACACTTTGCTGGAGAGAACATGTTGTGCTCTGACGTGGCTTGCCCAGAAATTGAGACACTATTTGTCTTCGTATACTACATATCTCATTTCCAGAATGGATCCATTGAAGTACATTTTCCAGAAAGCGATGCCGACCAGAAAGTTAGCTAAATGGAAAATGCTACTGAGTGAGTTTGATATCGTATATGTGACTCAGAAGGCAATAAAGGAACAAGCTTTGGCTGATCATCTTGCAGAAAATCCTATGGATGAAGAGTACGAACCACTCAAGACTTATTTTCACGATGAGGAAGTATCATTTGCGGGTGAAGATATTTCTGAAACATACACAGGTTGGAGATTATTCTTTGATGGAGCGGCGAATCACCAAGGTAAAGGTATTGGAGCAGTCTTAGTATCAGAATCCGATCAGCACTATCCCATGGCAGCTAAACTCCAATTTAATTGGACAAATAACATGGCTGAATACGAATCTTGTATTTTTGGTTTGAAAATGGGCATCGACATGAATGTTTACGAATTACTGGTTATTGGAGATTCAGACCTTTTGATTCATCAGGTTCAAGGTGAATGGGCTGTGAAGAACCCAAAAATTATACCTTTCGTACAGTATGTGCAAAATATGTGTAAAAGGTTTCGCAAGATCGAGTTCAGACATACCCCAGAATACAGAATGAATTAGCTGATGCTCTTGCCACCATCACTTCGATGATCAAACATCTGGATACTGATTACATCGACCCGCTGTATATAGAGTTGAAGGAACATCCAGTCCATTGTTCACATGTTGAATTAGAACCGGACGGTTTGCCTTGGTATTTTGACATAAAGAGGTACTTGGAGTCTGGGACATATCCAAAAGATGCTACATCTAATCAGAAGAAGTTGATACGCCGTATGACTCTCAATTTCTTTCTAAATGGAGAAGTCCCGTTAAGGATTACTCCAGATTTGGGTCTTTTAAGATGTGTCGATGCTGTTGAAGCATTGAGGCTTATTGAACAGATACATGCTGGAGTTTGCGGTAAACACATGAATGGGCTTACTTTGGCAAGAAAGGTTCTTCGAGCTGGTTATTTCTCGATGACTATGGAGAATGACTGTTGCAAATTCATGCAAAAATTCCACAAATGTCAAGTGCACGGTGATTTGATACAGGTGCCACCTCACGAACTTAACGCTATGAGTTCACCTTGGCCATTTGTAGCTTGGGGAATGGATGTCATCGGTCCTATAGAGCCGGCCGCTTCCAATGGACAAAGATTCATTTTGGTTTCCATTGATTATTTCCCCAAGTGGGTGGAAGCAGCCTCTTATAAGTCGGTAACCAAGAAAGTGGTGGCCGATTTTGTCCGCAACAATCTGATATGCAGATTTGGAGTTCAAGAATCCATCATTAATGATAACGGTGAAAATCTCAACAGTCATTTATTGAAAGAGATATATGAACAATTTAAGATTATTCATCGAAATTCTGATGCTTATCGCCCCCAAATGAACGGAGCTGTAGAGGCCGCCAACAAGAATATCAAAAAGATTTTTAGGAAAATGATTGACAAACATCGAGGTTAGCATGAAATGTTGCCATAAGCTTTACTAGGTTATCGAACGACGGTCAGAACGTCGACTGGTGCCACTCCATACTTGCTAGAGTACGGAACAGAGGCAGTCATACCCGTTAAAGTCGAGATACCGTCATTGAGGATCATCCAAGAAGAGGAATTAAGTAACGCTGAGTGGGTTAGCAAATGGATTGATCAACTAGCTTTGATTGATGAAAAGAGAATGATTGCCGTTTGTCATGGCCAGTTGTATAGACAGAGAATGACTCGCACCTTTCACAAAAGAGTAAGAGCCAGAGATTGTGAAGTTGGTCAGTTGGTTCTTAAGCGTATTTTTCCTCATCAAGACGAGTACAAAGGAAAGTTTGTGCCAAATTGGCAGGGTCCTTACATGGTTTGTAAAGTACAGTCTGGAGATGCTTTGGTCTTGTCAGAGATGGATGGCGCTGTATCGCCCAAACCTATCAACTGAGATGCTGTCAAGAGATACTATGTGTGAAGTTTCATTTTGCATTTTTTTATTTACTTGTAATCGTTCTATTTGATTGTATTCGATCCATTTGAATCCTTATCCCTCTTGTAATGAACTACGTCTGACCTGAATTCTTGAGAACGAGATACGTAGGCGGCCTATGTCGGCCTCGGTCACCCCATCTATCCCCTTTAATTATTTCCTTGTATCTGAACTACGTTCGACCTGAATTCTCAAGAATGAGATACGTAGGCGGCCTATATCAGCCTCGGTTGGTTTCCTTGTAAATTTTATTCTTGTTAACCTTTAAGGGGGACTACATTTGACCTGATTCCTGCCTCAACAGGATACGTAGGCGCCACAAGGGTTCGGTCATATTTACCATAAGTTCTATTCCTTCTTGCAGTGAAACTGGGACAGAATTTTTGAGAAGGACTCAAAAATTCTCCAGAAGAAGCCTTCTCTTCAGCAAGTCAAACTAAAGACTTTTCGAGATCTGCAACTGGGATTAAATTTTTGAGAAGATCTCAAAAATCCCGCGAACTGTTCAGTTACAGTGGAAAGATAAGTAAGACAGTAAACTGTGACATAAATTTTGAGAATGGCCTCAAAATATCGTTATGGATCTTCCCTACAAGTCCGGAGTGACTCTGTAAACTCACCAGCGAATGATTAGATAAACCTTCAAGTGTCAGATTCAAAGAAACTTGTTAAGCTGATATGACATGACTTGACAGTGACTTTTTCAAGATACTATTTCTTAAAGATTTCTTATTTCTCTCAAATTTTCCCTTTTATGTTTCATTTGTTTTGGCGTAAAATATTTTGTCTTATCCATCAAGAGTCGGGAAAAAGGGAAATCAATCGGAGATATCAAGACAAGGAGCAAACAACTGAAGGAATCGACACAGATCAGTATGTTTTAGAGCTGACAATTTTTCTGTGGGTGCAGGTTTTTTGCTTTGCTTTGAAATCGGCCAAGTTTTCCCGACGAATGAATATGGAGAGCTCCCAAAGAGGAGAAAACTCTCCCCAAAACCAGTAATTTTACTGAGAGCAGGAGGCAGCTCATATCGTTGGTGTCAGGATACTTGGGAATGTGGTTTGTTTATTTCAAGCAATTCCCAACAATATGAAATTTACAAAAAGTGTCTAGCCAGATTCAAAGGTGAATCAAACCAGAAGCTCAACGAATATTTCACGATTTCTGTAAAGGATGCTATTTGCATTACATTATCAAAGCAAGATAATTATTGTCAATCAAGACAATGCATTACCCCAGAAGAGATAGTTATTTTATTATTATTTTATTATCGATCAAGTCGATATATTATTTGGAGGTCGTCTTGCCGTTATCATCAACATAGACGATATAAATGTTCATGCATTATGAGTTAAAAATCATGCATTGTGGAAAATCATGCATTGCGGAGAATCATGCATTGTGGAAAGTCATGCATCGCGGAGGTCATGCACTGCGGAAATCATGCATAGCGAGAAATCATGCATGGAAGTCATGCATCACGGAAATCATGCATTGCGGAAAGTCATGCATTGCGATAAATCATGCATCGCGAGTTTGGAATTTATGCATCACGAGAAGATTTCATGCCTCGTTAAATTTATATATCGCGAGAAGACTTTATACCTCGCTGGAATTTATGGATCACGAAAAGATTTCATGCCTCGTCAAATTTATACATCGCGAGAAGGCTTCGTACCTCGCTGGAATTTATGCTTCACGAGAAGAATCCATGCCTCGTTGAAAATCATGCATCGCGGAAAATCATGCATCGCGAGTAAAAAATTAGGCGCGACGAGAAGATTTCATGCCTCATCAAAATTTATACATCGCGAGAAAATTTCATACCTCGCTGAAATTTAGACATCGCGAGAAGAGTTCTTACCTCGCCGAAATTTATACATCACGAGAAGAATCCATGCCTCGTTGAAATTTGCACATCGCGGGAAGATTTCATGCCTCGCTGAAAGTTATGCATTGCGAGAAGATTTCATACCTCGCAGGAATTTACGTATCGCGGGAAGATATTCATTCCCCGCAAGAGGACATACACGAATAAAGAAAGGGAAATCGTGTATCCCAAGAGCAATATTTATCCATCGGCCTCAACTGCATTCTTTTATTTTTGATAAAAGTAAACATCAAGAAGAGCATCGAATATGACGATAAAAGAAATATCGATTTCGCATCAATATTTATTTATTTATTTCGACATCAAGTATAGGGTACATTGAAGATTATATTGCAAAACACAAGGCATAAACTTTATTTTTTGTACGTTAGACCGATCGAGTCGACGTCGAATATGGAGGAGAACAATGAAGTGTCAACATGGTAAAAGACACTATCTCCCGTCCTAATTGCATTTTTAAGCTGACGAGTTTTTATCTCAGTCTTCGTCGAGAGATTCCAAAAGGATGAATTCTCCAAAAACCACATGTGCGGACGACATCAAAAGGATGCAACACAACGTGTAATTTTTCCTTAGCACCGAACTGGGACATAGTCTAAAGAGGAATTTTAAACTCTTGGGATGCAAGCAGAGGAGCGACTTCCACCACAGCGAAACACCCTATCTTAAGGCATGTGGATATTTCTTTAGGTCTGTCAGTTTCAGCCTCGCATCCGAAATTTTGATTTATCGGAAGCAAGTTTCCAATCTGAGTGACAATGCGCCAAGAGCTTTGGAAATTATGTCCGTGTAAGTTCTTAATTGTGGGTGTGAAGCGCGCCACATTCATGGCTAAGAGATTACAAGCCTACTTTTCATACTCGTTTAATTTGTCACTTGTCCAAAACAGAGGGTTATCTTGCATAATAGATTTCCTTTTCCACCCATCGAGTCGAACTACACACAGCCTGATTCCGAAGGTTTAAGGATATGTAGGCGGATTCAATGTTGAAAACTCGGCTGTATTCCAACATTCGCTCTCGAATTTTATCCTCGAGCATTTGGATACCTTCATAATTCGGTATTGAGATGGCTTTGAATTCTTTCAAATCGTTCGTTAAATCAAACTTATCGAACTACAAGTGGCCTGAATTCTTATATAACTTGAGATATGTAGGAAACCCGTTCAAGGGTTCGGCCATGATTCCTAAACCTTTGCAAAATTTGCCCTTAAAGATGAATGGGGTTGGTTAAAATTGGTTTAGTCAATTTCAATTTCCTCAAATTGCTTGCATCAACCCAAGTAAAATGAGGGACATTTCTTGAGACCCAATTTTGACCTGCGTCGGTATAAAATAATTCTCGAGCTTCTTAAGTTTTCCAAAAAATTTAAATTAATTAGTTTTATAAATTTTGCGAAAATAATAATATAATGCATGAACTTTATGTACTTTTATCATAAATTTGGATAATATATATATTTTACGTCGTTATGTATATAATTAGTATATTTTTATGATTATTCAAAAACAATTTTAAAAAAAATAAAATTTAAGTTTAGTAAGTATTCTATTAAACTAGTTTAGTTTAAAATATGGTTATATTTTAAAATAACTATTTTACAATTTAAATAAATCACTAAATAAAGAAGCTCGTTAATTAATTAATAATAATTCGTTTTATTTAGGGTTTAGCCAAATTTATCATCTTAACTCTATTTGACTATTTATTAAATTAACCCAATTCCCTTTCCCCTTTTATTCCCTCCAGCCCACTCCATTTTAATTAATGCCCAAGCCCACTCCAATTTCTCCCTTTTAGTAGCCCACTTCAACCCATTCCCTTTTATTTTTCTCCCTACCCGGTCCACTAAGTTAAAACGTCAACCCAATTCTTTTATTCCCCAGGCGGCCCACTTCCTTTTTCTCCTCTCCCATTCCCCTATTAAATTTCCGGCCCCAATTAATTCCCAGCGGCCCAATTGACCCCAGGCCCACTCCCTATTCCCAACCCAATTCTATCTTAATATTTTAAACCCGCCCAATTCCCTTTTGACCCGATCCGACCCATATGTTATTACCCTCTTCCTCCCCACGATTTCAAGAAAAACAGAACCCCCCCAGACGCGAGAACGAGAAATAGAAGACCCCAAACGCAAAGCTTTTTTTTCTCGAGAAACTCCCTCACGCGTTTCTCGTCTCCCTTCCCTCGTCTCTCTCACGCGCAAAGCTTCTAACCCAAACGCTCTCCTCTCTCTCCTTCTCTCTAGCGCGTGTGGACGAGGCGAAGCAGCAACGGACTTCTGCAGCCCCTGCCAATGTCGTACAATCTGCAGCACAAAATGATGCGGAATCGTCCTTGGTGTCGTGGGATTGAGCCACATCGTTTGCCAAGGACGAGAGATCGATCTGGAGCGTCCACTTCATCACCTTCCGTTGGAATTTGACATCAAATGGGATATTCCTTCAGCCTTGGATAAGGTTTGATTGGAATTTCAAATCGGTTATGGGCCTGAAGTTCATTTTTCCTTCGACCCTCTCCCTCCAGAACCCTAATTTTTTTTCTCTTCTATATAAACCCCCGCATATCCTTCAGAAAGGGGGTTGAGATTTTTGGGATTCAGAAATTTCGGGGGGGGGGGGGGAGAATTCTTTCGGCTGTCGTATGATTTTCTTGAGCCTTTTCATTAACTTGGTAGTTTCCAATTTACGAAAGAACAGTTACGAAGTTAAAGAAAGATAGAAATTATATATATATTGCGTGTGAGAGTTTAGGGAAGAGACTTTCATAGATTGAAAGCTTCCGGTGTTGTTTTCGCCATCCGCTGGTTAGTTCGAGTTGTGAAGTTCGTTACTCTCTCTCGTTCCTGCATTTTTCCCGATTTCGCTGCCTTGAAGAAGGTATATTTTCCATTTTTTTTATCAATTTTCTTTATGGAGTTCGAACCGTGGTTTGTGTTGCTATGAATATGAGACGTTACACCCTGTTCGCTGGCTTGAATCTGCAAGGTGTCCTGCATAATGGTTCTGTTTTTTTTTTGTTGTTTTGTTTTCTTTATGTTTGCTCGTTTTGTGCTGCTCATCTGTTTGTTACGAGTTTGTCATGGTGTAGATCTTATCGTATTGGTCTTGACTTTGTTCTGTTTTCGGGAGTCACCCCTTGAATGTTAGTTGCCTTGCTTTGACGTTTCATTCTGAATTTAGCTTCTTTTAAGTTTCTGTTTTGTTTAAGTTGGAAGTTTTCCATGATAAAATAGTGTCTATGAATGTTTGCTGAATGTGAATGAATTTCCCTCTTTTCCCAAGTATTTTTATGATAATAAGCCTGATTTTGAAATGTTTTTTTGAGGTTGAGTTTTTCATCTAGTCAAGACATGGCTGTCTACGATTGTTTTTTCCTTCAGAATGATCCCATGAGCATGCATCCCCTTTATATATCCCCTCTTTTGCATTACATATGTGTATCGATTGATGTGTAAGCTCGAGGCCAGCCTTCTTGCATTTATTGTCAAATAATCGTGTCAGCGGGTAGAGTATTTGGCTAACAGGGGTTGGCATACATATGGTTTGTATATGATTTTCTGCTACTTATTTGATCTCTCATTTGCTTATACATATATATTTGGTTTTCTTTATCTTTGGTGTGAGGGTAGCTTAAGCTCTTCCTGCAAGAGTTCAAATGTTTATCCCACCTTCAATAGATTTTTTTTCTTTCCTTTAGTTAGTAATGTTATTCATAGTAAGGTCCTTATGTATACGCTTTATCTTTTGTGCTGGTAGCTGTTTAATTCATTAATGGCCTTTGTATGTCTGAAGTTAATGAACCCATGCTTGTTTATCGCTCTTTTTATCGAATAAATCACTTGATGACAATTTTTTTTAGTTGCTATTGCTTAAAGTTAGTTTGTCTGTTAACCTTTGTTATTTTTTAGTTGGATTTCATTTGGCTTTCTTTAGAGTTATATGTTCTTATTTATTATGTTTCATTCGAAAATACATCTGGTTTACTTTGTTGTTTCATATGCTAATCTATTTCTATTTTATCGCATGTGAAATTTCCCATCGAGTCCATTTTGGGACTTTATTTTCCTCTATGCATTCGGAAGAGCCACAAAAGGCTCAAAATTCTTTTCATTTGAGTCAAACTATCACGACAGACATGCAAGATTCGAAATTCCATGAAGATTGAAGAAACTTGAAGAAGGCAGATTAGAAGATTTTTTTATTTATTATGTTGTATTTATTTTGGGCATAAGCCCTTGTCGTTTTTTCTTTCTTTCAATTATTCTTGTATGCTTAGATTAGGACAGGTGAAATGGGTCGAAAACCCAAACAAGAAATGGGTTAACAAACCCAAAAAGCAGGTGGGTCCAAATTTCTGTCAAGGCGGACAGAACCCGAAATTGGACCCAATCTCTCTCTCTCTCTCTCTCTCTCCCTCTTTTATTTGTTTATATGCTTTCGTGTAATTGTCGTTAACTTAGGGTTAGGAAAACTCCAATCCTCGTCGAAAGTCATTCTATTTTATCAAACCTAAAACTAAACTAAATTTAAAAATGATAAATGTTTCAAATTCGCAAGCTCGCTTAGATTTAAATTTTAGGAAGTTTAACTTTGAATAAATTCAAAAAATCTTAAAAACAAAAAATTAGTCAAATAGTTAGTTGCCGGAAAGCCGCATTAAGCGGAACGTCTTAGGTGCCTTCAAAACCTTCCTAAGATGTTAATAAGAATCCCGAACCCCTTTTTAAGAAGTTTTTCAAACGACTTTTCTATTTGAGTTATTTGAAAATAAGGTTTTTTTTCTTAATTTTCTTAAAAAATTAAGTGGAGACTCATAAAAGTCAAAATCTTTTAAAACGAAATAAACTCTTTCGTCGATTTTTCGATAAAACACCAGGTTTTTTACTTGAATAGTCTGTTGACTGCAAGCTGGAGAAGGTACAGAAAGTGGGTGCACATTTCCCAATGGCGTTTGAAAAGTCAGACCTCTCTAACCAATGGCAAGAGTTTAGGGAAAGGGACTTGTCCATAAAAGAGTCACTTTCCTAAACATCATTCCTTAGTTTTTGCAACTTGACTAAGTACTTTCAAGAACACTTGCAAAGACTATAGAAAATCAAATGTGAAGAATTATTCAAACAACAACTGAAAAACCAGGACCATATGGTGTAGTTGTTGAATAATATATTCTTGTGATCTTACATTGTAAACTATTCCTAAATCTATAAAGGAATCAGTGTGGTGGTGTCAAAATTCTAAGTTGTCTAGAAGGGATAGCTTAGTGGGTAGAATAACTTCTACTTAGGCTTATCAAGCAATAGAGTTATTGCTTAAACGTGAGATTAAAAACTTTTTCTCTCATTTGTGTAACTGGTTTTACTTTTGCTTGCAAAGATTAGTGAAATAGTTGTGAAAATCCTGTGAGACAGGTCGTGGTTTTACTCCCTTAAGCAAGGAGGTTTCCACGTAAAATTGTTGAGTTGTTACACTGCATTTACTTTCTGTTCATACTTGTTTGTGTGTCTAGGGACCTGGTCCATTAACTGATAAGTGGACGCATATATTCTAACAAGTGGTATCAGAGCAGACACTTTGTATCTGGTTCACATCAAGAAAGTGATATCTGTTCTAGGATGACTGCTACACTTAATCTAGAAGAAGGTCAATCTTCAACTAGACCTCCTCGTTTCAATGGGCACTTATTTAGTTCGTGGAAAGTTAGAATGCATGATTTTCTCATGGCTGAAGACAGTGAGCTATGGGATATTATCTTAGATGGACCATTTATTCCAATGATTGAAGAAAAGGATGGAGAAAAAACTAGGATTGTTCCAAAGCCTAAACAAAAATATGATGAAACTAATAGGAAGAAGATCGAAAAAGGTTACAAGGAAAAGACTCTTCTTGTCTGTGGGATAGGGCCAGATGATTTCAATCGTGTCTCAGCCTGTAAGTCTGCAAAAGAAATCTGGACTGCTTAAAAACAGCTCATGAGGGAACTGAACAAGTAAAAGAGTCAAAGATTGATATGCTCACTTCTTTGTATGAAAATTTCAAGATGAAAGAAGGAGAAACCATTCATGAGATATTCACTAAATTGTCATCCATTACCAACGAGTTGAGAAGCCTTGGAGAACCTATCAACATGAGCAAGCAACTCAGGAAAGTGCTTCAAATCCTTCCAAAGTCTTGAGAAAGCAAGGTTGATGCCATTACTGAAGCAAAAGATCTGAAAGTGCTGACAATGGATGCTCTCATTGGAAATCTGAAGACTCATTAGATGAATCGAAATCATAATCTGTCAAAGAAGGAAGTCAAAAAGGATAAGTCCTTGATTCTGAAATACAAATCTGAGGAGGACTCCAGTGATGATGATATGGCTTATCTCATCAATAGATTTCAAAAGATTGTGAGAAAGAACAAAGGTTTTAAAAGGGGAGCAAATGGTCCTCGAACTGCCACTCAAAATGATACATGTTACAAGTGTGGAAAAGCTGGACACTTTATAAGAGAGTTTCCTTTACTCAAGACTGAAAATAAAGAATATCGAAAACCAAGAGGTGATAAAGAGAAGAGAAGGGACCTAGTACTCAATAAAAATGATCGTAAAGTTGCTGCTGACTATGTGGTCAAAAAGGCTCTTGCTGTATGGGGAGACTCTTCAAGTGACTCAGAAGATCCTGATGAACCAAATGATGTGTCAATGATGGTGGTTCATGAAGAGGAAACCATATTTAATGAAATGTTTGCTTTCATGGATCATTTAGAAAATGAAGAACAGGAGGACAAGGTAACTCTTCTTGATATGAAACATGATCTGAATAATTATTCTCTTAAAAAATTGAGGACATTAGCAAATGTTATGATTGATTCAGTAATTGAGTTAACCTCTAAAAGAGACATTATGAATGTTGAGCTTGACAGTTTAACTGAAAACAAAGTTAAATTGGGAGAGAAAATGTTGAAAATGGAAGATAAAATGGCTTCTCTAGAATATGACAATACTGAACTTAAAAAACAGTTGTCTCAGATAAATGAAGAAGCTGAAAAGCTAAATAGAAGGTCAAATGGTTTACAAGTTTAAACTGAAGAAAAACTGAAAACTACTGAGAAAAATCTTGGGTTGGCCTTGGAGAAGAGCAACAACTTAGAAAAGGATATTGTCAAACTTAAGGAAGAACTTGAAAAATCTCTTAAGTGGACAAAATCTTCTAAGTTGCTGTCAAGTGTAACAAATCAGAGCAATTTCAATAAGAAGAGTTTAGGAAGTTTGAATATTACTCCTCCATTTAATCATCACAACAAGTATGTTTTTGTGTCTGACAATCTGCTTTGTCTTCACTGTGGTAAAAATGGGCATTTAAAGGAAGAGTGTACTGGCTGGAGGAAGTCTCATGAAAGACTCTTTAATTATACAGAGAAGCAAAGAGTATCAAAAGAGAGACCTGGTCCCCCAAAACAATTTTCAACTAAAAGATTTTCAAAGAAAATATCTGTTTCTGCTCCAAAGTCTTTTGTCAAAAAGACTCAAAAACTACCCCATCAGACTAGAAACAATTTGATCACTCCTTTGTCTGCCTTCTGGGAACTCAAATTGAAATAGGTTCCCAAGCCTAACATGTGATTCTCGTTGCATGTGAGTGAGAGGAGCAACAATCAATGTTGGTATATGGACAACGGATGCTCTAAACATATGATTGGTGACATCAAAAATTTCCTCTCACTCAAGACACTTCAAGGAGGAGGTGTCTCTTTTGTGATGGAAAGAAGGGGTACATTTTGGGAGTTGGTATAGTGGGAAAATCTCTTGAAGAATCAATTGATAATGTGTATCATGTTGGTGGTTTGAAGTACAGTCTTTTGAGTGTATCTCAAATTTGTTAAAAGGAAAATGAAGTCAAGTTTACTTCTGAGAAGTGCACTGTGGTTAATCTAACCACAAAGAAAGTGATTCTTACTGCCTTTAGAAGTAAAAACATGTATGTGGCTAACTTGGAAACGTCTCATGGAGATGATATGACATGTCTTAGTGCTCAAAATGAAAATGCTGATCTTTGGCATCGAATACTAGGGCATGTGAGCTCATCTTTATTGAATAAACTGATTTCTAAGGACCTGGTCCTAGGTTTGCCAAAGTTAAAGTTTTGTGAAAACAAAATATGTGTAGCGTGTGTCAAAGGAAAACAAATCAGATCATCTTTCAAGTCAAAAAAACAAGTAACATCATCAAGAGTACTGGAGCTGTTACACATGGACTTATGTGGACCTTTGAAGGTTCAAAGCAGAAATGGTAAGAAATACATTCTGGTGATAGTTGATGATTACTCAAGGTACACATGGACAAGATTCCTAAGATCAAAAGCAGAAACACCAGAGGAATTGGTGGTGTTTTTCAAAATGATTCAAACAAAATTGAATCAAGTGATTGTTGGAATTAGATCTGATCATGGAACTGAGTTTGAAAACTCAAAACTTGATCAATTTTTCATGGAGAATGGTATTAGTCATAATTTTTCTGCTCCAAGAACTCCTCAACAAAATGGAGTAGTGGAAAGAAAAAACAGAACCTTGGTGAACATTGCCAGGACATGATAATTGAATCAAATTTTCCTCAAAGTTTCTGGGTTGAAGCTGTCAACAAAGCATGTCATGTTACTAACAGGTGTCTGATAAGGTCTGTATTGAATAAGACTCCATTTGAGTTGCTCAATAACAGAAAATCTATGTTGAGTTGTCTTAGGGCTTTTGGTTGCAAATGTTTTGTGCTGAACAATGAAAAAGACGATTTGGGAAAATTTGATCCTAGAAGTGATGAAGGATTGTTTGTTGGATACTCTTCATCAAGTAAAGCATACAAAATTTTCCACAAAAGAGCTTAATGTATTGAAGAAAGCATTCATGTTGTGTTTGATGAAGATGAAAATTTGAAAAGCGATGCATCAAATAATAAAGATGAGTAGCTGTTCAATTCACAGAAAATTGAAGGAAGTGAAGCTGGTGCAAATGATCAGCTGATGAATGAAAATTATAATAATAATCATAGTCTATCTGAAAAGACTGATGAAGTTGAAAAGTGTGATAAGGAACCTGGTACTACACTGAATTCAAGTCGGAGTACCTCAAACTCTCCAGAAAATGATGAGCTCACTGAAGAAGAAGAACATGCTGATCAACTGAACTAGTCTGCCTTGAGACCAGGATGGAAACATAGTTCATCACATCCTCTTGATAATCTTATTTCTCTTTTGAATTCTGGAATTCACACTAGATCAAAAACAAGGAATCTAGTTAGATTCTCAGCATTCATATCATTTATTGAGCCTAAGAATGTGAAAGAGGCATTAGGTGATGCAGATTGGATCAACTTAATGCAAGAAGAACTTCACCAGTTTGAAAGAAGCAAGGTATGGTACCTGGTTCCTCGACCTATTGGCAGAACAGTGATAGGAACCAGATGGGTTTTCTGAAACAAGCTTGATGAAAATGACGTGATTACTAGAAACAAATCCAGATTAGTTGTTCAAGGATACAATCAGGAAAAAGGAATAGACTATGATGAAAATTTTGCACCTGTTGCAAGGATGGAGGCCATCAGAATTCTAATAGCTTTTGCAGCATTCATGGGGTTCAAGCTGTATCAAATGGATGTCAAAAGTGAGTTTCTGAATGGAGACCTAAAAGAGGAGGTGTTTGTTAAACAACCTCCTGGGTTTGAAGATGCTGAGCAACCAGATCATGTGTTCAGATTGAATAAGGCTCTGTATGGTTTGAAACAAGCTCCTAGATCATGGTATGAAAGGCTGTCAAAGTTTCTATTGAAGAATGGGTTCAAAAGAGGAAAAATAGACAACACCTTGTTCTTATTAAAAAGAGAACAAGAATTGCTTATTATTCAGGTTTATGTGGATGATATAATTTTTGGAGCCACTTCAGAACATTTGTTTGAAGAATTTTCATCATTAATGGGAAATGAATTTGAGATGAGCATTATGGGTGAATTGACATTCTTCCTTGGTCTAAAAATCAAGCAATCATCATATGGAATCTCAATCAGTCAGGAGAAGTACATTAAGGAGCTATTGAAGAAATTCAATATGTTTGATTCAAAACCTATTGATACTCCTATGGGAACAAACTCCAAGCTTATAGTAGATGAATCTGATTCTCTTGTGAATCAAACCATGTATAGGGGAATCATTGGGTCCTTGTTGTATTTGACTGCTAGCAGACCTGATATTGTTTACAGTGTTGGAATGTGTGCTAGATTCCAAGCATGTCCGCGTGATTCACATCTGAAGGCTGCAAAAAGTATTCTAAGATACTTTAAGAAGACAGGGGACCTGGTACTCTTCTATCAAGCAGGTGACACTTTTGAGCTTGTTGGTTTTGCAGATGCTGATTTTGCTGGTTATCAAGTTGACAGGAAGAGTACTTCTGCAATGACTCATAACCTTGGATCTTCACTCATTTCTTGGGGAACTAAGAAACAGAATTATGTAGCTCTTTCAACAGCTGAAGCTGAATATGAAGCAGCTGCTGCATGTTGTTCACAGTTGTTATGGATCAAGCAACATTTGGAGGATTTTGGTATAATCATCAAAGTTGTTCCTCTTATGTGTGACAATACTAGTGCAGTTAGTATGGGAAAGAATCCAGTTCAACATAAGAGAACCAAGCACATTGATGTTAGACATCATTTTTTGAGAGACAATGTTTAAAAATGGAATATTGTGCTTACATATTGTCCAACAGAGGAACAAATTGTAGATATCTTTACCAAGGCTCTCAACAAAGATCAATTTGAAAGTAACAGGTTGAAGTTGGGCATGATGACCTCTAACTGATTTCAAGAGTTTCATCAGTTGAATTCCTTTGATGGCTAAACTTGCAGATAAGGTATCCTTTGGTCAATAATTTATTATCTAGATTATATCATTTTGGTACCTATTGTAGGTATACATTCAGGAAGGACTAGCTAAGCAAAAACATGGCTAGAACAGTTGAGAAATGATGATAAAGCGGTATTATGGGACCTGGTCCCAGTCAAGGTTAGCATTTGTACATTAATTTTAAACTAAAAAAATATGACCGTTGATAAAGCCACGTGTCAGTCATCGGTCATTCTGACCGTTA
Source organism: Solanum chmielewskii (assembly GCA_027704785.1). Lineage (NCBI taxonomy): Eukaryota > Viridiplantae > Streptophyta > Magnoliopsida > Solanales > Solanaceae > Solanum > Solanum chmielewskii. Next base: position 54,718,771 of record JAKWIX010000326.1, on the reverse strand, counting down.
GTCCCATCGCTTATTCTTCAAGCGACACGTCAAATCAAGGACCTGGAACCGTTTCAAATCCTTTTTAAACCCTCCTTCTTTAGTTTAATTCTTCATTTGTCTCTCAACATTCCTCACTCTAAAAGAAAAAAATAAAGAAGTGAAAAGACGAAATCTGGTTTTATTCCTTTTTTCTTTGTCTTCAAAAAGCTGTTTTTTCTTCTTCTGGTCAAGATGTCTGATCCTTCTTCAACCTCTAAGCAAATTCTCACTGCTTTTAGTGAGATTGAACCTATTGCATGTTACTCTCTTTCAGCAGTAGAGTCTAGATCTAATGTTCTTTCAAGTTCTAACCAAGATATTCCTGAAAATCCATTTCATTCCATAGATCTAAAAAACTCTAGCGTCCCTACTGGACTTGGTCCTTACCATGAGATGCTTCCAGACACTCTATTTGAAGGAGATTTGCCAAGAAACAAATCGTCTGAGTCAAACATTTTGGCTGCAAGTGAAGAGCTGGTAATCGAAAGTCTTGCAATGATGAGAGAAGAAGCTAGGGCAAAACAAAATGAACCTTTTCAAGGTGAAGAGGTCAGAGAGACTCAACCCATTTTCGATAAAACTCCAGATTTTGGGATGTATCCATCTTCTAACTCCTCAGATTCTTATAGTGATGATGAACGTATCCAATGGAAGGTTGAAAGGAGGGATGTTGGGGTATCAAGAAAGGAGAAAGAAAAGGTAGTGGAAGAGGTTCCCAGAAGAATACCTACTACTAGGTCTGATGCTAGGAAGTTGCTGGTTGATGCTTTGAAGTCTAGTGCAAGATCTACGGCTGAAATCAGGAGTGCCAGAACATTCAAAGTATCAAACTTTAAAATGCCTGAATTTGGTGTCATAGAGGTGTCTGCTGAAGAGATGGAATAGAAGCACAAGAAGAAAAAATCAGGAAAAACAAAGTCAAGGGATCCAAAAAGGATTGAGAAAGAAAAATCCACGAAGGAAAGTTCCAAAGGAAAACGGAAAAGATTACAAAGACCTGGTACCCAACAAAGGGGAGAAAAGGAGGTCAACAAGCAAGAAATTTTTGACAACATGAGAAAGAAGTCTGTGCTAGCTGGGAGAGTCTTTGACATGGGAATAATCAATCTTCTCGGAATGGACTCTCTCCATGACATGGTAGAAAATCAGTCATGGATGCATCTATTCAACAGGAAATCTCCTATTCTTCATGAAGAGGAAGTGCGTGAGTTCTACTACAACATTCAATTTAAGGAAGATGGGAGTATCCTTACAAGAGTGAATGATATTGCAGTGCATCTGGATGAGTTTTTGCTGGGCAAAATTCTCAGGGCACCTCGAGAGGGCACAAGGTCTGTGATTGGGAAAACTTGTTCGGTTGAGTTTGCGGCATTGGTTTAGAAGCTTCCCATAACAAAGTGTGAGTATCAATTGGTGTTTGATTTTGTAAACAAAACTCTACTTCCTCGGACTGAAAAGAGGACTTCAGCTACTTCTGCTGATTTGTTTGTGATGGAGTTGTTGTGCAGTTTTGAACCTCTAAATCTCCCAGGGCTTATGCTTGAGCACATTTACAAGACGGTCATTGATAGGAAAGGAATACATGGAATGGGATATGGATACTTTCTTACTGAAGTATTCAAATACTTTAAAATTACTCTGAGCGTTGGTAGGGTTGGGACCGTGAAACAAGATTTTTCAGAGAATACTCTAGTTGAATGTAAGTGTATTGAAAAGAAAGGCAATCCCAAGAGCAAAATGGCTCAACTCATAGAAGACCATGACCAACTCAAGCATGAGGTTGAGGAATTAACTGTGCAATTGAGTGGAAAAGATGCTGAAGTTGCTATACTCAAAGCTGAACTGCTCACTGCACAGACAGAGGGACCTGGTACTTTTGTGGTTCAAGCCCTGGAATGGGAAAATGCAGAGCTGAGGGCCAAGGTTCTTGCCTTGCAAGAAAAGGCAATAAAGGATAATGATGCTGCAAATGATCGACACACTCTCATTATTCAGTCCCTTTCTCATCAACCTCCCCCTTCTTAGTCTGTCCCAATCATTTCCTATGTATTCCTTGTGTGACTTGTCTTTGTGTCGTTTGGATTATCAGTTTGCCATTAATGTATTAAATGTTATGTTGGAATGCTATTTATCTTATTCCCTGGTGTTCTAGCTCTTATTTATTGTAAATGCTTTCCTTTATGTTTGATTGCTATCAAGCTTCGATCTTATCTGATATTATTGTTGATACTATTGGTTTACTGTATCTCTTTTTATGATGCCAAAAGGGAGAATTAAAACTTATAAGTGGTAGACTTGTTTGTGAAGGGGAATACAGTCAGAGTGAAAGTTTCTTTTCAGGAGGATGGACTAGTAATTCAGGGGGAACTAGTTATGAAGCTGGAGTGGTGCCTGAGTATTGTTTGTCATCATCAAAATGGGGGAAAATGCTATTTGTAGTTTTGATGATATGACAAATTCAGAGACCTTGTAAAGGTACCAGGTTCTCAACATGAGTTTTGATGATGTAAAAAACTCAGGGACCTTGTAAAGGTACCAGGTTCTCAACATGAGTTTTGATGATGTAACAAACTCAGGGACCTTGTAAAGGTACCAGGTTCATAACTTGAATAGCCTGTTGACTGCTAGCTGGAGAAGGTACAGAAAGTCGGTGCACATTTCCCAACGGCGTTAGAAAAGTCAGACCTCTCCAACCAATGACAAGAGTTTAAGGAAAGGAACTTGTCCATACAAAAGTCACTTTTCTAAACATCATTCCTTAGTTTTTGCAACTTGACAAAGTACTTTCAAGAACACTTGCAAAGGCTATAGAAAATCAAAAGTGAAGAATTATTCAACCAACAACTGAAAATCCAGGAGCATATCATATAGTTGTTTAAGAATATATTCTTGTGGTCTTACATTGTAAACTATTCTTAAATCTATAAAGGAATCAGTGTGGTGGTGTCGAAATTGTAAGTTGTCTAGAAGGGATAGCTTAGTGGGTAGAATAACTTCTACTTAGGCTTATCAAGCAATAGAGTTATTGCTTGAACGTGAGATTAAAAACTGTTTCTCACATTTGTGTAACTGGTTTTACTTTTGCTTGCAAAGAACACATCTCTTAAGCAAGGAGGTTTCCACATAAAATTGTTGTGTTGTTAAACTGCATTTACTTTCTGTTCATACTTGTTTGTGTGTCAAGGGACCTGGTCCATTCACTGATAAGTGGACGCATATATTCTAACAGTGTTCCTTGTGTTGGTAGAGAGAGAAAAAACAAGAGATGTACAAGAAAATATATAGAGAAAAAATGAGTAGTATTTTATTATGTTTATATTGAAATTAGTGTAATAGTGAAATAGAGAGTTGAGACAAAGAATAATATTCTAAGTCTTCAACTATATTCTCTATATATCAAAGAGAGTATTATATGTTGGAGGAATGTGTTCTTTTTGTGGAGCTTTGGACTTTTCAACTAATCCGGAGTTGCTTGAGTTGTACATATTGTTGGACTATTGTATCCTGGAGTAGACAAGTCAAGAGTATTATTGTTGGATCGGTGTAGATTATGTCGTAGTGGACTTGAATCTTCTTAAAGAAAGCGAGATATCTGTGCCTCAGCCTAAAGATTTGTTTATACATTTTTGTTCGTTTTATTTTAATAGTAATTTATTGTATTTGTGGTATATTACACCAACAATTTTAAGGAGATTCATGTTTTGTTACAGTTTGAAAAAATACGGATATCAAGATAGGGATCTCAACATCATTCCACTCAAACGTCGCTCTCTTCAAGAGATGAAAGAGAAGAAGTAATATGGTACAATTTTTTTCTACTTGCTCAAAAGTGGAGAAAAGGTACAGAAAAAAATTACCTAGTATTTTCATGAATAAAACGAATCTACTCTTCATGAAAAAAATGATGTTCGAATTCTTGAAATAGTAGGAATTTATATAATGAGGAAAAAAATCATTGTGAAATTGTGATTTTTGCATCTTTGAAAAATTCTCTAAAAGAGGGTTACAAATGCATATTTATTAATTATGGAATAAATCTCATGTTATTATTTGGATATAATGTGATGATTTTCAGCTCTAACATGAGAGTTTTCAATAAATTATGAAAATCATTTTGAGTAGTCATTTAACATGAAATTTATGGTGAGATGAATTTCATTCTTGAAATGAAAAAATAACATAAAACATGTGATGAAGTTTTCCTTGTCAAGTCACATAATATAGAAATGACCGTGAAATGCAATTTTGTTGGTTGTGTGAGTCTTGCAACTCCTTTTGATTCAATTGTGTAAGAAAGTTGTGACAAATATAAATAAATGTAGTTTGTTAGTACAATAAAAATATGAGCTATGTGACTAACAATTTGACTTGATGTTGCGTTTGCAGTACAAGTACTTTAAAGGTACAAGCAAACCAGATGAGAAAAAATCTGGTGTTATTTGGTGGGATGAGAAAAAAAAATACTTTTTGCTATCTCTATTATGAAGGTTGAAGTAAAAATAAATAAATAAAACTTCAACAAGTGAAAAAGTGAATTGAAACACTTTATTTTGAGAAAAATAATATTTCTAATTTTGATTAAATGTGAAAGCACCAATATAGTGGTTGCATACAAAATCGTTATTATAACGATAAATTTAGACTCATGAGGAGAAAAACACAATATTGTGAGATCATATTGATCGTTGGTATACCATCCATGTTGATTGTGTTAAAACTTGTGATAATCTTGCAGATTCATGAACTAAGGCCTTAGCAAGATAAAGAGTATGAAGCACATCGAGAGACATGAAAATTGAAGCTCATAAATTCTGAGTCATATATGAGGAAACCCAACTTGGGGACTAGAGATCCTATAACCAGGTTCAATGGGAAGAACGAATCATATGATGACTTGTTGTGAGACGCACTACTGTTAATTTTATTCAATCCCTATTGATGTGAGTGCGTTTATCCTATAATTCTTTTTGGAGGTTGAGTCTTTAAACACTTAATGAAAGTCTATATCTCGTATGAGTGGGGTGTCAAATTATAGGAGCACCCTAGACAGATTTCACCTATGTGAGTGTGAAAGTAGGTCGCTTTTTATGAGAATGTGCTTTTTCTCAAAAACACTCATGAAATCGGGATAGCACAAGCCCATAACGCGCTGGTTATTATAGCTTATGTCAACACTTTGATTATTGTGTTTAAGCAGTAATTATTTATTTTCCTTAAGCAGTCATAGTTCAAATCTGAGACCACTACTGACTCTGGAGTAGAGGTTATTGTTTTGCTAAGTGAAGGTTCAATGCAGAGCACACCTTCATTATGCATAATAGTTTACCTTCAACTAAGTTGTGAAAAATTCTCTTATCTTAATATTAAAATGTGTGGGGGATTGTTGGTATGACATTTTTAATATTAATAAAAGTATATTATATGTCACATTATACATCATGTTATGTCTATTGATGGACATCATATTTGTGCCTCTTTACTCTCATCAATTGTGGAAGAAAGCGGTCATTAATTTTGTAACTTATGTAACCACCAACTCTTCATTTCATTCATTATTCTATATTTATGTCTTGTAACTTATGTAATATTTTAGCCATTCATTTAACAAATTTACTACTCACTATCTTCCTATTTATTGTAAGGAAGAATTCATCAACTATAAATAGTGTGATGTTCCTTGTGTTGGTAGAGAGAGAAAAACAACAACAAGAGAAGTACAAAAAAAATATACAAAGAAAAGATGAGTAGTATTTTATTATGTTTATATTGAAATTAGTGTAGTAGTAAAAGAGAGAGTTGAGACAAAGAATAATATTCTAAGTCTTCAACTATATTCACTATATATCAAAGAGAGTAGTATATGTTGAAGGAAGATGTTCTTTTTTTGGAGCTTTGGACTCTTCAACTAATCCGGAGTACTTGAGTTGTACATGTTGTTGGGCTGTTGTATCCTGGAGGAGACAAGTCAAAAGTATTACTGTTGAATCTGTGTAGATTATGCTGTAGTGAGCTTGAATTTCCTTAAAGTCAGCGAGATATCCGTCCATCAGCCTAAAGACTTGTTTATACATTTTTTGTTAATTTTATTTCAACGGTAATTTATTATATTTGTGATATATTACACCAACATTTATTACACTTAGTCTTACACTAATAACTCAATGTGTATGTGATATGTATTTTTATTAAACTATTACATGTATTTAAAATCAGTAATATTGTTTGTAACTTTGGTGAATTTTAATATTGTTTTGTGTAAATAGTAGATATAAAAAAAGAGCAACTTACAAAAATGACTATATTTATAGGGTTATTGAAGTTCAATAGCTATAAATATGTTATTCACTAGAAATGACTACACTTTATGTCAATTTCTAGTTGCATGTTTGTATTAATTTTTTTATTTATTATTATTTATAGAGTGATCTTACAATGGACTAAATAAGGTACAATATGTTACCACTTACCATAACTGTCAAGTGCCAACTTTTTATTATGTTCCTTAATCACTCAAACTTTCATTACTAAATTACAACTAATAATTACATATTGTACGCATATCTGATTCATTAACATAATACAATAAGTTGAATTTATAATCCTAACTACAATATATTCACTAAATACAAACTATAAAGGTATTCATAAAATTTAGAATATAAAAGAGTATTCATATTTTTTTCTCGTTGTATTTTTGCATACATTTTTTATTTTTTATTTATTTATACACTAATACAATTGTTATTACAATAACTAAATAAGAAAAATGTATTACTTGTACAATTAGCATATAAATACTTTGATTCAAATTGGTGTTTCAATTTATAAAATAAAGTATTAGTATATCAAGGATACAAGTAATTATAAAAATTTAATGTATTAATACATCAAATAAGGTAAAGTAGTACAATTTTAGCATATGAATACAACAATTTAAAAGTGAATACACAATTGTTAAACCAAAAAAATGAATATACCAATATACTATACATATTAATACAATGTTGTTAAATAAGAAAATGAAAATACAATAGAGTGTGCATGTATAAAAGTACGTAAGTATTCAACTGTATAAAAAAATAAAAAAACCAACAAAACGTCGATCTGTTTTTGGTGAAGTTTCTTCTATACTTGAGGCTTGATGCTATTTATTTATGAAAATATAGTATTGATGTATCAAACTATACTAGTATTGCCTAATCAAATTGGATAAGTTACTTATGTATCCAAATATACTTGTATTCACAAATCACCATTTGTACTAGTACTACAATACCATTATCTATGTATATAAGTATTATACTATATACAAATTTGACAAACAAAAAAATTCTCTTTATACTCTATGCTAACAACGATAACTAACGACTCCACTGAATTGCGGGTATTCTCTACGCTCCATAACATAGACCGCCAAAAATCTCTTATCGGTGTGCCGAGACAAGGAAATGGATCCAGCATTAAAGGTGACACTCTTCGCAAGAATATATGCAATTTCGTCATGGAAAGAAAAGTATATGAGCAATATAAATTTCATGAAAAGGAAATTTCAATCAAAATCCTATGAAAATAGATGCATATAAATAAAATTTCATAAAAAAGGTGGAGAAAAATCAGTTAGAAAATACCTTATAATGAATTCAAATCATAAAAATCGCTCCTAGAATCATTCAAAAAGATCTTGAATTGGAAGGAATTTGAGTGGGGGGGGGGGATACAAAAAATATGTACTGTAGCGATATTGATGAAAGAGAAAATATTGATGAGGACACAATTAATTATGAGTGTAATAATAACTTTCCTATTTAATATTTATTTATATTAAATATATATATATATATATATATATATATATATATAAACTTATTATTGGTACATAATTAACTTTGCTATTTACTATATAGTTATACCCATATAACATAAAAAAAATAATTAACTGTAGCTATTTTTTTTAAATGAATATTGATGTTTGCCATATTATGTAGTTTTCCCTTAAAATAACACCATATGCACATTTAAAGCTATATATATCAAGTTACAAATATACTTTTAATAAATTATTACTTATAGCCGATTATTTTTATTTTCGAGTTATAGCATATCAATTAAAATTATATTTAATGAAAAATCAATTACAATCTAATTTAAAATCTCAATTAATCTTTTTAAATATTTATTTTTATTATTATAGTTACCTTTTTAAAAACCACCTCTTTAAATTTTTAGTTTATTAATTATGTAATTTTACAATTACCTTTTTAAAACTAAATTTTCATTTTACATAATTTTAGGGATTTAAATTTATCATCTTCATTGTTTACCGTTATCCAATCACAGCGCACCCCCATCACAAGTCAATCGCACCACTTTCTCACGCCTCACACCATCCCACTTCAATCTTTCTCAACACCCCACAATCAAAATATCATCAATCGTTCATCCAATTACTCCCTAACTCCAAAATCGTTCATTACCGTCGTTTCATTCTCCACAATGTCAAAGAAACAGACTAGAATGCCCCATAAAAGTCCCAAATTTATTGAGGGGACTTCATCCGATGAATTTCATGCTCCTTCGTTCGATATTTTGACTCAAACTCAACCGAAAAATCTATTGAAAAAGCGACATGTAGTGTTGTTCAATCGAAGGCTCAAAAGGAGAAAAAGAACGATGAAAATAAAAAAGGGTATCAGAAGAAGAGAAAGAAGAGGAAGGGGAAAATGATTGAAACCCTTTCCAAATCTGAATCTGATCTTGTTGATGAAACAAAAACGAAAATCAAAAAAATCAACAAATGTTGAAGTTGGTCAATCTTCAAGAACATCAACAAAGAGGAAGGAATCAGAGATATCAACCCCCAAACAAGTAAAAAAAATTGTTAAGGTAAATAATATATTAAACTTAAAGTTTGAGTAAAATGTTCTATGTATGTGAGTATATTTCTTGAGTTTTAAAGTCACAGTGTAAATTTTTAACAATTATAGTATTTAATAGTATTTATATGAACTCTATTTGAACTGATGTATTAATTGTTGTATTTGTAACGACCATTTTTGGTCGTTTTGAGCACTAGAACTTTTTATGTTAGAAAATTCTTTACGATGGAATTAAGTGGGTGTTTTGGACTATTCATAATTATAATTATGAAATTAGTGGGGTAGTTTTACTAATTTATTTAGTTAGTGGTTAAGAAAATAATATTATAATTAATAGTGGGTCACTTTTATCACTATTATAATTAGATGAGTATAATAACTCGGGTAATAAGTAATCAGAAGAAAAAAAAAGGAGTGGAGGAGAAGAGGATTTGTGGCGGATACCACCTAGAGGTGTTCATATCTCTACGGTTTGTACTCTTTTCTCGTAAAATATTATTTTGACAATTAGTGGTGCTATGTAAATAAGAAATCAATAATTGTGTAATAGTGATAGAGGGGTGATGGAATAACGATGATAGATAAGTTTCAATTTGCCTTTTTCATTATTACTCCATGTAAATAGTTTAATATTAATAAGTTAGTGGAGTTGAATTGTATGCAATTGATTAAAAATTTAGAATGGTAGTTTGGCAGCAAATGTTTAAGTGTACTATACATAAGTAGTATATGCTCACGATTTGGACAATTAAAGTATAATTGTTCCAATTCCAGTAGCGTTCACCTTTAACTACTTTACTTAGTTCTCTATCTTATAAATTAGGTATAGATATATTGAGATGCGTAATTAAATATTAGGTTTACTGTATCATTTGAATACAATTAAAATTGTGATAATAGAAGGAATCTAGACTTACCTTGGGTTTGAATTTTATTAAAATGAATATAGAATTAGGTGAATTGACGGGTATAGGCTAGACACAGAATAATTGGAGTGTTTATGATTTTTTAACTTACGCCTTATGTATATATATACTTGATAGATTGGAAGGGTTCGGAGGCAATAAGGAAAGGAAAGACATTGGAGAAGTAGTTGCTTGACTTCGGTTCTTCAGTGGAGGTAGGTTATGGTTTATGCTATTTCATAGTAAACTCTTAATAGCGAATGATATGTATTGGGTAGTATTGTAAAGTCTTCTATATGCTTAATTGTATGCTTGCATGGTGTGATTATGTAATTGTAATGGGTTGGAAAGATGAGGTTGTGAAGCTTAAACCTAAAACCCTCTCTGTTAATGATAATGCCTTGGTATAAAAGAAGGCTTGATGAACTAAAAGAATGAGATTAATGGATCGGGTGTCACGTTTCGACACCAGGATAGTATTAGTGGATCGGGTGTCACGTTCCGACACCAGGATAATATTAATGGATCGGGTGTCACGTTCCGACACCAGGATAGTATTAGTGGATCGGGTGTCACGTTCCGACACCAGGATAGTAGTAGTGGATCGGGTGTCACGTTCAGATACCAGGATAGTAGAGGATCGGAGTGTCACGTTCCGACACCAGGATAGTAGTAGAGGATCGGAGTGTCACGTTCCGACACCAGGATAGTAGTAGAGGATCGGAGTGTCACGTTCCGACACCAGGATAGTAAAAAGAATGAATCTTAAATTATATTAATATACTCAATTTAAAGAACCTATTTCCCAAATGAGTATGGTGTGGAGGCTTGAGTCCTCATAGATGTGCTTGGTGATGTGACCAACGGTTATGGTACTTGTTGTTGTCACCTGTTAAGTATTTGGTTGGTTTTATGTTATTATTTGATATATATTGCTTTCTATTCTGAGTTGGCCGATGATACCTACTCAGTACTTGTGCCTTGTACTGACCCCTACTTGTATGTTTTTCTTTGTTATTTGTGGAGTGCAGCAAACGTGCCATCGTCTTCAACTCGTCCTCAACTCTAGCCAGTCTTCACCACGTCAGATTTCAGGGTGAGCTATTGTTCCTAGCTCAGACGGGAATCTTTCCTTCACGTCTTGATGTCCTTGAAGTTCGGACATGGACTCCTGTTTACTTATTTTAGCTTCTAGATACTCTTAGACTTAGTAGTTTGAGGATAGAATGTTCTTGTGGTGATGACTTCCAGATTTTGGGGATAGTAATGGATAAATTTTAGAAGTTATTAATTGATTTCGTTAATGAGTTTTAAGGCTTCCGCATTATTTTCTGTTTATATGGTATTGAAATGTTGGGGTTTAGATTGGTTGGTTCGCTCACATAGTAGGATAAATGTGGGTGCCACTCGCGGCTCGTTTTGGGTCATGACAAACTTGGTATCAGAGCATTAGGTTCGTTGGTCTCATCACACAAGAACGAGTCTAGTAGTCTTGAGGAACGGTAGGGGGACGCCTTTACTTTTCTTTGAGAGGCTATAGGACTTTAGGAAAATTCCATTCTTTCTTTCTTTCGTGCTATTACTTGGATCCAATTGGTATCTAGGTGATTCAAATTGGTATCTGAACTTCTTCACTCTATTTCAACTATGGGTACTACTAGAGTATTTGAAGTTGAAATAGCAACAACAAAAAGAAAAAAAAAATATGTCCTTAGAAATAGATATATTTTCTCGATCGCAAAATGTGGTGGTAGTCTCATGTAGAGTGTCGGTTAATAAAGACACTACTATGACTTCATAGAGTGAGGGTATATTAGAGAAAGTCATCGATGCTTACTTGGTTAGAGTTAGGAAGTGTGTTATTTTTGTTATTGAATTGATCTAAGAAGTAAAACAAATTGTTTGGTCCAGAGAGAGAACATGTTCGATAATGTTTTGTGATTATTCAATTGGTAGGAATATGTGGGCTATTTGGGTATGATATTATGGATAGGTATGATGTGTTCTAGTGAGGTATCCAACGGACTTTCACGGTGTGGCAGTACTAAGGTTATGTGGAAACAGGTACGTCGATTGTCAAGTATGAATACTAATTACTAAAGGAGTTACAAGTTGTATGACATGGTAAGATAATAAGATTTAGTGTTGCATTCACATTTGAGAAACCAACTAGTTTATTACGACAGGAACTTAGATTGAGCATTATTTTAAAGAAAAATTTTAGTGATGGATCTTTGGTACAATATTAATACATTTAGGTTGTGAAATGTATCTTGAGGGTTCTGAATGAGAACTGGTGATTTTATCTCAAGCTTCAAAGGGTAGACATATACTAGAATGACAAACTTATAGGAAAAGAAACCACTAGTGAGTATACTTGGGTGAAGTAAATTGAAGATTTTAACAATAAAGTGCATATAAAATTGGATTAGTCCCTTGAATTTGATTGGTATACCTAAGTTTAAGGTATTAGATCGAGGAAAAGGTTCAATTCATGGTGATAAAAGGGTTAACTGAGCATGATGGAAAATAAAAATTCGTGAGAAATTGTAATTGGGATTAAATTATATGATTAGGATTTGTTGGTTAAATAAATTTTATATGTAATAAAGACTTGCGAGTATCTAAGGTTGTGATTTTCTACTATTTTGTGAGTAATGTGGGTGTATGACAAGTTTTAAGAGATGTTGGGTCAACGCTTGAATAGAATTTAAAGGAGCTGGAATCATAACTAAAATAAGATAAAACTTGTGGGATGTGTAGCCTTAAGAAAAATAAGTGAGAGCAGAATTATTTTCTCTGATTGTAAGAACTAAAAATGTATCTTCGAAGGGATCGAGAATTGGGTTCAAAATTGCGTGATTTCATCTATTTTGTTTTGATTAAGGTAATAGCATAACAGGTTAATCAGCTTGGTTAAAAGCTATTGAATAGAACTTAAGAGAGAAGTGTACAGACGTTCAGCTTGAGTGAGATGATAGGTTCTGTTGTACTGTTGAATTTAGAAATGAGTAGGGTTGGATTTTTAGTGAAGCATATGGTACGGTTGGTGGAGAGGAAATCAATGATAAGCTAAGATAAGGTAATTATAAAAGTCTTCAAAGTATAAGCAAATGTAGATATATAAGGGTATTGGGTTACACAATTGGACTTAAAATTCAAACTTTTAAGTATAAGTCTGCATTCTTGGTGATATGTTTTTTTTCAAGGTATGAATTTGTAAGGTAATAAATGATTGATTGCATCGGTATTAAGCATGTGAAAGAACTTATACATGTTTTGGATCATAAAGTTTATTACTTTTGATTGTTAAAGGATCTAAGAAGAGTTTCCTTCTGAGTTTTGATTTAGAATGTGAAGTAAAATGTCATGGGTTGTTGGTAAAAGGATGAGATCGATGAGTGATCTAAAGAAACACGAATATTGACATATTGAAGGGTCTAACAGAATTTTGCACCATGAGAAGAATTTGAGAAAAGTGAAAGAATAAGACCTCTCGTATAAACCCATGGGTTGTAGTTGATGGTTTTATTGATTTTTGCCTATGAGTTTAGATATTACTGTGAGATGTGAAGTAGTTCGATATAGACTTACTAGAATTTATCATCGACTTTTATAAAGATTGAGTTTTGATTTGGATTGCAAACAATGAGGCATGAAGAATTAAGTATTTTACATGGGGTTAGATTGCTCAAATTTGGATAGATGACTTAAGAATGATGCATAAGGTGTAATATAATTCTACATGGTTATTAAGAATTTAGAGTTGGAATAATACTACTCTATTGTTGGGATTACATAGAATATTATGATGTGTTACATAGATATTTAATGGTGAATAGAGGTTATGAGCTAATAGGATACATAATAATTTGAATGACCAATAAACTTTCTAAGTGTTGGCATGAGGTATGTGATGGTTTAGAAGGGTAACTAAAGCATGATATGTAGAAGTGGTGTGAGGTTGACTTGGGGTTTGATTTAATAGTTTATCATGAAGGAAAGGTACTATCAAATTTTAAATAATGTTAGTAGCCTTGATTAGAACTCGTAATTGTCATGAAATGCTTAAATCGAAATAGAGATAGCCATGGTTTGAACATATATTTTATAAGAATACTTTGATACTAAATTGGTGATTGTGGGTAGCTAGAAAATTATTAGAGAAAGTGAAATTTATTCAAGAAAAGCTTTTGGCAACTCAGAGTAGGCAGAAAGAATATGCAGATCGAAAGGTTAGAGACTTGGATTTGATGGAGGGTGAACAAGTCTTGCTGAAGGTTTCACTCATGAAAGGTGTGATGCGAATTGGTAAGAGAGGTAAGCTAAGTCCGAGGTACATTGGACCATTTAAACTTCTGAAGCGCGTGATGGAGGTGGCCTATGAATTGGCATTGTCTCCAGGGTTGTCAGGAGTGCACTCGGTATTTCATGTGTCTATGCTGAAAAAGTACCATAGTGATGGAAATTATATTATTCGTTGGGATTCAGTTCTTCTTGATGAAAATCTATTTTATGAGGAGGAGCCTATTGCTATTCTAGATAGAGAGGTTCGCAAATTGAGATCAAAAGAGATTGCCTCTATCAAGGTTCAGTGGAAGAATCGGCCAGTTGAAAAGTCCACTTGGGAAGGTGAGGCTGATATGCATGAAAGATATCCACATCTTTTCACCGATTTAGGTACTCTTTCTCGCCCTCGCCTTTCTTTTGATCGTTCGAGGACGAACGATGGGTAAATTGGTATCTATTGTAAAGACCATTTTTGGTCGTTTTGAGCACTAGAACTTTTTATGTTAGAAAATTCTTTACGATGGAATTAAGTGGGTGTTTTGGACTATTCATAATTATAATTATGAAATTAGTGGGGTAGTTTTACTAATTTATTTAGTTAGTGGTTAAGAAAATAATATTATAATTAATAGTGGGTCACTTTTATCACTATTATAATTAGATGAGTATAATAACTAGGGTAATAAGTAATCAGAAGAAAAAAAAAGGAGTGGAGGAGAAGAGGATTTGTGGCGGAAACCACCTAGAGGCGTTCATATCTCTAAGGTTCGTACTCTTTTCTCGTAAAATATTATTTTGACAATTAGTGGTGCTATGTAAATAAGAAATCAATAATTGTGTAATAGTGATTGAGGGGTGATGGAATAACGATGATAGATAAGTTTCAATTTGCCTTTTTCATTATTACTCCATGTAAATAGTTTAATATTAATAAGTTAGTGGAGTTGAATTGTATGCAATTGATTAAAAATTTAGAATGGTAGTTTGGCAGCAAATGTTTAAGTGTACTATACATAAGTAGTATATGCTCACGATTTGGACAATTAAAGTATAATTGTTCCAATTCCAGTAGCGTTCACCTTTAATTACTTTACTTAGTTCTCTATCTTGTAAATTAGGTATAGATATATTGAGATGAGTAATTAAATATTAGGTTTACTGTATCATTTGAATACAATTAAAATTGTGATAATAGAAGGAATCTAGACTTACCTTGGGTTTGAATTTTATCAAAATGAATATAGAATTAGGTGAATTGACGGGTATAGGCTAGACACAGAATAATTGGAGTGTTTATGATTTTGTTAACTTACGCCTTATGTATATATATACTTGATAGATTGGAAGGGTTCGGAGGCAATAAGGAAAGGAAAGGCATTGGAGAAGTAGTTGCTTGACTTCGGTTCTTCAGTGGAGGTAGGTTATGGTTTATGTTATTTCATAGTAAACTCTTAATAGCGAATGATATGTATTGGGTAGTATTGTAAAGTCTTCTATATGCTTAATTGTATGCTTGCATGATGTGATTATGCAATTGTAATGGGTTGGAAAGATGAGGTTGTGAAGCTTAAACCTAAAACCCTCTCTGTTAATGATGATGTCTTGGTATAAAAGAAGGCTTGATGAACTAAAAGAATGAGGTTAATGGATCGGGTGTCACGTTCCGACACCAAGATAGTATTAGTGGATCGGGTGTCACGTTCCGACACCAGGATAGTATTAATGGATTGGGTGTCACGTTCCGACACCAGGATAGTATTAGTGGATCGGGTGTCACGTTCCGACACCAGGATAGTAGTAGTGGATCAGGTGTCACGTTCCGACACCAGGATAGTATTAATGGATCGGGTGTCACGTTCCGACACCAGGATAGTATTAATGGATCGGGTGTCACGTTCCGACACCAGGATAGTATTAGTGGATCGGGTGTCACGTTTCGACACCAGGATAGTAGTAGTGGATCGGGTGTCACGTTCCGATACCAGGATAGTAGAGGATCGGAGTGTCACGTTCCGACACCAGGATAGTAGTAGAGGATCGGAGTGTCACGTTCCGACACCAGGATTGTAGTAGAGGATCGGAGTGTCACGTTCCGACACCAGGATAGTAAAAAGAATGAATCTTGAATTATGTTAATATACTCAATTTAAAGAACCTATTTCCCAAATGAGTATGGTGTGGAGGCTTGAGTCCTCATAGATGTGCTTGGTGATGTGACCAATGGTTATGGTACTTGTTGTTGTCACCTGTTAAGTATTTGGTTGGTTTTATGTTATTATTTGATATATATTGCTTTCTATTCTGAGTTGGCCGATGATACCTACTCAGTACTTGTGCCTTGTACTGACCCCTACTTGTATGTTTTTCTTTGTTATTTGTGGAGTGCAGCAAACGTGCCATCGTCTTCAACTCGTCCTCAACTCTAGCCAGTCTTCACCACGTCAGATTTCAGGGTGAGCTATTGTTCCTAGCTCGGACTGGACTCTTTCCTTCACGTCTTGATGTCCTTGAAGTTCGGACATGGACTCCTGTTTACTTATTTTAGCTTCCAGATACTCTTAGACTTAGTAGTTTGAGGATAGAATGTTCTTGTGGTGATGACTTCCAGATTTTGGGGATAGTAATTGATAAATTTTAGAAGTTATTAATTGATTTCGTTAATGAGTTTTAAGGCTTCCGCATTATTTTCTGTTTATATGGTATTGAAATGTTGGGGTTTAGATTGGTTGGTTCGCTCACATAGTAGGATAAGTGTGGGTGCCACTCGCGGCTCGTTTTGGGTCGTGACAGTATTAGTATTGTATGACCTGTGTATGAATTGATGTATGAATTAAAGTATGAACTGATGTAGTTTGAGTAAATTTCTATGTATGTGAGTGTAGTTTTTGAGTTGTAAAGTCAGTGCAGATTTTTGACAATCGTAGTATTTAGTAGTATTTATTTGAATTCTATATGAATTGATGTATTAATTTTTATATTAATATTGTATAAATTGAGTATGAATTGATGTATGAATTGAACTATGAATTGATATAGGTTGAGTAAAATGTTCTATGTATGTGAGTATATTTTTTGAGTCATAAAGTCACAATGTAAATTTTTGACAATCGTAGTATTCTATGTAATTAATATATGTATTGTTGTATTTAGTATTATATGATTTGTGTATGTATTGATGTATGTATTGAAGTATGAATTGATGTATTAATATTTTATGAATTTTGTATGAAATGATGTATTTATTTTTTTATGATTTGTGTATGAACTGTTATGGTTGTTTCTTGATTTGACAGTGTATGAAGTATTTAACTAATATTTCTTGTATACATTTTTTGGTATCAATTGTATATTAAATTGGTATAACATACATTTTATAGGGAAAGAATGTACACACATATTTATCTTCATGTACTAACATAAATGTGTTCGCTGATATGTTGACTTTCCTCAGGCAAGAAAGGTTTTAAAAATTTCTTCAACAAACACCTTATTTTTATGAGTTACATAACATAAAAGTTCAATGTCAATTATTGCGTCATATTTTTCTTCTTGAATCTGAAAATGTCAGAGATGACATGTTTTGTTTTGAACATCAATGGTACAAAATTACACTTTGAAATAAAGAAATTCGTCGCTATAACCGGGCTCAAATATGGACCACTTTCTGAATTTTTTTCGAATCCGTCTATTCCAGATAGACTTATCCAAGAATATTTCGGGGAAATGAACAAAGTCCCCAAGTCGGACTTCTTGCATAAGTTTAAACTGGAAAACTTTTTTGAGGATGATGACATTTTAAAAATCAAAATTCTATACTTCATTTCTTCATTTTTGACTGCTTCAGAGCCCACTAAAACAACCTTTCCCAAATTGTATTTTGATTTAGTTGAGCCTGACGAGTATATCAATTTTCCTTGGGGCAATGAGTGTTTTAATCTAACTCTAAAAGCGTGCAGTCGTAAGTTTCTCAAAAATCCTTCTTCATTCAAGTTCAGTCAATTCCACATAGCGTTGCAAGTATAGTTTTATGAGTGTTGTCATCCTTTTGACAACACAATTTCTATCCACGCTTCAGATCGCACACTGCGTATCTTCATAACACATGGCAACTGAGTCATTTTCTAATGAGTACTATTCAATAATTATAAATTATTACCTTTTTTATATATAGTTTATAATTCTCACATTTATTTTGCAGCACAAATTTCGAAATATTATTTTTATCGAACCAGAGTTAAATGTCATTGATCAAACTATTTTAAATCCATCTTCAAGTCACCATGATTCAGAAAATCATGGTGGTGAATTTGCACAAAAATATGTTGAGTTGAAGATAGAAATTGCGGAGGTATAATTAAAAAATTATGATTAAATTATTTTAAGATATTACATCAAACCAATCAAACATCTTACTGTTTAATGACAAGTCAAGGCGCAGTTAAAAGAGCTGAAAGTTAATGTTAGTTTTCAATCAGACTTAAATTAATTTATATTCATTTTTATATGTTTTATTTTATTTTTTTAATATATGTTTTTTCATCTATTGTTAAGGTTGACAAACACATGACCAATATAAAAATTTACGTCGATAACCGACTAAGATGATAATTGAAGAGATTATGTCGTCAAGAGATCAACTAACATCAAATGCACAACAACATGTATGGATCATTGTGTGTTCTGTGTATGAATGTTATTGGATCAAAGTATGTATTAGTTTTTGTGTTATGTGTATGATTCTGTGTATGAATTTTGTATGACCATAATAGTAAAAAGAATTATGATGTCCAAACACTATATATTTGTTGAATTAATATTGTATGATTATGCATGTATTAAAAATGTATAACTTTTTTTATATATATATGTATGATTATCAGGAAACTGTATACTCATGAAACTGTTTTTTTAAATGTCTTATGTTGGTTTAATTATGGTATTAATTTTGCTAAACAAAAAAACAATAAAAATTATATTTACGTTGTTAAAAACTTATATTAGGACGATGCCACTCAAAATGTTGATCAATCTTATAAAGCTCTAACGGATCAGCTTTCCGTTTCAGTGAGTAAATATGTTTACATTTCAAAACTGATGGTGTGATTTAAATACTATTATGACATGTATTTTCATTTACAAATTTGTTTTGAAATTATGATTTTTTTCTTATGTAGATGAAGCTCAAAAGTCAACTGGTGTGTTTTTCAACGCTGACGTACCTGGATCATCAACTTCAAAACCACCAACATTGGATGATTATCCTGATTTGACTATGACATAGATCGTTGCACTTGATCCAATTCTTAATGCTACCACAACTCCAGTTGTGCAACCAAGAAATAGGATCCCGACAAGTACAAATCTTCTTTGTATATTGACTGTCGGAAGACGAAAGCAGTTCAAAGAGAGCTCCTATTTTCTTCCCTCTCAAATATCCGTTTGAAAGTCACAATGATTTTAAGGTTCCAGCGGATTTGATCGACGAGTTCAATAAATGAGTTATCAAAGATCGTGGCAGGTGTATATGTCTATAAGCAATTTTTTTTAGTTAGATATAACACAATCAAATTTTATGCACTGTTTTTTTTTAATATACACAGAAAGCAATATATACAAAGGCGAAAAATACCTTTGAACCTCAAATGGACTTTGATGTTGTCAAAATTGCAGGAAGGGATTTCTTCCATATAATGAGTCAACCGTGCAGACCTTGCGAGGACGGGGTAAGTCATACTATGGATCCATATTAAATGGTTTCTATATAACATATGAATAAAGTAGATATGTATGCTATATATATGATAATTAAATGTGTTGGACATAAAACATTATTTATCTTCTAAAAAATTTAAAGTTTTTTATTTTTTTTGGGTAACAACATGTTAATACAATTATGCATTATCTGCGAAAGAAGCAAAGTACGGTACGGTTGACTGTTGGTTTATGACATGGATTGATAACATTGAGAAACAATAGAGACGGTCAGATTGCGACACGAGATCTATTTCCTCCGACCATAACGTTGGACAGTGCATTAGAGAAGTCATTATCCTTGTCAACATTATTGAGAAATTTCGTTGGTTGCAGGTTGTATTCAGAATCAAGCTCAAATATCTACAGGTATATGATTCTATGAGGGGAGGATCTGTTCACACCAAAAAGTGAAAGAAGTTGTTGATATACGTGGAACAATGATATCACTATTTTTGACGAGCACAAAATTTTATGATAGAAGGCTTGATCTGTATGCCAAGAACCCGAACCACTTAATATCAAGCATATGATAGATGTTCCTCAACAAAAAAGATAGTTCCAGGTATGTATTTACCTTACTCTACTGAACTCATTGTTATGCCGTAATTTTACCGTCTTTAACCAAAATCATATTTTTGAAATGCTCTAAGAATAAAATTATGAAAAATACTTAGAAAAGAGTCGTCACTTAATTTCTTAAAGAAATTAAGAAAACTTAGTTTAAAAATATTTTAACAAATCAAATCTTTATAAATTTAAAGAAAATGGGTAAAAGGTTATTATTTATGCTTCAAGAAGGGTTTTAAGACATTTGAAGCCCTACTAACATGCGATTATTCTATGACTTAGATTAAATATTTTACTTATTTTTAAAAAAAAAAAATTATAAAATGACTTTTATATTAACTAAAATAAGTTTTTAGACAAAATTTTGTTTTTTTAAAAAGGGATCTTAATTAAAACATTCGGATTGAATTGCAAATGATTAGAATTTCAAAGAAACTAGATTTAATCAGAAACAATTTTAGAAATACTAACTTGCACTGATTTGATCAATTAAAGCATGAAAACTATTTTAAATAAATAAAGGTATTGATTAAAGATTATAAATAAAAATACAAAAGTGAATTTTTTATTTAATCAAACAAACCAACATAAGAAAATAGTTCATCATTTGAAGAACTTAATTATCTTAATTAACAATTTTAAAGTTAGAGTTAAATAAAAACAAACAAATATCACAATTAAATGATTTATGGGTAAGAGAGAAAGAAGGAGGGAAAATTGTATATAATAGCAAACTAATAACCTAAATTAAATGGAATAGCTAGGGTTTGATTTAATTGTGTTCCATAGCAAATATTAGCTAAAATTTGCCAGCATCTCTCTCCCAAAAATCTCGCTCGCCACTCTCCATTCTCGCTCGCCTCTCTCGCGTTATACACAGAAGTGTATAATTCTGTTTCTGTTATGTATAAAGCGAGAGAAAATTGTATATACACATGCAAAAATGTATATCTTCGTGTTATACACTTAATTATACAATTTACAAACATTTTACTTCAAATATTGCAAAGAAAAAGGCCAACGAATTATACAATTGTGAATTATACAATTGCAGTGAAATACAATTTTCTTTAGCTTTATACAACAGAAGTTTATATATTGTGTTTCTGTTTTTGTATAAAGCGAGAAAAACATATATCTTCTTGCTATACACTTATAATTATGCAATATACATACATTTTAATTCGATTCAACTGTATGCAAAATAAATTATACAATTGCAGCGAAATAGGCCAGCGAATTATACAATTTAGGCCAGCGAATTATACAATTGTATATGTATAGCAAATTATATAGTTTTATGTTTGCTATGGAGCGCAATTATGCAAAGTTTGTTATAGCATAAAAATATGAATTTTTTGTTTGCTATATGTGAAAGTTGGCCAAGGAAGGATTTGGGTCTTTCTTAGGCCTGCTGCAACCAAACTGGGCTTTAGCCCTATTCCTGCTATTGAAACTTGTGTATATACAATGTGTATACTCGAGTATACAATGCGTATTTTAGACCTTTTTCGTGTACATTTGGTTGTATATCAAAATTATACAACTTCCTTAAATTCTCACAACCTGTAATTCTGTTTTTCTCCGCGTATTTGCCGCACTGAAACTGTATATCAACGTATACTGTTATATACAACACGTATACAACCTATTTCTAGGCTTTACAAACTAATTTTTTGCCTCAGACTGAGGCTACAAGGCCTGCTCATCAGCCTCGCAATTTGTCGTAGGGCTGACTCGATAAAAAGAGGAATGTTGGGCTTCAACCCTAGCGGAATGCAAAGAGGGAGTCTCGATAGACTCAAATGAGTGGTTCATGAAAGAAAGACAAGGAAATAATTAGGATATCTATGATCAGTGACTAAAATGAGATTTCAATAAGTTAAATTTCAAAATCTAAGATGCAAAAAAATGACATCACTGATTTGCAACCAATGTTGTACCCAACTCACACTTAGTCTAATTAAATGTAGAATAAGCTATCAAACGAGAAAATCAAATTTAAGAGTTGAGTTTGTAAGCTACATTTTCATATAGAGATGATGAAGTACAAGAAGAAGCACTGATGATTAAAAAAAAAGTTGCTACACATTTTCTTATTTCCAATTAATCACCAAATCTTACAATTCAATCCTAAAAAAATAAGGCTAAACAATTCAAGAACGGATGTAAATTTTATAAGATTTTTTCGACAGTGATGAAAATCTAGAGAAACAACCAAGACTTAAAAGGAACAAACAGTTAGAAAATAAACTAAGTAAAACAATACCAAAGTATATTTAGCTAGATTTCATGAAACAAAGTCGAGCCGACGAATCTAACAACTCACATACAATGCCAAAGGAGGAACCCAATAGTTCACAAGAAAGTGAAGATAAGGAAAACAGTAAACGAGGAACCAAATACATTTAGCAGCAGAACATATACCAACGCTTGAATATACAGATGGAGCGTAATTACCTTGCTTGGGACAGCGACTGGAACGAATGAGTTTGAGAGGAGCGACTTCCTCAGAACTTACAACTAGAGAGCTAAAATGTAAAATTTCTTTAAGTGTAAAACGAGTATTACTAAAAAATCAAACTCAGAAACCTCTCTCTATGCTTCTTCCTCTAACACTGGAGTGTAAATGACTATTTATAGGGAAAATTGGGGCAGCTTTAGGGGGAAAATCCTTGAAAAGGAGGAAGAGGGACTTGAGAGTGGTTCGATGCGGCAGGCGAGGAGGTGGACAACAAAATAAACGAGCTTCTTAACTTTAACAAAATAAAATAATTAATTTAAAATTATAATCGAAATTTGAACTAAAATAAATTAACAAAATTTTCAACATAAAATCTTTGTTCTAGAAGACCTCCAAATATTTATAAAATGTACTAAATATATACAAAATTATTAGAATATATAAATTATTTTTGAAATTATAAAAGTGATAAAATTGCTTAAAGTAACTTGAAAAATGTTTTGAATTTTATAAAATTAATTATTTCAAATTATTTGCAATCGAAGAAGCACAATGAATAATGTACAATGTGGAGGTGCAAAATTGGGTGTCAACAATCATAAAAAATGACATCATTATTAATTGAAAGTTGCTTCTTACATTCTTTCTCAAAACTCAATGTTTCTTTGTCTTCTCATTCAAAAATCAGAGTTGGTATATGTAATATGTGTCGAGGGTATCTAATGCAGCTCATAGCTTACTTGATTAAAACATCAAAAACCCGTTAAATCCAGAGTTTGAATAAAAATGAAGTAAAATCATCTTCTTTCTTCTTTGGTGTTTTTGATGTTAATAGTAGTGAAGTGAAATATATGAAAAATAGGTAATTAAAATCAAAAGGATGAGTGGACAGTTCACTGTTGGGGGTGTGGAGCTGAGAGGTGAGCTTCTCAGAGTGGTTTATCCCTAGGTAGGCTAGAAGGTAGTGCCCATTGACATGGTTATGTTTGATGCTCACTTTATTCCTCGCCTAGACAAGCACCCTCTACTTTTTGACTTTTTTTTCGGTGAACATGAATTAATCACATAATTTTTCTATGTTGATTTCAAAAGAAAAATTGATGTCTACGCGTGTGTCACTTCTCAGAGTTGAATTATCTCCCGACAGGTTAGAAGACAGTGTTCATTGACATGAATTATGTAAGTTAATATGGAAAAAAATTCATTTACTTATATGACCTAAAGTTGTCACCTCGTTAGACTAATTAATGAATTGAATAAATGGGCATTTCCATTGTCCAAATTTAAAATTTAGAAGTAAATTAGAAAGGCATGTTCTTTAAACATCCTATAAGAAGAAGAAAGATGTTTAAGTCTTCACTTACAATTCGATAAAGAATGTTTTTTGTTATCCACGAATGTTTGATATATCAAAGAATAATTAGTTATTACTAGTTCTCTATTGTTGCCATTGATAAATTATATCGAAAAATTAAATCAAAGAATAGTTAACAATTAACAATAAATTGTGCGTATTTAAAAGTTTAGAATAGCGAGTATTTATTCATGAAATAAAAAAAAGGGATACGTGATTTATTAATACGGCGACTTAGAATATTTCATTATCTTATTTATGAATTGTGTTATGCTCATTTGGTAAGAAAATACTCTGTCAAGCCACTTTTGATTGTCACGTTGTGTTTTTCGAAAGTCAATTTGATTAATTTTTAAAGTTAAATTGGATTACATAAATTCAATATTTTAAAAATTAGATATTCAAAACTTATACGAAAAGTATAAAAAAAATATATGATATTGTGAAACTTGAAAGTAAAATAACACAAATTTACGTAAGATTGTACATGTTTCACTTACAAAAGAAATAAAGAATAAAGAAAATAAAATTTATTATAATAGTATTAGTCTATGTGGGAATTATTTATTCATTTGATAGTTTTGATCCTTATTAATAGTTGTGAAGTGAAATAATTTATTGATTTTTATAATGAGGGAGGTGAAAATGAAGTGAATCTGATATGATTAATTTGATAGCTATTGATCATTCCTTTTTTTTTCTTTTCCATTTTTTTTGTTGTTACTGCAAATAACATTTTCAGAGTGACAGGGGGTTGGAAAAAAAACTCTTGTGGCTCTGATACCATGATAAATTAGAAGAACAAAAAGAAGAGATATGGAGAATTGAATTGTTTATTATTCCCTCTAGTTAATGGACTTCAATAGTTGTTACAGATAATTTAAATGAATAAAGAAACTAATAAAATATTATGTAATGTCCTAACTACTTAATTAAAGTGATTGAGGAATATTATCATATCTAAAGCATCTAAATATACCATAATTAACTCATTACCTACTCTAACAACGTCTTCTGCTTCGATCGGTCACTTATCAGATGATCTTTCAATTGTTCTTTGCCAAGGTACTAGAACTACTTCCAATCATACTCCCATTTATGCTCATTTAAGTTATCATTGTTTGTCACCATTATATCATGTCTTTCTTACTAGCTTATCATC
This sequence comes from Solanum chmielewskii, assembly GCA_027704785.1. Classification (NCBI taxonomy): domain Eukaryota; kingdom Viridiplantae; phylum Streptophyta; class Magnoliopsida; order Solanales; family Solanaceae; genus Solanum; species Solanum chmielewskii. Next base: position 54,693,378 of record JAKWIX010000326.1, on the reverse strand, counting down.
AGTCAAAGTTCCTAAGACTATTGCAGAAGCATTGGTTCATCCAGGTTGGAATCAGGCTATGATTGAGGATATGAATGTTTTGCATAATAATAGTACTTAGTAGCTTGTTCCTTTACCTGAAGGTAAAACCATAATTGGTTTTCTTTGGGTATTAACAGTTAAGGTAGGCTAAGATGGAGCTACTGATCGTCCCAAAGCAAGAATGGTTGCTAAGGGATACACTTAAATTTATGACATCAGTTATGGAGATACTTTTTCACCAGTTGCCAAGATGGCTTCTTTACGTCTTCTTATCTCTATGGTAGCAATAAATCATTGGCCCCCTTTTCAGTTGGACATAAAAAATGCATTCCTACATAAAGAACTTGCTGAGAGGTATATATGGAGCAACCACCAGGGTTTGTTGCTCAGGGGGAGTCTAGGCTAGTTTGTAAACTTCGTCGGTCCCTCTATGGTCTCAAGAACTCTCCTAGAGCATGTTTCAATCATTTTTGAGTTGTTGTCCAACAATTTGGAATGATCCAAATAGAAGCTGATCACTCTGTATTCTATAGGAATTCATCTCATGATAAACATATCTTTTTAATTGTTTATGTTGATGATATTGTTATCATAAGAGATGATCATGAAGGTATTGCTCAACTCAAACAACACCTCTCAAGTCACTTTCAGACTAAGGATTTGGGCAAGTTGAAATGATATCTAGGCATTGAAGTGACACAGTCTGACCAATGTATTGCTATTACTCAACGGAAATATGTCTTAGACATTTTAGAAGACGCTGGTTGTTGGATTGCAGACATGTGGACAATCCAATGGATCCAAATACTAAGCTTATTCCAGGGCAGGGGAGCTCTAATAGATCCTAGAAGATATCGGAGACTTGTTGGCAAACTCAACTATCTCACAATCACGCGATCAGACATATCATTTGTTGTTATTATAGTTAGCCAATTTTTGCAATCACCTTGTGATACTTACTGGAATTCAGTGATTCACATCCTGCGATATATCAAAATCTCTCTAGGACAAGGTTTATTGTTTGAAGATAAGTTGAAACACCAACATTGTTGGATATTCTGATGCAGATTAGGCAGGATCTCCTTCTGACAGGTGGTCCACATCAAGTTATCATGTTCTAATTGGAGGCAATCTAATATCTTGGAAAAGTAAAAAGCAAGATGTCGTAGCTAGATCAAGTGCAGAAGCAGAGTATCGAGCTATGACACTAGCTACACGTGAGCTTATATGGTTGAGACAACTTCTCCAAGAATTGAAGATGGGAGGAGTTGAACCGATGACATTGATTTGTGATAACCAATCTGCCCTACATATCGCTTCTAATGCAGTGTTCCATGAAAGAACAAAGCACATTGAGATAGGTTCTCACTTCATTCGAGAGAAGATTGAGATTAGATACGTTAGCACAAGTTTTGTCAACTCAAAAGATCAACTTGTAAATATTTTTACAAAATCACTCTGAGGATCTAAAATTGACGATATATGTGGCAAACTAGGAGCGTATGACTTATACGCTCCATCTTGAGAGGGAGTGTTAATTATGGTATTTTTAGATGCTCTGGATATGAGAATATTCCCCAATACCTTTAATTAAGTAGTTAGGATATTACATAATGTTTGATTAGTTTCTTTCCTTATTTACATTATCTATAACAACTATTTAAGTCCATTAACTTGAGGGAATAATAAACAATTCAATTCCCCATATCTCTTTTTTTTCTTATTCTAATTTCTCACTTATTAACAGTAGTGAAGTTAAAAAGTGAAATATATGGATACATTCTCTCACATCGGATAGTGAGTAGGAAAAATAATGGTTAAAACTAAAAGGGAACTTGTAGTGTTCAACAGGGGCTGTGGAGCTGAGAAATGCACACGATGCATCAACCTTTTAGAACCCTATGCTTCTGTAATCAGAAGATTAATTATAAAGGAGTGTGGAGCTGAGAACTGCACACAATGCACCAACCTTTGTGTATTCTTGTAAATTTGATTCCCAGTCACAAATAAGTTAGAATGGTCACTTATAACATCATTAGTATTTTCATCGACATCTCTATTTAAATTCACTTTTATCAGTCGGATGAAATTGTTGGAATATAAATCACTGTCAGTTGGTGTTATACTAACTCTAGAATTTCTCATATCCAAGACAACTATCGAATCTTGATTATCCATTTAAAAATGTTTTACAGTTATGCACAATAGATACTTTGTAAAAAAAAATCTAAATTAGTTTTTCATTTGATCTAAATAAACTTTCATAGCAACATCATTGTGAAAAATAATAGGTGGACACCTATCACTAACTATATATTTCTCTGAATTATTACTCTCATATCAGAAAATAGATTCTTCATCTCAAACTAAGAGAGATTCAAGTAGGTCAAAATATGTAGGACCTGAGTTCTCGTCCATGAGATACGTAGGAAACCTTTCAAGGTTCGGTTCCTATTTTTGAGAAATTCTATCTTTTTCAAACTCTTACAAAGAAATTAGAGTTACATCTCAATTAAAAATCAGAATTACGATACAATCGACTTTGTCTCAATTCAAGTCGACTTTTCTAATTTATTAATTTTGGAATCAAATACAAATTTTTTTGTTTATCTGTTGATTAGTTTATCTTCAAATGAAGTGACTATTGTGTGCTTACAAATTTGTGTGTGATATCTTGTATTACCTATTATCTACACAAACTAACACATTTTCCGTTTGAGTTATTTTTCTTTCTCAGGTACTCAAAACTAATTTGTGTTGATAAATTGTTGAACATTCAAAGTTCTCAAAGATTACTTTCTCAATCAAAATTTATAAAATGAGAGAAGAGTAATGACCCGGAATAATGGGAATATCGGTCTGATTGATGTTGCTATAGGTCAACCACCTATCGTTGAACAAAATGAGTTAATCACACAGTTGACGCAACAGATTGCTGAGTTGAGGGTTGAGCTCCAGAAAAATCAAGATTTGTTAATTTTGAGTGTCTATATCAACACCCAGGCACTAGAAGGCTTCCACTCCATTTTCCTCCTCTGACTTCAAACTCGGAGCATGTATAAATTACCCACTCTCCAACCCTACTCAAAATCCTTCAACAAACCTAATCACCTCAAATTTTCATCACGCCAGCACTTCATACTGAGCACACACCCTTTTCAGAACCTGAATACCAACCCTTAAGTTTTCCCCATCTTGTAAAACCAAAACACAAATAATTCTCAATTTCTCCCTCTGTTTCAAAGCTTAAATGTCAATAATCCTCAAACATCCCCTTTCATGTACCATACCTCTGCAAAAGACCTCAAAATCCATAAAACTCTCAACCCTTACCTCCGAAAATCACTTTTGATATCCCAGTACAGACCAAACCAAATCTTCATATACTACCTATTTTGAACTTGACCACTACGACGAGAAGGAGAAGGATTAGAGGGCCAAAAAATAAAAGACTAAGCAGACCAATAAGGAAGAGATTGCGAAAGTGATAAGAGAACTTGATTATGCTTTAGAAGAGGTGGGTCGAATTATGAAAATTTATGCATCTATCCAAATTTGGACCTTCCGGAAGGGTTCAAAGTTCCAAAATGCGTCAGTTTTAATGGAACTAGAAATCTTCCAACACATATGGAAGTTTATCGTGATCAACTCGTGGGAGTTGGCAAAAATGAAGTATTGTTGATGTGTCCCTTCTGTCACGCCCCGAGTACCCCCGAGACGCGTACACGAAACCTAGGACCACAAGTGATCCGAAGCTAATACTGCTGGCATGATCATGAGCATGCTAAAGAATGTAAACTGATGCGGAAGCTAAATCATAATTTAATCTGAAAAATGGGAAATACCCATATTCTATAATTAAGATATTTGAAAACAATGTGTTTAATACAAAGGAAATATTAACTCAACACTAAGCTGAAAATAACTATGTCTGAAATAAGCCTCTAGACTGGACTAGAAATACTGGGACAAGCCCCCCGCTGAATTTAGCAAAAACTGAAACGAAATGACTAAAGACTGAAATGAAACTCATAAATGTTGTCCTCGGAGAATGAGGACTCACCACTAAATTTGCTGAACTAGAGATTGGAACTCGATTTATGCGTGATCTGTATGCTGAGAACATGAACCTACATCACAAGAAGATGTAGCGCATGTATGCGTCAGTACTTGAAAGATATTGAGCATGTAGGATAGAGTAAAGTTGAATTAAAACATAACTGAACAAACATAATAGCAAGTATAATAATTTGACATGATAAATTGAATTCCGAGCTAACTAGATGCAATGACAAATTTATAACATACTGAAACTTAATGCTGAATATACTGATAAATGGCCAATGCTGAGAGTCTGACTGATATGTGAGAGCTACTAATAACCGATAATAAAACCACATAAGCTAAATGTGGAGTCCGATGTACACGCCCCATCGAGAGGACCCAATAAACCCTGCCAGAGGTATAAAGGCATGCTGACATGATCACTAAACTGATTGTCCACAGAGGGGACTTACAACCTTCTTGGCTAGTAGTTCTGCGACTAATTGGGTATGCTAAACCCTAGTCCAACTCGGTATTATGCTACTCCCAATGAATCCCGTAAATTTAGTGATTATGTTTGAGTTTCTGTAAATACTGGATATCTCAAAACTAAATATGCAAACTGAGAATGCAACAATTAATCTGGAAATTATGGATTTATAACTGAGCATGTATATCTGAAGTGTCTGAAATATCTGACCTAGCATGTGTAATTAAAGAACTAAAGAAATACAAAGCTAGGGTTCTGAAATTCATGCGATAATCTAAGTAATAACATGATATCTGATTTGGAACATATATTTTAAAAAATCATGAAGTTCAACCAGAGTTCTAGAAACCTAGGTTTAATCATGACAAGAGAATCAAGAATTTGACTGAAAACTAGGTACCCAATGGGTGAAAGGAACCCAAATCCCACATACATGGTGATGAAATCCACAGAAAAATACTTAGGTTTCGGGGCTGGAACTGCTGGAACTTGTTGCGTTCTTGAACTATGGTTCTTGAGCTTTTTCTCCTTTCTTGCTTTTAATTTTCTAACTTTTGATTTCATGATTTGACTTAGATATGTTTTTAATTATGTTTCTAGTCTTAAACTGACTAAAATATGATGATTTAGGGTCAAAACGACGTAGCTTAGTGTTTAAATAAAGTGGGAAAAGACCAAAAGACCCCTGGATAAGTTTTTGTTGGACCAAACAACGGCCAGGACTGACGGTTGGTCGTCTGACCGACGCCCCATCATTAGGTCAGTCGACAGGGCCTGTTTGATAGACCTTTACTAAAATGGGCATAACATTTTACTCGGAGGTCTGAGTTTAGCAAGGTCGGTGGCTATGGAAAGATAATGCAATTATCTATCTGTGGGTAGGTTATGGACAACTAATTCTTTTTGTAATAAGAGGTATGACCATTTGAAGTTGACCCAACTTCATTTCCCCTTAACTGTCTTCAAATTTTTCACCTACGGACAGTGCTGGTCATCCATAGCTCTTGTTAGAGAGTGAGTGAAGTGAGTATTGATCGACAGTCACAGTCACGCACTACAAACCATCGTTTGACCTACAGACCATAAGTCCGTCCATCGTCCAAGACTTAACCAATTTTTCTTGGCTAAATTTTTTTGGAGTTTCTGATCCCATCGACGGTTGTTCAGGATGGACCATGGGTCAGGCTACGGTCCATCGATGACAACATTGGTTGTACCTACAGATTTTTTCTGCAATACTGGTTTTTGGTTTGTTTTGGCTATGGGGTGTTACATCTTCAGTCGAAGTCTAAATGGAGAAGCTCTGGAGTGGCTTACATCTCAAGAACTGAAACAATAGACAAGTTGGAATGCACTCGCAAAGGATTTCACGAAAAGATTTGGACATACTATAGGAACTGCCCCAGATTGCTACTATCTGAAGATGATCAAACAGAAGTCTACAGAAAATTATCTAGAGTACGCCCTTCGTTGGAGAAAAGAAGTCACAAGAGTTTAACCTCCCATGTCCCAATGTGAGATCGCTAAAATGTTCATTTGAATTCAAGAGCCTGAGTACTATGAAAGAATGTTATGTATGATAGGACAAAAATTTGTTGAGATCGTCGAAATGGGAGAAACTTTAGAAGATAGTTACAAGACTGGAAGGGTCACAAACTTTACCACATTGCGAGCTAATAGAAAAGCTACCAGAATTAGTAATATGGATACATCAAAAGGAAAAGCAGATGAGATAGGTTTGGTCACGACTACCCATATGCGGTCAGCTTTCCAAAAGGAAATATCAAAATCATAATGTCAATCAGAAAAAATTTCCCCGTCCAAACTTTAGGAAGTCTTCTAATGTATTTACACCATTAAGGGAATCTGAAACTCAACTTTATGAAAGGTTTAAAGCAATGGGTATGTTCTATCTTGTAGAAGGAAGACCAACCAATCCTTTGGGGAAATTTCACAGGGCTGACCACAAGTGTACTTATCATTCAGGAGTCGTTGGACACGATACAAAGAAGTGTTCAACCTTGAAGCACAAGATACAAAACATGATCAACAATAATTTAATCAATATTGAGGAAACCACCTCAAAGGATAACATATTGGATGCTTAAGAGTAAGTACAAGACATTTCTAAACTGAGTTATTTGAAGATGTTCGTCATCAAATGTAGAAAAAAAGTATGTCTAGAATCGGGCAAAATTCAATATATAAAGTTATTGTTATCTATCTTTGAAAAGCATATTTTGTCTTTTTGTTTCCATTTTATCGCACATTCTTTCTAATGAAATACGTTTTACCTGGATTCTCAAGAATGAGATACGTAGGTGGCCTATGTCCGCCTCGGTCATTTCTCTATTAAAATTTTTTATTTTCGGTTAATCCTTGAGAGGGAACTACGTTTGGCCTGATTCCTACCTCAAAGGGATATGTAGGAGCCACAACAGCCCGGTCAATTCATTTCCCTTTATATTGGAAACTGGGAAAGGATATTTAAGAGGATCTGAAAAGTTCATTTGAAGATGGACTTCTTCAATAAGCCAAGACTGAAATATCAGAATGCAACTAGGTAGACTTTTTAGGTGAATCTCAAAACTCCACAAGATGACATGTTAAGGAGAGTCAAGTTGGAAATCATGTTGAAATGTGCAACTGGAACAAATTTTTGAGATGATCTCAAAAATTCCACGCAAAAATGTCATTTGTTAAGTGTCTTATATTTATTATTATTGAGGCAAACTGGGACATAATTTTAAGAAAGGGCCTCAAAATTCCTGAATGAGTAATCTCATAATTAACAAAGCAAGTTACAAGATGTTTTTTATATTTATGAACGGGACATAATTTTTGAGAAGGGTCCTCAAAGTTCCATCAGGACTATCTTACAAAGGACGAACGAGCGTGTAAGCCAACTACTAGAAGGATCATGGAGACAAGACCAACACAAATCAGTCTTTCAAACTAAGAATTTTTCTTTGAATGCAGCAACAACGAATTCACAAAAATAACAATTTCAAAGCCGTCAAGCATGGAAAAAGACATCATTTACGCCTCTCGTGGCCTCATAAACGAATGTTAAAGCCAAACAATAATAGATTCTTTCAACGTTGTAAGAAACAATGTGTTGGAGGATCGCTAGTTACGAATCATGATCAAAGTTATAATTAGGCTCATCATAGCCTAATCTCAATAAGACAAATGACATAATCTAGCTCTTCGACTTTACTTTTATTTTTTACTTCATCGTCGATACTAACGTTTGGTATCGAGCTTTGCAGGTGATAGTATTGGTAAAGTCAGAATCATACCCTTCACCTGCTGCACATTTTGAACCCAATCATCATCAGACGAATGAGAAGGAGTGGAAGGTCACAAATGGAAGGGTTGAGAAAAGCATCAGAGAGGAAGTTATGAATGCAATGAAGGACGTTCAATACACTCCAGACATGTGGGGTTCAATTATGAAGATTTGTATCGTCATTCACATTTGGAACTTCCAGAAGGTTTTAGAGTACCAAAATTTGACACTTTTAGTCAGGGGCGGCTCAACGTAATTGGGGGCCTAAAACAAAAATTTCAATTCGTGGCCTAAAATATATAATAAATTTAGATTTGTATTTATTCAAAAATGATTTTTCTTACACTATTTAGATGAAAATTATCAATATATAATATTGCTTTTTAAGTTATTAGTTTTAGGTAAGCTTTTATCAACTCAACATTGAAAAACGTAATTTTAGTGAGATAATTATTATATGTATTGTTAACATAATGCCATAAATAATAAGCTGACAAATATTAAATAAAGATAAGAGTTAGAATCTTAGAATTTGACTCAAGAAGTTGATGACTTGGTATACCTCATTTTAATGTGGTTGTAATAATTCTTGAAACTAAATTTAAAAAGAAATTAAAAAAATTGTAATTCACTTTTTTTAACACTTTTCACTATTAATTCATATTTTTTACAAAATACAAAAGAGGTTAAAGAGGATAAGATATATATATTTTTTAAAATTATACTTTTAATCATAAATAATCACTTTTTCTATAAAAATTTAATACATAATTTATTTTTGACAAAAATTTGGGGCCCCCGAAATTTGGAGGCCTAAGGCAAAAGCCTTATTTTCAATAGCATAGAGACGCCCCTGCTTTTAGTGGAGTTGAAAATCCTTTGACTCGTTTGAGGGCTTATTGTGATCAACTTATTGGAGTAGGGAAAGATAAAGCTTTGTTAATGAACTCTTTTGTCGACGTTTGAAAGGAAAAGCTTTGTAATGATTTATTTCTAAAGAAATTTTAGCAGTGGATAAGTTGGAACCCTTTGGCTAAAGAATTTATTTAAAGCTTTGGTTATAAGAATTCATTCCCAAGCTATACTCTTCGGAGAGAATCTAACAAAATTCTACTGAAAGTTATCGAGAGTATGTCTGCCTTTGGTTTAGAGAGGTTGCACGAGTTAGTCCTCCCATGACTGAGAGAGAGATTATTGAAGTCTTCGTGCGCATTCAAGAGCTGGAGTATTATAATAAAATATTACTCATTCTAGGAGGAAAGTTCACTAAAATAGTTGAAATTGGAGAAACTATTGAAGATAGCCTCAGGACCAGAAAAATCATCTAAATGGCTCCCTAAGATGAATCCCTAGGACCTTTAAGAAGGAAAAGGAAAGATGTTTCCTCTATCTCATTTGAATCGAGCCAAAAATGAAAGAGATATACCGATCTTAATGTCCGAAAGCATTTACCATTTAAAACCTACCTTATAGCTCCACAAAACCCTTACCCTATCCAACCAAATTATCGAGAATCCACCTTGTTACAATTGGAATATTATCGAGCATTCACCTCATTACAGATGGAATATTATCAAGCATCAACCTCGTTACAGTTGGACTATTATCAAGTCATCCACCTCGTCATAGTTGGAATATTATCGAGTCATCCACCTCGTTACAATTGGACTATTATTGAGTCATTCACCTCGTTACAGTTGAATTACTATTGAGTATCCACCTTGTTACAGATGAAATATTATCGAGCATCTACCTCGTTACAGTTGGATAATCATCGAGTCATCCACCTTGTTACAGTTGGAACGTTATCAAGTCATCCACTTTATTACAGTTGGAACATTATCAAGCCATCCACCTCGTTACAGTTGGAGAATTATCGAGTCATCCACCTCATTACAGTTGGATAATTATTGAGCTAACTAGCTCGTTGCAGAGATTACCAGAGTTTTCCATGCAGAAAACAAGCAATGACATCTCCAAATCCTCAGTAAATCATAAGTTGTAATGGACACACTGTGTTTCGAAAGCGATATCCATAATCTTTTATTCCCAATACGTCTTTATTTTCTCATTTATATGAAAAAGAATGTTTATGCTTATCCATTAAGATATACTCATTTGCTATATGAATTACCTTTTTTACTTTCTTCACTTAAACCGCTAGCTAAAGCGACATTATATCTACTAAATTTTTACTTTGAGAGTGCAACATATATTGAACATACTTATGTAACATCTTTCACATCAAGAGTAACTGAAAAACATCGTAAGAGATACTACCACTTTTCCAGTTACGTTTTCTACTAACCATTTGTTTCAGTCTTTGTCGATAGCAACGAAGAGAATGAATTATCAAATCAAACCATAGGCGCGGACTACATCAACAAGGATGCAACACAACGTGAAACTTTTTCTTAGCAGCGAACTGAGACATAGTCCAAAGAGGAGCGTCAAGCTCTTAGGAAGCGAGCAGAGGAGCGACTTTCACCTCAATCAAACCACATCCTTATCAGAAGACATGTGAGTTTTTCTTTAAGTTTCTTGGTTTCAGTTTTGCATCAAAAAATTTTGGTATCTAGCGGAAACAACTTTCCAATCCAAGTAATTATTCACTAAAAGCTTCAGAAATTATGTCCGTGTAAGTTGTTGATTATGGGTGTGAAGTGCAACACATTCATGACTTACAAGTTACAACATCTTTTTCATACTCGACTTATCTGTCCCTCTTCCAAAATCAAAGGTTATCTAGTATAATTGATTTCCTCTTCAACCGATTGAGTCAAACAACAACCAACAGATTCCTAAGAGTTAAGGATATGTAGGCGGGCTCAATGTAAAAAACTTGGCCGTATTCCAACATTTCGCTCTTAAATCTATTCTCAAGCATTCCGATCCCTTCATAATTCAGTATTGGGATGTCTTTTGATTCTTTCAAAATCGTGCGTCAAATCGATCATATTGAACTACAAGTGGCCTGAATTCTCGTATAGTCTGAGATATGTAGGAAACCCATTTCTGGGGTTCGACCATAATTCCAAAAGTCCGTAACAAATCTCTTTCCTGAAGATGAATATGTGGTCAGTCCAAATTGGCTTGGCCAATTTCAGTTTTTCTCAAATTTCTTGTATCAGTCCAAGTAAAATGAGGGACATTTGTTGACACACACTTTTGACCCTCCCCGATATGAATTAATTATTGAGCTTCTTAAAATTCCAAACTATTTGAAATAATTAACTATATAAAATTCAAATTATTTTCAAGATTATTTTTATGTAATTTTGTGTCTTTTGGAAATTTTAGACAATGTATATATCCTATGTAATTAGCATATTTCATAAAATATTCGAAAATCGTCTCAAAAAGATTTTTACTTAACGCTTTATCAAAATTAAATTCAAAATTAGTAGTCTATGTTTTGAGTCTTTAGTTTATATCCAAATTAATTATTTTATCTTGTTAGAGTTAAGAGGATCATTAATTAATTTATATTAATTCATTTGTGTGAGCCTTAAGCGATTCTGGTCTTTATTTAATTAGAATTTTTCCATCAACATTCTTTGAACCTACCTAAACCAATTTTGGGCCCGCTTGTTTTTCAAATTTCAGCTCAGGCCCAATTTCTTTCCCATTTTTCAGCAGCGTCACATCAACCACCAAAGCCCACATCCCTTCTCAACCCAATTCCCTTATTATTTTATAAAAATAACACTACACACATATTTAAGATGATAAATATCAAATTATAAACATACTTTTTAACAATAAACTACTTATAGCATATTATTATCAAGTTATAGCATATCAAGAAAAAATATATTATTCTCATTAATTTTTTTAAATAATAGTTAACTTATTTAAATAATTACATTTATTATTCAGTTACCTTTTTTTAAACTAATGTAGTTAATTAAATTAATTATTTTAAGTTAACTTTTTTAAACAAAATTCTTAGTGTAAATTAAATTAAATATTATATAGTTACCTTTTTTAAAAAAATTACAAAATAATTGGGATTTTATCATTCCATAATTAATAACTACCTATCAATATCTAAAATAATTACAGTTTTATTTTTAAAATTGTAACACGTTATCTAAAAAAAATTATATTCCCCAAAATTTTGTTCTTCCCCAAATCCTCACAAAATCATCTCTTTTGCACGCCTAAAATTTTTCACCAAATTTCGCTCAAAAATTTTCTCTCTTAATAGTCTTCTTCACAAATTCTCCCATATTCATCTCTTTTTCACGCCTAACAATTAATTTTTCACCAAATTTCGCTCAAATTTTTTTCTCTCTTAACAGTCTTCTTCACCGATTCTCCCATATTTGCACTCAAATCTTCCTTTTTTGCACTTAAATCTTCATCTCTTGCGCTAAAAAATTCGTACAATGTCGAAGAGAGGCAATGAAACCCCGCGAAAAAGTAGAAGGTTGAATGATGAAGCAAGCTCAGACGAATTTCATGCTCCATCTTTTAAAATTTTATCACAAACACAAACTCAGCCTTCAGCTGCAAAAGACAAATCTAGATCAGGGAAATCAAAAATGAAAAAAAAATCCAAAGGAAATCGAGAAGAAGAGAAAAGGGAAAGAAAAGCAAAAAGTAGATGAATCTGAGAAAAGGGCGAAAGAAAGAGAAAAGAAGAGGAAAGGAAAATAAATTGAGTAATCATCAGATTCTGAATCTGATTTTGTAGAAGAGTTGATAAAATCAAAATCCAAAAAACCAAGAGCCTCTGAAATCGATACTTCACATTTACAAGAAGAAGAAGAAACAGTTAAACCCAAAAAAAAATTAAAGGTCAGTAAAAGTTTTTTTTTAAAAAAACTTTTTTATGTTCTATTATTTTTGTATAAAATACTTAATATATAATTTTAGTATAGAAGTCTATGAAATATTTGTATCAAGTTTTTATGATATTGTTGAATCTTAATATTCATATTAAAACTACATACTTTATGTTTTGATTGTATATTTAGTGTTGAATACATTGTGTATAAAAGAATGTTGTAAGCTTGTATAATTTGTATGAAATGATATATCTATTTATTACAATATAAATGTATAAACAATGTATGAATTGTGTATGATTCACTATATGAAATTACATATTTTTTACTATTATAATATCAATATATGAAACATGTACGATTTGTGTATGATGCACTGTATTAATGTGGTATGATATGTATATTAAGTTTTATATGAAATGGGTATGAAGTGTGTATGAATTGTGTATTAAGTTTTGTATCAAGTTTTTATGATATTGTTGAATATTAATATCCATAATTAAACTATATACTTTATGTTTTGATTTGTATATTTAGTGTTGAATATATTGTATATGAAAGAATGTTGTAGGTTTGTATGAATTTGTATGAAATGCTATATCTATTTTATTACATTATAAATGTCTATACAATGTATGAACTGTGTATGATTATATTGTATTATGTTTTGTATACTATGTATATGAAATTACATATTTTTTTCTATTACAACATCAATATATGAAACATGTATGAATTATGTATGATTCACAGTATGAAATTACATATTTTTTCCTATTACAATATCAATATATGAAACATGTATGATTTGTATATGATTCACTGTATTAATGTGGTATGATATGTATATTAAGTTTTATATGAAATGTGTATGAAGTGTGTATGAATTGTGTATTAAGTTTTGTATCGAGTTTTTATGATGTTGTTGAGTATTAATATCCATAATTAAACTACATACTTTATGTTTTGATTTGTATATTTAGTGTTGAATATATTGTATATGAAAGAATGTTGTAGGTTTGTATGAATTTGTATGAAATGTTACATCTATTTTATTACATTATAAATGTCTAAACAATGTATGAACTGTGTATGATTATATTGTATTATGTTTTGTATACTATGTGTATGAAATTACATATTTTTTTCTATTACAACATCAATATATGAAACATGTATGAATTGTGTATGATTAATGTATTATGTTTTGTATGTTATATGTATGAAATTCTATATTATTTTTTTTCACATTAGCAATGTATGAATATAGTATGATAAATTGATTAATTTAATTTTTACAATTTTTTAGGAGAAGAAGACACAAACACATTTGTCTTCATGTATTAACATGAATGTGTTTGCGAATTTGTTGACTTTTTTAGGTCAAGATAAGTTTCAACAATTCCAAGATAAAACACCTTTTGAATTTTTTTTTATAATTTGTATCACATTAAAATTCAATGTCAATTGTTGAGACACTTATTTATACTTGGGAATGAAAATGTTAGGGATGACACGTTTGTCATTAAAGTAAATGGTAAAGAGTTACATTTTAAGTTAAAAGAGTTTGTTACTATAACCAGTTTGAAATGTGGACCTGTTTCTGATTTTGTATCTAACCCATATATTCAAAACAGACTCATTGCTGAAAATTTAGGAGATTTTAATAAAGTATCCAAGTCAGATTTTTATTAAAAGTTTAAATTGCAAAATTTTTGGGAAGAAGATGATCATCTAAAAATCGGGATCTTGTACTTTATTTCTTCATTTCTGACTGCATCAGACCCTTCAAAAACAACAATTCCAAAATTGTATTTTGATTTGGTCGAGTCTGGACAGTATGCCACATTCCCTTGGGCAAATGAGTGTTTTAATTTAACACTCAAAGCATGCAATAAAAAATTTAAAAAAAATCCATCGTCATTCAAATTCAGCCAGTTCCACATAGCATTGCAGATATGGTTTATGAGTGTTGTCATCCATTTGACAGCACAATTGCTATACGTGTTTCAAATCGCACACCGAGAATCCTGAACTGGAAAACACCTAATGACGTCATTTTTTTGACGATTTGAAGAAAATAATTTTCAGAACACATGGCAATCAGGTATTTTCTTAGAATGTTATTACATTCATTATAAATCATTATACATCATACATTTTTTATCTGCTGCAGCATAAATTCAGAAATATTGTTTTCTCTGAAGAAGAGTTAAATCTCATGGACGAAACCATATTAAATCAGTCCAGCAGCCACCATGATTCAAAAAATCACAGATCATCAAAAAATCGTGTTGTTGATAGTGAACATAAAGTTGAAGAATTGAAAGCTGATATTGCAGAGGTACAAGTAAAAAATTCAAATTAACATAATTTTTTTTTTAAATTACAATATACATATCAAATACTTATTTTTTTTAATTAACAGGTTAAGGCAGAGTTGAAAGAAATCAAAATCACTGTAAGTTCCAACATATTTTTAAATAATTAATATAATTACTTTATAATCTATTTATATAGAAATTTTTTTTATGTACAACGATAAGGTTCACAAGCACATGGCTGACATCAAGAGTTATGTTGATAACTCCACCAAATTGATAATTGATGAGATTCGATTGTCAAGAGGAGAACAAATACCAGAAAAACAACTAGAGGTATATATATATATATATATATATATATATATACTTTATGTATGAATATTGTTTGATAAATATATAAATTGATGTTTTCATACTAATTGTTTATTTATATTATTATCACTCTTTTTCACTATTAAATGAACAAATATAACAACACATCATACATATATATATGTGAATTATGTATATATTCATCAGTTATATATAAATGTTATGTATTAATCATGTATGAAATTTGTATTTTTAAAATTACATACGATTAATGAAAGAATGACGTATTAAATTGATATATATGTATACTTTATGTATGAATATTGTGTAAAAAATATATAAATTGATGTTTTCATACTAGTTGTTTATTTATATTATTATCACATGTTTTCACTATTAAATAAACAAATATAACAACACAACATATATGTAAATTATGTATATATGTATTAATCATGTATGAAATTTGTATTAATCAGTTAAAAAATTTTCAGGGCAACGCCAAACATCATGTTGCACAATCTGATCCAACAGATATGCCTACAGTTTCAATTGGACAACAAGTCCAAATGTCAAACACAGCTGGTACACTATATTCATTTTTATCACATAAATGAAAATTTAAGAAATTATTTTTATTTAACCATTTATTATTTTTTATGTATATGAAGCTCAAAAGTCAACTGATGATTGTTTCAATGTTGACGCACCTACAACGTCAAAATCAAAACCACCAACATTGGACGATTATCCTGATTTTACCATGACACAAATAATTGCACTTGATCCGATTCTTAATGCCACCATGACTCCAAATTTGCGAACAAGACACAAGAATGTGGGAAAATACGATTCTTCTCCTCATATCAGAATGTCGGAAGGAGAAAGCAGTTCAAATAGAGTACCTACATTTTTTCTAATCAAACATCCATTCCAAAATCACAATGGGTTTCATGTTCCAGTTGAACTTATTGAGGAGTTCAATAAATGAATTTTCAAAGATGTGTCAAGCAGGTGTGGCAGGTAATTTGTAAGATGAACAAAATCATTTTATTTAATTTCTAAACTACGAAATTAATATAACACTTTTTTTAAATATATACAGGAAAGCATCATATTCCAAGGTTAAAAACACATTTCATCCTCAAATGGACTTTGGCGTTGTCAAAATCGGAGAAAATATTTTTTTTCACATAAAGAGTCAACCGGGCAGACCTTGAGAGGACGGGGTAAGACATTTTTTCAATTAATTATTATGGTTTTGAGTTGCAGTGATATACATATGAATATTTTTTGTATGAAATATGTGTGAACAGTGAATAAATCAGATAGGGATATTTTTTTTTGGTTAAAACAGCATACTAATACAATAATGTATTATCTCCGAAAGAAGACAAAATACTCCCAGACAGACACTTCTTACAGAATTGTTGATTGTTGGTTTATGGCATGGATTGATAACATTGAGAAACAGTGGAGACGGTTAGAATGTGACATGAGATGCATATCACCGAACCATGATGTTGGACAATGCATTAGAGGATATAAGTTGCTTGCTAACATTCCGTGGGATAGGGTTGACGAAGTAATCATCCCAGTCAACATCAACGACAAATTCCATTGGTTTCTTGTTGTATTCCGGATCAAACGTAGATGTCTATATGTCTATGATTCGATGATGGGAGGATCTGTTCATTCAAGGAAAGTTAAAGAAGTTGTTGATAAACTTGCAACCATGATTCCTTTATTTCTAACGAGCACAGAGTTTTATGGCAAAAGACTTGATTTGTATGTGAATAATCTTCGTGATTATCAACAAAAGTCTCACTCTGAACTTCTAAGTATCAAGAATGTTACACATGTTCCTCAACAAGAAGAAAGTTCAAAGTATGTATACTTCTTACATTATTTTTTATTCATTTTAAATTGAAATTGCTTTATATTCATTACAAATTTTTAATTTTTCAATTTTTTTTACAGTGATTGTGGTCTATACACATCTCTATTTGCCGAATACATGAGCAATGGTGTTTTTGATATATCACATATTGATATTGATTCAAAATATAATCATCAAAGATATGGTACATTACTTTGGCATTATGCAAAATCAAAGAATGATGAAGGCGCAATAAGTGAAAGTGAAGTTACAGGAACAGTTGCTAGCAAGAAGGGTGGAACTCGAACTCATAAAGAACAAGTTATGGACACCACCAATTATCCTACTCCAAAATTTCGTAACAGGAAGAAATCTTCATGGCACAATGTACATTTTTTTGAATGACTTGTTTTTTTTAACTTATGAACAATTTATGTAATTTTCCAGTTTTTAATTATGAATACTGATGGTTTATATAAATTATTACTGATTATTACTAATTAAAAAATTGTGTCTCACTTTAAAATATAGGAACACTGTATGAATCATGTATGAACATTATATGAATTATGAATGTCATATTATAATTTGTTATATAGAACAGAGACAAATGTTATATATATATTTATTTTAAAATTTTTTATATAAATGATAGTCTGCTTCAATATATGTTTTTTAAATGTTAAATGATAATGATTTTTGTATAAATTGCATTTTTCAATATGTAATGTTAAATTCTTCCATAAATTTGTTTTGTATGAATACTATATTAAAACTATATACTTTCAAATACAAACAGAAACAGATGTTACTTATATTACTGGTATGAATAATGTATGAAAAATGTACGAATTATATCATATAAATTCTTGCAAGCATAATGTATGAAAATTATATGAAATTAGTACTGAAATATGATTCAACACGATATTATGATTAAATATACAATTATACCTTAATAAATGTGTATGACCTTTTGCATACAATTGTTTTGTATGAATAAGATATGAATACTGTATATTTTCAAATATATTTTTCAAAATACAAACAGAAACAAATGTTACCTATATTACTAGTATGAATAATGTATGAAAACTGTATGAATTATAACATATTATAATTTGATATGTATAACATAAACATACATTATTTTTTATATGCAAGTATTGAATGTATAAATATATAAATTTTGTATGTAGTCCCCATTCATTATGCAATAACTGTATAAATGTTATATGATTATATGACTTATTAATGTTAACATTTGTTAATATATGAACAATTGTATATACAATGTATGACATTTGTATGATAAGTAATATGATTCAATAAAAAACCATGTTATAACAATGTAAACACTCAAAAACACAGATGTAACAGTACGAAATCATTGTTTTTGTACAGGATAATTTGAACATGTCTTCCTATTGTGTCCAACCTGATGGCATCTACTGCATGTGCTTTTTGTCCTCTTGAATTTCACATCTGCGAACCCCTTCCACCGTTCAAATTTAGGTCTTCCCGCTGATCTTTTTGGACCAGGCGACATCATTTTAGGATCTAAATATAACTTGGTATATCCCATGTACTCTCGCACGGGATAGGCTCAACAGGAATGACATAAGCATCTTTGAAATTCTTGAGGCTATAAAAAGCAGAACAGAAATCTGCTTTATGTAACTTCTTGTACCGGAGAATAACAATTGCATGACCACACGGTATCTCATAATGTTGAAATCTTCCGCAACTACACATCCTTGTGTTCAATTTTACTATGTATTTCTTTGCTCCTTCAGCTATAGCATGCAAATCAACAGTTGAAGGTATCACCTATGTAAAAAAAATAAAATTATACATACTGCAGATTATTAAGAATTAAAAATACAATACAGTGAAACACATACCCTCATATTGCACGACAACGTAATACTTTTCTGTAGATAAATATCATATATTTTTGTCATATCAGATGTTGTCTTATCAGCCTCCTCATTATGCTTGTGAATCCACCTCTGAATTGTTACCCTCATAAACTCAAGAAGTGAAATCACCGGTAACCTCCGTGCTAACCTGTTAACATTATTCAATGACTCCGCGATGTTTTAAGTCATGGTCAATGTGCGCTTACAATTCGAGTAAGCTCTTGACCATTTGCTATAACCAATATCAAACAAGTATGGTTGTATTCGCATATCTATCTCATCTATTCTTCCCATAATTGTCTCAAACTGTTGTTTTGTATAAGCTTTTGCCAATGAAAAGAACAAAATCTTCAAATCTTCAGTATTTTTATTGAAATTCTTCAACACATTGACTGACAAATGCCATATGCATGCATAATGTTCAGATTCAGGATATACATTTGCAGTCCCTTTCCATATGCTTTCATTTCTGTCTGACATAAAACACACATTTTGTCTAACTCCATATGCTTCTCTAAACTGCTCAAAGAACCATGTCCATGAAGCATCATTTTCAGAATCTACTATTGCATACGCCAACGGAAGTATATGACCTGCTCATTAATTTTAAAAAAAATATCACACAATCATAAATATCATTCATATATTTTTTCACTATATTATATAATTAGAAAATTAGATAGGCTAATAATTTACCTCCCGGATCCAATGTGCTTGCAGTTAACATTGTACCGTCAAATGAACATTTTAATGCCGCACCATCAACAACTACAATTGGCCTACAATATTCCCAACCCCTTATACAAGCTTCTAACACAACAAATGCGTATAAAAATGTATCACCTTCATTCCTTTTTATTTTCAAAACAAATCCTGGATATGTTTGCTCCAAAATGTAAAAATAATCTGAAAATAACAGTCCAATTCATACATAAAATATATATATTTTATACATAAAGAATACACGAAATTGTAACAGTACAACACAATGAGTAGTGTTTAAATTTATCCTTATTTTTTGAAATTACCGGGTTATCTTACATAAGATTCTGCTGGATCTCCTCGCACCAACTTTACTGTTTTTTCTTTAGCTCTCCATGCATGTATGTACGTCAACGAAACGCCATGCAATTTCAACATATCATCAGCTACATCTTTTAGATTATATACCTTAGATGGATCAATGTACTTCTCCATTATCAAGACAGCTACAACGTCAGTTATCCCTTGACATCTGGCATAAACTCTTTCTCTAACAGAACATGTGTGCTGAGCAATATACTTCCTAACTTTGAATAAACTTGATTTATTCAAACTAGATGCCCTCATCATCCAAGAACAAGTCTTAGAAATAAAATTCAGGTGATAACTGTTACAAAATGTAAGAAAATATACATTACAATATATACATTGTAACAAAACAAATAAAAAAAATAAAAAATTTTAAAGTTACTTAGATGCATTACAATGCGCAACCCGAAAACAGAACTTTTCAACAAGTCCAACATGCCTCATAACCTCCTTAAGGGTTTCTTTATTATTATAAATATGATTATCAGCTACAAGTAGGTAGGAATGATCACATATTATATCATTATCTACTTCACTATTATCATTGACAACTCCGTCTAAATCCATTCCGATCAAACGAATAGATTTGTTGGAGTATAGATCTATGTTAGTCTGTGATAATCTAACATCAAAATTTATTCTATCATTAACTATAACTCCATGACATTCGTTATACTGCTCACAATCTTTCAAAGTGATGCATAATGGATATTTTGTAAAAAAAAATCCAAATTCACCCTCATCTGATCTAGAAAAACCTTTACCCAAACATCATTATGAATTTTTATAGGTGGACACATTTCGCTAACTATATACTTTATCTCAACAGAATTTATATTTTCTTCTATATTTAGCTGAGTTACTATAGCATTAACTAAACCAGTATAAAGAGTAGAAGTATCGTATAGGATGCCCTCCATCTCAAAGTCGACGTATTTTCCTGTTTCACAATATTAAAATTACACTCAGTGCATCCCATAATAAAATTGTAAATTTATTCATACAAAATTAATACACAATTCATATGCAATTACAAAATTTTAATTTAATACACACTTAATACAATGTTTATACACAATTCATACTATACAATTACCTGCTACATACAATCTAAAATTCACTTTCATACACAATTTATCCAATTTAATAAAAAAATAATACACAGTAAATCCAATTTTTATACAGAATTCATATATATATTACAAATCAATCACTGATATATACAACTAGAAAAATTGGCTTTAATACACATTGCATACACTATTTATATACATTGCATACAGAAATTAATACAGTTTTCTTATCTAAACAATATATAAAAAAAATAACATCTTAAAATTTAAATATAATATGGAATAGCTTTTACCAAAAATTCACATTTCATTTAACGTTCACACATTATTAATACAAAATTCAGATATTGTTCATACTTTTTTTAGAAAAAAAAATGTCACAACCCAAAACGAGCCGCGAGTGGCACCCACACTTATCCTACTATGTGAGCGAACCAACCAATCTAAACCCCAACATTTCAAGCATAATAACCAGAATATAATGCGGAAGACTTAAAACTCATTAGTATAACCAATAAATAACTTCTAAAATTTAATACTTATTATTCCCAAAATCTGGAAGTCATCACCACAAGAACATCCTATCCTAAAATTACTAAATCTAAGAGTATCTAGGAAGCTAAAATAAGTAAACAGATGGTCCATGTCCGAACTTCAAGGACATCAAGACATGAATGAGAGAGAATCCAGTCTGAGCTAGGAACAATAGCTCACCCTGTAATCTGACGTGATGAAGACTGGCTAGAGCTGAGGACGAGTTGAAGTCGATGGCACGTTTGCTGCACTCCACACATAACAAAGAAGAAAATTACAAGTATGGGTCAGTACAAGGCACGAGTTGTAACGGCCTGTTTAGTCGTTTTGAGCAGCAGACTTCGATTCTGGAAAAATTGGCAAAGACAACGGGCCCCACGACGGACCGTCGTAGGCACGACGGACCGTCGCAGGGTCTCGTTTCAAACACTTAGAAAATCTGAAATTGGGTACTGAAATCGACTCTCTGAACTTCGTAACGGAATGGCGGGACGGACCGTCACAGGTGTGACGGACCGTCACAGACTCTTCAGAGAAATTGAGTCTCTGAAGTCTGTGACGGAGCAGCAGGACGGACCGTCGCAGGCGCGACGGGCCGTCACAGGCGCGACGGGTCGTCGCAGGCTGCGCAATCCCAGTCCGGGTCGGATTTCTTTATACGTTTTAAGGGACGTTTTTGACTATTCCTGCTTTAATTATAAAGTTAGAGGGTTAATGTTAATAAGTCTAATTACTTGGGGGTTAAAAGAGGAAACCTTAAGTTAATTAGTGGGTTATTATTGCCATCTTTTATTCTTAATTATATACTAATTAGGGTAAAAGAAAGAGGGTTTGAATAAAGAAAATAGAAAGAACAAGAGAGAGAGAGAGGATCGATCCAACGAGGAAGAGAGAAAACACAAGCTTTGGGGAATTTGCTTGCTTGATCACTAATCTTCGGTGGAGGTAGGTTATGGTTATTTTTATGCTATTCGTAGTAAACTCTTAATAGCGAATGATATGTAATGGTAGTATTGTAAACCCTTCTATATGCTTAATTGTATGCTTGCATGAATGTGATTATGTAATTGTGATATAATAAGCATGATGAAGCTATTGAATCCTAAATCTTGAAAAGAAACCCTAATCTACTTTGTTAATGATGATGCCTTGCTATAAAAGAAGGCTTGATGAACGAAAGTAGTGAGATTAGGGGATTGGGTGCCATGTTTCGGTACCATGATAGTATATGAGGATCGGAGTGTCATGTTCCGACACCAGGATAGTATATGGATCGGGTGCCACGTTTCGGTACCAGGATAGTATATGAGGATCGGAGTGTCACGTTCCGACACCAGGATAGTATATGGATCGGGTGCCACGTTCCAGTACCAGGATAGAATATGAGGATCGGAGTGTCACGTTCCGACACCAGGATAGTATATGGATCGGGTGCCACGTTCCGGTACCAGGATAGAATATGGATCGGGTGTCACGTTCCGACACCAGGATAGAATGAAGATCGGAGTGTCACGTTCCGACACCAGGATAATATATGAGGAGCGGAGTGTCACGTACCGACACGAGGGGAATAAAGATAATGAATCTTGAAAGATGATAATATATTCAAATCTAATGAACCTAATTCCCAAATGAGTATGATGAGGAGGCGTGAGTCCTCATTGATGTGCTTGGTGTTGTAACCAAGGGTTATGGTAACTGTAAATGCTGCATGCTAAGGATATTAGTTGATTTTATGATATTGCTTAATATATACTGTTTTCTATTTTGAGTTGGCCGATGATATCTACTCAGTACCTGTGTTTTATACTGACCCTTACTTTTATGTTTTCTTCTTATTTATTTGTGGAGTGCAGCAAACGTACCGTCATCTTCAACTCAACCACAATTCTAGCCAGTCTTCGTCACATCGGATCTTCAGGGTGAGCTAATGTTTCTAGCTTGGACTGGATCTTCTTCTTCATGTCTTGATGCCTTGAAGTTCCGGCATGGACTAGCTTTTACTTGTTTTAGCTTTTAGAATACTCTTAGTTTAGTCATTTGATTTATAGATGTTCTTGTGGTGATGACTTCCAGATTTTGGGGAATAATAGTTATTGAATTGGCCTTTATTTAATGAGCTTGAGTCTTCCGCATTATTTTCTGTTGATATATGTTGAAATGATAAGGTTTAGATTGGTTGGTTCGCTCACATAGGAGGGTAAATGTGGGTGCCAGTCGCGGCTCGGTTTTGGGTCGTGACAAACTTGGTATCAGAGTATTAGGTTCGTTGGTCTCATCACACAAGAACGAGTCTAGTAGAGTCTTAAGGAACGGTAGGGGGACGCCTTTACTTTTCTTTGAGAAGCTATAAGACTTTAGGAAAATTATATTCTTTCATTCTTTCTTTCGTGCTATTACTTGGATCCAATTGGTATCTAGGTGATACAAATTGGTATCTGACCATCTTCACTCTATTTCGCAGATGGTTAGAACTAGAGCAACGACTGCGCCAACATCAACATCGGCAAGACAAGAAGCGTCTGAGCCAGCCACTGGGGCTGTAGCTCGAGGAAGAGTAACGGCAAGAGGCCGTGGTAAAGGTCTTGGGAGGACGTCCTCTAGAGGAAGAGGACGAGCACCTAGCCCATCTGATACTAGGGCAGTGACTCCTCCACCGACTGAAGAGGTAGTGAGAGAGGGTGAGGAAGGGGAAACTGAACAAGTACAGAATGAGGGATTGCCTCCCCAACCTACCTCAGACATGATCAATCAGGTTCTTGCTTATCTTAGTGGGTTATCTGATTAAGGTCAAGCACCTCCAGTGTTTTCTGCACCAGCACCTCAGGGTCCAGAGGTACAACATGCGGCTACTGCGGCTCCTCGTATGGATGCCTCATTGGACATAGGCACGTTTCCACATCTGACTACTGGGCCTATAATGACAAATGATCAGCATGAACTTTTCAGTAGGTTCTTGAAATTGAAACCTCCAGTCTTCAAGGGTGCTGAATCTGAGGATGCCTACGACTTTCTGGTTGACTGTCATGAGCTACTACACAAGATGGGTATAGTAGAACGGTTTGGTGTTGAGTTTGTGACTTATCAGTTTCAAGGGAACGCCAAAATGTGGTGGCGATCACATGTTGAGTGTCAACCGACAGAGGCAACACCTATGACTTGGGCATCATTCTCTAGTTTGTTTATGGAGAAGTATATCCCGCGGACTTTGAGGGATAGGAAAAGAGATGAATTTTTAAGTCTAGAGCAAGGTAGGATGTCGGTTACTGCATACGAGGCTAAGTTTCGTGCAGTATCCAGATATGCCACCCAACTTTGTTTCAGTCCACAAGAGCGGATTCGTCGTTTTGTGAAGGGGTTGAGATCAGAATTGCGGATTTCAGCCTTGCAGGTAGCGGCTACGGCAAAATCTTTTTAAGAAGTGGTAGACTTCGTGATAGAGGTAGAGGGAGTGAAGCCAGATGACTTCTCTATTACAACGATATCAAAGAGGTTTCGAAAGGGAGGTGAGTTTAATGGTTCTTACTCTAGAGGACAGGGTTCAGGAGGTTACTCAGTCCGACCAATCCAGTCTTCACTACAGACTGTAGTTGGGGGTCCACCTCAGACCGGTCAACACTTCCCTGAGAGACCTATGCATGAACCCAGAGAGTGCTATGGATGTGGGGAGATTGGACATATTAAGAGATATTGTCCAAAACAGAGTTACCGACCCCCAATAGCTAGAGGTAGAGGTGGTTATGGAAGAGGCCGTCATTCTGGAGGACGCGGTGGCCGAGGTAATGGTGGTCACCAAAATGGCCAGGGTGATGGGTAAACTGGAGCCACTACATCACAACATGGTAGGGGTAACGGACAGACAAGTAATGGGGCCCATTGCTACGCTTTTCCTGGGAGATCTGAAGCGGAGACATCAGATGCTGTCATCACAGGTAATCTTTTGATTTGTGATTGCATGGCTTCTGTATTGTTTGATCCTGGATCCACATTTTCTTATGTATCTTCCTCATTTCCTAATGGTCTAAATTTACGTTGTGAATTACTTGACATGCCTATTCGTGTTTCTACTCCGGTGGGTGAGTCTGTGGTAGTTGAAAAGGTATATAGGTCTTGTTTGGTGAACTTTGTGGGGAGCAACACTTATGTAGATTTGGTTATCTTAGAAATGGTTGATTTTGATGTAATTCTGGGTATGACTTGGCTTTCTCCGCAATTTGCGATCTTGGATTGTAATGCTAAAACGGTGACGTTAGCCAAGCCTGGGACAGATCCGTTAGTGTGGGAGGGTGACTACACTTCCAATCCGGTTCGTATCATCTCTTTTCTTCGTGCTAAGAAAATGGTTAGTAAAGGGTGTTTAACTTTCTTAGCACATCTCAAGGATGACACTACTCAAGTACCCTCGATTGAGTCGGTTTCGGTGGTCCATGAGTTTCTAGATGTGTTCCCTGCAGATCTTCCTGGTATGCCACCAGATAGGGACATTGACTTCTGTATTGATCTTGAACCGGGTACTCGCCCCATTTCTATACCCCCTTATAGAATGGCTCCCGCGGAGTTAAGAGAGTTAAAAGCCCAACTTCAAGAGTTGTTGAGCAAAGGCTTCATTAGACCAAGTGCATCTCCTTGGGGTGCTCCGGTTTTGTTTGTAAAGAAGAAGGATGGGAGTTTTCGGATGTGCATAGACTACCGGCAGTTGAACAAGGTAACCATAAAGAACAAGTATCCTCTTCCTCGCATTGATGACTTGTTCGATCAGTTACAAGGTGCTTGTGTCTTCTCTAAGATTGACTTGAGATCCGGTTACCATCAATTGAAAATACGGGCAACGGATGTGCCAAAAACTGCTTTTAGAACCAGGTATGGGCATTACGAATTTGTAGTGATGTCTTTTGGTCTTACGAATGCCCCTGCTGCGTTCATGAGTTTGATGAACGGGATTTTTAAGCCATATTTGGATCTCTTTGTGATCGTATTTATTGATGATATACTGATATACTCTAAAAGTAAGGAGGAACATGAGGAGCATTTGAGAATGGTATTGGAAATGTTGAGGGAGAAAAAGCTTTATGCCAAGTTCTCTAAGTGTGAGTTTTGCCTAGATGCAGTGTCCTTCTTGGGGCACGTGGTTTCTAAGGATGGAGTGATGGTGGATCCTTCTAAGATTGAGACAGTGAAGAATTGGGTAAGACCTACTAATGTGTCAGAAATAAGGAGCTTTGTTGGGTTAGCTAGCTACTACCGCCGATTTGTCAATGGATTCTCTTCTATTGCTTCCCAATTGACGAACTTGACTAAGCAGAATGTTCCATTTGTATGGTCAGATGAGTGTGAGGAAAGCTTTCAGAAGCTCAAGACTCTGTTGACTACTGCACCAATTCTCACCTTGCCAGTGGAAGGTAAGAATTTCATTGTCTATTGTGATGCATCCTATTCGGGTTTGGGTGCAGTGCTAATGAAAGAGAAGAAAGTGATTGCTTATGCTTCAAGACAATTAAAAGTGCATGAACGTAACTATCCAACTCATGATTTGGAATTGGTCGCGTTAGTGTTTGCATTAAAGCAATGGAGACACTATCTATATGGGGTTAAGTGTGAGGTCTACACGGATCATCGTAGCCTTCAGTATGTCTTTACTCAGAAAGATTTGAACTTGAGACAGAGGAGATGGATGGAACTACTGAAGGACTACGACATCACTATTTTGTATCATCCGGGGAAGGCGAATGTTGTAGCGGATGCTTTAAGTAGAAAGGCGGGAAGCATGGGAAGTCTAGCTCACTTGCAAGCTTCTAGACGCCCATTGGCTAGAGAAGTTCAGATTCTGGCTAACGACCTTATGAGATTAGAAGTAAATGAGAAGGGAGGATTTTTAGCTTGTGTGGAGGCAAGATCTTCCTTCCTTGACAAGATTAAGGGAAAGCAGTTTAATGATGAAAAATTGATCCGGATCCGAGCTAAAGTGTTGCAAGGAGAGGCTAAAGAAGCGACAATCGATGAGGAAGGTGTTTTGAGGATTAAGGGAAGGGTATGTGTACCCCGCGTCGATGATTTGATCAACACTATTCTGACAGAGGCTCATAGTTCAAGGTATTCGATACATCCGGGTGCAACCAAGATGTATCGTGACCTAAAGCAGCACTTTTGGTAGAGTAGAATGAAACGTGATATTGTTGAGTTTATTGCCAAATGTCCAAACTGTCAGCAAGTAAAGTATGAACACCAGAGGCCCGGAGGAATACTTCAGAGAATGCCCATTCCTGAATGGAAGTGGGAGAGAATTGCAATGGATTTTGTGGTTGGTCTTCCAAAGACAATGAGTAAGTATGACTCTATTTGGGTAATTGTTGATAGGTTAACTAAGTCTGCTCACTTCATTCCGGTCAAGGTGACTTACAATGCAGAGAAGTTAGCCAAACTTTACATCTCGGAAGTGGTGCGATTGCATGGGGTTCCACTCTCCATTATATCAGATAGAGGTACGCAGTTTACTTCTATGTTTTGGAAAACATTGCATGCGGAATTGGGTACTAGGTTGGACCTTAGTACTGCATTCCATCCTTAGACCGATGATCAGTCTGAGCGAACGATTCAAGTGTTGGAGGATATGCTTCGTGCATGTGCGATAGAGTTTGGTGGCCATTGGGATAGCTTCTTACCCTTAGCAGAGTTCTCCTACAATAATAGCTATCACTCAAGCATTGATATGGCTCCATTTGAAGCATTGTATGGTAGGAGATGTAGGTCCCCCATTGGTTGGTTTGATGCATTTGAGGTTAGACCTTGGGGTACGGACCTTTTGAGGGACTCTTTAGAGAAAGTGAAATCTATTCAAGAAAAGCTTTTGGCTGTGCAAAGCCGGCAAAAAGAATATGCAGATCGAAAGTTAGAGACTTAGAGTTCATGGAGGGTGAACAAGTCTTGTTGAAGGTTTCGCCCATGAAAGGGGTGATGCGGTTTGGTAAGCGAGGTAAACTAAGCCCAAGGTATATTGGTCCCTTTGAAGTACTTAAGCGAATAGGGGAGGTGGCTTATAAGTTAGCCTTGCCTCCAGGGCTGTCCGGAGTGCATCCGGTATTCCATGTGTCTATGTTGAAAAGATACCATGGGGATGGAAACTACATTATCCGTTGGGATTCATTTTTGCTTGATGAGAATTTGTCTTATGAGGAGGAACCTGTTGCCATTCTAGATAGAGAAATTCGCAAGTTGAGATCAAGGGAGATTGCATCCATCAAAATTCAATGGAAGAATCGACCCGTTGAAGAAGCCACTTGGGAGAAGGAGGCAGATATGCGAGAAAGATACCCACATCTGTTTACAGATTGAGGTACTCCTTTTCGCCCTTGTTTTCCTTCTTGTGATCGTTCGGGGACGAACGATGGGTAAATTGGTATCTATTGTAACGGCCTGTCTCGTTTTGAGCAGCAGACTTCGATTCTGGAAAAACTGGCAAAGACAACGGGCCCCACGACGGACCGTCGTAGGCACGACGGACCGTCGCAGGGTCTCGTTTCAAAACACTTAGAAAATCTGAAATTGGGTACTGAAATCGACTCTCTAAACTTCGTAACGGAATGGCAGGACGGACCGTCACAAGTGTGACGAACCGTCACAGACTCTTCAGAGAAATTGAGTCTCTGAAGTCTGTGACGGAGCAGAAGGACGGACCGTCGCAGGCGCGACGGGCCGTCACAGGTGCGACGGGTCATCGCAGGCTGCGCAATCCCAGTCCGGGTCGGATTTCTTTATACGTTTTAAGGGACGTTTTTGACTATTCCTGCTTTAATTATAAAGTTAGAGGGTTAATGTTAATAAGTCTAATTACTTGGGGGTCAAAAGAGGAAACCTTAAGTTAATTAGTAGGTTATTATTGCCACCTTTTATTCTTAATTATATACTAATTAGGGTAAAAGAAAGAGGGTTTGAATAAAGAAAATAGAAAGAACAAGAGAGAGAGAGAGGATCGATCGAACGAGGAAGAGAGAAAACACAAGCTTTGGGGAATTTGCTTGCTTGATCACTAATCTTCGGTGGAGGTAGGTTATGGTTATTTTTATGCTATTCGTAGTAAACTCTTAATAGCGAATGATATGTATTGGTAGTATTGTAAACCCTTCTATATGCTTAATTGTATGCTTGCATGAATGTGATTATGTAATTGTGATATAATAAGCATGATGAAGCTATTGAATCCTAAATCATGAAAAGAAACCCTAATATACTTTGTTAATGATGATGCCTTGGTATAAAAGAAGGCTTGATGAACGAAAGTAGTGAGATTAGGGGATCGGGTGCCACGTTCCGGTACCAGGATAGTATATGAGGATCGGAGTGTCACGTTCCGACACCAGGATAGTATATGGATCGGGTGCCACGTTCCGGTACCAGGATAGTATATGAGGATCGGAGTGTCACGTTCCGACACCAGGATAGTATATGGATCGGGTGCCACGTTCCGGTACCAGGATAGAATATGAGGATCGGAGTGTCACGTTCCGACACCAGGATAGTATATGGATCGGGTGCCACGTTCCGGTACCAGGATAGAATATGGATCGGGTATCACGTTCCGACACCAGGATAGAATGAGGATCGGAGTGTCACGTTCCGACACCAGGATAGTATATGAGGAGCGGAGTGTCACGTACCGACACGAGGGAAATAAAGATAATGAATCTTGAAAGATGATAATATATTCAAATCTAATGAACCTAATTCCCAAATGAGTATGATGAGGAGGCGTGAGTCCTCATTGATGTGCTTGGTGTTGTAACCAAGGGTTATGGTAGCTGTAAATGCTGCATGCTAAGGATATTAGTTGATTTTATGATATTGCTTAATATATACTGTTTTCTATTTTGAGTTGGCCGATGATATCTACTCAGTACCCGTGTTTTGTACTGACCCCTACTTTTATGTTTTCTTCTTATTTATTTGTGGTGTGCAGCAAACGCACCGTCATCTTCAACTCAACCGCAATTCTAGCCAGTCTTCGTCACATTGGATCTTCAGGGTGAGCTAATGTTTCTAGCTTGGACTGGATCTTCTTCTTCATGTCTTGATGCCTTGAAGTTCCGGCATGGACTAGCTTTTACTTGTTTTAGCTTTTAGAATACTCTTAGTTTAGTCATTTGATTTATAGATGTTCTTGTGGTGATGACTTCCAGATTTTGGGGAATAATAGTTATTGAATTGGCCTTTATTTAATGAGCTTGAGTCTTCCGCATTATTTTCTATTGATATATGTTGAAATGATAAGGTTTAGATTGGTTGGTTCGCTCACATAGGAGGGTAAATGTGGGTGCCAGTCGCGGCTCGGTTTTGGGTCGTGACACGAGTACTAAGTAGGTATCATCGGCCAACTCAAAATAGATAGCAATGTATATCGAATAATAACATAAAACCAACCAGATACTTAACAGGTGACAACAACAAGTGCCATAACCATTGGCCACAACACCAAGCACATCTATGAGGACTCAAGCCTCCACACCATACTCATTTGGGAAACAGGTTCTTTAAATCTGAGTATATTAGCATAATTCAAGATTCATTCTCTTTACTATCCTGGTGTCGGAACGTGACACTCCAATCCCCTCAATATTCATTCATCTTACTATCCTGGTGTCGGAACGTGACACTTCGATCCCCTACTATCCTGGTGTCGAAACGTGACACTCCGATCCCCTAATACTATCCTGGTGTCGGAACGTGACACTCCGATCCCCTAATACTACGTGTCGGTTCGTGACACCCAATCCCCTAATCTCATTAATTTCCAGTTCATCAACCTTCTTTTATACCAAGGCATCATCATTAACAAAGTGGATTTAAGGTTTAAGATTCACAGCCTCATCTTTCCAATCCATTACAATTACATAATCCCATCATGCAAGCACACAATTAAGCATATAGAAGACTTTACAATACTACCCAATACATATCATTCGCTATTAAGAGTTTACTATGAAATAGCATAAACCATAACCTATCTCCACCGAAGAATCGTGATCAAGCAATCTACTTCTCCAATGCTTTGCTTTCCTCTTCGTTTCTCCCTCTCTCGTTCGTTCTATTTTTCCTTATTAAAACTCTTTTTCTTTTACCCTAATTACCATATAATTAAGTATAAAAGATGGTAAAATTAACCCACTATTTATTTCAAAGTTATCTCCTTTAACCCCCAAGTAATTTAATTATTAACATTACACCACTAACTTTATAATCATAAGCAGGAATAGTCCAAAACACCCCTTAAAAACTTTTAACAGAAATCCGACCCTGTCAGGGTTCCGCCGCCTGTGACGGTCCGTCATGACTGCAACGGTCCGTCCTGCAGAGTCGTCACAGAGTTCAGAGACTCAATTACATTAAAGACTCCGTGACGGTCCGTCGTACCTACGACAGTCTGTGCTGCTCTTCCGTCGCGAAGTTCAGAGAGTTGTTCTCAGTACCCAACTTTCCCAAGTCTAAGGGTTTTGGAACGAGACCACCTCGACGGTCCGTCGTGCCCATGACGGTCCGTCGTGGGATCCGTCGACCCAGACAGCTATTACCAGAAATAAACTCTACTGCTCAAAATGACTAAACAGGTCATTACAATAGATACCAATTTACCTATCGTTCGTCCTCGAACGATCACGGGAAGAAAAACAAGGGCGAGAAAGAGTACCTGAATCTGTGAAAAGGTGTGGATATCTTTCTTGCATATCAGCCTCCTTCTCCCAAGTGGACTCTTCAACTGGCCGATTCTTCCATTGAACCTTGATGGATGCAATCTCCCTGGATCTCAACTTGCGGACTTCTCTATCTAAAATGGCAACAGGCTCCTCTTCATAAGACAAATTTTCATCAAGAA
Organism: Solanum chmielewskii; assembly: GCA_027704785.1. Classification (NCBI taxonomy): domain Eukaryota; kingdom Viridiplantae; phylum Streptophyta; class Magnoliopsida; order Solanales; family Solanaceae; genus Solanum; species Solanum chmielewskii. The sequence goes on along the minus strand of JAKWIX010000326.1, from coordinate 54,660,762 downwards.
GAACTGAATCCCAGCGAATGATGTAGTTTCCATCCCCATGGTATCTTTTCAGCATAGACACATGAAATACCGGGTGCACTCCTGAGAGTCCTGGGGGCAAGGCTAATTCATAAGCTACCTCCCCCACGTGCTTCAGAACTTCAAATGGACCAATGTACCTCGGACTAAGCTTACCCCGCTTACCAAACCGCATCACCCCTTTCATGAGCGAAACCTTCAGAAAAACTTGCTCACCCTCCATATACTCCAAGTCTCTAACCTTTCGATCTGCATATTCTTTCTGTCTACTTTGAGCCGCTAAAAGCTTTTCTTGAATGCATTTCACTTTATCTAACGATTCACTCAGAAGGTCAGTACCCCAAGGTCTAACCTCAAATGCATCAAACCACCCAATGGGAGACCTACATCTTCTCCCATACAGTGCCTCAAATGGGGCCATATCAATACTTGAGTGATAGCTATATTGTTGTATGAGAACACTGCTAAGGGTAAGAAGTTATCCCAATGACCACCAAACTCTATCACACATGCACGAAGCATATCCTCCAAGACCTGAATCGTTCGCTCAGACTGACCGTCGGTTTGAGGGTGAAATGCAGTACTAAGATCCAACCTAGTACCTAATTCAGCTTGCAATGTTCTCCAAAAATTAGAAGTAAACTGCGTACCTCTATCTGATATGATGGAAAGTGGAACTCCGTGCAATTGAACAATTTCTGAGATATAAAGTTTGGCTAACTTCTCTGCATTGTAAGTAACCTTAACCGGAATGAAGTGAGCAGACTTAGATAACCTATCAACAATTACCCAAATGAAGTCATACTTACCCATAGTCTTTGGAAGACCAACCACGAAGTCCATTGCAATTCTCTCCCACTTCCATTCAGGAGTGGACATTCTCTGAAGTGTCCCTCCAGGCCTCTGGTGTTCATACTTTACCTGCTGACAATTCGGGCATTGAGAAACAAAATCAACAATGTCACGCTTCATCCTACTCCACCAAAAATGTTGTTTTAGCTCACGATACATCTTGGTTGCACCAGGATGTATAGAATACCTTGAACTATGAGCCTTTGTAAGAATAGTGTGAATCAAATCATCGGCGCGGGGCACACTTACCCTTCCCTTAATTCTAAAAATACCTTCCTCATCGATTTTTGCTTCTTTAGCCTCTCCTCGCAATACCTTATCTCGAATCCGGATCAGTTTCTCATCAGTAAACTGCTTTCCCTTAATCTTGTCAAAAAAGGAAGATCTTGCCTCCACACAGGCCAAAAATCCTCCCTTCTCTAGTACTTCCAGCCTCATAAAGTCATTAGCCAGAGTCTGAACCTCTCTAGCCAATGGGCGTCTAGAAACCTGCAAGTGAGCTAGACTTCCCATGCTACCTGCCTTTCTACTTAAAGCATCTGCCACAACATTAGCTTTTCCCGGATGATACAAGATAGTGATATCATAGTCTTTCAGTAGTTCCATCCACCTCCTCTGTCTTAAATTCAAATCTTTCTGAGTAAAGACATACTGTAAACTACGATGATCCGTATAGACTTCACACTTAACCCCATATAGATAATGTCTCCATTGCTTTAATGCAAACACTACCGCAGCCAACTCCAAATCGTGGGTCGAATAATTATGTTCATGCACCTTTAATTGCCTCGAAGCATAAGCAATTACATTCTTTTCTTGCATTAGCACTGCACCCAAACCAGAATAGGATGCATCACAATAAACAATGAAATTCTTACCTTCCACTGGCGGGGTAAGAATTGGTGCAGTAGTCAACAAGGTCTTGAGCTTCTGAATGCTTTCTTCACACTCGTCCGACCATACAAATGGAACACTCTGCTTAGTCAAGTTTGTCAATTGGGAAGCAACAGAAGAAAATCCCTTGACAAATCCACGGTAGTAGCTAGCTAAACCAACAAAGCTCCTTACCTCTATAACATTAGTAGGTCTTACCCAACTCCTCACTGCTTCAATCTTAGAAGGATCCACCATCACTCCATCCTTAGAAACCACATGCCCCAAGAAGAACACTGAATCTAGCCAAAACTCACACTTGGAGAATTTGGCATAAAGCTTTTTCTCCCTCAACATTTCCAATACCATTCTCAAGTGCTCCTCATGTTCTTTCCTGCTCTTTGAGTATACCAGTATATCATCGATGAATACAATGACAAAGAGATCCAGATATGGCTTAAAAATCCCGTTCATTAAGCTCATGAAAGCAGCAGGGGCGTTCGTAAGTCCAAAAGACGTTACTAAGAACTCATAATGTCCATACCTAGTCCGAAAAGCAGTCTTTGGAACATCCGTTGCCCGTATTTTCAATTGATGATAACCAGATCTCAAATCGATTTTTGAGAAGGTATAAGCACCTTGTAATTGATCGAACAAATCATCGATGCGGGGAAGAGGATACTTTTTCTTAATAGTTACCTTATTCAGTTGCCTGTAGTCTATGCACATCCGAAAACTTCCATCCTTCTTCTTCACAAACAAAATAGGAGCACCCCAAGGGGATGCACTTGGTCTAATAAAGCCTTTGCTTAACAATTCTTGAAGTTGGGCCTTTAACTCCCTTAACTCAACGGAAGCCATTCTATAAGGGGGTATGGAAATGGGGCAAGTACCCGGCTCCAGATCAATACAGAAATCAATATCTCTATCCGGTGGCATACCAGGAAGGTCTGCAGGAAACACATCCAGAAACTCACGGACTATTGAAACCGACTCAATTGAAGGTACTTGGGTAGTATTATCCGTGAGGTGTGCCAAGAAGGATAAACACCCTTTACTAACCATTCTCTTAGCACGAAGAAAAGAGATGATACGAACTGGAGTGGAAGTGTAGTCACCCTCCCACACTAACAGATCTGTCCCAAGCTTGGCCAACGTTACAGTTTTAGCATTACAATCTAAGATTGCAAAATTTGGAGAAAGCCAAGTCATACCCAAAATTACATCGAAATCAACCATTTCTAAGACAACCAAGTCTACATGAGTATTGCTCCCCACAAAAGTTACAAGACAAGACCTATACACCTTTTCAACTATCAAAGACTCACCCACCGGAGTAGAAACACGAATATGCATCTCAAGCAAATCACAATGTAAATCAAAAGCAGTAGCAAATGAGGAAGATACATATGAAAATGTGGATCCAAGATCAAATAATACAGAAGCCATGCAATCACAAACCAAAAGATTACCTGTGATAACAGCATCAGATGTCTCCGCTTCAGACCTTCCAGGGAAAGCATAACAATGGGTCCTATCACCTGTCTGCCCGTTGCCCCTACCATGTTGCGCTGCAGTAGTTCCAGTTTGCCCGCCACCCCGGTCGATTTGGTGACCTCCATTACCTTGGCCACCCCGTCCTCCAGAATAGCGGCCTCTTCCATGACCACCTCTACCTCTGACTATTGGGGGCTGTAACTCTGTTTTGGACAATACCTCCTAATATGTCCAGTCTCCCCACATCCATAACACTCTCTGGGTTCAAACATAGGTCTCTGTGAGAACGACGGAGTCTGGGGATAACCCCCAAACTCAGATAAGTGTGGACCGGTCTGCGGTGGACCCCCAGCTACAGCCTGCAGTGAAGATTGAATAGGTCGGGCTGGGTAACCTCCTGAACCCTGCCTTCTGGAGTAAGAACCATTAAAATCGCCTCCCTTACGAAACTTCTTAGTTGTTGATGTCAAGGTGAAGTCGTCTGGCTTCACTCCCTCCACTTCTATCACAAAATCTACCTCCTCCTGAAAGAATTTTGCTGCAGTAGCTACCTGTAAGGCTGGAATCTGCAAGTCTGACCTCAATCCCTTCACAAAATGGCGAATCCGCTCTTGTGGACTGAAGCAAAGCTGGGTGGCATACCTGGATAATGCACGAAACTTAGCCTCATAAGCAGTAACCGACATCCTGCCTTGCTCTAGGCTCAGGAACTCATCTCTCTTCCTATCCCTCATAGTTTGGGGTATATACTTCTCCATAAACAAGCTAGAGAATGATGCCCAAGTCGTGGGTGGTGCCTGTGCTGGTTGACACTCAACATACGATCTCCACCACATTTTGGCATTTCCCTGAAACTGATAGGTTACAAACTCAACACCGAATCGTTCCACTATGCCCATCTTATGTAGCAGCTCATGACAATCAACTAGAAAATCATAGGCATCCTCAGATTCAGCACCCTTGAAAACTGGAGGTTTCAACTTCAAGAACTTAGTGAAAAGTTCATGCTGATCGCTTGTCATTATAGGCCTTGTAGTCAACCGAGGAAACGTGCCTATTTCCAATGAGGCATCCATGCGGGGAGCCACAGCAGCTGCATGTTGTACTCCCGGAACCTGAGGTGCTGGTGCAGAAAACACTGGAGGTGTCTGGCCTTGCTCAGATAACCCGCTAAGATAAGCAAGAACCTGATTAATAATCTCTGGGGTAGGTTGGGTGGTAATTCCTCATTCTCCACTTGTTCATCCTCCCCTTCCTCACCCTCTCTTAATACTTCCTCAGTCGGTGGAGGAGTCACCGCCCTAGTACTAGCTGGGCCAGGTGCTTGTCCTCTTTCTCTAGAGGACGTCCTCCCGCGACCTCTACCACGGCCTCTTGCCACTTCTCCTCTTCGAGCTACAATCTCAGTGGCTGGTTCAGACGCATCTTGTCTTGCCGGTGTTGGTGTTGGCGCAGTTGTTGCTCTAGTTCTAACCATCTGCGCAATAGAGTGAAGATGGTCAGATACCAATTTGTATCACCTAGATACCAATTGGATCCAAGTAATGGCACGAAAGAAAGAAAGAATGGAATTTTCCTAAAGTCTTGTAGCCTCTCAAAGAAAAGTAAAGGCGTCCCTCTACCGTTCCTCAAGACTCTTCTAGACTCGTTTTTGTGTGATAAGACCAACGAACCTAATGCTCTGATACCAAGTTTGTCACGATCCAAAACGAGCCGCGAGTGGCACCCACACTTATCCTACTATGTGACCGAACCAACCAATCTAAACCCCAACATTTCAACCATAATAACCAGAATATAATGCGGAAGACTTAAAACTCATTAGTATAACCAATAAATAACTTCTAAAATTTAATACTTATTATTCCCAAAATCTGGAAGTCATCACCACAAGAACATCCTATCCTCAAATTACTAAATCTAAGAGTATCTAGGAAGCTAAAATAAGTAAACAGATGGTCCATGTCCGAACTTCAAGGACATCAAGACATGAATGAGAGAGAATCCAGTCCGAGCTAAGAACAATTGCTCACCCTGAAATCTGACGTGATGAAGACTGGCTAGAGCTGAGGACGAGTTGAAGTCGATGGCACGTTTGTTGCACTCCACACATAAAAAAGAAGAAAATTACAAGTAGGGGTCAGTACAAGGCACGAGTACTGAGTAGGTATCATCGGCCAACTCAAAATAGAAAGCAATATATATCGAATAATAACATAAAACCAACCAGATACTTAACAGGTGACAACAACAAGTACCATAATCATTGGCCACAACACCAAGCACATCTATGAGGACTCAAGCCTCCACACCATACTCATTTGGGAAACAGGTTCTTTAAATCTGAGTATATTAGCATAATTCAAGATTCATTCTCTTTACGATCTTGGTGTCGAAACGTGACACTCCGATCCCCTCAATATTCATTCATCTTACTATCCTGGTGTCGGAACGTGACACTCCGATCCCCTGCTATTCTTATGTCGGAACGTGACACTTCGATCCCCTAATACTATCTTGGTGTCGGAACGTGACACTCCGATCCCCTAATACTACGTGTCAGTTCGTGACACCCGATCCCCTAATCTCATTAATTTCCAGTTCATCAACCCTCTTTTATACCAAGGCATCATCATTAACAAAGTGGATTTAAGGTTTAAGATTCACAGCCTCATCTTTCCAATCCATTACAATTACATAATCACATCATGCAAGCACACAATTAAGCATATAGAAGACTTTACAATACTACCCAATACATATCATTCGTTATTAAGAGTTTACTATGAAATAGCATAAACTATAACCTACCTCCACCGAAAAATCGTGATCAAGCAATCTACTTCTCCAATGCTTTGCTTTCCTCTTCGTTTCTCCCTCTCTCGTTCGTTCTATTTTTCCTTATTCAAACTCTTTTTCTTTTACCCTAATTATCATATAATTAAGTATAAAAGATGGTAAAATTAACCCACTATTTATTTCAAAGTTATCTCCTTTAACCCCCAAGTAATTTAATTATTAACATTAAACCACTAACTTTATAATCATAAGCAGGAATAGTCAAAAACACCCCTTAAAAACTTTTAACATAAATCCGACCTAGTCAGGGTTACGCCGCCTGTGATGGTCCGTCATGACTACGACGGTCCGTCCTGCAGAGTCGTCACAGAGTTCAGAGACTCAATTACATTAAAGACTCTGTGACGGTTCGTCGTACCTACGACGGTCCGTGCTGCTCTTCCGTCGCGAAGTTCAGAGAGTTGTTCTCAGTACCCAAATTTTCCGAGTCTAAGTGCTTTGGAACGACACCCCCTCGACGGTCCGTCGTGCCCATGACGGTCCGTCGTGGGATCCGTCGACCCAGACAGCTATTACCAGAAATAAACTCTACTGCTCAAAACGACTAAACAGGTCGTTACAAAAAAACTGCAAATTGATCAAAATCTGTAAATTTTTCAATTTTACCCAGTAATCAAATTTCACACCAAACTTCGTTTTAATTACACATGAAAATAAATGTAATATTATGAAATATTTATTATCAGAAACACTGCGTAATTGTATCACAAAAAAATATATCAATTCAACATATGCAATATAACAGGAAAAAAATACGACACATTCCATACATGACAACAAAAAATTATATATAACTACAACCAATAATTTATACTAAAAACATAACAAATCATAAAAAAAAACTAACGTGATGAATTCCATTTGTCACCATGTTTAATTAAAATTGACACAATTTTCTCCATCAAATCAAATCTAAACGTTTTCAACCTTCAATTTTAATTATTTTTCCAAAAAAAATGATAAAATATAACAAAATTCAAATATAAGAATAAACTTCACTTTCTGGGGAAAAAAATGGTGCACGTTTATGGAAAGAAGATAACAGATTATAGTTTTTTTAGGATAAAAATCAAAACTAATTAGCATTGAAAACGAATTGAGACAATTATGGTGTATATCTATAATTAAAATATTTTCAAATCCCTTAAAATGTGCACATTTGTTATCAGTTAATAACGTTCACTAAATTCACGGAAGTTATCCAATTTTAATTAATCATTTTTTTATTTTATTTTTTTCGTCCTAATTTTACAGAATAAAAATTAACATTAGTTTAGTTTTAAAAAATATTATAACTTGATATATTAAATGTTATAGAATGAAAATCAAACTCTTGTACCATAACTTGAGAATATAACTACATAAAATGCTATATACCTAATTTACACTATTATTTTCCACTCAAAACATCCCACCAACAATATCCAACCTAAGACTGGTCAACGGAACGGGACGTAACGGTACCGTTCCGGTTCGTCCCGTTTCGGCTGCCTACGGGACAAGACGGGATAGTCTGAACCGGTACACGGAATGGGATGGAACCGTGATTTCGTACCGGTGTACCGGTACCGGTTTATCCCGATTCATTCCGGTTCCGTTTCGGTCCAATCCGGTTCCGGTCCGGTTTATTTAATATATGAATTTTTTTATATTTTATATAATTTATATTTATATTTTTTATAAATTATATTTTATATTTTTTGACACTTATTATTTTATAAATATAACTTATAAAATAAATATTAATGAATATAAGTAATAACTTATAAAGTATAAACTTTAAAAAATTTAAATTTTGGAAACTTTATTAGACTTTACTTGCAAACTTAACAACAACAAAAAAATTAATAAAATATCTTTAAAATAAACTTAATTAAAAAATTATAGTATAAATTTAAAAACTATTAATTTATACTTAAAAAAAATTAAAAAAAATTATATTTTCGTAATTTCAAAAAATATCATTCCGTTTATCCCGTCCCGTTCCATCCCGGTCCGTTCCGGTTCATTCCAGTTCCATCCCGGTATATAGTGGAACGGGACGGAACCAATGAATCATCCCGGTAATTCCGGTCCGGTTCATCTCGGTACCGGTCAACATACCGGTCAACGGGTTCCGGTCCGGTCCGGTACCGGTTCATTCCGGTCCGTTGACCAGTCTTACTTAAAGTGTATATAAAATCGATTCTTTGGTGTCTTATATTGTTCTGTTCCACGATGTGCTTCTTTTTCCTAGAAAATAGTTCTCTCATGTTTAAGTGTACGAGCAGTTCTCTATATGTTCCTAAGTTTCAGTTTTAGTTAATTTGGCTGATAATTGCATTCAAATCAGTTTTTCCATTAGACACTCACAAACTTCTCTCTCTTTATTTTTTAGGCTTGAACTCTGGAACGAGTGTATTTGGCCTATTTCATTTTTTTGTGTATCTCGCATCGAGCCAAAGAGAGGCTCAACTTCTCTCCTCTTTCGAGTCAACTGGATCATTAGAAATCGACGAACAAGTCTTGGAACCGAAAGAATTCGAAGCAGAGGAGAATTGAAGAGATTCGGCCGGCACTCACATTTATTTTATTTTTTAGTTGTATTTTGTTAATCATTAGGCCTAAAGTCTAAAGAAAAAATATTTGTTTTTCATGATTAATTTAGGACAGGTACCAATAGAATGAGCCTAAGACCCAAAACGAAATGGGTTCAAGTATTGGTCCAGGCGGACATAAATCGGATTTGAACCCTACTCTCTCTCTCTCTCTTTTACTTTATCAGTTATTTGCTTGTTATTAATTGTCGATAGTTTTAGGGATAAAATTTCAAATCCCCACAAGACGTTGCTATGTTTTAACTATGCAAACTAATTAATCGACCCTAAATAGACTTGAAAATAATAAATCTTGCAAAGTCAAATTTTCACTTAGAAAGTAGATAGATGTTTCATCTTTAAAGGATTCAAATTAATAAACTAAATTAAACCTTTTAGCCAAACAAATTAATTACCGGACAATTGTAAGTAAGCGAGTATTTTAGGTCCCATCCAACCCTTCCTAAAATATTAATATGAACCCCCGAACCCCCTTTAATGATTTTCCTTAGACTTACTGTTTTAATCTTTTGAAAAAAAAATTCTTGATTTTTTTAAAGTTAAGTGGCGACTCTAAACAAGTATAATAAAATATTTTCAAATAAAACAATGATGATACAAATAGTGCTTTTCAAATTACAATTCACACAACAACAAAAATATTTTATATTTCATACCTCATTCATACACAATTAATACAACAATCATTAAGATTGCCACCTTCATACGATCTTTTTCATACCAAATAACACTTCATATTTACCCTATTAATAAAATTTACTCAACATTCATGTACTTTATCGAATTTCATAAAATGCATATTAATTTTTTCGTGAATGTTATTTAACATATTGTAAAACTGAAACGTCTATAGTGCACCATATTTGTTGAAAGTAAGAAATAAAAACAACAAAAAAATGTATTATGAACAAAATTACCAAAAAAATTCAGTAAACTATAATAAATACTAATCTGACGGATCACATATTCGATCATGTTAAATTAATATGGATATGTTGTTGTCCATTTCAACAAATCACGATTTTTTTCACAGCAAAATAACTTCAATCACGAAAAAAATGAAATTGCAATCTGCAAATAAGAGAGAGAAATGCGATATAAAAAATCAGATTTTAATTTGATTTCAATTTATTTAAGCGTTTAAAGGAATAAAATCAAAATTTAATTTGATTTCAACTTATTTGAGCGTGTTACTTTCCAATTAAAAAACAGAAACTTTTTTTTCTTTTCTTTTCTTTTTTAAAAAACAAATATTTTTTAATTATTTAAAATCAACCTTTATTTTATAATAATATGTTATAACTTGAGATGGTAAATGTTATATATTGAAAAGTCAAACTTTAATGCTATAACTTGAGAATGTTACTATAAAAAATGATATATACCTAATTTACACATATTAGATGTATATGTTGGATATACATGTGGTCTTTTATAGACAATCATCAGTACTAGTCTTGAGCTAACTAGCTTCCAGAGTTAAGTTACGAATGATTAATGTTTACTTTCTTATCATAACAATATTAAAATTAGACCCATCATAATCTTTTTTGAACCTCATATTATGTTGTTCACGCTTTAGCCGTGAGCGTGAGTATGTTAAATATTACACGATTATTTTTACATAACAAAAAACATTTCAATAAAAATAATCATATGTATATGTAATGTTTCAATATTGTATAACAATATAACATATAATGTTTATATAGTGTACAACTATGTAGGATAAATGCATGTGCATTAGCATACACTTTTTATACAATATAATCTATACATTACATGCTAATCTATTTTTTCAGTTTTGACCAACTCACATTTCCTCAAAACACTCCCAAAATTTAAATAATTGTTTCTCTTAATATTTCGATGTCTTATTCACTCAAATTAATTTATGTATGCGGCATATCAAATTTTAAAATTAAGTTTTGAAGAAAGTTTAATGGCTGAAACTCGTCTCAATGAAATTAATGGCCTAAAGCCAAACTATAATAAGAGGCCTTAAATATAAAAACATGTGCACAAAATTATTAAGTTTCCCTTTTTTTGGTTCTTGTATACTATTTGTTTTTAGGTACATTCTTAAAAGCTATAAATTCATATAATAATATTATTGTTTATAAGAGTAATTGTTAATTAGTTCTAGTTAATAAGAAGTAAACATTTGTTTGCAATACATCCTTTGGATGTTGATTTAAAAACTTTATTTAGTAATATGAAGATTTGAATTGTTTGATTCAAAGTATAAAAATATTCTTAATAAAAAGTAAAGAGTTCTTCTTTTCTTTAGTCTTTATATAATGTTCAATATTGTTTTGATAAATTTCACTCTCAATTTCTTTTGAGGTCTCAATATTTTGATATATATATATATATATATATATATTATCCAAGAAAAATATATTTGCACACCTTGATTAAAGAAAAATATATCTAAGTATCTACAAGAGAATTTGTTCTTCATGGACATGAGCTTGAGTAATAAATTATATCTTGTTTGTGTTCGTTCAATATATAATGAATGATACTAAAGTAAGAGTAAATTTAATATTGTACATGTATTCCTTCTGTTCGTAACACCACATAACCAAACTACATCTTATTCAATATATATAAACCCATCATCAACATTGAAGTGATCATAATGCAACAATCATATCTCTACGAAGTTTGAAATAATCTAGCATTTCATTTCGATTTGGGATATTTTCTTGGATGATAGCTACTTGTTTGAAATTGTTAATCCAAGATTGTAAATGAGGAAAATTGTTTGGTTCATAGACCTTTACTCCAGCAGCTTCTTGTATGACTTCTAGCCAGAAAGCAAGCCACCCAAAGGCTATGTCAATTAAACCAATTGTATCCCCACTAAAAAACTTTTTATCTCCAAGACCTTGTTCCTCTATAATTTTTAGGATTTTTTTGGCATTTTCAGTTGCCTTGACCTGCTCATCTCCAATCTTGTGAAATATTTGATGAAATTCTGAGTTCTACATTAAACAATAAAATGTTACTACTTTATATTGGACCTATTAAATTTAGTACTATTTTTTTATGAGATAATTATAAGTTTGAATCTTATCCATCAACGCAAAACCTTGTGTCTTTGGCTCAAGACTCACAGTCAAGAGAATGATTAGGCCCATACATGAGGGTATGTTGTCAATCTATCAAATATAGAGAGAAGTATTGAAATCTTGGTGTAAGTGATTAGTTTCGTCTTCGAAATATTGACAGTCTTGAAAACGCCCTTCTACTTGACTAACTAAAGCTAGATACACCCTCGATCATCCTTAATCTGCCACATGACATAACCATATAGTTCAAGCTCTTGTAGAAGCGTGGGGTTCTTAATATAAAGCCGAGAGAACTGTTAAAAATATCCTTAAGCTAGATAGTTTCACTTGTGTTGTAAGATCGAGATGTATTTTAGTTCAATTAGTCAAGTTAAGGGGGTGTTTTTACGACTATCAATAGTTTAAAGATGAAACTAATAATTTACACCTAATTAGGGGTGTTTTCAGTACTTCTCTCTAAAATATATTTTAAAAAAATATCATTGTTAAAATCTTAGATGACATAATTCATATAATTCCATACTTGTCAACAACAATTACACCTCAATATCAAGCAGATTGGTATGAATCCTCTTTGTCTATCAAGCTCTTGCTTGTCCTATATTAGAAAAACTTAATTTCTCCATCGCGAAAAGTTCTCTATATTTTCTACTAACATATAAATGATCCCTAAGACATGTTAAATGAATCTTGATCGACAACCACTAGACCTAAAGTAAACGTACTAACGGTGACAAAATTAAAGACGAATAAATAATCATTACCTTATCTTCTCCGAACTTGATCCAGAATCTTGCCTTAGCCTTTTCATAAGGATCCTTTGGGAACAAAGGATTTTGGGGCCATGTTTCTTCAATGTATTCAAGAATGATTGTTGATTCAACTATTGGTTTTTCATTATGTACAAGAATTGGGATCATCTTATAGATAGGGTTATATGTCAAAAGATGTTGGCTTTTGTTAGAAAGATCTTCTTCTATGTATTCATAACTAATATTCTTGTGTTTCAAAGCCCAAATGATCCTATGACTAAAGGGACTTGGAAAAGCTCCAAACAATTTCACTTGCTCTTCCATTTTCTTTTTTCTCCCTAATAAGTTGTGTTTGTTTGCAAATTTCAAGGCTTTAAGTTTTTGATCAAATGTCAATTATTAATGAGTTTAAGTTAAACTATTGTTGTACCAATTTGAATGATTGAAATTTTACTTTAAAAAATGAGACAAGTGGAGTCAAGGTTAGAAAATTCAACTTAAATAATGATGGTTTGATGGCTACTTAGTGTTTATCCTATCCCAAACCATGATCTTATTTCATTTAGTTATTTATTAACGGTCATCAATTTTTGGTTCTTTTATTGTATGAATCATCTCTTCAATTTTTTATTTTTAAATTGTACCCGTTCCATTAATTACAATTTAATTTATTCACGAGTCAATATTTTACATTACATTCTTAGTTTCTAAATCTAGGAATTATTAAAAGAATCTTTTTTAATAGTAATTTAATGAGCAACTTTCACCTATAACAAATATAAAAGTTTTATTTATATGCTATAATTATAGTTAAAGTTTGCTATGGAGCATCATATTGTATAACTCGCTGTCTCCTCTTCAGATTTGTATAATTTCGCTGATAGACTCTCAATTCAATTTTATGTGTTTGTATATCCGCATAAAACTTTAAATTTTTATACAATTGAATCGAAATAAAACGTTTGTATATCTAATTTTTTTCTCTCTGTTACTTTATACAAACATAAATTATACATTGTATTTTGTTTAGCTTGTGTTTGTATAAAACGAGAAAGTGCGAAAGACAAAATATAATAAGATAAAGATATATGTGTTTGCATGTGTATATATAATTTTCTCTCACTTTATACAAATAGAAATACAATTTATACATTTGTGTTTGTATAAAGCGAGAGTAGCGAGGGAAAGACTAGCGAGCTAAAATTGCAGGGAGGTTGACGAATGACAATTGTTTGCTACGAAGTATAATTAAATCAAACTGTAATTATAATATTTAATTAAAATTAATAATTTGCTATTATATATCATTATTTCTAATTTAATGTCAAAATTACCAAATTACTCAATGATTATAAGCACATATGTCGTCCAAGACTAGTGTGCATCTAGCCACTATTATTAGATGGTATATAACATATAGATAAACACATCATCTAAATTAATTAATGATTCTTTTCATAAATTTAAAGAATTTTTAAAAGAGTGAAGTGTCAAAAAGAACTTATAATATCCGTTTTTTTAGATTTACACTTAAACTGTTTAGAGTTTAAGAAATACATCTAACTTATTTCTTTGTATCACATCAAAATTAATAAAAGTACGTAAAACACACCTCAAATAATATGTAATAATTTATGTATATCACTTTCTTTCTTTAAAATAAAAAATTGCTTGTGAAATAATTTTATCATGGCATAAAAAGGACAACACATAACTAATACATGTAACAATCAGATATATTTTAATTAATTTATCTTTTTTTTTGGTTTTTTATAAGTTCAAAAATTACATTAAAAAATAATGTAATAATGATTATAAATAGCTAAAATTTTCAAATTATTTAAATCAGCACCACTAAAAATTTGTAGTTAGTATACATATTTATTTTACACGTAATGGAATGATTTAAAGGGAAAATTGTATAAAATAGAAAACTAATAACCTAAATTAAATTGAATAGCTAGGGTTTGATTTAATTGTGCTCCATAGCAAACATTGACAAAAATTTGTCAGGCGTCTCTCTCCCAGAAGTCTCGCTCGCCACTGTCACGACCCAAAACGGGTCGTGAGTGGCACCCACATTTATCCTCGTATGTGAGCGAACCAACCAATCTAAACCCCAACATTTCAAACATAATAAATAGAAAAACAATGCGGAAGACTTAAACTCATTAACAAAATCAATAATCAACTTCTAAAACTCAAACACTTATTATTATCCCCAAAATCTGGAAGTCATCATCACAAGAACATCTATCCTTAAATTACTAAAGCTAAGAGTATCTAAGAAACTAAACATAAATAATAGCTAGTCTATGCCAAAACTTCAAGGCATCAAGACATGAAGAAGAAGATCCAGTCCAAGCTAGAAGCTTTAGCTCACCCTGAAATCTGGTGTGATGAAGACTGGCTAGGGTTGCGGTTGGGTTGAAGACGACGGTACGTTTGCTGCACTCCACGATGAACAAAAGAAAACATACAAGTAGGGGTCAGTACAAAACACGAGTACTGAGTAGATATTATCGGCCAACTCAAAATAGAAAACAGTATATATCAGATAATATCATAAAATCAACTACAATACTCAACAGGTAGCAACAACAAGTACAAGAATCATTGTTAATAACGCCAAGTACACCCATTAGGACGCAAGCCTCTATACCATACTCATTTGGGAAATAGGTTCATTAAATCTGAGTATATTACCATAATTCAAGATTCCCTCTCTTTATTCCTCTTGTGTCGGAACGTGACACTCCGATCCCCTAATACTACGTGTCGGTTCGTGACACCCGATCCCCCTAATACTACGTGTCGGTTCGTGACACCCGATCCCCCTAATACTACGTGTCGGTTCGTGACACCCGATCCCCCTAATACTTCGTGTCGGTTCGTGACACCCGATCCCCCTATTACTACGTGTCGGTTCGTGACACCCGATCCCTTAACCTCATTCTTTTAGTTCATCAAGCCTTCTTTTATACCAAAGCATCATTATTAACAAGAGGTTTTCAAAATTTAGGATTCAATAGCTTCATCATGCTTATTTCATCACAATCATATCATCACATCCATGCAAGCATACAATTTAAGCATATAGAAGGGTTTTACAACACTACCCAATACATATCATTCGCTATTAAGAGTTTACTACGAATAGCATAAAAACCATAACCTACCTCCACCGAAGAATCGAAGTGAAGAAACTAGTCCTTCAATGCCTTTCCTTTCCTTATTGCCTCCGAACTTCTCCAATCTATCAAGTATATGTTAACTTGTAAGCTGACGAGTCTATAAACACTCAAATTTATTTTATGTCTAGCCTAGACCCAAAAACTCATATAATTATAACTCATCTGCAGATTACCCTCAATTCACAATATGTTGTTAACAATTGAAGCCACTGGTCACGAGACCAGTGGCACACATGCATCATCACTTAAAAAATTCAATAGTTATACAGAAAACGTACCCTCCAAAAAATATGCACGATGTTCTGTTGATGTTCCCGTAACTTTTCTTCGCCCCACCCGCTTTTCTCCGCTTCTCCTCTTTTCTTTTCTTTACAAATTATTTGTTACCCTAATTATTATACTCATATAATTATAATAGTGATAAAAGTGACCCACTATTAATTATAATATTATTTCTTAACCATTAACTAAATAAATTAGTAAAACTACCCCACTAATTTCATAATTATAATTATGAAAAGTCCAAAACACCCACTTAAATCTATCGAAAATTATTTTCTAACATAAAAATTTCTAGTGCTCAAACCGACTAAATGGGTCGTTACAATAGATACCAATTTACCCATCGTTTGTCCCCGAACGATCACAAGAAGAAAAACAAGGACGAAAAGGAGTACCTGAATCTGTAAACAGGTGTGGGTATCTTTCTTGCATATCGGCCTTCTTCTCCCAAGTGGACTCTTCAACTGGTCGATTGTTCCATTGAACTTTGATGGATGCAATCTCCCTTGATCTCAACTTGCGGACTTCTCTATCTAGAATAGCAACAGGCTCCTCCTCATAAGACAAATTCTCATCAAGCAGAACTGAATCCCAACGAATGATGTAGTTTCCATCCCCATGGTATCTTTTCAACATAGACACATGAAATACTGGGTGCACTCCGGACAGTCCTGGGGGCAAGGCTAATTCATAAGCCACCTCCCCTGCTCGCTTAAGTACTTCAAATGGTCCAATATACCTCGGACTAAGCTTACCTCGCTTACCAAACCGCATCACCCCTTTCATGGGCGAAACCTTCAGCAAAACTTGCTCACCCTCCCTAAACTCCAAGTCTCTAACCTTTCGATCTGCATATTCTTTTTGTCTACTTTGAGCCGCTAAAAGCTTTTCTTGAATGCATTTCACTTTATCTAACGATTCTCTTAGAAGATCAGTACCCCACGGTCTAACTTCAAATGCATCAAACCACCCAATGGGAGACCTACATCTTCTCCCATACAGTGCCTCAAATGGGGCCATATCAATACTTGAGTGATAGCTATTGTTGTATGAGAACTCTGCTAAGGGTAAGAAGCTATCCCAATGACCACCAAATTCTATCACACATGCACGAAGCATATCCTCCAACACTTGAATCGTTCGCTCAGACTGACCATCGGTCTGAGGATGGAACGCAGTACTAAGGTCCAACCTAGTACCCAATTCCGCATGCAATGTTTTCCAAAACTTAGAAGTAAACTGCGTACCTCTATCCGATATGATGGAGAGTGGAACCCCATGCAATCGAACAATTTCTGAGATGTAAAGTTTGGCTAACTTCTCTGCATTGCAAGTCACCTTAACCGGAATGAAGTGAGCAGACTTAGTTAACCTATCAACGATTATCCAAATGGAGTCATACTTACCCATTGTCTTTGGAAGACCAACCACGAAGTCCATTGCAATTCTCTCCCACTTCCATTCCGGAATGGGCATTCTCTGAAGTGTTCGTCCGGAC
The DNA here is from genome assembly GCA_027704785.1 of Solanum chmielewskii. Classification (NCBI taxonomy): domain Eukaryota; kingdom Viridiplantae; phylum Streptophyta; class Magnoliopsida; order Solanales; family Solanaceae; genus Solanum; species Solanum chmielewskii. The sequence continues at coordinate 54,643,263 of JAKWIX010000326.1, read as the reverse complement.
CTCTGGTGTTCATATTTTACTTGCTGACAATTTGAACATTTGGCAATAAAATCAACAATGTCACGCTTCATTCTACTCCACCAAAAGTGTTGCTTTAGGTCGCGGTACATCTTGGTTGCACCAGGATGTATAGAATACCTTGAACTATAAGCCTTTGTAAGGATAGTGTGAATCAAATCATTGACGCGGGGTACACATACCCTTCCCTTAATTCTTAAAACACCTTCCTCGTCGATTTTTGCTTCTTTAGCCTCTCCTCGCGACACCTTATCTCGAATCCGAATCAGCTTCTCATCATTAAACTGTTTTCCCTTAATCTTGTCAAGAAAGGAAGATCTCGCCTCCACACAGGCCAAAAATCCTCCCTTCTCATTTATTTCTAGCCTCATTAAGTCATTAGCCAGAATCTATACCTGTCTAGCCAATGGGCGTCTTGAAACTTGCAAGTGGGATAGACTTCCCATGCTCCCTGCCTTTCTACTTAAAGCATCTGCCACAACATTAGCTTTTCCCGGATGATACAAGATAGTGATGTCATAATCCTTCAGTAGTTCCATCCACCTTCTCTGTCTTAAATTTAAATCTTTCTGAGTAAAGACATATTGTAGGCTACAATGATCCGTATAGACTTCACACTTAACCCCATATAGATAGTGTCTCCATTGCTTTAATGCAAACACTACCGCAGCCAACTCCAAATCATGGGTCGGATAATTACGTTCGTGCACCTTTAATTGCCTCGAAGCATAAGCAATTACATTCTTCTCTTGCATTAGTACTGCGCCCAAACCCGAATAGGATGCATCACAATAGACAGTGAAATTCTTACCTTCCACTGGCAGGGTAATGATTGGTGCGGTAGTCAACAAAGTCTTGAGCTTCTGAAAGCTTTCTTCACACTCGTCCGACCATACAAATGGGACATTCTGTTTAGTCAAGCTTATCAATTAGGAAGCAATAGAAGAGAACCCCTTGACAAATCAACGGTAGTAGCTAGCTAAACCAACAAAGCTCCTTACTTCTGACACATTAGTAGGTCTTACCCAATTCCTCACTGTTTCAATCTTAGATGGATCCACCATCACTCTATCCTTAGAAACTACGTGCCCTAAGAAGGACACTGAATCTAGCCAAAACTCACACTTAGAGAATTTGACATAAAGCTTTCTCTCCCTCAACATTTCCAACACAATTCTCAAGTGTTCCTCATGTTCTTTCTTGCTCTTTGAGTATACCGGTATATCATCAATGAATACAATGACAAAGAGATCCAGATATGGCTTAAAAATCCCATTCATCAAGCTCATGAAAGCAGCAGGGGCATTCGTAAGCCCAAAAGACATTACTAAGAACTCATAATGCCCATACCTGGTCCGAAAAGCAGTCTTGGGCACATCTGCTGCCCGTATTTTCAATTGATGATAACCAGATCTCAAGTCGATTTTTGAGAAGGTACAAGAACCTTGTAACTGATCGAAGAAATCATCAATGCGAGGAAGAGGATACTTGTTCTTAACTGTTACCTTATTCAGTTGTCTGTAGTCTATGCACATCCGAAAGCTTCCATCCTTCTTCTTCACAAACAAAACAGGAGCACCCCAAGGGGATGAACTTGGTCTAATGAAGCCTTTGCTCAACAATTCTTGAAGTTGGGCCTTTAACTCCCTTAACTTAGCGGGAGCCATTCTATAAGGGGGTATAGAAATGGGGCGAGTACCCGGTTCAAGATCGATGCAGAATTCAATATCTCTATCCGGTGGCATACCAGGAAGGTCTGCAGGAAACACATCTAAAAACTCGCGAACTATCGCAACCGACTCGATTGAAGGTACTTGGGTAGTATCATCCCTGAGGTGTGCCAAGAAAGCTAAACAACCCTTACTAACCATTCTCTTAGCACGAAGAAAGGAGACGTTACGAACCGGATTGGAAGTGTAGTCACCCTCCCACACTAACGGATCTGTCCCAGGCTTGGCTAACGTCACAGTTTTAGCATTACAATCCAAGATTGCAAAATTTGGAGAAAGCCAAGTCATACCCAGAATTACATCGAAGTCAACCATTTCTAAGATAACCAAGTCTACATGAGTATTGCTCCCCACAAAAGTCACAAGACAAGACCTATACACCTTTTCAACAATCACAGACTCACCCACCGGAGTAGAAACACGAATAGGCATGTCAAGCAATTCACAATGTAAATTAAGACCATTAGCAAATGAGGAAGATACATAAGAAAATGTGGATCCAGGATCAAACAATACAGAAGCCATGCAATCACAAACCAAAAGATTACCTGTGATGACAGCATCAGATGTCTCCGCTTCGGATCTCCCAGGGAAAGCATAACAATGGGCCCTATCATCTGTCTGCCCGTTGCCCCTACCATGTTGCGCTGCAGTAGTTCCAGTTTGCCCGTTACCCCGGCCGTGTTGGTGACCACCATCACCTCGGCCACCACGTCCTCCCGAATAACGGCCTCTTCCATGACCACCTCTACCTCTGATTATTGGGGGTCTATAACTCGGTTTTGGACAATTCCTCCTAATATGTCCAGTCTCCCCACATCCATAACACTCTCTAGATTCAAGCATATGTCTCTGTGAGAATGACGAAGTCTGGGGATAACCTCCAAAATCAGAGAAGTGTTGACTGGTCTACGGTGGACCCCCAACTACAGTCTGTAGTGAAGACTGGATAGGTCGGGCTGGGTAATTTCCTGAACCCTTCCCTCTGGAGTAAGAACCATTAAACTCACCTCCCTTACGAAACCTTTTAGATGTCGATGCCAAGGTGAAGTCATCTGGCTTCACTCCCTCCACCTCTATCACGAAGTCTACCACTTCCTGAAAGGATTTCACTGTAGCCGCTACCTGTAAGGCTGAAATCCGCAAATCTGACCTCAACCCCTTCACAAAACGGCGAATCCGCTCGTGTGGACTGAAACAAAGCTGGGTGGCATACCTAGATAATGCGCGAAATTTAGCCTCATACGCAGTAACCGACATCCTACCTTGCTCTAGGCTCAAGAACTCATCTCTCCTCCTATCCCTCAAAGTACGGGGTATATACTTCTCCATAAACAAGCTAGAGAATGATGCCCAAGTCATAGGTGGTGCCTCTGTTGGTTGACACTCAACATGTGACCGCCACCACATTTTGGCGTTCCCTTGAAACTGATAAGTCACAAACTCAACGCCAAATCGTTCTACTATACCCATCTTGTGTAGTAGCTCATGACAATCAACTAGAAAATCATAGGCATTCTCAGATTCAGCACCCTTGAAGACTGGGGTTTCAATTTCAAGAACTTACTAAAAAGTTCATGCTGATCACTTGTCATTATAGGCCCTATAGTCAACCGAGGAAACGTGCCTATTTCCAATGAGGCATCCATGCGGGGATCCACAGTAGCTGAATGTTGTACCTCCGGAACCTGGGGTGGTGGTGCAGAAAACACTAGAGGCATCTGGCCTTGATCAGATAACCCGCTAAGATAAGCAAGAACCTGATTGATCATCTCTGGGGTAGTGGTGGTAATTCCTCATTCTGCACTTGCTCATTTCACCCTTCCTCACCCTCTCTTAACACTTTCTCAGTCGGTGGAGGAGTCACCGCCCTAGTACCAGATGGGCCAGGTGCTTGTCATCTTCCTCAGAGGATGTCCTCCCGCGACCTCTACCGCGGCCTCTTGCCACTGCTCCTCTTCGAGCTACAGTCTCAGTGGCTGGCTCGGACGCATCTTGTCTTGCCGGTGTTGGTGTTGGCGCAGTTGTTGCTCTAGTTCTAACCATCTGCGAAATAGAGTGAAGATGGTCAGATACCAATTTGTATCACCTAGATTCCAATTGGATCCAAGTAATAGCACGAAAAAAAGGAAGAATGGAATTTTCCTAAAGTCTTATAGCCTCTCAAAGAAAAGTAAAGGCGTCCCCCTACCGTTCCTTAAGACTCTACTAGACTCGTTCTTGTGTGATGAGACCAACGAACCTAATGCTCTGATACCAAGTTTGTCACGACCCAAAACGGGTCGTGAGTGGCACCCACATTTATCCTCCTATGTGAGCGAACCAACCAATCTGAACCCCAACATTTCAAACATAATAAATAGAAAAACAATGCGGAAGACTTAAACTCATTAACAAAATTAATAATCAACTTCTAAAACTCAAACACTTATTATTATCCCCAAAATCTGGAAGTCATCATCACAAGAACATCTATCCTCAAATTACTAAAGCTAAGAGTATCTAAGAAACTAAACATAAATAATAGCTAGTCTATGCCAGAACTTCAAGGCATCAAGACATGAAGAAGAAGATCCAGTCCAAGCTAGAAGCTTTAGCTCACCCTGAAATCTGGTGTGATGAAGACTGGCTAGGGTTGCGGTTGGGTTGAAGACGACGGTACGTTTGCTACACTCCACGATGAACAAAAGAAAACATACAAGTAGGGGTCAGTACAAAACACGAGTACTGAGTAGATATCATCGGCCAACTCAAAATAGAAAACAGTATATATCAGATAATATCATAAAATCAACTACAATACTCAACAGGTAGCAACAACAAGTACAAGAATCATTGTTAATAACGCCAAGTACACCCATTAGGACGCAAGCCTTTATACCATACTCATTTGGGAAATAGGTTCATTAAATCTGAGTATATTACCATAATTCAAGATTCCCTCTCTTTATTCCTCTTGTGTCGGAACGTGACACTCCGATCCCCTAATACTACGTGTCGGTTCGTGACACCCGATCCCCCTAATACTACGTGTCGGTTCGTGACACCCGATCCCCCTAATACTACGTGTCGGTTCGTGACACCCGATCCCCCTAATACTTCGTGTCGGTTCGTGACACCCGATCCCCCTATTACTACGTGTCGGTTCGTGACACCCGATCCCTTAACCTCATTCTTTTAGTTCATCAAGCCTTCTTTTATACCAAAGCATCATCATTAACAAGAGGTTTTCAAAATTTAGGATTCAATAGCTTCATCATGCTTATTTCATCACAATCATATCATCACATCCATGCAAGCATACAATTTAAGCATATAGAAGGGTTTTACAACACTACCCAATACATATCATTCGCTATTAAGAGTTTACTACGAATAGCATAAAAACCATAACCTACCTCCACCGAAGAATCGAAGTGAAGAAACTAGTCCTTCAATGCCTTTCCTTTCCTTATTGCCTCCGAACTTCTCCAATCTATCAAGTATATGTTAACTTGTAAGCTGACGAGTCTATAAACACTCAAATTTATTTTATGTCTAGCCTAGACCCAAAAACTCATATAATTCTATAATCAATTTACTATAGTTCAAACCTAGGGGTAAATCTTAGTTCCTCCAATATACTTAACCTTAATGATATTAAATTAATATAATACACTTTATATTTAATTATCTATCTCAATATATCAATATTTAATTTCTTATATCATAACAAATTTTATAATATTAAAATTAGGCCACTGGTTACGAAACCAGTGGCAGAATCATAACCCTCGAAGACAATTTCTTAATTTCCCACTAACATTAAACATTGAAGCCACTGGTAACGAGACCAGTGGCACACATGCATAATTCTCTTTTTTCTCTAATTGTTAATGGCAACCATCTGCAGATTACCCTCAATTCACAATATGTTGTTAACAATTGAAGCCACTGGTCACGAGACCAGTGGCACACATGCATCATCACTTAAAAAATTCAATAGTTATACAGAAAACGTACCCCCAAAAAAATATGCACGATGTTCTGTTGATATTCCCGTAACTTTTCTTCGCTCCACCCGCTTTTCTCCGCTTCTCCTCTTTTCTTTTCTTTACAAATTATTTGTTACCCTAATTATTATACTCATATAATTATAATAGTGATAAATGTGACCCACTATTAATTATAATATTATTTCTTAACCATTAACTAAATAAATTAGTAAAACTATCCCACTAATTTCATAATTATAATTATGAATAGTCCAAAACACCCACTTAAATCTATCGGAAAGTATTTTCTAACATAAAAATTTCTAGTGCTCAAACCGACTAAATGGGTTGTTACAGCCACTCTCCCATTCTCGCCTCTCTCGCTTTATACACACAAATGTATAATTTCTGTTTCTGTTTTGTATAAAGCGAGAGAAAATTGTATATACAAATGCAAAAATGTATATCTTCGTGTTATACACTTAATTATATAATTTACAAATATTTTATTTCAAATATTGCAGAGAAAAAGGCCAAAGAATTATACAATTGTGAATTATACAATTGCAGTGAAATACAATTTTTTCTAGCTTTATACAACAGAAGTGTATATATTGTGTTTCTGTTTTTGTATAAAGCGAGAAAAACATATATATTCTTGCTATACACTTATAATTATGCAATATACATACATTTTAATTCGATTCAACTGTATGCAAAGCTAATTATACAATTGCAGCGAAATAGGCCAACGAACTATTTAGGCCAGCGAATTATACACTTTTATATGTATAGCGAATTATACAGTTTTTATGTTTGCTATGGAGCGCAATTATGCAAAGTTTGTTATATTATACAAATATGATTTTTTTGTTTGCTATATGTGAAATGCCCTTTATTATTTGCTCGAAAGATTGACTTTGATGAATATATATATTGGATATCAAAATGGCGAGAAAAAAAAAAGAAAATTCTTTAATTTATAATTTTAAAATTCGTTTTATTTTAAAAGCCAAATATTATTAAGGAAGACAAAATCGTCGTGGCTGTGTTTGGATCATCCAAAACTAATATACCTCCATTTCCCAACTCACGGTGGTAGCAGCCATGTTTATACCATCACAAACCACTGCATTTCTACCGGGATAACGTTGCTCAGCCATGGCTACGGCGGCGCTGTTCTCCTATATTACCGTCAATTCTCCCAACTTCCATCTTACCGCTAAACGGTCCGAATTTTCCCGCCAATTGAAATATGGTGGGAAATACTACTCCGGCTTCACTGACGTCTCCAGTTCCAGACGCAAACTGAAATCGCTCTCCGTAGTTTGTAACAATTCGAGTCCTTCTTCTTCTGATATAAGGTAATCATTTTAGCTCCAGTAGATGCTTCTGTTGGTTGATTTGATTTTGTTATAATAGGGAAGAATTGTAATGTGAGAAATTGCTAAAAGTATGCCCTAATAAAAGGAAACTTAAGTTTTAATTTGGAGTTATTCCGTCCAATTCCAGTCGAATTTCATTATTCCATATGTTAGGAAGCTTTCTAACAGAAGATTAATATGAATGGAGAGACTTACCTTTGTTTTATTGAAAATCCTGTTAATTGTACCAAGGAGCGAGATGTCAGAAATGTGCTTTAAAGGGAGCGATCATTGTCATTTGGATGTTAACATTGATAAGTAACTCCTATTTCGTTGAACGAGCTATATTAATCCAGTGGTATGTAAAGTTATTGCAGAATCAGAGGCATAGGTTGTTACTCAGTTAGCGTCTGTGTTCTGAATTGGGAGGATGTGCTTTGAGATACATATATAACTCTCTATACATCTTTTCTCTCTACCAACACATATATATGTATTTATGTGTTTATGGTTTGAGCTGGAAGCCGTGGGCTTAGCTTAACCCATACAACCTATTCTAAATACGCTACTGCATACTCCTTTAGTAACAGGGAACCCGCAACGAAGGATATGACATAGTTTAAAGAGCTTGTCTCCTTTCTTGAAACGAAAGTTTTAGTACTAATAATCATCAGTTAGTAACCTACTGCTTGTGATGTGTGTATCATATCACTGGTGAATAGGTAATACATATGTACATGCCTCCACTTATTGCTCATCTTTTTCTAGATTTTCAAGAGAAATTTGGTATGAATCTAGTCATTTATTAGCGGGAATGAGTATCTTGCAATTTCAGAATTCTCGGTAGATAGATATTCCCTTCAATATGTACAAACCTAAGCTAATAGTAGTTTGGTTTGTAGGCTAAATCTATCTAAAATAAATCATGTGGAGATCTATTTCGACAAGAAAATACATGCAATTAAAGCTTTAACTTATATGGTCCCTTAAGTTTTGAGGATAGGTATATTGGTCCATATTGAATAGTGAATACAGATTATGAATTTATGTATTATAAGTTGAGTAGGCCAAATTTCACGACGTGTATAATTGCTAGCTTGATAAAGCATCAAATTGTACACGACTACTGACTTGTTTTATTGCTTCCTCACTTCTCGGTTGAGATGGAGTTTGCTGTTGTGTTTATTTGTGTATTTCAAATATTATTACTATTGGCCATTTGGTTAAAACAGAAATAAGCTGGTAATAGAACAACGTGTTATATATGAAACAATGGCTTACTAAGAATACTTTTGGTTGGAAGGAGGGATGAAGGGTAAGAGTGAGGAGCTTAAACCATTAGTTTATCGAGTACAAACCAATGGGCTACGGGTATATCTCCTCAGAGCTTTTAATGAAGTTAGTTTGCTCAGCAAAAAAAAAGGGGGGGGGGGGGATACTTTCCTTTTAACGGGGGTTCATCGTCTGCTCATAAGTTTCCCTGTTTATCTTAATGCTTGGAAATGGAATTCCTTTGGAGAAAGTTTGTACAAATACGTGTTCACCTCTGCAGCAGAATGGGTTTGGAAAGTTATTTGTTAAAGGTTATAATCAAGCCTTGTTTTATTGTTGAATCAACAGCGAAGAACTTGCTGCTCCAGAAGAGCATCAATAGTGCAGCTCAATTTTGTGTTACAATCGCTATTTCCAGATCTATTTGTGTGCATTAAGGTCCTTGTGTTGCACATTTAGCCATAACAAGTCTACACTTTTTCGAGTTTCTGACAGCTGTTAAGAATGTGTGAAATTTAACTCAACCTTTAGCGTGGATATGTTTTCTGTATATGTGTACCCCAGTTTCAGTACTCATCTAATTAAATAACTTCTATCAAAATATTTTGCCACCATTTCTTTAAAGTAAAACAATCTTTTGACCTTCATGTTATTTGTTATTTAGTTCTACGGCCAAGATAAGAAGTGAAGTTCTTTCTCCCTTTCGGTCTGTTCGGATGTTCTTCTATGTTGCTTTTATTGCAAGCGCTGGTCTTGGAGGACTTATTGCCTCTACACGACTGATTGCTGCATTGGCCAATTCATCAAGAGGTGCTGAAGTTCCTGAGATCCTAAAAGGTCTCGGTATAGATCTCGGTGCAGTCTCCATATTTGCTTTTCTGTATTATAGAGAGAATAAAGCGAAAAATGCTCAGGTAGCAAAATTAGCAAGAGAGGAAAATCTCTCAAATCTTAAGCTCCGTGTGGATGATAAGAAAATTGTCCCGGTTAGTGCTTTCAGAGGAATTGCTCGTTTGGTCATCCTTGCTGGCCCTTCGGCTTTCATTTCAGAATGTTTTAAACTCAGTGCACCATTTACTGAGGGCCTTCTAGAAAGAGGAGTGCTTGTGGTCCCTTTTGCAACTGATGGAATTTCTCCTAGCTTTGAATTTGAAGAGAATGACGAACTTGAGAAGAAAATTTCCAGAAGAAAAAGGCTATGGCAGCTTGCTCCTATTTATGCCACTGAGTGGACCAAGTGAGTGAGCTACCAACAACATGAAATTTTCTAGTTTGAAACTATTTCTTCTCTCACTTGTGCTGCTGAAATTAACAATAATTACATTGACATTGAGAAGTAAAAACAAAGATTCTCATATTTGGTTCATTCGTGATAGGTGGATAGATGAACAGAAGAAACTAGCCGGTGTTTCTCCTGAATCTCCAGTGTAAGTATTCTGCAACTATAGTAGTATATATAGGTTTTCTAAGAGAAAGATCGGTTGATTGAGTTCTTCATGGTACGTGTCAAATAAGACTGCAATGTAAGCATTATTGAGTTCAGAAAAATGGACTGTCTTCATGGTTTTACGTGAATCTTTGAACAAATCTTGTAATGCTAGTAGACATTGTTATATAAGAGTTACTAACTTTAAACAGTTGAATGATGTTTGGTCATTTTAATCATGTGCAGGTATTTATCTCTACGCCTGGATGGTCGTGTGCGTGGCAGTGGTGTTGGTTGTCCTTCTTGGAATGCTTTCGTATTGCAATTGCCACCAGTAAAGGGCATTTGGTCTGGTCTTCTTGATGGCATGGATGGAAGAGTGCTTTAAGAATTGAGATCAGATATTGTCTTCTCTTTCTTATTCTTTGAAGAACTATATTATATTATGTTGACAATGTACTTATTTCCTCTTCAATATATAATTGCAGCATTCACCAAATTATCTTTTGCTTCGTTTACTCCGTTCCTCCCTCTCTTTTTTCTTTGTTGGTGAGGTTAACTTTACGTGCATCCAGGCCAGGATGTTTCCGACAGTGGAAGCAGGGGATGGGATCCAGGGTATGCATGTTGCATGGATCAAGTTTTAATAATCCTATGACCGAAAATGGGAATGTGGTATTAATTACTATTTTTTCCATAATAAGTTTATTTGATAGAGAAAGTTGTCTATTTGACGTGTAAAAATGGAAGTCCTCAAAAATTTCATATTTACATAGATTATTACTGTTGTCTATAATTGAAGTTTTGATTCGTAGTGTCTTTTTCCTATTGAATAGCTACATTTCTTTGCTTCCAAAACATGAAAATGTCTTGCTACATGCTACTTTGATCACTATCATCTCACAATGGAATGGAAACAAGAGAGATCAATTAAAGTGTAAGCCAAAAGACAGGAATAGAACGGTGAATGGATCCCGTGCCCTGTTACTGCATTGAGGTAAAAACTCTTTCCTCTCTTTGAGTTCTGAACCATGATTTAATTTGTGCTGTTTTAGCCATATAACTGTTATCTATACAAGGTAGCATATGATTCACACTTAGTTACCAAAAAGCACAGCAAATATGTTAGTATTTTGGGGGTTCTGATCATTCTTTATGTCCTTAATTAGATAGTCTACCTTAAGGCGTAGACCCGTCATACAGACACAAACCTCTCAAACATGATGTTCGCAAGATCGTACGAACGGGATCGAGTAATGGCAACACGCTGAATAAGAAATGGGGGGAGAAAGTTGCCAGAAAATTATGATACACATTCACATTCAAAGCCAGTATATAACTAGAGATAAAACATGGAAAGCACACGGGCTGGACATATTACAAATATGGAAAACCTTGAACTAATTACTTCCACTCCTTCATTTCACTTCTTCAACTTCGTCCAATGCGTAGTTGTTAGTGGATACATTAGCATAGTTCACTTTGTTGAACCTCACTACAACTGGATAGCGTGTTTTTGGATCCTGCAACATCACCATTAACAATAACATCAAAAGGTATTAAATTTCAACTCTCACAAGTGACAAAGAACATGGATTCCAATCAATTCCCTTACCTGATCAACTGCTACAACTGAGCCGGTACCCTTGTACCAGTAGGACTCCTTTCTTAAAATTCTCACCTGTATTCAGAACATTTTAAGAATCAATTGGTAATGAACAGCCTGAGCTGAGGACACCACCATAAGAGACTGTGGATGTACAAATGCCTACTATAACAGACTTAAACTATAATACTTGGATAAAAATTAATGATATTTATACACAAGTGTGCTGTTTTTTTTTGAGCCCATAATTTCTCAAGTAGATTGAGTTTTTGTGATAACAACCTGTATGTTAGAATCCAATCTTAAATGTTGAAGTAGCATCTATATATATGTGTCTATATACTTTTACTGCTTTTAAATCTTGAATCATCAGTGTGAATACATACTATATAAGAGATAAGTTGGTCTTATTTCTTTTATTGAACAACTTACTTTGGTTCCTCTCTTGGGTCCAATTGGAGGTGGCTTGGCAGCTTTGGCAGGAGGAGCTTCGCCTTCAGCGGTGGCAGTAGGAGCTGGTGGTGCAGCTTCTTCCGCGGCCCGTACAACGAGCCTGGGGATGTTGGTGGTGGTGTTCTTGGAGGAGAAAGATAACATAGAGCTCTTTGGAGCAGAGTTAGAGGTGACATTAGGGGTTGCCACCATAAAACCAGATGCAGCAGAAGCCATGCTGCTACTTGCCATGCTTTTTTTTTATGTGTTTCTTTGTCTGAACTTGTTCTTCTGCTGCAGAGAAATGATGAAAATTAATGTAAGGAGCAAAAGCAGAAGTAGGATTTGAGAGGCTTTGAGTTAATGGGATATCTTTTTCCTGGACAAAAGATCGACCTAACTACCACGCGACATTGCTCCATCCACTGACACGCTGCCACATGGTACCATATCCAATTCTTATGGATAATGTTACCACTTTTATTTTGTCTCACATATTTTGCTTCTTTTTTGTTATTCATAGTGTATTATTAATTTTTAATTGTGCTTTTAATGGTGTGACTAAGTGATTAATATATACGTAGTTGGTTGATAATCATGAGGTTCAAGGTTCAATTTCATCGAAACAAAGATTAGGTGATTTCTTCTTATCTTTCTTGATGACTAGAGTTATTTGATATCTACGAGGTATGTTGAAATTAGTTGAGGTGTGCGCAAACTGGTTTAAGCATCAAGGTTTATAAAAAAATATTTTAATGTAAAATTGAGCTATTTTGACTTTTATGATATAAAAAAGGGAAAAAACAATTACCCCATTAACCTATGCCTGAAATCTCAAAGACACACTTATATTATAGAAAAGTCCTATTACCTCCCTTAACTTATTTTATATTTAATTTTGTACCCCTTTTCGGCTTACGTGACACTAGCTTGAAAAAAAGTCAATCAGCGTTGGGCTCACAAGATAGTGCCACGTAGGCCAAAAAGCGGTAGTAAATTATTAATAAAATAAGTTCAGGCGGTAATAAAACCTTAGTATAGTATAAGTGTGTCTGTGAGATTTCGGACATAGATTGAGGGATACATGTTCATTATCCCTATTTAAAATGCAGGTAATGGTGATTCTTTTAACGGGAACCCTTCTAAGCATTAATATCTCTTACTATTAGCTCACATTAACACATTTATTACTTTTCCTCAATTAATATATATATATATATATATAGTCTATTTTTCCTTTTAAGAGTATCTGAAAAGGATGTTCACTGTATGATTGAATTACAGAATACTGTGACGAGATGTTTCCTCCAAAATAAAAGTTCATTTTAGAATGACCAACATGTGAACAAGAGCTCCAGGACAGTTTTCCGAGAAGACCAACTAGTGCACAAGTGAATGAATTTTGAATTATAGTTTTTTTAAAAAAAATAAAAAATTAGGAAAAGGAGTTGAAAAATACCATTTTAATTTTAATTTATTAGTTAAGTTCGTTCTTCGTTATATTATAGAGATATTTATAATCTCGTTGATAAGATACTCATCACATATACCTCTATTTTAAACATTTTCACTGTGACATTTTAAAATCCTATGTGGCTTAACATTGATAAGATACATGATTATGTGATTGGATATATATTATTATTTTGATGATGAGTGGTTGAGCCTGATGTGAGTGATTATGTGTGGAATCGAGTACCATTTCGATATGATACATAGACACTTGATTCCCCATAAGTTATTACTAGATGAGCAAAATTAACAACTCTATAGCATGTGTATAGATGAGCGATTGTGTGGGCGACAGATGAAATAGTTGAAACTGATGAGATCAAAGATTATATTGTGAGGATATGATTTTCTTGATTGTGTGACTACTTAATTATTGCAGAGTTGGTAAGTGATCGTTATATTGTAAGATATCGATATGTCAGAAATGAAGTTAGATATATGTGGACACTCATAAGTTTGAAGTATTAATGTCGTGTTATGGCTCACGCCTGATTATTTATTAACGATATGAATTAATTAACGAGCTTCTTGATTCTAACGATTTGAAATAATAAGATTTATAAGGTTTAAGATATTTTAAGTTATTTTAAATTAATCTCATCACAAATTTTTAGTTAATATACACAATTTACGTAATTATATGTACACTCGAAAACCGTCTCAAAAAGATTCTGTTAAATATTTGGTGTTTAATAATAGTTTATTTTAAATTATTTGACTAAATTAATTATTTTATTTCGTCAAAATTAAGAAACTCGTTAATTAATTACTAAGAGCTTGTCCTATCACTGTTTCGCCAGTTCTAATTTGGTTAAATCAACAATCTATTTAGTTGTATAAGACCAAATTTTGGACTCCATCTCTTTTGTCCAACAGGCCACTACTTCAAGCCCAAACCCCTTTTTATTCGATTCCCAGCCCAATATAATTACAGCAACAATCCTGTGACTTAGCTTTTGTTTTTTGTTCAGCTGAATCCAATTCAAAATCCTGAGCCCGCGTGCAGTTTTTTTTATCAGCCCAACCCCCTTAACCCAATTGTTTTCCCTTTTTCTCAATCCAGTAAGCCCATCATGTCCAACTAATTATCTCATTCCGTCTCCAGTCCATTCCAAAATATCCGACCCGACCGGTGATGATACATCCAGCACGAATAGAGCATTCCTTCTCCAACTTCTCTTCCTCTATCTTGATTCGTACCAACGAGGGTGAGTGCGATGGAAGAACAAGGAGAATAGCACGATGCATCGCTTTCACCCGTCTCTTTCCCCTTTCTGCTTTCGTACAACTCCTGCAACGACTCTCGTCCTTGGCTCGAGTGGATGGACGCCACGTCGAGTACAAGGACGGGAAGATTGAATCCCAGCCATCCCCTTGATCTGTTAATCCGGACATTTTTGGTAAAAAGAGGCAGCTTTCCTTGGTCCTTGGGGAGAGGATTTTGAATTTGGTGGCTCGATTTGTCGATTCAACCCTTCCCCCACAAAAAAATTTTCAGAAAAAACTTTCCTTGAGTTTGGGATTTTTTTCAGAGTAAAGAAATACAGAGAAAGAGAAGAGGATTTGAAGCTTTCTGGCGAGCAAGAAGCACCAAAATAAACCACATACGAGACAGAGAATATATATACGCACAGGTCAATTACGTTCGAAGAAATAACAATATAGTTTTGGTCGAACCTTCCCATTTTCGACTCATTTGCTTGTTGTATCTTCAATTTTCTGTTTGAAACTCGAGAGAGTTTTCGGGTCTTCTCGTTGCCTTTCGTTACTGTGGAAATCGTTGTTGTCCTAAGCTCGTTCTTCTCCAAGTCGCTGCACTGTAAAAGGTAAACCTCGTTCTAACTCAACTTTATTTTCCTGTTAAGGTTGGTTTTTCTTTGAGGGAAAGCGCTTAGGGGAAGAAATATTTTAATGGCTTGAATGTTTTTGTTTTGTTTATTGCTTTGGAAAGGATGATGACCCCTTTTGTATAAATTTTCTTTTCTCCTTGCCAGTATGTTCGTGTCACTATTATTCTCATACGATTTCACTATATGTGTTTCGCTTAATTATTTTTACTGTGAAGCATGATAAAAATACTTGTATCTAAGTCATTTTTCATGCGATAGTATTGACTGTTCCGTCTTTCTTTTCTCGTTTCTATATTTTCTCCCCTGTTGTTCATAACAAATGTTGGTTTGTCCTTGCCCGTTCCATTCAGTCGTTAATGTTTTATATGGACTACTGCTTGCGATTTGACCCACTGTGGGTCACAAATACTTTGCGCTTATTTGTGTATTTTAGCTTTGATATATGGTTTCATAGACGCCTGTATGTTTCTTTGGATTCTGTTTCATGCCTTGTTCCTCTGTAAGAAAATAGTTGGTTCAAATTTCGGCTATTTTCTAGGCAAAACTCTCTGGATATGTCTCCGTCCCTGAGGTTACCGTCTTCACTCGTTAACATCTTGAGTTCGATTTGTTCTTGCCCGAGATTTGTAACTTTTATTTAGTATGGATCACTTTTTTTATGGTTGAATATGAAAGTATGTTATGTGTTTCCTCCTTTTCGTTTTAAAATCTCTACTTGATTAAAATAAAGATGTTTGTTTGCTGGTACATTCTTTTACCGTAAGAAGTTCGTTTTCTTTATGGTTTATATTTTTCAAGGGATTTTTCAGTTCTTTTTACCCATATGGCCTATTGTTTTGGAGAAATTTGTTTTGGGGTTATTTTCCTTTCTTATAGATTTCATGAAGTGCGAAGATTTTGTTTGCATTGTTTTAAAGTGTATGAATATAATAGTGGTCCTTTTCAAAATAGTCTAGTTTACTACTGGCAGTAGCATTCTGTCCTAGATGTGATAAACTAGCAGTTTGGTCCCAATTTATAGATTTCAATTTGATATAACATGAATGATGGGTTTGATCGTATATGGGTTTCTCTTAATCTTTTATTTAATTTATTTGTTATTTTTCTGTTGGTTCTATTGTAATACTTGGTCGGTCCTTACCTATGAAAAAGAAGCTTTCAGATTTGCCCTCTCTATACTCATGGTTGCTTCTATTTTGTCAAAATAATGACCTGATGTGTACCCAAGTATATGCATGCATTTTATCTAGAGTAAATTAGTGTATTTTTCTGTATTAAGTTAATGATTCATTACTCATATGTATATCTCCTTATTTTCTTGTTGTATGTAAAATCCTCCCGGGGGTTCACCATGAATCCACCCTTATGCACATCAAGAGGGCCATAAAGGCTCGAATGTTTTCTATTTTCATTTCGAGTCAATCAACCCATAAAATCAATGAACAGATCGTGGAGTCAAAATTCCAAGAAGTCGGAGATTTGAAAAAGTTGGGCCAAAAGGGCCTCTTTTATTTTGAAATGTTGTATTTGTTATCTTTGGGTCTAAAGCCCTTATTGTCTTTTATTTTCTATTAAATTATAGGGAAATTTTTCAAAATGTCAATATTTTAGCATTTAAAAGGGCTCATTAGCAAAACTTTCAATTTTTAGTAAAAATGTCATATTTTAGTTTGTTATATATCTTTTTTATTATTTATTTTTATTTAAAGAATATAATTATTTAATAACAAAAGGAAGAAAATTAAGGGAGAGAATATTTCAAAAAAAAGGTAAGCATCCTTAATTTTCTCATCAGTTAAATTTTCAAATAAAATTTATTTTTTTTTCTCTCCGAAATTTTTACCTTTTTAAAATTATATTCATTTCACAATATATTCTATTTATATTTATTATAGTTTTTTTATAATTTATATTCATTCCAATAAATATGTCAAATTTATCTATATAGTCATTTTAGAAATGTATTTGCATTTTTATATATTTTTTCCCTATATAGTTATTTTATTCTTCGAAATTCTTGTATGTATTCATTTCAATATGTATTTTATTTGTATTTCTATTTATTCTAGTTTTTATTTTGAATTTTGTATAATAATATATAAAATACAAAAAAATAGTATGATGAAAAAGTGAATGAAATATAAAATTGAAAAGAAATAATTGAATATTTGGTGTACTCATTCTTAAATAAAATACATAACTAGTTGACATACATTTAGAATAAATACAAATTAAAAAAAATGTCAAATTCAGAAACAGTGCAACATAATTTTTGAATGAATACAACTATTAATTGTAAAAATATATACTGACTAAAACAGTATTAAAATTCAATATATACTTCCAAATTTATGAATACAAAAAACAATAAAACTATGAAATACAAAAATAAATACTAATTGTGGTACATTGACATAACTATAAAAAAAAACAGAATACAAAATAAATTAAATAAATGAAATACGATTCCAAATCTATGAATACAAAATACAATAAAACAATGAAATACAAAAATACATACTGACTAAAACAACAACAAAAACTCAATATACACTTCCAAATTTTTGAATACAAAAAACATCAAAACTATGAAATATACACAATCAAACTCATATGATGTGTTACATTGACATAACTAACACAAAAAAAAAAAGGACACAAAATACAATAAATATATAAAATTCAAAAATAAATACTAACTATAACATGATAAAAATTCCATATATACTTCCAAACGCATTGTAACATGATTTTTTTTGAATCTTAAAAATTACTAAACAAATTAAATTAAACATGCAAGACACAGAACATGCACAAAAAAAAAACTCTTCTCCAACAAATTGGTCTTCTTCAACTTCATGGTTATTAATTTGTGTGGGATTTTGCACATCGACAGATTCAGGCATTTTTCCCCGTCGTATATCCTACTTAGATTTAGAAGCGGAACCTATATTGTTGTTTAATTCTTGAGTGAAAAAAAATTAAATGATGGAAAATCGGAAGAACTTTGATTATTTTGTCCAATACCTCTAGTAACTCTCTTGAAAACGTCCATTGAATAGAGAATTATGTAGTCTCAAATCCTAAAAAATGTTTTAAGAACAACAAAATAAAATAAAAAAATAAAATACTAAAATCAGTAAGTAAATAAATAAGGCATCTGGAAAAAAAAATAATACCCAAATCAATGTTAATCTTCAAATCAAATTTTGCAACGAAATTAAATGAGAATAATAGAAATATTAATATATTGAATCGAAAATCTGTGGAATTAATTTGGAAGAATGTTAGATAGAGAAATTGAAATGAAGAATAAGAAAACAGAGAAAAATCTGGGAATTTGATTAGGAAGAAAATAAGAGAGAGAAATTAATAAGCTTAATAAAAGAGAGATAGAAATTAAAATCACATTAATATCTTTCCAATTACATAAGAAAATGTGTAATATATGAGAGAGAAAAAAAAAGGTGTAAATAATGAGAGAGAAGATATTAATAATATCAAAACAATTATTTATTTTTAAAATTATGACATTTTTGACATGTTTACTAATATTATTAAATTATGGATATTATCACTAAATAAGTTAATTTTTTTGACTAGTTAGCTAAATTTTCCTAAATTATATGTGTAGTCTAGGACAGGTACAAAGTGTAACGGGCCTAAGGCCCAACACTAAATGGATCCAAATACCGATCCAGGCGGACAGAGAGCCCACATTTGGACCCAATCTCGTCTCTCTCTCTCTCTCTCCATTTCTTTCCCTTTACTTGCTTTAATTATTTGCTGTCTAATTGGCGATTAGTTTTTAAAGTTAAGGAATTCAAATCCCCACAAACGCCGTAAACGTTTTATCAATTGAAAATTAATTTCAAACTGTTTTTATAAGAAAAAATGAATAAATTTACAAGTCAATTCTTACTTATATAGTAAATTAATTACTTTGTTCCAAATAATTTTTCCAAACTAATTTTTGTCTAAAGTCAAGTTTTAGCCAAATTAAGTTAGTTGTTAGATAACCGTATTAAGCGGATATTTTAGGTGCTTAACCCCTTCCTAAAATATAAATAGGAATCCCCGAGCCCTCTCAGGTTTTCAATCAATTTTTTCTGTTAAGTCTTTTGAAAACAAGGTTTTTCTTAAATTTTCTCAAAAATTAAGTGGCGAGCGACTCTTCAAAAGTCAAAATCCATACAAAAATAGATATTTTCCCTTTTTCGAATCAAACAATATTAGTCCTTGCTTTCTATTTTACAGAGATCAGAAAGTTCTCTTTGGTTTGCTTTGTTTTTATTTTAGGATTATTAAAATTTATGGTATTAATTAGTCTTATATCAATTATTTGTGGTCAAATTGACGTAATTTGTTGACTTAGCATGTGAATGAATAAATGAAGAATAATATAAAAAAAAACAATTAGATTGTATTTATACAAGTAAGATGACATCTAATGGTAAATCCTAAAGGAATAGAATATTCACAAGATCAAATGGAAAAGGAAAAATATCAAAAAAAATATTTACGTCAAAAATTAGAAAAGAAAAAAAATATCTCCATAACTTCTATGTATGTGCATAATAGATGAAAATAAATCCAATAGCCTCTCTCAAGTTGGAGGGGAGTAAGAAACCCCCAACTTGCCTAAAAGCTGATGATGCACGGATCCGGTCAAGGACTTGGTAAAGATGTCAGTTAGTTGTGAAGAAGATCTGACATAAGATAAAGAAATTAAGCCAGCGAGATGTTGTTAACGGAAGAAGTGACAATCAATCTCAACATGCTTTGTCCGTTCATGAAGACTGAATTTTTTGCGATGTGAATCACAGCAGGACCGTCAGAGTGAAGGGGTACTGGAAAGGAGATCAAAACTGAGAGATCATCAAATAGATGAACCAACCAAGCAAGCTCAGCTACAACCCTCCTCATAGATATATATACTCAGCTTTAGCAGAACTAAGAGAAATTGATGTTTGTTTCTTAGATTTTCATGAAATAGGAGAATACCCGAGAGAAATATAAAATTCACTCACTAATCTTCGTGAATCTGGATAAGTACCCCAGTCAGAATCACAAAAGGTCATCAATTTGAAAGAAGCAGATACAAACATAAATAGACCAAGATCGAAATCTTTCGGCAAATAACAAAGAACCCGTAAAGCAATTGCAGGATGAGAATCACGAGGATCTTGCATATATTGAACTCAGATGTTTCATTGTAAAGGATAAAACATGCCTTGTATGTGAGATAATTAAGCTTACCTAACAAACGCAGGCATACAGTAGGATCTTTTAATGAAATCTTTTGATTTTCTGGTAACTTGAGATTAGGATCCAAAGGTGAAGAAATATGAGATAAAGTAGAGAATCAAACTCATGCAGTAAGTCCAATGAGAATTCCTTTCGGAAATAATCATAACAGTTGGTTCTCTCACAACCTCCATCCCAAGAAAATAATGCAACTCACCAAAATCTTTAGTTTTAAATTCTTTGTCTAGAAAGAGTTTTAATGTCCGGGTTTATTGTTTCCTGTCAACAACATGTCATCCTCATATACTGCCACAATAGAAATAAAATCAACAGATTTCTTAAAACAAAAGAGAATAATCATTCATAGAATGACTAAAACCTTTCAAATTGAGAGCATAAGTGAGTTTAGCATACTATTGTTTGTATGCTTGCTCAATTCATAAATGAATTTTTAAGCAAATAAACATGGTTAGGAGAAGCGGTGTAAGACCAGGAGAAAATTTCATGTAAACATTTTCATTTAAGTCACCATGTACAAAAGCATTGTTCACATCTAATTGAAACACACCCTATTCATCTCTGATACAATAGCTAAAATACACGTGATGGTGGTCATTTTGACTACTGGAGAAAAAGTTTCATTATAAACAATACATTTTCTCTACACATCACCTCTAATGACTAATTTCAATTTTAGTATTTCAATACTTCCATCAGAATGTTGTTTTACCTTATAAACTTATTTAGATGGAAAAACCTTCTTACCTATAGGCAGCACAACATCTCATGTGTTGTTGGTCTTAAAGTTGTAAGTTCTTTATCCATGGCTTCCTGCTAACCCGGATAGTGAGATACCTAAATATACATAACAGGTTCATGTATACTTATAAAGGAATTGAGAATGACTTGATTGTTAAAATATATATCACTAAAAGATAAAGACTCAAGAGTAATAGGACTTAGGAAACAAGAAGAAGTCACATCAGTAACATGGAGAGCATTGCAAATATAGTCCTCTAAGTAATTAGGTTTTTTGTGATTTCTGAAAGATTTTCTTAATATAGTTTAAACAACAGGTAATGGAGAAGAAAGTACACGGGATATATCAGGAGAGGAATTGATATGTGAAGTAACATTGGAAGGGGACAAAGATTTAGAAGGATTAGTAGATATAGACATTATCAAAATCAAAAGAACAATCAGAATTTGAATTTGATGAGGAAAAATGAGATTCTAAGGGATAATTAGAAGAAATGATAGTAATAGAAGTAAATAAAATAGAAGGTAAATCAGATTGTGAAGAGAAGGGAAAATACTCTTGATGGAAAATAACATTCCTTGAAATTGAAATTTTCTTGGTTCGTAGATCCAACAATTCCTATAAAAATAGAAGGTGAAGCTTTAGGATCAAATTAGTTTTATTTAAAGGAAGTGTAGAGACAAAACACAAACAACCAAACACTTAAGATGAGAATAAGATGATTTAACTTTGAACAAAACCTCAAAAGGAGTTCTTGAATTCAAAACATTGAAAGGAAATTTATTTATAAGATAAGTAGTTGTTAACAAGAATTCCCCCAATAACCAATAGGAAAGTGAGATTTATATATAACAAAGAACTCTTGATGTTTCCAATAAATATTCGTGTTTTCTCTCCACTACTCTATTTTACCGTGGATTGTGGACACAAGTAGATTGATGAATAATTTCATTGGAAAAAAAAATTAGATTGAATTTTCTCACAACCTAATTAAAAAGTATTGTCGGTTCTAATAATTTTAACTTTGAAATTGAATTGTCTTTCTACCATAAAATTAAAAGATTGAATGATAGAAAAGGCATTTGATTTAGTCGCAAGTAGATGAGTCCAAGTAACTCTACTAAAATCATCAACGATTGTAATAAAATAGTTATACCCATCATGTGTGGTAGATTTATATGGACCCTAAGTATCCACATGAATGAAGTCAAAAGTAGCCTTGGTACAAATAGAACTATAAGGAAAAGATAATTTTGATTATCTTGCCATAGGACAAGTAATACAAGGAGATGATAACTTTGAACAAGATTTAGAAAATTGAAAAACTTTCTTCGTATTACTTATTGGCATATGGCCTAATCTATAGTTCCATAACTTCTCTTTTACATTGGAATCAAAAAGCTAGAACAAGAAGTAATAAGAACCTTGTTTTCACTGTTTTTTATGGTAGGAGTTAAGGTGGCTGGAGAAGGGTTGTTGTTATAGCCCTTTTTGCGAAGAACAAACTAGAATCCTTTGATGGATCTCTAGTTGTTCCTACTGATATAAATCTTCAAAAGGCTTGGTCAAGATGTAATGACATGGTCTTGTCCTGGTTAATCAGTTCTCCCGCAAAAGAAATTGTTGAGTCTGTCTTGTGCTCCCAAAGAGACAAAATCTTATGGTCTGACCTGAAAGATAGATTTGGTCAGGCTAATAGTGCCAAATTATTTCAACTTCAAAAATATTTAATGTTTTAGTTCAAGAAAATTCTAGTATTTCTGCATATTTTTAAAAAAATGAAAAATTTGTGGCATGAGTTATATGCCCTAAACACATTTTCTATTCGTAGTTGTGTGTGTGTATGTTGAGCCAAAAAAAAAGAATATCTCCATATATTTTATATTTTATGTATGTGCAGAATATATGAAAATATCTAATAGCATATATATATATATATATATATATATATATATATATATATATATATATATATATATATATATGTCACTCATATTCGGAAAATATCTAGGAATATCACTGTTTGTTGTAGGACTATCATATTACTCAACTTTATTTATTTTTCTCAAAATATACATGACATAAAAAAATATTATATCTCTCTTATTAGGATGCCATATCACATATTTTTATTTTTATTAATAATATTTTTTTTAATTCTTTAAATGATAGCTTGTTCAATGTATTTATAAGAAAGCATTAATCTATTCCTATGAAATCTAGTTACTTCAATTTTATAGCGAAGATCTTTATCCTATGTTTCATTTACGAGTATTTGTCGTTATAGCCATTAAAAAATTTAGTCTTGTTATCGAAGAAAAAATTAAACTAGTTCCTTTGAGTTGTTAATGAAAAAGACAATAAATTGAGAAACAAATTTTTTATCACCATCTTATAAACAAATTTGATCATCAGAATATTTTGTCTTTTTAAGCATAAACGTTTCAAAAAAGCGTGTCATGATTTGCTATATTTTTTTTACAGGGTAGTATAGGTTGTTTAATTCTTTTTAAAAAAATCTTAATAATAATAAAAAATAATGTGACATGGCATTTCATTAGGAGAGAATATAATTTTTTTGTGTGTCACATATATTTTGAGAAAAATAGTTAAAATTAAATGATATTGTATTTCTAAAATAAACATAAGTGATATTTCTAGATAATTTTCTAAACATAAATGACTATCTAGAAAATTATTCTTTAATAATATTCTGCATACAAAATTATTTTTTAATACACATTTTTTATAAAAACATAATACACACGTGCTAAAGCACGTGCACGGTGTACTTAACAAGCAAATATAAACCCACCAACAATTTTTTTTCATCCCCCAAAATATGATAAAATGAAATTAGCTTTATATATGCTGTAAGCATCATCAAGGACAAAGAATATAAAGTTAAAAAATGGGTGAAGAAAAGCCAAGGGTAAAATACATTTCGTTGAAATAAGAAAGGTCGAATTTGTTGTAAAATTAAAGTAAAATAAGACAAGAAACGTAGAAGAAGAAAATAATAGAAATATAGAGAGAAGATATGAGAATATTTCTTATTTTTCAAAGTATTCAAGTGTATACAATATGAAGTTTATGCCTTTATTTATAATGTAACATAGAGACATACAAAGGTTAGTCATAAACCTATGACATTAACATGAATATAATGGGGATGTTATGAAAGTGAAAGGTTACAAGAATAATGATTATAGAAGTGGAGGTTATAGTTATCTTCATAATAGAGGAAAGTAATGGAGTCAATTCTTGATGTAGTGGACATCCACAATGTATATATTATAACACTCCCCCTTAGATGTCCATAGATAATATGCCTCGTTAAAATCTTATTAGGAAAAATTTTCATGGAAAAAAAACCCTAGTGAAGAAAAAAGAGTACACATATCTTTTAATATGCTTTGAATGTTGCCTCGTTAAAATATCCTTACCAGAAAAATCCATTTGGGATAAAAATCGTGGTTAAAGAAAAGAGTACAATGCGTATTTTTCTTCCCCTATTAAAATTTTTACTTGATATCTCGAAAATCATGCATTTCAATCTTGTATCACAACTTCTCAAATAACGATGTTGGCAATTTTTAGTGAATAAGTTTACAAGATTATCACTTGAATGGATCTTGAACATCTATTTCACCATTTTGTTGAAGGTCATGTGTGAAAAAGACTTTTGATGAAATATGATTTGTTCAATCTCATTTGATTACATCCTCCCTTCAATATTATTTTCGTATGTAGTGGCTAATATATCCTTTGCCTAAGGAAAATCACATATTGGTTGAATATGATAGATTATGATTCCAACAAAATGCACTCCCAACTTACTTCATAAACAAATATTATTTCTGCATGATTTGAAAAAATGATTACCGGTATGATTCTTTGAATTTTCAAGATATTGTTGTGTCCCCATATGCAAATATTAGTCCATTTGCAATCAAGTTTTATGCAGATCAAATAAATATTATGCATCTACATAGTCAAAATATTTTTGACTTGTTAATTGGTCATTTCAATTTTATTGAAGCTCGTTTTTTCTTTTGAAAGAAAATCACATATCTTCTACGTGCTGAGTCACTTGCTTTGCTAGTTTCTTGTTATAACTTGAATGATACTATGACAATCTTTTCACATAACTTTCGTTATGTATACCAAATAATCTTCTAGCACTTGCATAACCACTATCTGTAAGAGCACCATTGCACTAATACATGACATTTTAAATTATTTTCATGAAATAAAAATTTTTTTTCCATGTGTTATGTCGTCTCAAAATCATTGGATACTCAATGAAATTTCTTTAACACGTTTTAAATCCTTCAAAGATTTTTAGTTAACCTTCGTCGTCAAGTTAGACATAATAATCATTCATTATGCATATTTAAGTATTTCATCTATTGCCAGACAGAAACAAGTCTTATTGCATCCACCAATAGAGAATATATCTCCACTTAATAATTTCAAGATTTTTGCGAGAACCCTTTATGCCCCGAGGCACAAACGTACTTTATAACCTACGGTTATACTTTCGCACAATGACTTCATTTGTACCCACTGACGTATATTTTGATCTATAAACTATAAATCCATAAGCATCACTTTTCTAAGTGAAACAAAATATATTTGAATAGTGCATTTTATTTGGCCAATCATTTATCTGCCACACTATATGACATATTCGAATTTAAGATGCTCGTAATCATTTATAGCATTGAGTGTTGCTTCATATCAAATATACTGTCAACGGTCGTGTTGATATCTATTCCAATTCGACATAACTTATCGAGATCTCTTCATTTTTCAACATTTTCAAGTACCTGAACCTTTGCCAAGGTTTTACGAAATGTTATGTCATAGTGCTCTTTGAAAGCACTTACCTCATTATCAATGACCATTTTAATAATTTTCTCCTCTCCTTCCTCAAGGAGTTTTACATTTGAAATCGATTGGTCTATCACGATTTTTGTGTACCATAGACTCTGTCCTTAAAGGACTATTTATTGGAACATTTCCAGTTTAATTAAAATATTGGGTCAGCTAGTACATGTGGCAAATTATAGTTGCAACATTCTTCAAATAAATTATCTCTTTGAACTTCAAGTTTCCTTTTTCTTTAACGAGGACCTAGATAATTCACCCACACATAATTTTCAGCTGCTACACATATCTTCCCCTAATGTTAGGTAATCTAACATTCACCCTCAACCTCATTTGAGGATCCATCTTGGTGCATGGAGCAATAAAATCATGTGTGCACATTAAATTTTTAGAAAAATTATTTGATTCCTGACTCTGAACCAATTGCATTGGGAGAACCTTGTTGGCTTGATGCATACATGTTAAATAAGCTCATCTCATATCAAATTTTATTGTAGAGATTTGTTCTCTTAATCAATGGTCCAGATATAATTGATGGAATACAATTTCTGTTAAACCAACCAACATTATTAACATGACTTTTATAGTTTAAAATTGTGCTCTTAATTTAATAATTCGAGTAAACAACCTTACAAAAATCAATTTGTAAGTTAATACAAATGTACATGTGACCATAACATAGATGAATCTATCAAATCATAATAGTAAACGATTTAGATTGCAGGTGAACGGGCTCATATTCACCTTCAAACTTAGCTGATACAATGATCATTTTATCACGAGAAAATCTATAAAAGTGAATTCTTGAAGAATCTTTTAATTCTTCAACATATAGCCACGTAAATTCTCAATTTCTTTTGCATCACATTTAAATTGGAATGGCCAACCGATTATGTCAACTGATATTTATTCAAGTAAACTTCTAGTTTACTTTTGCATGTGATTCCATCACCATGCTCATATTTGTGTACAACAAACAACGGAAAAAAATGGATAATCTTATACGTAAATATTTATTACCTACTTTGATTGTAGTAACTTGAAGATATTAAATATTCTAATAATTTATAGTCTCAATAAGATATTTGTTTCAATTCTTTCGAAACTTAAAAAGTTTCTTTTGAGACTTACTACAATCCTAATATTATGAATAATTTTATTTCTCCTCATAGTAACAATATAGCCCTTTCGAAACTATCAATCAATTTTGTGTACTACCATAATTTCACAACGCCATTCTTATGGTGACCATCTCCTTCAAGGAGAAAATTACAATTATTGTCATGGTTAAAATTATTACATTCGAGAGTTATTTCTTGATAACCAATATTTTGGTCATGGCCACAACCTTTACAGAAAAGATTTCTTCTTTCTTTTGTCCTCTAATAGTTCATTATAAAACATACCACAATATTTGTATAGTACTCGAAGTATATATATAACCAAAATGATCGTTTCTGTCAAAATATTTTTTTTCAATCTCTCAAACCTCCCGTAGAGCTGAGATGTGACATTCATCCAACAATACATGAACATGTTCTTATCTATATAAACAAAGTCACATTTTCTTCAAGAAAAAGATTATAACCATTTGTACATGTTCCATAAGTTTTTATTAGAAACTCATTTTCATGTTTTGGTATTATGCGACTCACCTCAACATCACTTTAAGAGGTCAAATATACCTAATGTACTACCACTTTGTATTCCTTTATTTTGATGGATGAGTAAAAAACTTTTTAAATTGGGTTGCACCAACAACAATGTGCTCAACTTCTCATACTACTTTGATGGATAAAAATTACATTTAACAATTACCTTCACATTTGAAGGACTATATTAAGAAACAATGTGTCCAATAACCTTTATTACAATTTTGATGGACAAAATTACCATCACATTTGAAAGAACATCTTAAGAACCCATAATGTTCTTCCTTTTAGTTACCACAATGATGACCATTAACATTTTACCATATTCATGTTCATACATTCAACCACTTGTCATTTTTCGGACAAATTAATACATTACTACCACATTCACATAAGAAAATGGAGCAAGTTAATTTGGTAAATTTCATGATTTTCGGTCAAAAGCATAAAACTTTATGTTAATCATCATCATATTATCACTATAGTACAATAGAACTTAAACCCAATGTCTTACCCATATTAAGATAGCTTTGGTTATAAATCATGGAACTTGAACCCAACTTTTTATTATCATGATGCACCAAAACTTTAACTCGATGTTTTACCCACTTGATGTGGTGAAACTTGAATTCACCGTCTTACCCTAAATTAGTGTCATAATAGGCCAAGTATACATGAACTCGCCTTCAAACCTTTGATATGTTACCACCTTTGTGATTTTATACATGAGTAAATTAATTCTTAACAAGACACAGAATATAGTCATATCCCTCCAATTCACGTTTCATGAAAAGATACAAAGACTAGCTCATCCACCATTAGATCCAAAAATATCCAATTGTTAGATTAAAAACAAAAAAAATTAAAAATGTATAAAACTTTAACTTACCCAATTATGCCATAAAAGTTGATATGACTAATCTGCAACTCAATAAACCATTTAGTCTCAAATATTATAAAATGTAGATACAATGAATTGAAATTATAGATGTGAACCACTTAGATTCAGAATCATATATCATCAATTAAATACATATGTTATCACATAAGTTATTAAAGTAATATTACATTACATATTTTGATGATCAAGAAACATATCGGTATATCACAAAGAGAACATCCGACCACTTCGAAAACAAACTTGCTCCATTCGTGAATATCCGCTAATTAAATTGTGATAGCAATATTATAAAAGAATCGTGTTGATAACATGTTGAAAAACTAAAGAAAAATAAGACAGGAAACATAGAAGAAGAAAACAATAGAAATATAGAGAGAAGATATGAGAGTATTTCTTATTCTTCAAAGTATTCAAGTGTATACAGTATGAAGTCTATGCCTATATTTATAGTGTAACATAGAAGCATATAAAAATGTTAGTTATAAATATGACATTAACATGAATATAATGGAAAGGCTATGAAAGTGTAATGGTTATAAAGGTGGAGGTTAAGGAGGTTATAGTTATCTTCATAATGGAGGAAAGTTAATAACAGATAGTATTAAATAAATAGTATTAAATAATATTAGTATTTACTGTGTACTAATCCAAGTCCTATTAGGATTAGTACTCCTTAATCCTATTCCTATTAGGATTTATACTCCTTCCTATATCTCCTATATATAACTCCCATGTATTCCCTTATTAGGTTAACACTTCAATACAATCAATATTCCTTCATGGTATCAAGAGCCAGAAAACCTAAATCTTCTTTTCTCTGGGTTTTTTTTCAATCTTTAGGGCACCGATCGTTCCCTCTCTTCTCTTGGGCGGCGGCAGCCATGACAACCGAGGTGGATCCTCTCGATTCACTTCCTTTTGGCGTTAAACTCCTTCTCAGGCATCTTCATGCGCTGATTCCCGAAAAATTATCAGACATAAATTACCCTACATGGAAAATCACCGTTCTTACAGCCCTTGAGGCCAATTACGTTCTCAAATACGTCGATGGAAGCACAGAACCGCCGCCGACAGTCATCACCGCCACGGACAAATCAGAAAAAACCAATCCCGCTCATGCCGCCTGGAAAGCCGTGGATGGCCAGATCCGATCATGTTTGATTGCGGTCATCTCTCCCACGGTTCAGAAACACGTCCGATCCTACACAACTGCTTCAGCCCTGTGGACGTCCCTCGCAACACGCTATGCATCAATTACCCACTCTCATATTTTTCAATTGCGTGATCGTCTCCACACAATTACCAAAGGCACGAAAACTATGGCGGAGTATTTAGACGAGGTCTCCACCATCATCACAGCCCTCGACACCGTGAACGAAATCATTCCCAAAAAAAATCTCGTCATGTGCGTCGTTCGGGGGCTCCCATCAGCTTACTCCTCCATTAAACAGGCGGTTCGCATCAGTCCAACGCCCGTTGACCTGGCTACTCTCTCCTCGTGGCTAAAAAGTGAAGAAATCAACGTGGATTTGGAGAGCAAACTTCTTCTCCGAGAAGCCGCTGTTATGGAGCCGGCCACCGCCCTCACCGCAAGCCAGAACTATCGCGGGGGGCGTGGTGGCGGCCGGCAGGGGAGCCGCGGCGGCCACGGCAGCAACAACAGCCTGAACTCCTTCGGCAGCGGCGGGCAGTCATCTTCTAGCGGCAAGCAGGGCACTTACGAGCGGGATCGTCCAACTTGTCAAATCTGTCAGAAAACAGGACACACCGCTGTTCGTTGCTGGTTTCGATATGAGGAGAGCCGAAATAGTGATAACCGTGCCAATTATGCATCTCAAGCTGGCCCTTCCTCTGAATGGTTGTTGGATACTGGGCCAACATGCACGTTACTTCTGATCTATCCAAGCTTAACGCTCCAAATCCATATCATGGCTCCAATGGTATTAATGTTGGCAACGGTGAGTCCCTTCATATTTCTCACACTGGCATGGGTACCATTAAAACCTCCACCGCTATCTTTCACCTAGGTAACCTTACCCACGTCCCTTCTATTAAAACCAATCTCCTTTCACTTCACTAATTCACAAAAGATAATAATTGCTCACTCTTGTTCACCTCTAATGATTTTCAGATCCTAGACAATACTACCAAGAGGGTGATTTTTCAGGGCCCCTGTGAGCATGGTCTGTACGTTCTTCCTGGCACAAGTTCGTCTGCCCACCCAGTTTCAGAAAGCGTTCATGTGGCTCCGGTGGCTCTTTCGGCTGATGGCCACAGTCTGTTGTGGCACAGTCGTCTGGGTCACCCGTCTACTCAAATAATAAATTCTTTAATGTCTCAATTAGGTTTTTCTTTCATTCATGTAAACAATCGTGACTCCTGTTCAATTGCTAAATCTCATAAATTACCTTTTACTTTATCTGAGAAGCGTACAACTGCACCTTTTCAACTTATTCATTCTGACCTATGGGGTCCTACTGTTGTTCCTTCATTTACTGGTTTTCGCTATTATATTTGTTTTGTGGATGATTTTACAAAATACACTTGGTTTGTACCCACTAAAACACAAATCACAGGCATACACCACCTTTGTCACTTTTGAAAAAATGGTCAAAACACAATTCAATTCTCATGTTAAACTTTTTCGAAGTGACAATGGAAAGGAATATGTAAATAACATCTTTGGCCAGTTTCTGCAATCCCTGGGAATTATACATCAAGCCTCCTGTCCATACACTCCCGAACGGAATGGGGTGGCTGAGCGTAAGCATCGCCATCTCATTGAAACGGTGGTTACTCTTCTACATCAATCTCAGCTCCCTGTCTCCTTTTGGGTAGAAGCTCTAGCCACCGCAAACTACCTCATTAACAGAATTCCCAGTCACACCCTCTCCAACAAATCACCCTATCAACTCCTTTACCAAGAACTTCCCAATTATAACAACCTCCGCGTCTTTGGGTGTCTTGCCTACCCTTGGCTACGCCCTCATATTACTCACAAATTACAACCCCGATCCCGTCCTTGTATTTTTTTGAGCTATCATCCTACCTCCAAGGGCTATCGCTGTCTTGACCCACAAACTCATAAAGTCTACATATCTCGTCATGTCAAATTTGTCGAAAATGAGTTTCCCTACGAGTCTATTTCCTCCTCCACAAATACATCATTCATTGGCGTCCTTCCTCTTTTTCCAACATACTCACAGGGTCCCTCACCACCATCCCTCAACATGTTTGCAAACTCCAGAAGTCTCTGTATGGGCTCAAGCAAGCCCCCCGTGCTTGGTACACACGTCTGAAAATGTTCCTTCAGGGACTCGGCTTCACGTGTTGCGTACACGACACGAGTCTGTTTACTCGACATTCAGCACACGGTACAGTCATTCTTCTTGTCTATGTAGATGATATCATTATTACAGGCTCTACTGTAGCTCTCATTCAGGATGTCACTCGAGCTATGCATACTACCTTCAAAATGAAGGACCTTGGCCCGTTACATTATTTTCTGGGAATGGAGGTTTCTCGGACAGTCAGCGGCTTGTTTCTTCATCAGTCAAAATATGCTCGAGATCTGTTGCAGAAAGCTGGACTGGAAAAATGCACCAGTCAACCAACACCGATGGCAGTCTCTTCGTCTAAGAATGGAGCCGACACCCCCTTTGCCGATATCACCCACTTCCGCAGCCTCATTGGGGCTCTACAGTATTTGGCCATTACCCGTCCTGACATCTAGTTTGCTGTCAACCGAGTTGCTCAGCGCATGCATCAACCAAGTGAACATGATTACCATTGTCTAAAACGCATTCTCAGGTACATTTTTGGCACTCTTGGTCGTGGTTTACTCATTCGACCCGGGGACTTGGAGCTTCGGGTTTCTCAGATTTAGATTGGGCGAATGATAAAAATGACAGAAAATCTACATCGGGGTTTCTCATTTTTTTTGGGCCGAACCTGATCTCCTGGTGTACAAAAAAACAACCCAAGGTCTCTCGGTCCTCGACTGAAGCTGAATACCGCGCCCTTTCTCTTCTTGCTACTGAGACCATGTGGGTCACATATATTCTTCGCGAACTCCGCGCCACTCACACTATTCCTGCTCTCTATTGTGACAACAAATCAATCATCTGTGTGGCCAAGAATTCCGTCCTACACACCAGAATGAAGCATGTTGATACCGATTGTCTCTTTGTTCGCGATAAAGTTCAGGCCGGCACCATGACTGTGCAGTATGTACCCACTGAAGAACAAGCGGCTGATATTCTCACCAAGCCTCTCCCGAGTCGACAACACGATTACCTCAGTTCCAAGCTTCCGTTCTCTTCCACTCAGCTCAGCTTGAGGGGGGATAATAACAGATAGTATTAAATAAATAGTATTAAATAATATTAGTATTTACTATGTACTAATCCAAGTCCTATTAGGATTTGTACTCCTTAATCCTAGTCCTATTAGGATTAGTACTCCTTCCTATATCTCCTATATATATCTCCCATGTATTCCCTTATTAGGTTAACACTTCAATACAATCAATATTCCATCAAAAGTGATAGAGTCAATTCTTGATGTAACAGAATGTTTATTTATAATAATTAATAATAATTAAATTATTTTTAAAAAGTCATTTTAATTCAATAGAAATTTGGACTAATTTTTATGAATTTTGATTTGATAAATATTTTATTTATTTTTCCATTAATTATAAGTGAAGTAATAGTTAGAGGGTAAGAGGGGAAGAAAAATAAGTGACTAAAGAAACGTATATAAAGTAGAACGATAACAAATATATATAACAAATATATTAATCATCAAAATTGTCCAGAAGGAGTTGAATCAATCACGAACGTCATTAAGGCATTATTTGTTTGCACTTAATGGAGGTCTCAGTCTTAATCATACAGATTCAACCCATTAATTACATTTGGTATTTAGGTCTGAATCTGCATCATTCAGATTCAGCCCATTAATTCATTTGTTTTATTTTTAAAACCTCTTAATATTCAGATGTGTATTCAAATCAAAACACCCAAATCTTAAAGCAAATATTAATATACAGATGTGTATTCAGATTCAAACCTATTAATCTTAATGAAAACAAATGAGACCTAAGCTCACTTTAGATCTCTGGAATATCAGCAATAGCAACACAAGAATCAACACAGCCGACTAATGCTCAGATACTCAGTAAGCATCATAGGTTGACCGAACTTGTGATTGCAATAATAACAAGATAGTCGAACGAAAGTAAAGACTGATCTTGACATGCATCAAAGTAAAGCTGATATAGTAAATAATGAAGGCGATAAACAATCTAAATTTAACTGGAGTCGATAAGCCTAGAAGGCACATACAAAGGTATAACAATAATAATCATACTAATAATAATCTAGTCGAACTTCCATAAGCCTAAAGGATACACCAAAAACTACACTACAAGGCAAAATTCAAAATGAACAAAAAAATTGAAAACAAGACTCACAGACCCTGTAAATCAACATCTAAAACAATTATATTCAAACCTAGGCTAAGTCAAGAACAACAATACTAATGTCATTCTAGCCTAATTTCAACTCACAAGGACAAGGATTATCAATTAATCGTAAGAGTCTCAAAAAATAATCAAAATAATGCCTAAAAGATATAAGTAGGAAACATAACAAGACCCCACAATTAGCTAATGTCAAAATACAACACGTTGGATTATGCAAGCACCTACTCTAACACCTAAATAGGAAAATTTTATCACCCAATTGTTGGATTTTATTTGCCCTAAATTTCTTCTCATAAATAGGTTTTCCGTTTATGAAAAGGTTTGGATTGACTAATCATTTTCTTTTAGGAAAAGGTTTAGGACTCTATAAATAGAGAAATGTTCCTTCTAACTTAATCAACATTCACAATGTAGTCTTAAGGGCTTTAAGAGTTTTGGTGAGGGGGAGAAATTGTGGGTCACAAGTTTGATACGTTATTACTTGTGTGAACCTCCCATGTATTCTGAGTGAATTTGGTTGAGGTTGTTTCCCTTTGTATTTTGTACTCTCATATCTATAGTGGATTGCTCATCTCCTTTGTGAACGTAGGTCGACTGATCAAACCACGTTAATTGTTTGTGTTTTTTGGTATATTTCTCATTTTCTTCTTATTCGTGGTCTTTTGAGATTTGCTTTGCTAGCTTTCGCGTTTACACCTTCTTATTTCCGGTCCTAACAAGTGGTATCAGAGCCAGATTAAATGATAGAGTCAGGTTTTGTGGTTCGATAAACGATGATTGAACCACGCTAGAAAGATGTGTTCATCTTGGCGGTTGTAGATCTAGCCGCAACCTTTTTGACAGTAATGAAGATTTTTGTTGGAGAAATTGTTTCAGAGAAATTCTTTGTGTTGAGACATAAATTTTGCAAAGGCGATTATGGAGAGGAGAAACAAGTTGTTGAAGATTAAGTGAAGAAGGTGGACAAATTTATTTTGTCAGAAATTCAGGCCAAGAGGGAGATTTGTTAGGTTTTATTTGCTAAATTTCTTACCATAAATAGGTTTTCCTTTTAGGAAAAGGTTTTGGATTGACTAATCCTTTTCTTGTAGGAAAAGGTTTAGTACTCTATAAACAGAGGAATGTTCCTTCTAACTTAATCAGTATTCACAATGTAGTCTTAAGGGTTTTGAGAGTTTTGATTAGGGGGAGAAATTGTGGGTCACAAGCTTGATACGTTATTACTTGTGTGAAGCACCCATGTATTCTTGAATTTGGTTGAGGTTGTTTCCCTTTGTATTTTGTACTCTCATATTTATAGTGGATTGCTCATCTCCTTTGTGTACGTAGGTCGATTGATCGAACCACGTTAAATCTTTGTGTCTTTTGGTATTTTTCTTGTTTTCTTCTTACTCGTGGTCTTTCGAGATTTGCTTTGCTAGCTTCCGCATTTACACCTGCTTATTTTCGATCCTAACACCAATTTAAAATTGATATTGCAGAAGAAAAAATGAAACATGATATATTGTCTTAAAATAAATGAAAAGGTCGGTATCAACCTTAATTCTAATAATTAACTTTTAAAAAATACATGAAAATCCTCCCAAGAACCTAGTTAAACAGGTATAAAAGCTAGTAAAAGAGTAAAAATAAAGAAAATAGACACAAGTCCACCAAAAAGAAAATATGAGTGGAAGTTGTCGAAAATTACCTTCATTTTTCACCTATAAAACATTACTAGCCTTACAATCAGACAATGCTATGTAGCATAGCAATAGTAGTAACGGCCCGAATGTTGGGTTTTATTTGCCCTGATTTCTTACCATAAATAGGTTTTCCTTGTAGGAAAAGGTTTTGGATTGACTAATCCTTTTCTTGTAGGAAAAGGTTTAGGACTCTATAAATAAAGGCATGTTCATTCTAACTTAATCAGCATTCACAATGTAGTCTTGAGGGCTTTGAGAGTTTTTGGTTAGGGGGAGAATTTATGGGTCACAAGCTTGATACATTATCACTTGTGTGAACCTCCCACATATTCCGAGTGAATTGGTTGAGGTTGTTTCTCTCTGTATTTTGTACTCTCATGTTTATAGTGGATTGCTCATCTCCTTTGTGGACATAGGTTGATTGACTGAACCACGTTAAATCTTTGTGTCTTTTGGTATATTTCTCGCTGTCTTCTTACTCGTGGTCTTTTGAGGTTTGTTTTACTAGCTTCCGCATTTACACCTGCTTATATCCGGTCCTAACAAGTGGTATCAGAGCCAGATTCAATGACGGAGTCAGGTTCAGTGGTTTGATAATCGATGATTGAACCAGGTTAGAAAGAGGTGTTCATCTTGACGGGTGTAACTGTAGTTGCAACCTTTTTGACAGTAATGAAGATTTTGTTGGAGAAATTGTTTTAGAGAGGTTTTCTGTGTTGAGACATAAATTTTGCAAAGGAGATTATGTAGAGGAGAAGCAAGTTGTTGAAGATTAAGTGAATAAGGTGGACAAATTTATTTTGTCAGAAATTCAGGCCAAGGGGGAGATTTGTTGGGTTTTATTTGCCCTGATTTCTTACCATAAATAGGTTTTCCTTTTAGGAAAAGGTTTTGAATTGACTAATCCTTTTTTGGTAGGAAAAGTTTAGGACTCTATAAATAGAGACATGTTTCTTCTAACTTAATTAGCATTCACAATGTAGTCTTAAGGGTTTTGAGAGTTTTGGTCAGGGGGGAAATTGTGAGTCACAAGCTTGATATGTTATCACTTGTGTGAACCTCCCATGTATTCCGAGTGAATTGGTTGAGGTTGTTTCTCTCTGTATTTTGTACTCTCATATTTATTGTGGATTGCTCATCTCCTTTGTGGACGTAGGTCGATTGACCGAACCACGTTAAATCTTTGTGTCTTTTCTTACTCGTGGTCTTTCGAGATTCGCTTTGCTAGCTTCCGCGTATACACCTGCTTATATACGGTCCTAACACCGAATTCACAAGGTAATATAAAGTACACGTTTAGAAGAAACGTTCAATGAGAAGGTTACACCACTCCAAGTCTTTGTCCATCTATTTTTATCATTCTAGATATAATACCTATCAACTAGTACATTTTGATTTCAGTTTCCTACTCATTCCACTGCCAATTATATCATTAAACATTCGACCCTTTTGTCACTCTAATGTTTTTTAGTCCTACCTTTTAGGTCATCCTCATATTAGATCATAACCTAACCCTTCTATTACATAGAAATTTCTTGAATATAAGATCATTATCAACTCTGCTAACCAATTTATTGTTCTGCTTTTATGCCAACAAGTTGGCCTTTGAACCATTTTAGTAAATCACATGCAAGACTCCAACTAAATTACTTTAACTCGAATATTCCTTATCACATATATTTTAAATAGCATTTAAATTATATATAAAATCCTCGGTCATCAGCTTTACCTAGTAATCACAACTTAGCAAAACTTATAATATGCAATTATACTTCTAAGTATAACATACTGTACTTTCAGTCCTCATCCTAAGTTGATATGTATGATAATTATGAATAACCTCAGCACAACAAGTTATACATGATATATCACACATTACAAAAAACTCGATTTATCAAGGATTCCTAAAACATCATCCACAGTGTTTAACATGTAATTCTAATCTATTTAAAAAATATCTCAGTATTTACATAAAAAAATTGATCGCTCGGGGTCGAAGATTCAATAATCATATAATAAAGTAAACCTGATTTACTCATGGAACTAGTTAGTAGATCTATCTTATGTAATTCACACACAAACTATTAATGTATCGATGTGATATACGATTTAATCATTAGAAGTATACCGACGTGGTACCCATCAATCAGCAACCACAAAAAACATTCATAATGATGAGCACAATAAAAATCCATATTTGAAACTACAAGTAAATTAAACAAGATA
This sequence comes from Solanum chmielewskii, assembly GCA_027704785.1. Taxonomy (NCBI): domain Eukaryota; kingdom Viridiplantae; phylum Streptophyta; class Magnoliopsida; order Solanales; family Solanaceae; genus Solanum; species Solanum chmielewskii. The sequence continues at coordinate 54,605,227 of JAKWIX010000326.1, read as the reverse complement.
TTATCAATGTGAAGTCATTGCACATTCATTATTTATTTTTTGGACATGCATGAGACAAGAATTTCACACGGAATAGTCTCTCTCTCATACACATATACACACAATTAATAACTAGAAAGACTAATCATTAGACATTATCTTTTCATGCCTTAACAACAATAAACAATAATCTTTAACCATCCAGACTCTGTGCCCAAAAATTTATGCATGAACTCTCTTGTTTATCTACAAAAATATTACGAAATGAAATGCAGGTGTAACTATTAAGTTAAGAAAACAGACTACTTGAACGTCAAGCAACTGGTAAAGAAGTTTAATCGTAAGCTTTTACCATTCTATGAATCCTTTAACTTGTTCTTGGTCTAAAATAACAATACAATACAAATCAATCACAAATAACCTAAATACTTTAAGATTATATAATATTCTAAAACCCTAATCCAAACTCATAATTTTTTGACTCAATCCATGACTTTTTCACCATTACTTCACGTAGAATTGTCAATCTGATGATTACACTAATGCATTATGGTAAATAAGATCAAGAATTACTTCTCTTAAGAAAAGCCCAAGGTCTCACGCCCTAATTTCTTGATAAATCCAAATTTTTTCCTCCTTGTGATGAATTCAAACTCTTTCCTAGGGCCACAAACATCTTATCTAAGGCCTAGAAATTGAATTACAAAACTAAGGGATTAGATTGCAAACCTTGCGAAGATTCCTGGTGAAAACTGTTGAAATTCGCCCAGTGTCATCTTTTCTCTTTCTCCAAAACATTCTTGGTAATTATGAGCAGTTTTGGGTGGTTTTCCCTAATGTTTCAGCAACTTACCTAATATAGTGACCCAATTGGAGCTACAATCCCGCTATAGCGGTCCATATTTTACTACAGCAACCTTGAGGCTGCTATAGCGACTCAAACCATATTCTTTTTTCAATTAGTTCACTTGTAATGAACTAATGATAGGACGAATCGTTACGACAATTAGAGTGGTAGAACAATCAACAAAAAAAATCTAAGGATAGTGAGTCGTAGCCTACCCTTGAAGTCGATCACGCGTGCCCCAAAACTCTAGATCGATACTTGTCTTGCCAAAAAATGATGTTGCACTATAAAATTTATCATCCCATACCAACGTTTAAACATTCAGAAAGATAATTCAACAAAAGGGAACTACAAACGAGCAAAAAATGGCATTGTTGGACACATGCAAAAAAAATTGATATAAAATTGGACAATCGGTACCAACCAACTGAAGAAATGTGTGCCTCAAAAATAGAGCTCAAACAAGTCCTTAAATAGACCTAGTGGCGTCCTGTTAGACCCGCAAACTAGTTGATCTAACTACGTGCAAACATGTCAAGGACTTGGGCATTGGTCTTGACATGGATGAGGGCAAAACGGTGCAACACAAGTTCAAGGTGCTTAGGTGTTGGCAAGGCAGCTTGAATGTACATGGCTTACGTGCGAGCTAAGGGCATTGGCAAGACAGCATGTTCACTTGATAAGACAATGTTGTGAAGACTTGACAATGCCAAGAACAAAGGCAGTTCACCCAAATTGGTGAAATAAAACTAAGTGTTGAAAGACAGCTAAAATATTCTAAGTGTTGGAAGCTGGCAGAAATATTATAAGTGTTGGAATGAAGCCTGAAATATTCTAAGTGTTAGAATATTAGTATTTCGTGTAGATAAGAATGTAATTTGAATTAGATTCTATCTGTTAGAAATATAGCTGTTGGAAAATTAGTTTTGAATCCTGTGATGACAAGTGTCGGACAGGTGTCATTTGTAACTGCCGCATGTATCTGCCATTGTGCAGAAATTTTGTTTAATGGTGGAAATTCGTCTAAGGTTTAGACAGAGTGTTTTTAGCCTTAGACTAATTCGTGAAGCCTTCCTTTGTATTAATTACAGATTAATAAAGGTTGGGACAGGTTCTTGTAAATTCTGCTTGCTGTTTGGCTTTGCTGTTTAAGTATTTCTATACTTAGTCAATTTTGTGGGTGTAAGTAGGCTGAGTGTTACAGACGTTTGTAAGACTGCTTAGAGTGGTGTGCGATAAAAATAAATCGACCTTCTTTCAATTTGTATCAGAGCACGGTTAAACGATGGTGAAGAACGCAGAACTGTGGGAACTAGCACGAAAAATTGAATCCTTCGTTGGGTAAACTGAGGATATTTTGGGATACCCTACGTTTGTGGATTTATTTACACAAATCATTGATTTGAGACTTGACGCTGAGAAAGTTCTGGGGGAGATTGGTGGATATCGATAAAATGTTGATAATCACATCACCGAAATCTTGGATTTTCGTACCACAACTACGCAAAAACTTGAGGGACTGCAGAATGAAAATGAGAACCTTCGTGCAGAGCTCATTGTATTGTGTCAGGCTGTGGCTACATTGAGTTCAAGTCGTGTGGAATCATCTAAGGTTAAAATTCCAGAACCCAAGGCCTTTAGTGGCGCAAGAAGTGCTAAGGAACTGGAAAAATTTCATTTGGGACATGGAACGGTATTTCACTGCTAAAAGGGTGTCTGACGCCGACAAGTTAAATATTACCACAATGTACTTGATGGGTGATGCTAAACTTTGGTGGAGGACTCAAAATGCAGACGATGTGAGTGCTGGTCGTCCTAGAATTCATACATGGGATAAGTTGATAAAAGAAATGCGTGATCAATTTCTTCCTAGCAACGCATCTTGGCTTGTAAGGGATAAATTGAAAAGGCTAAGGCAGACGGGTTCAGTGAGGGAATACATCAAAGAATTTACCTCTGTGATGTTAGACATTCAGAATATGTCTGATGAGGATAAATTACACAATTTCATTTCGGGCATGCAAGGTTGGGCTCAAAACGAACTCAAGAGGCAGAATGTTAAAGATCTGCCTGGGGCAATTGCTGCTGCAGATTCGTTGGTTGATTTCCGGATGACTCGTCCTTTAACAGATGACCCCTCCACTTCAAAAACAAAGAAAAAGAATGATAAGAAAGGGGAATGGAAAAAGGATAGTCGTAAGGAAAATACAAATGACAAAGGAAAGGCACAGATGAAGGATGGGAAAGACAGACCGAAGAATAAAGATGGTAATTCTAAGGGCTGTTGGACTTGTGGTGGTCCTCATTTGGCAAAATCTTGTCCAAACCGGGAAAAAGTGAATGCTTTGCTTGCTGGTAATATGAATCAAAGGGAGGAGGATGAAGAAATCGTGGCTGCAATGGCAAACCCATTGGGATTGTCCTTCAATCACATTAATAATGTTGGAGAAATCTCTAGCACTTCGAATCCTCATGCTTCCTTAATTCATATATAAATGAAAGTGAAAGAACAACGTGTGATGACAATGGTTGATACAGGGGCTACTCATACGTTTGTAGATGTGAAAATTGCTACAAAATTGGGGCTTAAGTTGTCTAAAAGCCCTTCCTACGACAAAACAGTCAATGCTAAGGCACAAGCCATTGTAGGCATGGCTTATGGTGTGTCTATGTCGACTGGAAGTTGGGTGGGAAAACATAACTTGATGGTGATGCCGCTTGGTGACTTTGAAATCATACTTGGGATTGATTTCCTAAGAAAATTCCAGTTTGTTCCGTTTCCTCACTTAGATGGAGTGATGGTCATGAATGGAAGCAATGCTGGATTTTCTCAAAGGTGTTCATCCATTTGGAGACATTAATAAAGTTGCAAAGAAGAAAGACAAGGGAATGTTGTTGTCTACTATGTCAATCGACAAAGGACTGAAGAAGGGTGATGACACTATACTTGCTGCCTTAGTCGAAGTTAAACCTGATGTGAAGATGGACATGCCTGATTGTATTGCTGAATTGCTTAAACAGTATGCTGATGTTATGCCGCCTGAATTACCAAAGAAATTACCACCGAGGAGGGATATTGATCACAAGATTGAGTTGCTGCGTGGTACGATTACTCCTGCACAGGATCCTTATCGTATGGCTCCTAAGGAATTGGTTGAATTACGCAAACAATTGAATGAGTTGTTGGATGCTGGACTGATTCAGCCGTCTAAGGCCCCGTATGGTGCTCCTATTTTATTTCAAAAGAAACAGGATGGGACGATGCGAATGTGTGTAGATTACCGGGCGCTGAACAAGGATAAACTATAAAGAACAAGTATCCTGTTCCGTTGGTGCAAGATTTGATGGACAGGTTGAGCAAGGCATGCTGGTTCACAAAACTTGATCTTAGGGCAGGTTATTGGCAGGTTAGGATAGTAGAGGGTGATGAACCAAAAACAACATGTGTAACTAGATATGGTTCATATGAATTCCTTGTAATGCCATTTGGGCTGACTAATGCCCCGGCAATGTTTTGCAACTTAATGAATAATGTACTGTTTGACTATCTCGATGACTTTGTTGTTGTTTATCTAGATGATATTGTCATTTATAGTCGAACATTGGAAGAACATGTTAATCACCTAATTTTGGTTTTATCTCAATTGAGAAAATACACACTTTATGTCAAGATGGAAAAATGTGAGTTTGCTCAACAAGAGAAAAAGTTCTTGGGCATCTTGTTAGTAAAAACCAAGTTCGAATGGACCCTAAGAAATTGCAAGCCATTGTTGATTGGCAGGCACCTCGTCATGTGAAGGATTTGAGGTCGTTTCTTGGCTTGGCTAACTATTACAGAAAGTTTATTGCTGGTTACTCAAAAAAGGCAGCGGCTTTGACAGATTTGTTGAAGAAAGATACAAAGTGGGTTTGGTATGAACGATGTGATGAAGCATTTCAAAATTTAAAGAATGCTATTGCATCTGAACCTATACTCAAATTGCCTGATTTTGAGTTACCATTTGAAGTGCACTCTGATGCGTCAGACAAGGTAGTTGGTGGCGTATTAGTGCAGGAAGGTCATCCAGTGGCCTTTGAAAGTAGAAAATTGAATGATGCTGAACAAAGATACTCAACACATGAAAAAAAATAGTTGCGGTGGTACACTGTTTACAGGTTTGGAGAGTTTATCTCTTGGGTACTCGGTTTGTAGTAAGACTGATAATGTGGCAAATACATTTTTCAAGACACAGAAAAAGTTGAGTCCTAAACAAGCACGGTGGCAAGAATTCCTGGCGGAATATGATTTCATGTGGGAACATAAACCAGGAAAACACAACCAGGTTGCTGATGCGTTGAGTAGAAAAGAAGTGTTTGTTGCAGTATATTCAATTTCAAAACTGAAAACTGATTTCTATGATAGAATCAGGCTGGGTGCTGCAAATGATTCATTGTATGTCAAATGAATGGGTCAAGTACAAGATGGCACAATGAGACGGTATTGGATCTAGGACGATCTGCTCCATTTTAAAGAGGGGAGAATCGTTGTACCAAATCATGGCGGGTTGCGGAAAGACTTAATGAAAGAGGCGCATGATTTTGCTTGGGCTGAACATCCCGGTGTTGAAATGATGTTAGTCTTACTGTCTCGTGTTTATTTTTGGCCAAAAATGGAAGACGATATAGAGGCATACGTCAAGACTTGTCATGTTTGTCAAGTGGACAAGACAGAACGTAAGAAGGAAGCAGGTTTGCTGCAACCTTTGCCTGTTCCTGAAAGGTCATGGCTATCAGTAAGCATGGATTTCATTTCTGGATTTCCTAAAGTAGATGGCAAAGCATCTATCATGGTGGTAGTTGACAGGTTTTCAAAATATTCTGTTTTCATTGCTGCTCCTGAATTATGCTCATCTGAAGTTGCTGCTGAGTTGTTCTACAAACATGTGGTTAAGTATTTTGGTGTTCCGGCTGACATTGTGAGTGATAGAGATACAAGGTTCACTGGTAGATTTTGGACAGCATTGTTCAATATGATGGGAACCGAATTAAAATTTTCTACTGGAAATCATCCACAAACAGATGGACAGATGGAAAGAATTAATCACTTGTTGGAAGAATACTTGAGGCACTATGTGACAGCAAGTCAACGAAATTGGGTAACATTGTTGGACACTGCGCAGTTTTGCTATAATCTGCACAAGTCGTCTGCAACAGAAATGAGTCCCTTTGAAATCATTTTAGGCAGGTAGCCTATGACACCACTAGATGTTGTCAAATCTAAAAATCAGGGAAAATGTCCAGCAGCATACAGGGTTGCGAGGGACAGGCTTGAAATGTTATCTGAGGCACAAGATAGCTTGCGCAAGGCTCAGCGGCGCATGAAGAAGTATGCTGATCAACATTGTCGCTCAGTTGAGTTCAATGTGGGTGATAAGGTGTTGCTGAAACTTACCCCACAAATCTTGAAACATATTGTAAGTAAGACCAGACATCGGGGTTTGATTCCTAAGTGTGATGGTCCATTCGAACTGGTGAAACGAGTGGGCGAAGTTTCTTATAGTTTGAGGTTGTCAGAAAGGTTGAAAATCCATCCCACTTTCCATGTGAGTTTCTTGAAACCTTACTTTGCAGATGCAGATGATCTGGATAGAAACAGGTCAAAGAGGGCTCCTCCATCAGTACCTACACAATATGATGCTGAAATTGAGAAGATCCTTGATCACTGGGTTTTAGGCACAAGTAAGAAAAATACTAAGACAGAATTCTTGGTTCATTGGAAAGGAAAGAGTGCAGCTGATGCAGTTTGGGAGAAGGCAAAAGACTTATGGCAGTATGATGCTCAAATCGCGGACTACCTTAAAACAGTCTCGATGAGGACATCGAGTTCAAGTGGTGTGGGTGGTTTGTTAGACCCGCAAACTACTTGATCTAACTACGTGCAGACATGTCAAAGACTTGGGCATTGGTTTTGACATGGATGAGGGCAAAACAGTGCAACACAAGTTCAAGGTGCTTGGGTGTTGGCAAGACAGCTTGAATGTACATGGCTTACGTGCGGCCTAAGGGCATTGGCAAGACAGCATGTTGACTTGATAAGGCAAGGCTGTGAAGACTTGACAATGCCAAGAACAAAGGCAGTTCACCCGAATTGGTGAAATAAAACTAAGTGTTGGAAGACAGCTAAAATATTCCAAGTGTTGGAAGCTGGCAGAAATATTCTAAGTGTTGGAATGAAGCCTGAAATATTCTAAGTGTTAGAATATTAGTATTTCGTTTAGATAAGAATATAATTGAATTAGATTCTATCTGTTAGAAATATAGTTGTTGGAAAGTTAGTTTTGAATCCTGTGATGACAAGTGTCGGACAGGTGTCATTTGTAACTGTCGCATGTAACTGCCATTGTGCAGAAATTTTGTTTAAAGGTGAAAATTCGTCTAAGGTTTAGACAGAGTGTTTTAGCCTTAGACTAATTCGTGAAGCCTTCCTTTGTATTAATTACAGATTAATAAAGGTTGGGACAGGTTCCTGTAAATTATGCTTGCTGTTTGGCTTTGCTGTTTAAGTATTTCTATACTTCATCAATTTTGTGGGTGTAAGTAGGCTGAGTGTTACAGACGTTTGTAAGACTGCCTAGAGTGGTGTGCGATAAAAATAAATCGACCCTCTTTCACGTCCCAACACACTCCTCCATCAAATAACAACAATGGAAATTGATTTCGAGCTCACAAAAATTTCCTATTGAGAAGATATAAGATGAATGAGTTGTTGAATTCACTTATATTAATAGACGAAATGATTTGCTGGACCCTATAATTTTATGGGTTTATATTGTGGACTCTTCTACTTAACATTTTGTCAACTGAACCCTTATACTCAACATAACACAACATATTAAATCCATCTGACCATTGATCATCCTTATGTGGCATTAATATAGATGAATTGGCAAGAGTGTAACCACACGCCTGTAAAGGCAAGTGAACATGATATTTAAAATTTAAAATTTTAATTTTTAATTATTAAAACTATAAAAGAAATAATAAATTTGAAAAGAAAAAAACTCCATCTTCTTCCCCACACTACCTTTTTTTTCAGCCACCTCATTGCTGCCCCAACCTCTTTTTTTCTTTCTTATCTACACCCTTTCGTTATCTTCTTTAGCCGATCTTGACATTGACTCTTTCGTAACATCAAATTTCATGGTGATTATTAGTGGAGGTAGAAAGCAGCATTTGTTTCACGGTGGTGCTCGCCGGTTCTTAGTGGTGTGAGAGGGAGAGAGACAACGGCTGGTCCCTTTTCTTTGGAATGGGAGGCGATGAGGTCTGTTGGTACGCTGAGAGGATGGAGAGGAGCCGCTATTTTTTGTGGTTCGCAGAGGGTCGTTAGTGGTGTGGAGAAAGGAAAATAGTGAAAGGGAGAACGAGGCGAGAGATTACACGAGGAACTGACCACGACGGCGAAAGGTTTTTTGACCGGTGTTGGTGGAGTCCACTTAGAAGTGCTGGTTTTGAAGGTCGGAGAAGAGGAGCCTGATTTACTTTTATGAAATAAATTAAATTCTTATTCTTTTACTTTATCTTTAATAAATTTAGTTAATAATTTTTTTAAATAACAATTAGTAAAGAAAATAATTATTATTATTAATTTTAATGACATGGATTTGACATGTCATCTATTCAAAGGAGAGTGAGTTACACACATGTTAGGAAGGGTTTAAAATTTTGTTTTTGGTTGAGTTTAAGGGTTTAGTTGATAAATGATTCAGTAAAAGGATTCAGAATACAAACACATACAAGTATAAGGGTTTGTCAGACCCTTTTGCAAAACTAATATGATTGTCACCATGTTACTCATTGCAATCGCGAGACCTAATGCTGCAGCCAGCCCATTTTCGACTTCGTATATCACCTATATATATTTGCAAATATGTTGTATATCTATTATATATCAGCAGCCTTCAACCTTTATTTTAGCTTCCCTTTCCACAATGATGATGAGGCTAATTCAAGAGAAGAACGACATTTTGGGCCTCCATGGCCCATTCATGTGTATGCTCGAGTCCAAATATGGACATATATGGAATTACATGAGAGAAAATATTATGATCTACCATAGAAAAATGGGAAAATTGTATATAATAGCAAACTAATAACCTAAATTAAATGGAATAGCTAGGGTTTGATTTAATTGTGCTCCATAGCAAACATTAGCTAAAATTTGTCAACGTCTCTCTCCCAAAAATCTCGCTCGCCACTCTCCATTCTCGCTCGCCTCTCTCGCTTTATACACAGAAGTGTATAATTTTGTTTCTGTTTTGTATAAAGCGAGAGAAAATTGTATATATACATGCAAAAATCTATATCTTCGTGTTATACACTTAATTATACAATTTACAAACATTTTACTTCAAATATTGCAGAGAAAAAGGCCAACGAATTATACAATTGCAGTGAATACAATTTTCTTTAGCTTTATACAACAGAAGTTCATATATTGTGTTTCTGTTTTTGTATAAAGCGAGAAAAACATATATCTTCTTTCTATACACTTATAATTATGCAATATACATACATTTTAATTCGATTCAACTGTATGCAAAACAAATTATACAATTGCAGCGAAATGGGTCAGCGAATTATACAATTTAGGCCAGCGAATTATACAATTTAGGCTAGTGAATTATACAATTCTATATGTATAGCAAATTATACAGTTTTATGTTTGCTATGGAGCGCAATTATGCAAAGTTTATTATAGCATACAAATATGAATTTTTTGTTTGCTATATGTGAAAGTTGTCCTAGAAAAATAGTTATTGCATATTAATCAACTTTTAAATATCATTAAACAACCAAAAAATTATCTATCAATCTATCTATACTACACTTACGTTAAATGCACAAAGGTCCTTAGAAACGTTATTTGAATTTTCTGCCCTTAATTAAAAAATGAGATAAGTGTCAAAAAACACCTAAACTATTCACTTTTTTTTGAATTTCATACCTAAATTATTGAAAGTGTGAGTTTCATACCTAAACTATAACTTTTTAGTTTGAGAAACACACTTCAGTGGTGTGTGTAGTGCACTCTCTCTTTTATATGAAAAAACTTTGACACATGGCATTCCACATAGATAAAATATTTTATGTAGATAAAAATTAAATAATAAAAAATTAATATTAATTAAAAATTAAAGAATTAAATTATTTTTCTTCTCTCACTCCACCACCTCCTCCATGTACCCCCTCCCCCGCGACAACGCCATCCTTTAAAAAAAAAATCATTTATAAAATATTTGGAAAAATATTTCATCATCCCCCCCCCCCCGATAGAAATTAATATTATTTCATTAAAAACTCTACCCCATCCTATTTAATTTTTCGCTTCTAATTTTTATTTTTGTACGTTTTTCTTATTTTGTGTTAGATATGCACGTACATATATATATTTTTTTAAAAATCTATTAGTGTACTGAATATAACATAGACAACTAAAAAATATAAAAAATATTGTGGCGGCAAGTAAAAAATATTTTCGATATGTATATCTAAACACTGGGGGGAATTGGAAATGGAGGGTTAAGCGGAATGGGTAGAATTATATTTTTAAGAAAATAAAATAATATCTAAATTAATATATTGATGAGGGTGAGGACATGAAATAAAAAATGAAATACTTTTATAAAAGAAATTTAAGCAAAATAAAAAACTTTAAAAAATAGTGTGGGGTAAGAAAAATATTTTATATTTCATTTTATAAAGAAAATATTATTTTTTTATAATAGTTTTTAAATTTTTAATTTAGCTAATACTAATACTTTATTTATTTTTTGTCAAGGTTGGATATTTTGTCCATGTTAGTGTGATGTGGAAATTCTTTAAAATAAAAGAGAGAGTGTGTATTACACATATCACGATGAGAGTGGTATAAAAGAGAGAGGTGTGTTTCTCAAACTAAAAAGTGATAGTTTAGATATGAAACTCAAAAAAAAGCATAGTTTAGATGTGTTTTTGACAGTTTTCTTTTCAAAAATTTCACTTTAGACAAATCGTCTTCTCACCATTTTCCTCCGATTATTATATTTTTTTTAAAATATTATAAATTATCTTTATAGTGAAAAAGTAAGAACTTTAAACCTAAAACAAACAGCCATTTAACTTCTTTCTTTTTAATGTGAATTTTGTTAATTTAGCTTTTAATGGGGACCTATTTTCTCTTCTCAAATGTTAAATTATGTTGTTTTGATATATTTTACTTTTTTCCATATTATATATATTTTGAATAAAAATTATATATTTTGATTGTGTTGTAAGTTTTACTTTTGTTAATTTGTAGATCAAAGTGATATTTTATTTCAATCACTTGAAACTAATTGAGTAAATACAATTAACAAGTTGCAATTCGAAAATCATAAGACGTCAAGGATGAAACCACAAGTTAGCAATTATTGTACCATTTATACTTCAAGAAGGTTTGATACACGTTATTATAGACTTTGTTAATATTTTATGGTATTTGTTAGATTATGTATTTCACATGTTCATGTTGATAAATTCCAAAGATAATCAAGTCATTGAGCATATTTGAAGATAGCATTATGATCATAAATTTTCTTTTCTCTATTGTTAAATTGTGTTATCTTGATATATTTTACTTTGGTACTTTGATTGTATTATAAGATTTATCTTATATATATGTTAATTAGTAGATCACAAAGTGAAATTTTTCTTTAATCACTTATTGCAGAGAATAATTATGCAATTAGAGTTTCAATCAAAAACGTAAAACGTCGGAGGAAAAAATGATTGCTCTACAATTCTATTACCATATATACTTCGAAGAGGGTTTATATCATTATATTATAATTTACTTAATGAACATGCACATGACTATTTTTTATTACAATTGGACTGGCTCCAAATCTACCCTGTGAAATTATTGGTATATAACATATGATTTGAGTTTTTTTATCGCAACATGACATTGATTATCTTTAAGAAGTTAAAAAGAAATGGTATTAATTTGCAACTCAAATATATTGTTTAGTAATATTTATATTTTTAGTTTATCTATATACTTTTAATAATTGAAATACACATGTAATAATTTATTCAATTTATCTATATATTTTTATTCATTAACATAGTACACGTGAAATACATTAAACTAGATTAATTAATTATTTAACTCCCCAAATACTAATAAATTTGTTTTACATTTCTAATTAAATCTCTCTAAATACTTCTTCAAAAAATTGTTCACGTTGTAGTTAGATCTGTTATCTGATATCAACGAAATTCAAATTTCGGAGGTGCGTATAGTAGAGTCTTATGTTCCTTACAAGAATAAGAGATTTGAACTCAAACTTCTAAAAAAAGAGATCTTATGTTTATTTTTAATATTTTTTATGTATATATTTTATTTAAAGAGAGATCTTATGTTTATTTTTAATATTTTTTATGTATATATTTTATTCTCATAAATATCTAAATACATGATGATTTTTATTTTTTTGTCAATTGTCAGTAAGAAAATTATAAATTTTTTTGTTGTGATTCATAAGGCAGGAATAGAAATATATAAATTATTATGTGTTACATGACGCTACAAATGTTTATATCTTAGATATTTTTTTATTGATTATAATTTTAATTCTTTTTTTCAATCGAATAAATTGTTATACAAACTATCAAAATATTATAGAAGTAGTAGGAGTATTTAAGAAATTAAGACTTTACATGATTGAGTATACTAATTAGAGTATCATTTTTATTTGTATAATATTTTGTATTACATTTAATTACAAAAATTAGTCTAAACCATAGTGATTGTTACGCTTTAGAATTCATTCAAAGTTAAGAAAATGTATTATTAAATTTAATTATTTAATAATTTAATTAGCTTGAGCTTGAAATGTTTAAGAGTCACCTAAAGAATTTAAGACAATCTTAATGACCCAATTTTAAAATATGATTAATTCAAATTGAAGTGAATTAGAGAAATGAAGAAGTAGAAAGTAACTACAAATATAATTGTATACAACTTCAATTACAATTACATCAAATGTATATCAAGCAATTAATAAAAATTGAAAATATGTATGTAATGATTGGTAAAAGATTGACAACAAACAATTAAGATATATATATATATATATATAATAATTTTGAGATCTTATTTTTTCGATGTGCTAAAAGCAATTTTTTCAATATCATTAGGGTTGAGTTGCCCTAACCAGAGTCCGTTCTATAATGAGATACTCAAAATCAACAATTTGAGTTGCACATATTCCTAGTAGGAGGAAAACAAGTACCTTAGATGGTTTCAAGAGTACTTTTGTTATCTTTATTTCTATAGATTGGGTTAAGGCGAAATAGAAGGGGGATACATTTCATTGAGGAACAATATTATAGTTGAAAATTTTAAGGTAATAAGATTTAACATGCTCGAACAAGTTTCATGACTCTGATCCGCTATATGTGACACCCACACTAACTCTTGATGAGAAAACCAATTAATTACTCACACACAATCTCATATGCAGTGAAAAGTAAGCAGTTGCAAAGATTTTTAAAATAGTTTGTGAATAAGTTAATAAGAATTTGTAATAAATTGGTGTAAAAACTAAGGAAATTTATCCTAAATCACTTATCCTTTTTCCCAAAAATGAAGATGTAGAATAATTAGAGATTTTTAATAATCCTATTAACCCCGATATAACAACTCTATGCGCTATAGCGTTCCGGCATAGCGTGAATATTTTTTTCTATAGCGGTGTGACACTGATTATAGTGGCTTGCACATGACAGAAACTCGATATTCTCCCCAAAAATCTCTGTTTGCAAGACACATTCAAATCTTGATGTTCCAAACTAACTCCTTCACGCCAAGTCTGGTACCAAGAGTTCTACTCCCCTGAATTCACTTTCAAAAATCCTTATGAATTCTTTCATGTCTCATATAATAGAAAACAAGATCTAATCTTAGACATGCCATACAAGACATTACCGGATGGCTCGACACTAAACCTTACTCAAATTTTGCTTACGAATGGTCTAACTTCTAACTCTCAAGTCAACCCTAAAATGTTTTAAATATAATTCTTGCACTATTATTCTACCCATAACGGCTGAAAAGGATCATTACAATAGATATAATTTACCTATCATTCCTTCTTAAGTCGTCAATTAAGAAAAAAACTAGTTAAAACAAAAAAAGTGTAGTACGTGAATCCTCAAACAAGCGAGGGTACTGTTCTGCCTCTCCTTCGCAATTTCCTAAGTATCTTCCTCAACCAGACAATTCTTCCACTGAACCTTCACATATACAATCTCTTTGTTCTCAACTTTCGTACATCTCGATCGAGAATTAAATCTACCTGTGTCGCGCCCCTTGTTGTTGGCTACATTTATGGAGTTACTATCCATGCACAATTGCCTATCATATAAACAATTTGCAGACAAAAGAGTGAAAGAAGAAAGATATCAATTTAGATCAGTGTATACCAATTGATATCAAGTGATAGCACAAAAAATGAAAGAGGAAAAAATTTCCTAAAGTCTTATAACCTATTGTAGAAAAGTGCATAGGTTTCTCTACCATTCCGATTGACTTTACTAGACATGTTTTACTATGATTGTAACACCTCTAAAATGAGTCAGGTTGAATTAGATCCTAACACGTGTGTCATAAGGTTCTAAAGTCCTAAAATGGTTAATAATAGTGTCAGACGTCAGTTTGAGGAGTTTGAAAGTGTTTGGAAGTGAAATGTCCAATACGTTCAGAAACTAATCCTAGTTGAACTAGTGTGTCTCTCCAAAGACCTCCATCAATAAAGGTTTGAAGCTCTAAGGAAGTGGACTGATTTTCCAAGTTTTTCTCCATCAATTTCGTGGGCTTTGCTTCACGTAAGGTATGGTGTTTTATTCTTGGATTCTCTTCCATTCAAGGGTTCGATTTCAATGATTTTCAAAGATGATAAAAACATGAATTTTCCTATTTTGTTATCTAGCCATGGGTTCTTGCATAGAATGTTTTGAATCAATGAATTATGATTGAATTGATGTTACTTTGATGATTTTAGACTAAAAGCTTCATGAACCCATGCAAACCATGCAATCCTAGTTTTGACTATTTTATGGGTGATTTGATCATGTCTCTGTACTATTGAATTCTTGTTTCGTTTGATAAGAGCTATTGAATTATGAAAGAATTATGTTAGAATTATAAGTAGGTTGTCTTAAATTGATAAATTCATATTGTATTATCTTGAATTCATTGTATATTGTGATTATTGGATTTAATTGGTAATCAAGGCTATTAGTAAGAGCCTTTGTATATTGAGTTGGTTGATTTGGCTATGGATTGGAGTTGTGAGATAGGATTGGTGGTGTGTTGACATTACCTTCTCTATATTGTGTAGTATAGGTATTGAATTATGATAATATTTGGTATGGTCCACTTATAGTGGTGGTGCTTATATGTTATACATGTGAATAATATGGCCTCGTTGACATTACTTTATGAATTGTGAAATAATGTGGCCTCGTCAACCTTGAATTGTGAAATAATCTGGCCTCGTCAACCTTACTTTATGAATTATGATATTATCATGTTATAAACTTGGATAAGTGATCATTGTGAAGGTCTATATGATTTATATGTATATGTGAAGTCAAGGTAGGTGTTCTTCTAAGTGATTATATGTTATCACGATAGGCTATAGTGATGCCTTATATGTATATACTTGACGTTGGAGTATGAATCTTCCTAGTTGACTATATGAGCATTGTGATGAATTAAGATGATGTATCTATAGGATGTGTAGGGTAACTTGTAGTATACTTTGTTGATCCTATGTACTACATGAATGATATTGTACATGTGATAATATGATAATGAAGTGTATCTTGTTTTGGTAGGCATATGTCCCTTACTAGATACATGAAGAATATGAATATAAATCCTTAACTTAGTAGGCTAAAGCACCTTTTTCATGAAAAAATATGTATGAATAGAATATGCTCATGCATATAGTAAAGTAGGTCATTTATGTGGAACCTTTTTGAAAGAAGATTATGATATCCTTGAAGTTGAAAGTTTTAATGCTATCCTTCTTGTGTGAATGATGGACTTAGGGTTAGTTGGTTGGAACGACATGAAATCATCCTTAGGAAAGTCATTGAGCTATCTTTTTAACCATTTTAAGGCATCCCTAGGGGACCTCTTTGGTAAGGTGTTTTATGATTTGGTTATGAACAAGATATGATACCTCTTCATATGCTCCTTTATTGAATTACTCTATGATAACAAAGGCTAGCACCAAGTGAGTATGCTTGGGAAGTAGCTCTAGTTGTATGATGAGGCTAGAGCACAAACAAACACTCGATATTCCTTAATCATATGCCTACATGGGATATGTCCTAGTTCTACCATTGACAAGTAGAACACCCTCTATCGGAGTAGGGTTGACTCCGGATTCCATGCTTAGCTAACATGGTCTATATCGTTTATTGTCTATGCTCATCATGTGGGGATACATGCTAGTGTTGGATAAGTACTATGAAAATTAGGTAGTGGAATGGAACACTATCTAGACATTGCACGAGTAGGCTTTGAAAATGTTAGTATGTAGGTCCCTAGGTCTTCTCCAAGACCATTATGTGAAAATCCTTAAGAGTTGAATGTCTCTTAATTGGTCTAATTAATATAATGACTTAAGTAAATATATGATAATGAAAACGTATCTATATAGAGTAGCTTTGAGGATTGCTTAGGTAGGATTGGAGAGGGTGTATGAGTGGTCTCTTCATGTCTTACTTAGGTGAGTCTATAATTCTAGATAGGGAGTTAAATGTATGAAATGGAAATAATCTTATCTTAGGTAGTCTAAAGGATCTCTTTGATGTGTGTGAAGGGATTGTATGGCGTTCGCTTCATAACTCACTCTAAGTGAGCCTTAGAATCACCTTTGGTAGGAAGGTCTCATGTTTATGTGTTTTGAAGTGTTCTTGATGTTTACTGTGGAATGTGACTTATATGTGCTTATGTTGACTTAATGTGATCTCTTATACTTATGATATGAAGTTTTACTCAAAAAGAGCATGTTTTATACAAATGTCCTTTTATCATGATTTTTATTGATTACATCATACTTAGTAAATTCTAATGTACTAATTTCATTTATTTTGTCTATCTCTAAAGGTGTAGGTGGCGATTGAGAGGATTCTTGAAGTGGAAGCTTGGATTAATGTTCATTCAAGCAAGTGTTGGTATGTCATCACTAGATTCGAGGACATCATGATGTTTAGATTTCTTATTGAATTGTAACAGACTTAGATACTTCTATATGTTGATGTACGGGCCGTGTCCCAAGATGTCTGTGTCTCTAAGATGGCGACTTTGAAACATAGTCTTTCTTATGATTTTATATGAAAAGAAATTTTGGAGTATTACTGTTTCATGTGAAATGTTTTAATTCCACACTACTTTTCATACATGTTTGTAATGAATGATGTCAAAGTGCTTGTACAAGACCTCCAAGAGGTTGAGTACGTCGTGCCACGATTCGAGAATACCATATCTTCAAGGATATAATCTTGGGTTGTGACGATGATGAGATCAATAAATTTTAGGATTCCAATATCAACTTTGTCACGACTCTGACCCACTGTAATTAACACTCATACTAACTCTCCAATAAGAGAACCAACTACCAACCCAGTATATATTAGCCCAACAAATCACTTTCAGAAATAAGTCATGATATAAAATGTTAGGTAAATAGTTTAAATTAGAGTATCAAGTTCATATATATTCAATCATTTAATAAAATTATTTATAGAATTTAACTCCCTAGAACAAAAAAGTTATATTACCAAAATTCTAAAGTATCTACAATAAGGGTATGCAACCGCTAATAAGAAAAGTATAAAATTTAAAATATTTGTTTATTAGAAGATGGTCAACTTAATAAGGAAGAATTTATGGCCATTCGGAAGAAGTAGTTCTCCCTTAATGCAGATGTCTTGCTTCTCACAATTGAGATATCGAAGTTAATGCTTGAATATTTCATGTATTACATAAAGAAAAAGCAAGTGTTTATCAGTGCAAAAACATCGTGTACTTGTAGGATCATATTGGCAATTCTGAAACATAAATATAAACAAGTGAATACAAAATAGTTATACAAGTCAACACATAAACCAACAGACACAACATACTACAGATTCCAATAACAGCCTTGACTTATCAAAGAAAAGGCAAGTGTTTATCGGTATAACAAACACATGTAATGGTAGGATCATACTGGTAGGATCATACTGGCAGTTCTGAAACATGAATGTAACAAGTAACTACAAAACAATTAGACAAGCCAACAGATATATCAACATACACGACATACTACAGATTCCAATCACAACCTTAACTTAACCAATGCATTAAAATATGTCCCACGTCATTACATAATGTACATACCTAGTCCTCTCGTGGAGACTATACATAATTGTTAGTGTACCAATGCGGTATCTAAGACAACCATTAATGATTCATATAAGACGTGGTATTCAAGTCAACCATTAGTATTTATTATCGACGTGCTATTTGAGCCAACCATCAATCACAAACAACATACATAATCACAATTGCAATTAACAACCAACTTGAACCCACAAGTAAATAAATATGTTCAAGATTATCACATAAAGTTACTTCATATTAGCCTTCTAGTTTCCCCACATGCATTACAGAAGTAATACTAGAAAACAGTTAATGTGCACACATTACACAGATGCATTACATAATAAGTTATACTAGAAAACAGTTAATGTGCACATATTACATACTTTGAAAAATAAACGAACCATCACCTACCTCAAAACAAGTCTAACTACTCTTAAGAACTTGAGTTTTTCCTACTTGGAATGCCTTAGCCCCTTCTTGATCTATAACAATAATAAAATGTAAGAAATCAATTAACAATGGCCTAATTAAGTCTGAATTATACTCAAATACTAACCTCATTCCAATTCATGATTATTCTATTCAAATCAAGATTTTTCCCACCATTAGTTCAAGTCAAAATCCTCCCCAAGAGTAGCACTCTTGATCCTAAGGCTTAAAAATCAAATTACAAGTTAAGGGAGTAATTCACTTGCCTTTATCAAAGATACTGGTAGAAAAACGGATAGAAACTGTCCTACATCACTCTTCCTTTTCTCAAGAATGAAGTGTTGAAAATAAGAGGTTTTGAAAACGTTTTTGCATTAAAGTCACGTTAAAGATTTTAGGTGCACAAGCACTCATTAATCTTGTATCGAACAATATAAATTTATACATAAATTTAAACTAATTGTATTAAATTAAATAGTGAGCACCCAGGCAACAAGTAGTAGACTGGTGCAGTGATTGTTTGTGCGTGCTCAAAATATTTCATTTATTATGTCTTGGTTCAATTCCTACTATATGAAATTTTAAAAAAATTTGAGCACCCATGCCTTTAAAATTCTGAATCCACCATTATTGCTGTAACGGTCCGACCCACTATAGCAGCATCGCCATAGTGGCTTCACCCTTTATAACTTCTGCATAATTTATCCCGCTATAGCAACTTGACACCAACTATAGTGGCTTGCACAGAATCAGAAACTCGTAAAACTTTCCCAAATCCCCATTTTCGCAACATAGCTTTGACCCTTGACTTTATATACTAATTTTGCAAAAATAGTTATATTATTTCTTGTCAGACATGTAAGTTTTTTGTATTATAACCCTCGTATAAACTAAAAATATGAACCAACTTATTCCCCAAGTACATTTTCGACTTTTGAAGTTTAGCATAATTGTACGAACCAATTTATTTAGATTTCTCTAAATTGAAAAAGAAAAATGATTACTAAATTATTAGTACTATTTTTTATTTATAGAGTTGTGGAGAGGATATATTTGGAGTGTAGTGTATAGTGGTCCCTGATTTCTATGTCGGCGAGCCGACAATTTACGACCGTTGTAGTATTGGGAAACGTTGTAATACTTGAATATTGTAATTTGTAGTGATCATTTTTTTTTTCGTTTTAATAATCTTTCTATATCTAGAATTACTATTTTATAAAATTCATTTTCTAAAAAATATATTATAATATTATTGGATTGTGAAACATTCAATTTGAACAATGTTTTATCATGTGCTTTGCTTCATGGTGGACTAGAATGAGGAAGAGGTCGGTGATCAGAACAAACTTTTCAAAGTATTGATAATATTATTTTTTTTTAGAATCTATTAAACGCAAAATAAAATAGTTCATATCATTATTTATTGCAATAATTATTTTAAGAAGAAACAAACAACGGATATCATCTTGCACAAATCCAATTCTTTGTTGGTCATCTATGATATATGAACGTTATGTACATAGGTAGATTCAGCATTTGAGTAATACTTTTTATATTGTTAAATTGATATTCCACAAGAGTGCATTAAAGGACAAAAAGGGGCTAAATTATATATTAACGCAATAAAACGCATGCATTTTAGGAATATTTTATGTCCAAAAAAGTGGAGTAGGTTGAAGTTTCGTCATATTGCATGCAAACATTTTGGACGATACAGAAAAATTGTAAAATTGATAATTGACATTTAAATTATTTTTAAAAAATCCATGGGAAAGAGAGTTCTGTAAATATTAGCCTGACTTGGATTGTCATAATCACCTCTCATTAATAGACAAAGAAAACGATTAATAATTCATAAATCAAAGATTATGTTAGATCGTGAGAAGACCTAGTAAAGCGAGAGATTTTGTTTTATTTCTCTTTTTCAAATTTATTACTAATTATTTATTTTTTTACAAGAATTTTTTGTTTTTTATGCATAATAGAACTTTAATTTTACGTGCATAAGAGTTTTAAAATATATATTTACTATTCAATATGTAAATAGTCGTAAAAGATCATTTTCACAAGAGAAAAATATTAATATAGCATACACGTAATTTTATGAAAACTTACGTAGATATGTTTAATTAAGAAAATATTATTATTTATGTATACCAATAACTTATTTTTTACTAGACACTTATAATATATTTATTTATAATACAATTTTAATATATATTGCGAAGAATAATTTGTAAAAATCATATAATACAAGTTTTATTGATAGATAATACATTTAACATACTTTATACATTTATATGGTGTCACGTTCTGACACACTAACTTGAATCGAGTGTCACGTTCCGACACACTAACTTGGATCGGGTGCCACGTTTCGACACATATATGGGATCAGGTGTCACGTTCGGCACACTAATTGGGATCGAATACCACATTGCTCTTGAAATGATAATTGTGTTTATATTTCGTACATGTCATGGTTACCTTGTTGTGATTTCGATATATGTTGTGTTTACTAAGATAGCCGCGTGATCCTACGATTACACTAGTTTATGTTTTATTGGCGGATAATACATTGGGAAAATGTATTAATTTCCTCTTAAACTTATATCGAAAAGTCACTTACGCACTTAAACTATCAAGATTACATACTACACACTTTTACTATTCAAAAGTGAATTTACATCACTTAAACGTGTAACACCACTCTCACATAGTGTGGTGTAATACACTCGCTGCCACATCAGCGCTACGTCAACGCCATGTCAGAAATTATAATTTTTTTTATTTTTTTATGTTCTTTTCTTTATTAATTACTTTTCTTTATGTTAAATCAAATAAATCATGTTAAAATTATCTCTTATAAATTTGCAGGTAACGGTAACATTCCGAAAAGTTGTTACTCTTTCTGAAAAGTCGTTACTTTCCGAAAAGTCGTTACTTTCCAAAAAGTCTTTATTTTCCTAACAGACACAATTTTTCGAAAAGTTGTTATTTTTTCCAAAAGACACAACTTTCTGGATAAAATGGGTCTGAACAGATTTCACTGAATAGACATGTTCCTTGCTGAAAATGGTTATAAAAGGAAGTCAATTTTCGATTTTTTAAAACACTGAAATTTTTTTCTTTCACTGCATTTATTTTTCTCTCAAATAAAATCAAATTGTCGATCGACTGAGTCTGTGTGACTTCTTGTTGTTCTTAAGTTCGTTGAAGTTAAAGAAGTTTGAGGTACCGCTATTTCTTTAACAGGTTTAACCCGTTTTATCTTGGGAGAAATTAATCTATAACCTTGGGTACAGTGAGGGGATTAAATTTCTTAAGGACACACAGTAGTTTCTGTGGACTCGGATTAATTCTTGTAATTTATATTTTTTCTGCTTCATCTTATTTCTGTTTCTGTTTATTAACCTTATAAATACAAGTTATTGTAAGAATAACAATCTTAAGAAATTTAACAATTTCTGTATTTGAGGTTTCTGGAGATTAAAACCTTTATGGTTTTCTACTCTGCTTGAATTTTTAAAATTCATTCGATTAACGATTGAAAGAACATAAAAATTTTATCGTTAAATCAGTAACAGTTTGTGTAAAGATTTGTTCTTTACTGTTAGTATTTCAAATACTTGACTTATCTGTCATTTGTGACAGAAAAAAAAGAGACTAATTCAAGTCAAACAGATGCTGGAACAGTAAGTGCTACAACAACATCTGTTGCACATAATCATTCAAATGCTGCCTTAGCGCCGACTGAGAAACCAGCAAAGTTTTCTGGAGTCGACTTTAAGAGATGACAGCAAAAGATGTTCTTTTATCTCACCACATTGAGTCTGCAGAAGTTCATTAATGAGAATGTTCCTGTTATGTCAGATGAAACTCCGGCTGATGAACGATTCTTGGTAACAGAAGCATGGACACACTCAAATTTTTTGTGTAAAAATTATATTTTGAGTGGTCTGCAAGATGATCTGTACAATGTGTACAGCAATGCCAAAACCTCAAAAAAACTTTGGGATGCATTAGAAAAGAAGTACAAAACAGAAGATGCCGGAATGAAGAAATTCATTGTGGCAAAATTTCTGGACTATAAGATGATAGACAGTAAGACTGTCGTCACCCAAGTTCAAGAATTGCAGGTCATAATCCATGATCTCCTTGCTGAAGGATTGATTGTGAATGATGCTTTTCAAGTGGCTGCAATTATTGAAAAGTTACCTCCATTGTGGAAGGACTTTAAAAACTACTTGAAACACAAACGCAAGGAGATGACTGTTGAAGATCTCATAGTAAGGTTGAGAATCGAAGAGGATAATAAGGCTGCAGAAAAGAGGTCACGTGGTAATTCAACAATATCTGGAGTAAATTTTGTTGAAGAAGATCCCACAAAATTAAAGAAAAGAAAGAAAGAATCTGGTCCAAAAAGCAATCCTCCTAAGAAGAAATTCAATGGAAACTGCTTTAATTGTGGTAAACATGGTCATATGGCTAATGAATGCCGGGGTCGTAAGAAGGACAAGAAAAAGAAGGATCATGCAAACTTGGCTGAATCCAAAGGAGAAATAGACGATCTCTGTGCAATGCTTTCAGAATGTAACTTGGTTGGAAATCCAAGAGAATGGTGGATAGATTCTGCTGTCTCATGCCATGTTTGTGCCAATAAAGAATTATTTTTATCATATACTCCAGCACTTACAGATGAAAAATTGTTTATGGCAAACTCCGTTGTTGCAAAGGTGGAAGGAACTGACAAAGTCCTATTAAAGATGACATCGGGCAAGGTGGTGACTTTGAATAGGGTCTCATATGTTCCAGAATTGAGAAAGAATTTAGTTTCAATTCCAGTTCTGACCAACAATGAATTTAAATGTGTATTTGTTTCTGATAAAGTAGTAGTAAGCAAAAATGATATGTATGTAGGAAAAGGCTACCTTAGTGATGACCTTTTCAAACTCAATGTAATTGCAGTTGATATGAATAAAGATTTTGCTTCTTCTTACTTGCTTGAGTCTAAATGTATATGGCATGAACGTTTGGGACACGTTAATAACAAAACCTTGCGAAAACTGATTAACTTAAATATTTTGCCAAAATTTGAGTGCAATAAATCAGAATGTCAAATTTGTGTTGAATCTAAGTATGCTAAGCATTCTTATAAATCTGTTAAAGGAATTCAAATCCTTTAGAATTGATTCACACTGATATTTGTGACATGAAGTCAACACCATCACATGGTGGGAAAAAGTATTTCATAACTTTTATTGACGATTGCACTAGATATTGTTATGTC
This sequence comes from Solanum chmielewskii, assembly GCA_027704785.1. Taxonomy (NCBI): domain Eukaryota; kingdom Viridiplantae; phylum Streptophyta; class Magnoliopsida; order Solanales; family Solanaceae; genus Solanum; species Solanum chmielewskii. The sequence continues at coordinate 54,581,236 of JAKWIX010000326.1, read as the reverse complement.
TATTTGCTAAATAGTAAGGATGAAACAATAGATGCATTTAGGCAATATAAAACTGAAGTTGAAAATCAGTTAGATAAAAAGATCAAAATGATCAGAAGTGATAGAGGTTGAGAATATGAATCTCCATTTGCAGAAATATGTTTAGAAAATGGAATAATCCATCAAACTACTGCTCCCTACACTCCTCAGTCTAATGGAATTGTAGAAAAAAAAATTAAACTTTAAAAGAAATGATTAATGCATTACTTATAAGTTCAGGTTTACCACAGAACTTGTGGGGGGAAGCTATCCTTACAGCAAATCAGATACTTAACAGAGTGCCTCACTCAAAGACAAATGTATTTCCATATGAGAAATGGAAAGGTAGAAAACCCAATTTGAAAATATTTCAAAGTGTGGGGGTGTCTAGCCAACGTCCAAGTTCCTATACCTAAGAGGGTAAAATAGGACCTAAGACCGTGGATTGTGTATTCATTAGATATGCCACAAACAGTAAGGCATGTCGATTTTTGGTTCATAACTCCGAACATCCGGATATTTATGATAATACGGTAATGAAATCAGATAGTGCTGAATTTTTTGAACATATTTATCCGTATAAAACTAGACTTGAGTCATCTAGTGGGGGATCTAAACAACCCAGAGAAGAACCAAAAGAGAATGAACAAAATGAAGAAATTCCAAGACGCAGTAAACGTCAAAAGACATCTACTTCATTTGGATCAGATTTTGTAACATTTCTTCTTGAAAGTGAGCCTCAAACATTCAAGGAAGCAATGTTGTCTAGCGACTCAACCTCTTGGAAGGAGGCTGTTTATAGTGAAATTGAATCAATCTTAAGCAATCATACATGGGAGTTGGTTGATCTTCCTCCAGGGAACAAACCCTTGGGTTCAAAATGGATCTTTAAAAGGAAGATGAAAGACGATGGAACTATTGACAAACATAAAGCAAAACTTGTTGTCAAAGGTTTTAGACAAAAAGAAGGTCTTGATTATTTTGACACATACTCGCCAGTGACTAGGATTACATCAATTTGGATGTTAATTGCACTAGCTGCAGTATACGGTCTTGAAATTCATCAAATGGATGTTAAAACAGCCTTCTTAAATGGAGAGCTTGAAGAGGATATTTACATAGAACAGTCTGAGGGTTTTGCAGTTCCTGGTAAAGAAAAGAAAGTGTGCAAACTTATTAAGCACTTTATGGGCTAAAACAAGCACCAAAACAATGGCCTGCAAAGTTTGATTAAACCATGTTGTCAAATGGATTTAAGATCAATGAATGTGATAAATGTGTTTACATTAAAGATACTTCAAATCAGGAAGTTATTTTATGCCTATATGTAGATGATATGCTTATAATGAGCAAAGACATTGCTAATATAAAAGCTACAAAGCGTATGCTTGCCAGTTAGTTTGATATAAAAGATTTAGGAGTTGTTGATGTGATATTAGAAATTAAAATTCTTAAAACTCCCAACGGTCTAGCATTGTCTCAAACTCATTATATTCAAAAGATATTTGAAAATTTTAAATTTTCAAATTCTAAAAGGGTAAAAACTCCAATTGATTTAAATCTTCATCTTGCAAAGAATAAAGGTGAAAGTCAGTCTCAATTGGACTATGCTAGCGCATTGGGAAGCTTAATGTATGTCATGGATTGTACACGACCAGACATAGCTTGCGCTATCAGTAAACTGAGTTGATACACAAATAATCCTAATCATAATCATTGGTTGGTAATGAAAAGAGTTTTGGGATACTTAGATGACACTCAAAACTATGCTTTACATTACAACAAATATCCAGCCGTTCTTGAAGGATATAGTGATGCAAATTGGATTACTGGGTCAACTGAAACAAAATCCACAAGTGGATACGTTTTTACTATTGGTGGAGGAGCAATATGTTGGAAATCATCCAAACAAACATATATAGCTCGCTCTACAATGGAGTCTGAATTCATTGCTTTAGACAAGGCAGGTGAAGAAGCTGAATGGCTCCGGAATTTCTTAGAAGATATTCCATTTTGGCCCAAACCAATGGCCCTATATGCATACATTGTGATAGTCAAGATGCAATAGGAAGGGCTGGAAGCATTATGTATAACGGCAAGTCTCGTCACACAAGACAAAGACATAACTCTGTGAGACAACTACTCTCTAGTGGAATTATCACAATTGACTATGTGAAGTCAAAAGATAATGTGTCAGATCCACTTACAAAAGGCCTAAATAGAGTGGGAGTTGAGAAATCATCGACGGGAATGAGACTATGGCAGAGAACAAGTCATCGTGGCGGTAACTCTACCTAGAAGACTGGAGATCTCAAGATCTAGGTTCAAGGAGATAAAACAAAGTCATTGATGACGGTTCAACATTGTCAAAGGAAAAAAATATTATTATTTTATGGTCCATTCTCATGATGAGACAATAGTTAGTAACCAGGATAAAGACATAAGGACTTTTTAATGGTTTCTAAGTTTGATACAGGGAATATCAAATGGTGTATCTATGAGATAACACATTTAGAAATCACCTATGTAAGTGTGAAGTGTAAGCCGCTTCAAGGAGAATCCGGTGAGGCCAGTTCTTTAAGCACTTACTATCCAAGATGTGTTCATGGCTGAAACGAACAAAACAATGAGAACTAAGAATAGTTCAAGGGTTGATTGTGTGACATATGTTGTCTAGGTATACGCCAAAACTCGACGGTTGAAGATATCAAATCTACCGATTGACCGAGTATATCCGATATAGGTTCACTATGGAAAGTTTAAAGGGAAACCTACTTATCCAGATACGACTAACCTTTACCTACAAGACACACAAGTTTTTTCATGCATATGTTTTAACAATAATCTTCCCCATTCATATGGGGCATTGTTGGGATTTAGCAAGTGTGAATGGGAAAAGAAAAGAGAGAATATGAAAAGTGAGGGAACTACTTTGGAGGGAAAATGAAAAGTCATTTGCAAAGTGCAAATGAAAAGTCATTTCTCCCATATCGGCAAAAGAAAGGGAAATTGTTGTCTTTATAGAGGGAAACACTTTCATTACTTCTTAAAGAGCTAAGAAGAAGATGCCCCCTCGCGCCGCCATCGTCGTCGCTCGCTCGGCTTCGGTTCGGATTTGGCAAATGATGTGATTGATTGATAAATTTTTTGGACAAAATTTATTTAATCAGTTTTTGTTAAATCAAATAAATCCTGTTAAAATTATCTCTTATAAATTTGCAGGTAACAGTAACATTCTGAAAAGTTGCTACTCTTTCCGAAAAGTCGTTACTTTCCAAAAAGTCGTTACTTTCCATAAAGTCGTTATTTTCCTAACAGACACAATTTTCTGAAAAATTGTTATTTTTTACAAAAGACACAACTTTCTGGATAAAATGGGTCTGAACAGATTTCACTGAACAGACATGTTCCTTGCTGAAAATGGCTATAAAAGGAAGTCAATTTTTGATTTTTTAAAACACTGAAATTTTTTTCTTTCTCTGCATTTATTTTTCTCTCAAATAAAATCAAAGTGTCGATCGATTGAGTCTGTGTGACTTGTTGCTGTTCTTAAGTTCATTGAAGTTAAAGAAGTTTAAGGTACCGCTATTTCTTTAACAGGTTTAATCTGTTTTATCTTGGGAGAAATTAATCCATAACCTTGGGTACAGTGAGGGGATTAAATTTCTTAAGGACACATAGTAGTTTCTGTGGACTCAGATTAATTCTTGTATTTATATTTTTTCTGCTTCATCTTATTTATGTTTCTGTTTATTAACCTTATAAATACAGGTTATTGTAAGAATAACAAGTATAATAAAGTGTGTAATAAATGTATTAGAGAAAAGACAAATTTTATTTTGAATTTATATTGAAAAGTCACTTTACACGCTTAAACTATTATGACGAATTATTACACACTTTTACTATTCAAAACTAAATTTCTTTTACTCCTTGAAATTGGCGTGGCAAAGAAATAAAATAAAAATAAAAATTAAACTCGTCAAGTGACAAAAAAAAATTAAAAAAAAAATAATTAGAATCAACTTTTAAATCCCCCCTTCACAGTCCACCCTCTCTACCCCACTACTGTGCCTAACCTCTTCTTCAAACCTCCTCTTCTTTACACCTATTTTTCTTTTTCACATCTCTTCTTCATTCTTCTTTATACCTATTTTTCTTTTTCACATCTCTTCTTCTTCATTCTTTATACATCACAATCTCAAAGCATAACTTTTCTTTTTAATTAGCAAGTAGGTTAAATCTCATAGATTTGTTAGTAAATAATTGTATTTTGTAATAATATTTACTCAAGTAAAAATCTAAAATGAATTTTGGATAAACCTAAATAAATAAATCCTTAAGTTATATTTAGGTGATTTTGATTGATTGTTCTATCTTTTCTTATTTTTAGTTTTGTTAAAGAAATTGCGGTTGTTAATAAGTTTTTGAATTTGATTGTAATTGCAGCTTTATAGGTATGGTGGTTCAAGGTAACGAGTTTAAAAAAAAAGAGAAAATTGAACATAATGAAGAAGATTAATTAATTTTTTGAATTTGATGAAGATGACAATTTTATGAGTGTGGTTACATTGAGTAACAATTTTGAAAAAAAGAAAGAAGTGAAAATTGAATATGGCGGCGAAGAAGAAGAAAAATATTGAAAATGATAATGGTAATATTAGTGGTGGATGGCGAAGAAGAAGAAAAATTGAAGGTGATATGCAGCGGTGAAGAACAAAGAATCAACTATGAATAAGGTAGTCGAATATGATTTTTTTCATAAGAGACAGAGCGGGTGTAAAAACTGATTAAATAAATTTTGTACAAAAAATTTATCAATCAATTAAGCCGAAGCCGAGCGACGACGACGCAAGGGGGCATCTTCTTCTTAGCTCTTTAAGAAGTAATGGAAGTGTTTCCTTCTATAAAGACAACAATTTTCCTTTCTTTTGCCGATATGAAAGAAATGACTTTTCATTTGCACTTTGCAAATGACTTTTCATTTTCCCTCCAAAGTAGTTCCCTCACTTTTCATATTCTCTCTTTTCTTTTCCCATTCAAACTTGCTAAATCCCAACAATACTTATAATATATTGTGTCAATTTCTTACTAAATAATCATAATATATTTTAAAACACTTAACATTTATATTATAGGCAGAATTCATTTTTAATACAAGTATAGATTTATTATAACATTATTATGTATTAATATAAATGATAATAAAACAAACACTAAATTAATAATTATTTATTAAAAATATTCACCGAAATAATCTTTCCTCATTTATGATAGTGATATCAGCCAGCTGTCACAACTGACTTTTGAATTATTTAAAACACTAATTTTATTTATGCCAAGTGTTATTAACTTGTAAAATGAAATTTTGTTGTAAAACGAAAGATTGTCTCCGCATTATTGAAGACAAAAGTCACTAATTCACTATCGCTTTAGCAGGGATATTAGTATTTTTCTTTATAGCAGGGACAAGTTCGTAATTTTTAATTAACTAGCTATTAGTATGGATTCTTAATGAAACAATTAATTGTGTTATATTATTTTTTATTTATTTTATTATATTAAAAATAACATGCATTGTATAATATTATAAAAAATTAATATACTAAAATACATTTCACATCATTTAGGTTGGTGTACTTCTAGGGTAATTATGTCGTTAACTTATCATAATCATGATAATATATACATTGATTGTATTGATATTGCTAATATCAAGATTTACCATGTTCTTATTAGTAAATATAAAATAATATTATTTTATCAAACATGAAGTGTGTAACTAATACTCACAATCTTTCATTAGTCATGCATAAATTTAAAAAGTATGCCAAGTAAAAGATTAATAGTACTAAAATTAATAATACTATTTTCTCCAATAACTTTCGTCAAATGACTCCCTAGTGTCGATGTAAATTTCAACTTGTTTATAATTGAGCGGAAACTACAAACCTATTCATACAATTATGCCGAGGAGGGTTAAGATTTGTTATTTTCTTTATTCAAATTAGCATATTAAAAATAATAAAAGATGGAAGAAAAAAAAGAACTATCCGAGTCCAATACTATCTATTCTATATTTTTAAGAAATTTAATTTTCTCAAATATCTAAGATTGTAGATTAATTTCTTCTAAGATAAAACGAATTAACCATTAAAAAAGTAGTGGTACCTCAAACTTCGATAATTTCAACGAATTCAGAAAGACAGCTACGAGATCACACACAGACATGATCGATCAATTTTTTATTGTAAGAACTGTATACAAACAAAGGGAATAATTCGATGTAGAAAACGAGAGAAAATCTCTCTATTTATAATCAGCAAAGGATAGAGGTCACAACTTTTTGAAAAGCGGATCACCTTTCAAAAAGGTCACAACCCTTCGAGAAAACTGCACAATTTTTCAAAGGTCATAACCCTTTTGAAAAGGCACAATCTTTCAATAAGATCATAACCATTCGACAAATAGCTACAATCCTTCATTTACTATTCATACCTTTAAAACCCAACAAAATTGAGATTGTTGTATTTGTATGGTGAAAAATATTTTCCATCAGTTTTTTTCTAAAGTACGTTGATTTTTATGTAAAAAAATTATTGTTTTGATAGATATGAACTCAGAATGTCACTTTTGTAACTTGTTTTTCGTATTTTGATTAAGAAAGTTATTTTCCTCAACTTTAAAAACTTATCTTCTTTAAGAGAATACTTTGACCAACCAAACATAAAAATGTTTGAAAAATATTTTCCATATATCTTACAGACATATGCTAGATATGGTGAAAAAAACTTTTAATTTTTTTTTATGTTTGATCAGATTCTTTCAAAAGTATTTTCTTAGTTATGAAAACAAATTCTTTAAAAATGACAAATTAATTTATCTAATAAAAAAAATCATAAATAACTTTTTATATTGATTTTCTCTCCTGCACTTCACCCCGACACGCACCTCATAGCCTCCATCTCCACACCCCTATTCTCTACCCTCAATTCCCATATTCATATGTTCACCCAAATTAGATACAAATTTCTTTATCCTACCATACGTTGTTTATTTAAATTAAAATAAAATTATTTTTATATAATATTTTTTTCATTTATACATTAAATTATAATAAAAACTATTTTCTAAAAAAAAGGTATATCTTTCAAGATTGGTGAAAAATATTTTCCTTCCCATAAAACTACACCCAAAAAAATCTAATCCAAGAATAAAATTTTAGAAAATATCTAACTTAATGATCAATGAAGGATATATTTGGATTTATCCCATGGAGAAGAATCTCCAGCTACCCAAATAAATTAAAAATAAAAATTGTACTTACAATATTGTATGGTTTCCAATTGAGAAAAATATGCAAGCAAAAGTCCGATTGAGTAGTTAGCTGCTTTCCCCCCTTTACTTCAACCAAAACAAATGGAAAGGAACAAGTCCTTGAAAAATAAGTACTCAAATCAAATTACAAAAACAAATGATACGTGTACAAATTGAAATTTTGTGAGACTCTACAAGATGCGTACATTTGAGTTAAAATTCTACAAATTGTGTTCAATTCTATTAAAAATTCTTGAAGACTACTTAATTCTAAACCCTAGTTTATGCGTATATAAAGGATACTAAATTCCCTTAAAAGGCATCTCAGATATCAAGATTCTGAATATTCGACAAATTGATGGATTATTCATATAGAGAGGTTAATTCTAAATTATTATAGTTTGAGAAATACGCCACTAACGATCCTCGAATCATAGATAAATCAAGAGATGAATAGATTTGTACTTACAATCTTGATGAATAAAATCACGTTTCTTCATATTTTATTTGTATGATTTATTTATTTTCCATATATTTAAAATTTATTACGAACAATATATTTTAAACATACTTTTTACTTTAACTATAACTAATATACATTTTTTATCACTTTATTGCTATAGTACTACGTGCATTAATATTATATGTGAAATCAACAAATGACACATAACAAGAAGAATAAATCAGACATAATTCTGTAGAAATAGTATCGGAGTTGTCTTCAAAATATAATTGATAAATATGACGAAGAATATTTATATATACATTTATGATATAGTTTTAAAATATATTTATCTTTTTTCTTAATGGTGCATAATTAATGGATTTTGTGGATGAACTCAAATATGTATTGTCTACTTTGAGGAAATTGATTTTTGAGAAAATGATAAAGTGGCTTTCTCTTTGGTCACATTGAAAAGCGTGCCATAAAGAATAAAGGTTGGATTTCCAACCGTTGAGATATATGGCATATTTTGAGAGCACACGCACAAAGACAAAACTTGAGTAAAGTAGAAGCAAATAAAAAAATCTCATTTATATAAATCCAAGTCATAGGAAAAGCTTGTATATGTGTTTTTCATTTCATTAGACCTATAAAAATATGTCAAGATGAATCAATACTAGTTTTTTACAATGGTACAATTGTCATATACTCATACATTTGCACCAACTTACATAAATCACATTAGCCTAGGGACGTACTACTTACTTAGATATAGTATAGTTTACGAAATTAGTATTTTATCAAACTTTTGATACGTCTAGATACATGTATCTTGAAATACATGAATAAAAGTAAGTGTAATTTATTCTAAATTCATTCTACGCGGTAGATTTGCATGTATCTAGGATACGTAACAAATCTCGCCTCTTTAATCTCTTTCCATCTCGCTTGCTTCTCTCCTACGTATTTGATATCTTAGGTACACGCGAATCACATCAGATACATACAAATACATGCATTTCCTATATTAATGTATTTTGTAGCGAAAATATATATATATAAGTGTATTTTTCTCGAAATATAATAGAAAATTTTTAATTAATAATATAATATGTAATATTTTAAAACTATAACATAAGTATATAATAGTGAAATATGTTTAGTTATGTAGTTTTTTCTAATAATTATTTACTTCATTTTGATGTTAGATAAATGTGACTTCCATGCTGGCTTCCCTTCTTTTTGGTTAAGATAAGAATTGAAAATTGAAAATGATTGAGATAGATTATCCAACACAAGCTGGTAAGTGGTAACCATCATTATTTTACCGAAGGTAAATAAAATACTCTTAAATCATTATAAAAATTCAAATTCTGCTTTTTAAGATAACCAGCAATGTCTTAACAACAAATGTTTTGACCAAAAATATTTTTTTATTTTGGGGATTGAATTTCAAAATTATGATGGTAACCATCATTATTTTACCAAAGGAAAATAAAATACTCTAATCATTATAAAAATTCAAATTCTGCTTTTTAAGATAACCAGCAATTTCTTAACAATAAATGTTTTGACCAAAAATATTTTTTATTTTGGGGATTGAATTTCAAAATTATGTTTAATTATAAAATTTTAAGTAAATATCAAAAAGTTGTTTTAAATTTTTTCAGCCTAAAATACTTAAAATGATTCAAAGATAAATTTATTTTATATTTATGATCAAACATAATTTCAATCTTCAAATATTATTTTCACTTTAAAATGAAAACATGATCATGTATCATCGGACCATCAATCTTGCAATTAATTACCTTTTAAAAATTTTCAGAATTTTCATGGACAAAGGGGCCTAATAAAGTAGGTAAATACACTGAGTAAACCTTTTGAAAGAAAAAAAAAGATAATTGATTAAGTTTGTGAAATTCCAATTCTTTTTTTAAAAATATCATTTCAAGTTACATACTTATTTCTAAGTTTATTCTCATTTCACTTTTAAAAAAAATTAAAATGACATATCATTTTTAAAATTAGAAGTGACAAAGACAGTTCATTCCAATTCAATTTGTTTCAGTGATTCAGTCAAGAAATTTTTAAGTAGATTAATAATTAATTATTAATTAACTCAATTTATTTTGACTCATTGTAATTCAATCAATCCACCTATTTAACGTATTTATTTAAGATTATAGAATTCAAATAATATTTTTTATATATGTTATGCACTAATAATATACTTTTAATGGTATAATATTTTTACTGACAGAAATGTTATGACATTTTATTTTTTTTTAGAAAAGTCAAGATATGATATGGATTTGGCATGACTACTCTTAATTGTAGGTAGTTGATGAGTTGATAAAAGGCCATGCCCACAAAAAATAAATTATAGAAGACTCAATATAACATATCTAAGGAAATTAGTCGAAAGTGTATTCAACTAGCATTTCACAAAATCATGAGATCATCAATTATGATTTCATTTATACAATCATTTTAGAACATAAAAGAAAAAAAAATTCAATCAATGTTTAAATGTATTTGAAAATTAATTCACTTTTTGTACAATCTCATTACAAAATTGAACTTAATTCATGCATTGCTAAAGATAATTGTGGAAGTCATTCCACAATTATGGATACACCTAACTTTATATTCAAGATGGTATGGCATTAATCTGATTTTAATATTTTGGTCACAACATTAAATTATGATTACCCATTATAATTTATAAAGGAGTGGGGGCGGGGGACCAACTAATATTAGTGATAATTTTTTAATTAAATTTAAATTCGTAATATTATGATTCAAATTTACAGTCTTAACCCCGTATATAATCATAAAATAACTATTTCTATTACGACGATAATCATAAAATAACTATTTCTATTACGACTTCATTAACCATTTTTCTCTTTTTTGGAGGTATATCCATTTCTAATTCATAAATTTACTAATCAGATTAATTTATATTCAAATAAGGTAGATTCTATTTAAGAGTAAATATATTTTTAACTAAAAGTAATAATAATTATATTTTTAAAATTCAAATTCGAATACTTTAACTGAAAATGAAAAAAAATAAAACCTATCCTACCTCACTCAATAACTTCATTTACCATCTATGGGATTGTATATTTAGTATCATTTGATTGGTGTTTTAATTGATTTAATCAATACAAGTAGGGAAGGATTTAAAAGATTTAATCAATACAAGTAGGGAAGGATTTAAAATGTTCTTCAACTATTTGATTGATATAAAATTATTCTTCATCCATTTTTAAATATATAAATACCCTTTAATTTTTTACCAAAAAATATCTTCGATATAAATTTTCGGTTCATATTTGCCATTTTTTAAAATAAAATTATTAAATATTTATTTATTGTGTTGCCTGATGTAATTGGTCCAAATTTATATTCTTCTCAAATAAATAAAAATTGCTTATGATTCATATTTTTACCTAATACACTTAAAAATAATATTCAAAATAATATTTATTACATGATATTAGTATTGACTTAATTTAAATCAACTCAAGATATTCGTATTGACTTATTTTAAATTAAGCTCAATTTATTATAGTCAATTCATATGAATCTAGCTATAATTCATACTCACCTAATCTGATTGTCAATTTTAAAAAAGATTATTATTATTTATTCATATAAAATAATCAATAATTCAATTGTTTTGTTCATTCCTCTTTCTATTCTTCTTTGTAATATATCATTCTTAGTTATAATATCATGGATTCAAACTTGAAATAAATGTTACGTTCATATTTTTTAATTTGTATTATCTTCATGGTGGGTATGGATAGAAAAAAAAGTTATTTTTATTCTTTTATTTTGAATTTTGAGTACACCAAAAATAAAAAAATATAATATATGTAATAGTTGCTTAATTGAATCATCTTTAATTAAATTAATTATCTATAAGCGAATACTATCGTTACTTTTCTTCCATTTTTTCCCTTGTTTAATTTATCATTAGTTGAAAGAATTATAATATTAAACGGTGGACAAGATGCAAGAAAAAAAAAGTGAAAGAGAGGGGAAATGAGGGGTGGAGGGGAGTGTAGATAGTTGGTGATTAATCTTGAAACCATAGAATTCAAAATCAGACCAATAATATGAGTTCGTGTATAAATAATTTCAAATTATTTTAATGGAGAAGAGCCTAACTCCATACACCTTATGAGTGTGGATAGTTAGATAAGCCAAAAAGTTGATGTTAGGGTATTTGGGTGTCGAAAGGTGGATGAAGGATAGGGATGGACATTTAGTATTCGTTTTGAGATTTCTAAAATTTGAATTCGGTAATTCAGTATTGTTAGTTAAAAGAAGATATCAAATATCAAATTCCAAGCTTTTCAATTTTGGTTCAATAATCAGTAAATCAAACTTCGATTTGGGATGGTATTTGATAATACCATATTGAATTTATAGCCGATTGCATTACAAAGTTAATATTATTGCTCCAATTATTTTTATTTTCTTCGAAAATGCATGATATAATAGAAGATCAACAAATAAGAAGACATTAAGAGAATTAAAAATTGACACAACTAAAAGACATATGTATTTAAGATTGTTTATGTTTCGTGTTAAACTTTCTCTTTGTACTTGTACTAATGAGTTAAGAACTTGTTGAAATATAACATTCATTATGTAAATAATTCGATATTTGAAAAAAAAAATATTGAATACCAGATAATTCTAGTGTCTCATATCAAGACCAAACTCAAATATCGTAACTCTAAAAATTTACTTTCAAATACCATACGAAATTATCAAATGTCATATTACTAAAAAAAATTGGTTCAATTTTCAATATTTTATATATAGTCCTAGATGAAAAATAATTTTATAGCAACACAAATAATTAAAGGATATTTTAGGTCCTTTGCATATATATGAGCATAATACAATATATTGGTACATATTTCAAGAATGCTTATATAGTAAAATCTCGATAAATTAATATAGGTGTGGCCATGAAATTTTATTATTTTACAGAGATATTATTTAATAGATATATTAATATTTATAAATTTAAGAACGATTTGAAATTTAAATTGTTATTATATCAAAATTATTGTATCTTATTAATTTATGAATCATATTTATTGATTTCACATAAAAAAAATGTTATACATAAAGTACGATGAATACATCAAAATCATTATATTTTACTAATTTTAACATTGCGATGCTAGGATAATAAAATCATTCAAGATGTATTATCGTAATATATTTTATCGTAGGATATTAGAAGACTATGAATTGGGACAGATTGATCCAACAAAAATTAACGTTTTGGATGCTATCAGTCTTGTAATTCCTACTTGGACAACAAATACTCAACAAGTGACATCAGAAAATTATTTTCGACACTGCGAAATTCGTTTGGGGGATGCAATCTCAGAGAATTTGAGTGAACCAATAGGTGAAAATATCATTTATGAACTCGAAATCATGATAATGATCTCGGTTACCACAATAAAATGGATGTCAATAACATATTGAATTATGCAGGTGAAAGTGATACATGTTCAGAGGGTCAGAGCTTAGAAAAAATTTGGATACCATCGGAAAAAGCAATGTTGATAATGAAGTTGAAGATGATACTATACATTTTAAACCAGTTACGCATAAGAAAACAATTATCTCATCTAGAACTCTTCACAATTTTATGGCGCAACTCAAAAAGACAACATCAGAACTCTTGGATGCAATAAGAAAAGTTAGAGACGAGTTTCAACTAAATTTAAGTTTTAAGAAAAAATAGAACACAATAGTATCATATTTAAATAAATTATCTTAGATATATTTTTAATTAAAAAAATTATTAATTTATGATATTAATGAGACCATAATTTATATAGGGGTATTTTAGAAATACATTATCTTATTATCTTAATGAAATTAATGTTTTTTTTTTATTGTCTAAAATCAAAATCGAAAAAAATATTATTTTAGAGAGATTATTAATTATCGAATATCAATTTATAGAGGTTTTTTTTGGTGTGGAGGGCAAATGTCAATGAGAAATATATAATGTGGGTCATAGTACAATTATCTAAAATAATAAGGATCGGACTTCGCATTATCAAATAAATTACTTTTACTTTATTTAGAAATGTTTATTTATTCTGTCCTTATTCATGAAGAAAATTTTCATTTCACTTCTCCTTTACTTTCTCTCTCTGCAAAAACAGACTCATTAATAATCAATCATACATAAAACAAAAAACTAGTCAAGTCCGTTAGTCGGTGAACGAATCTCCGGCCATATTCCCGACGTCGGCGTGTGCTCGACTGGAAACACCACTTTTATCTGAGACTCGACTGAAGCACTTTTATCTGAGAATTAGGTGAAGCTGAATCTCCGGTCACATTTCGCCGGAATGTCAGTTCTACCTTACCGGCAACTACTCTGCCGTGAAAATAATTTCAGTTAACAGTCCGCGAAACCCGGATACACGGCCACATTTTCTCCGGAACGTTAGTCTTTCGATTCCACCGACCACTCTACAGGGGTAAACACCTTTAAGCAAACGCACATCGCATTTATCTGACTTCACTCTGTTGCTTTTAGCCGCGAAGCTTCAAGTGGAGTTGCTGGTGCTTTTTCTGTTTTCGCTTTCTGCAATCCCTTTCGATCTCATTTTTCTAAGGTAAATTGAACCGTTCTCTCTCTACATACATCTTTTGCTTTGTTTTTCTTTCGTTTTTTGCGTAATTGTGCTTTTCCAGTGAATACATATCCAAATTTTAGTCTGATTTTTACTTAGCTCATCATTATCTGTGTTTCTTCTTTCCATGATTTACGTGTTGTAAAGAAACTTACTTAGTGCAAAATAGTGAACCCAACACTTCATCCTGAAATTACTTATACCTGTAATCCATGTTTATGTGCCTTAGCTGCGACTGATCTGTATCAGTGTTTTAAAAGGCGGGGTATGAGATGGGGCGTTTCTGCTTAACATGGGTCAAGTGGATCTTTGAATTTTTAATTTATAATATGATAAAAAAATATAATAATACAAAATTTCAAAAATATATCAATAGTTTAAAATGATTAAAAACATGATTAAGAGTACACGTAGAAAATATAATTTCTAACGTGACTTTACAAGTATAAATAATGTAATACTATAGATTGTATCTTTGCTATAAATGATACTAGTGCAAAGGTGTGTTCTCTCTTTTTTTGGAGTGTATTTCATTGAGCAAATTTGTCTGATCTTAAATATACTTCTTGGTCTTTCTCTTGAAGGAATTGTTTAGTAAAATGACTATGGAGCAGTTTTTCAGTCGTGTGAGGATTGAAAACATTTTCATTTGTGGCGTTCGGTTATAACTATAATAAATTAACACTGATCCATGGCGTTTGGTTGAAGACATTTTTATGCAAAATTGTGAAATTTTTCTGTTGAAAAACTCTTCAAATTTTTGAATGCCATTATACCTGTAAAAGCATACCTTTTTCCATATTAAACATATGTGGAATGCCTATCTCTTTCTGTAGATATGAATAGAGGTGAGACATTGTTGGTGATTTAAAACGTTTGTAGTTTCAGAAGGGACTATTTGATGTGCACTTTGGGATTTATGCTCTTCATTGTGCAATCTCAGGAATTAAGATGAATGGATTTCAGAATGGCAGGAGTCATACCCATGATAAACCTTCTCCAGGATGCTTGGGACGAATGGTGAACCTTTTTGATTTAAATTCAGGGGTGACAGGAAACAGGCTGCTTACAGATAAACCACATTGTGATGGTGAAACTCTATGCAACTTATGTTTATCTGTCTCCTGTTTTTCTTTTCGTTGGCATGAATTTTCTTTCTGTGGAATATCGACAACTTTTTTATCCTATGAATGCATTGAGCATTGAAAACAATGTAAACAAATCACGGTTGTGTCATTTAGTTTGTGCTGAAAAATATCTTGATTTCAATTATAGAAGATATGACCTATGATTCGTCAAACTGCCTGCAAGCATGTCTTGATCTCATTTCACTTTATGCTACCTTCAGTTTTTGACCCTGTAATTTATACTATTTATTACCATGAGGTAGAATCTGCGTGTTGAGCTGGTCCAACTTATTGCAGGTTCACTCTCAAGGAGCCAATCAGATCTGGTGAGGTTGCCACCATCATCTGAGGATCAAGTAGAAGAAAAAATGGTGCGTCCTCTATCCAGGTGACATTTATTTAGAGAGAAAGGTGCTGATTTTCTGCAGAGTTTGGCTTAATATTAATGATATGGTGCATGCAGGCTGTCTCGGATTTGAAGAGGACTAATTCAAACAGGAGATCAAATGGAACGCCAATGAAGATGCTCATAGCCCAAGAAATGTCCAAGGAAGTAGGTTCTGGTCATAATCCACCTAGTGTTGTTGCTAAGCTGATGGGGCTTGATGCTTTTCCGCAGAAATCTGTTCCAGCTATAAGAAATCATTTTGGAGGTCATTCACGGTGTCATACAGATTCCTCTTTCAGCTATTGCCAGGAAGAAAATGAATCCTTGACGGAAGAACTGCAGCAAGAATTACATCAATACCCCGAGCAGAATGAATATAAAGATGTTTATGAAGTTTGGCGGCACCCCCCAAAAATGAACTCTGTGAGAAGTGAATCCCCACAAAAGGCAAGACACGATGATCAAATTAGTTTTGAAAAGAAGTCAGCTTTTGTTCGTCAGAAGTTTATTGAAGCAAAATGTTTATCCATAGATGAACAACTTCGCCAGTCTAAGGAATTCCAAGATGCATTGGATGTCTTAAGTTCCAACACGGATCTGTTCCTCAAGTTTCTGCAA
Organism: Solanum chmielewskii; assembly: GCA_027704785.1. Classification (NCBI taxonomy): domain Eukaryota; kingdom Viridiplantae; phylum Streptophyta; class Magnoliopsida; order Solanales; family Solanaceae; genus Solanum; species Solanum chmielewskii. The sequence goes on along the minus strand of JAKWIX010000326.1, from coordinate 54,564,625 downwards.
GAACCAAATCCAATGTTTACTCAGCATTTATCCAATTTGCAGTCTATACCTCCTCCTCCTGAGACGAAGCGAATAACTGTTCTAAGACCATCAAAGATGATTGATGATTGTAAATTTAGTGGATCAGTGAAGAAAAATGAGAAAGATATAAGCAGAGCCATCCATATAGTCCAGGGCAACAAGGCCAAATCTCATATGGCATTTTCTCCTCCTATAGCAAATTGGAACATTCACGAAAATCATGCTCAACCTACACGGATAGTCGTATTAAAACCAAGTCTTGGTAAGACTCACAACTTTATTGATGCAAGTTCTTCTCCATCTGCATCACCAAGAGTATCACAAACTGAAACAAGTTTTGTCCACATGGAGGTTGATGAAGCTCAAGAATCAAGAGAAGTGGCAAAGGCTATTACACAGCACATGCGAGTAAACATAGGTGGACATCAAAGGGATGAAACATTACTTTCTTCTGAATTTGCAAATGGCTACATTGGTGATGAAAGCTCATTTAATAAATCTGAAAAACAATATGCAGCTGGAAATGTCAGTGATTCTGAAGTCATGTCACCAGCTTCTAGGCACTCATGGGAATATATCAATAGGTTTGGCAGCCCTTATTCTTGTTCCTCCTTGAGCCGTGCTTCTTATTCCCATGAATCTTCAGTTTCCAGAGAAGCCAAGAAGCGACTCTCGGAGAGATGGGCGATGGTGGCATCTAATGGCAGTTGTCAAGAACAAAGACAAATGAGAAGAAGCAACAACAGCACTTTAGGTGAAATGCTTGCTCTTTCTGATATTAAGACGACCAGAAGCATAGAGCAGGACAATATTAAAGAAGATCCCCAGATTTCAAATTCCAACTCTCCGAGTAATTCCAAAGATGATGAAGGTAACCACAAGTCACCAAAGAATCTTTTGAGATCTATGTCTGTTCCTGTATCCTCTACTGCATTCAGTTCACAGTTGAATGTGGGTGCCCCAGAAACTGTGACAGGAGAAAATGACCTTTCCAAGCATACAACAAAATCTATAAGTACAAAATCATCATTGAAAGGGAAGTTCTCAAATCTATTCTTCTCTAGAGCCAAAAAGCCAAACAAAGATAGAGCCAAGTGTCTGCAATCCAATGATGACTTGCACTCTGGTCCAAAGCCTTTACGTTCTCTATCAGAAATTGACAAATACAGTGGTCAATTCCTTGATGATCCAGGTGCTGAGTGCTCAAGAACCAATCTTCGTGAATCATCATGTGCACTAACTTGCGAAGATTTGGTTGAGAAGCAAACCACAATCTCTCCTGAGGTAAAGCAGTTACCTGATGTTTCTTCCTATTACACTGCTGCAAGTTGGAAAATGGTTCATTTGCATTTTACATCAGTATTTTGTTTGTGGTTTCCATCTACACGTCTTTTACGTCATACGCATTTACAATTTCTTGCATATTTTATGAGATCACTCTGTGCTGGCTTTAAGAAAATTCTCTTTTTCTTTTTAATGTGCGGGAATTGTCTGAAAATGGAGAACTCAAATAGCGTCAAGATGACTACTTAAGAAGTTCAAAGCGAATTTATGTTATACCTCTTTTGTAGGTTGTGTTCTCTGGATCAAGATCTGTGTGCGCTAGATACCTATGTGAGAACCAGGATCAGCCAAGTCCTATATCAGTTTTGGAGACACCATTTGAAGAGGATGACCATCTAGCATGTATATCATCTGGAGGTATCAAGCCAGACCGTCATGGTAAATGTCAACGATCTCCCATAATTCTTGGCTTTCCTTTTCTTTCTTGGTATAAAACTAAATCTATTCCTCCCACCCCAATCAAATTAACAGGTGCCGAGTTATCTGTTCACTCTTTAAGGTCCAATTTGATTGACAAATCTCCTCCAATAGGATCAATTGCACGTACATTGTCATGGGATGATACTTGTGCAGATACAGCCAGTTCAGTTTGTGTAAGACCATCATCATCCACTCAGAGGACAGAGGAAGTAGAACGTGAATGGTTCTCTTTTGTTCAAACATTACTAACCGTGGCCGGCCTTGATGAAGTGCAGCCTGATGCTTTCTCAACCATGTGGCATTCTCCTGAAAGCCCTTTGGACCCATCACTCAGAGAAAAATACATTGATCTGAATGAGAAGGAGACACTACACGAGTCTAAGCGAAGGCAAAGGAGATCAACTCAAAAGCTTGTGTTCGATTGTGTAAATGCAGCTTTACTAGAAATTGCAGAATATGGGGCAGACAACTTCCAAAAAGCCATACCTTATATGGGGGTCCATAATAATCTACCTCAGGGAACAACTAGACTAGTATTATTGGAACAAGTGTGGGACTGGATGAAGGAATGGTTTTCTAGTGAAATGAAATATCTGTCTACTGATGGTGGGGACTTAAACAGCCTGGTGGTTGAGGAAATGGTAGGGAAGGAGGTGATGGGCAAAATGTGGCTTGAAAACTTGAGAATTGAATTAGACAATGTAGGAGTCGAAATTGAAGAGAAGTTGCTCGAAGAGCTTGTGAATGAATCCGTCGTTGAATTGACAGGTAAAATGTGATGACCCTTGTCCAATTCTTCTTCTGTTTTTGCTTTTTTTCTTTCACGATTATATAATATTATTGTTGTTTGTGTATTATTGTATTTGCAAATAACACTGCCTACTAGTAATTTGTTTAATTTTGTGAAGCGTATGAAAATCTGTACTGATCTATATCTTAAATTATTTTGTATATACATATATGCTTCGAGGGGAACCATATGATAGATAGATAGATATTGGTGTTTTAACTTTTCTGAGTCAAGACATAGATGTGTCTTCTGTTTATTAACCACTAGAATATTCTTAGCTGTAAAGAAGATGTTCCTTGTTTGTATTTGCAGTACAAATTTACCAGCTAGATATTTTTAACCACAAGTCAAAAACAAGAGTGAGTGAGGAGGAAAAATGTTGTGACTGGCAGCTGAACAACTCTTTTGACTATTTGTTCAACTGAATTATTGTTGTTTTGAATAACTAGAAAAATGAACGGGAACACCGACAAGATATGAGCAAGAAAAAGATGTTTTGTCATGGTATGTGCAGTTCTATGAAAGTGACACTGCACTGTGCACAACCAAATCTAGAACCATCACATGCATACCAACTACAATATCATACTCTTTCTTAAATAAATTAAAATAATTGGGGATGGGTTGCTGAAAGGTGTTGTTTGCAGTAACTTAAAATTTGTGGGTTCGATCACGCCTTGATATGTTTTTTCATGAATATTCGAAATCTTGATCTTTATGAATACTCAATAATTTATGAGATATTCGAGACGGCTTTTTATGAGAAAGACAACATTTTATTATGATCTCTTTATGAGATGACGTTTCAAGTAAATATAATATCCCTTGTATATTGAGCATAATGTTCCAACTAATATTGGACATGTCTGGTGGAATCATGCCTACAGATGCTTCATGAAATTTATGAACCTTAATAAAAGTTTAAAATGTTATCTACCCTTCCACAATTGCAATTGCCAAGATATGCACACTGTCCTTTTCCTTACAAATAGAGAAAACAATAATTCTAAATATGAAAAAGAAGAAAAAAACATTTGAGGATCCTCACTCCTATCATGTTCTGTGAGAATGTGAGTGATGCTGCATACAGCCAACACTAAAGTATATATGTATTTCCGAAAAATACGTGAATCAATCAGGCTTCGAAAATCATACATCTCTACTCGTACACAATTGTTGCAACATTTGGAAGAATTTTAAAAGAGAGATCAAATTTCACTAAACTTAGAAATGCACTCTAGTAAAGTGCTTCTCAACAAAGGAAATGTTATATTAACAAGCGAGATATGTATATCTCTACATGCCAGCTTTGCAATGTCTTTCTGCAGACATATGTACACTGCCTTACATAAACAGACAACAAACGAAGGGTCTATAGTTTATGGTACACACACAATCACTGAAAAAGGCTTCATTCTCAGCCGTGTTGCCAGTTTATCTAATCCATGAGATTCAACGTCACGTCCTCTGTGTTTCTTACTATCCTCATGATGGATTTGGGTTTGGTATATGATGTATTGCTTCTCCGTCCAAATGATACTGGATTCCAAAGATCAACAACGAAAATAAACATTTCAGAAATATAAATTGGTCTGGTGTAAAGACTGGATCAACAGAACATACATAAACAGCCTTGTTGAAGAAGAAAAGGCAGATGAAGTTCATAAGTACTCAGCAATGCAATAAAGCACCTAAGTTCACATGTTCCAAAATTAACATATCTCATATACATTACTAATGACGAGGAAGAAAATGATGGACGGTATCGTTTCAAAATGCAATGCTATCCGTCATTTTTATTATTTTTACAAAAAATGACAGACAGTGACTCTATGACTGTCACCTTTTTTGCACCAAATATATATATATATATATATATATATATATATATATATATATATATATAAACCTCAAAGATTAGCCAGAAGGCTGCTAAGCAAATCAAATACCAGCCTAATTGATGCCCTTTAATGCATTCCATTGAAAACTCAATGGAAGATGACAGACATATATTATACATCTTTAGAACTTACCTTTTCCCTCATCCGTGAACTCCAGATGTCAGAATGGCCACCTCTAGCATCACCTTTAGCCAACCCAGATGTTTGGCTTATACGTGGATCAAGCAGTGGCTCCCTTGTTCTTCCAACAACATCATAATCTCCCTCCATATCATAATTTAGTTTAGGGCTACTAACCAAAGTTCTGAGAACAACTGCAAGAAACAAGGAGAATGCCTGGAAATGATGGTAAGAATAAGATTTTAGCACAACATGGACCATAAACCAAACGAACAGTTAGTAGAATCTTTAAAATACTAAATCAATCACAAGAGCACAAGCCAGAAACTACAAGTGGGTTGATTTACAACTGTTTTGACCATGTCTTTCATTCTTGTCCACCACTCGTGCTCATAAGTTGATAAAAACACAAATTTTAGCATGTATCATATAGTATATACCAGGGAATTTCACGTCCCTTACCCAGCAAAAGAAAACATACTATCTGTACACAAGATCTTTTGATCCTCTTTCCTTGGCCAAAGGCTAAGTTGATTAATATAAAATCAGTCAAAGTTGATGCAACACCTTTTCAAAAATAATAATGGCATATTCTACCTATTCTAAAGCATGTTCCAGACAGCATATACATTAGTAATCCCAACTCTCTCAATTTCCACCTTAACGAGAAGCATCACCTAATCTGAAATCTGGATGAAGGTATTCAAAAACAAACAAGGAACACAAAATAAAATCTTAGAAGACCTTCAAGTTCAAAGAAAACCTGCCTGTATTACGATGACAACAATGCCAATCCACTTACAAACATCCATATTTTGTTGAATAAAGATGCGGAGGCTGTGAAGTTCTCCAGTTGGGTCCGTCGGAAGATCCTAGGAAGAGACAAAACAGGTCCGAATTTGAAATATTAACAGGTAAACCAGGATAGAAACTCTACACCAGGAGAAGAGTAGATTTGAAACAAACAGCTCACCTTCTCCCAATGATGATCAATTGCAACAAATGCTACCAGACTTACTTCCAGGAGTACTAAAGTCATCATTAGCAGAGAGTACTAGTATTTTTAAGTGGTCAAGGCTAGCAGTCAGTCAGTTAATAGTTGTTTATATCAATTCATGAATTAGAACTTAATTGAAGAAGTATAATGATGACCAATGGGACAACTTAACTTTTATTTTTCATTTGGTTATAGTAAATGTCGGAAAAGAAACGAAAAGACATAGTAAAATTAAGGGGGAAGACTTATGATAATAGTAACCTCAAGAGAGTCTAGAGACTTGCTTTCCCTTAGGATTGATCCAAATTCCTTCTCTTCACAAAATGAGAACATGAAGAGCTTTTTGTGTCGGTCTCCTCTACACCCTTCCCTCTTGACTTGTTTTTTTGAAGCATGACAAAGGGTATATCGTCTTATCTATGTCGGCGTCTCATCAATGAGCGCAGATTAATAGCCAAGAACATCAATAAAATCCAAGCCAATGAAATTTTAAGTGAGAAGTTAATCATCCCCGCGATCTAGACCAAGTGAAGTGCACCAAGGATGAGAAGGGCAATGCATAGGTGGCAAATGAACTTGTCAGACAAAGTTGACCGACATACTTCACAAATTCTTGATTGAAGAGGAGAACAAGAGTGATGTGTTGGGGGATCCAGATCACTCTGAGAGCCATCAAGATTTTAGGTACTGTGGGCGCATTAAGCTTGAAGAAGTAGAGGGGTTATGCATAAGATAAGCAGGGGTAGAGTGACCAGACCGGATGAGATTCCGATGGAATTCTAAAAAGCGCAGGCAGAGCGGAGCTAGAATGGTTACCTGATTGTTTGATGTCATCTTTAGGACTACAAAGATGCCCTAGGATTGAAGGTGGAGTACTATTATTTTGTTGTAGAAGATTTAAATTGCAATAACTCTAAGGGTATCAAGTTTGGAGAGAAGGGTTGAGATAAGAGTAAGGAGGAGGGTTTCTAGTTCCGAGAACCAATTCTTCATGCCAAGGCGATTGACTATGAAAGTCATCTACCTTGTACGGAGATTGGTGGAGCAGTAGAGGAAAAGGAAGAGGGACTTTCATGTGATGTTCATTCATCTTGAAGAAGCATATGACAGTTTAAGAGAGGTTTTATAAAGAAGCGGGGACTAGTGTTTCAATCATATACATTAGGGCTATTAAGGACATGTATAATGGGGCTAACATCCATGTGTGGATAAGGGGAGGAGACTCTGGTCACTTTCTAGTGGTAATGGGATTGCATTAGGGGTCGGCTCTTAGCCCATTTTTATTTGCTTTGGCAATGGATGCTCTGACGTGTCGCATTCATTGAGAGGTCCCTGGTGCATGTTATTTGTTGATGACATGTACTGATTGATGAGATGCATAGCGGAGTTAACGACAAGCTTGTGTATGGAGACAAACCCTGTAGACTGAGTAGGACTAAGACAAAGTACGTGGAGTGCAAGTTCATTGATCTGCCTCGTGCAGCGGACGTGGAAGTGAGGTTAGATTTTCAAGTCATCTCCGAAAAAGGGATTTTGAAGTACCTGGGGGCTATTATTCAAGGCAATAGAGAGATTGACGAGGATGCCGCACATTGTATTGGCGCGGGATGGTTGAAATGGAGACTAGCTTTTGGTGCGGGATGGTTAAAATAGAGACTAGCTTTTAATGTCTTATCCGATTAAATGTGTCACTAAGACTTAAAGGTAAGTTCTACTCAATATTATTAAGATCGGCTTTGTTGAACGAGGCAAGAGTGTTGGCTAGTCAAGAACTTCAATACCCAAAAGATAAAAGTTTTGGAAATAGAATGTTAAGATGAATCTGTAGGCTTACTAGGGAAGATGTGATAAAATCATAAAAAATGAAGATATTTGAGCCAAAGTGGAAGTGACCTCCGTGGTGGACACTATGCAAGAGTCTAGACTGAGATGGTTTAGACATATCAAGAGGAGATGCATGGATAGCCCAATGAGGAGGTGTGATAGGCTGATGGTGGAGGGACTGAAGAGAGATAGGGGTAGACCAAAGAAGTCTTGGAGAGAGGTAATTAGCAAAACATGGTAACTCGAAAAACATGGAAATCCTTTGACTTATAATAGGAGGGTATGGAGGTCGAGTATTCAGGTAGAAGGCAGAAGGCTACTAGTAGATAGTTTTACGCCTAGTTTCTCCGGCTTGTAATATTGGTATTACTTTCGACATTTATATTATTTTACCACGTCCATATTCTTATTATTTTCTATTACTACTTGTTGTCTCATACGCCTCTACTTTCTTACTTTCATGCTATTGCTTCCGTCTTCATATGTTGTGTCTTTGCTTCTTTAAGCCGAGGGTCATTTGGAAACAAACTCTCTACCTAACAAGGTAAAGGTAAGGTTTGCTTACGTACACTCTACCCTCGCCATACACCACTTGTGGTGCTATACTGAGTATGTTGTTGTTGAAGTTAGCATTTCCCGCTATAGTCAAAAACTGGAAACCCGGAAGCTCCCTACTAAGATCAGAATATACATTCAAGACAATTCATGTTTTTAGTTTTTTACTTCTTAAAAAATATCCCTTTCATCATATACTCTCCAAACAGATTAGTGTCCAGTTCTGAGTTACTCATATCATGCAACTCCTATTCAGAGACAACAAATAAATAAGCATCCACCTATGACAGAGCTTAATGCACGTAAGTTCTAACTAGCATGTCAGTTTCTTTCAGCTACATAATCAACCCAAAAGTTATGCATTATAGGTCACACACAATAAGCAGTGGAACACAAAAGAGTAAAAAGGATACAAAGCAAAGGCAACATCCATTAACAGCTTCAGCACCAACATGCCCAATACAAGTGATACAACATAAGATAACACCAATTCCCATGAAGGCATATATAAACCTGAAGAAACAAAAATAGCATTTCAATAGCTAATGATATCGCCAAAAGAATTGTTCAGTTATATTTGAATAGGAAAATATTAATAGCTGAGTTGGTTAACTGCCCCTCCCCCATTTCTCCCTAGCGTAACTCCCCGATGTATTAAACCCTTACGCCCTTCGCCACTCCAATTTTTTACAAATACGATCTCAAACATCAAATTCCTGATTCGGTAAAGAAATAAAAACAGGAAAACAAACATTACCAGGGAGCTGGAAGCGAATTTTTGTTCAACTCTGGTAAAGCGGAGACGACAGAATTTGAAACGTCAACTGAGACGAAATTGTGGAATTGGGCGTCATGAACATCGTTGTGATGGTGGTGGTGCCAGTGGTTAAGCATATATGCAGAGTAAATGATGATGGAGACCCCAATGAAAGCTTGTAAGAAATTGAGGAATTTCAAAAGGAATGCGGTGAAACCTTGGCAACATGGTGTTGGCATTCTGAGATTCCCCGTCTACACAGAAACCCTAATAATTGTAGAATTGTTTCCCTCTATGCTCTGTCCCTCGTTCTGTACATTTTTGGTCAAGCAAAAAACTGTGGATGATGATGATTGAGCTGGCAAAAGGTTTTGTTTTTTACTTTTTGTTTTCCTTTTCAGTTAAGTAAAATACAATTATTGGGCCAGGTATTATGGGGCAAGTGCACAAATATTTGCTTTTTGGGTCATCATTTTAGAGAAAATAACAAAATTATCCCTTTTATTTGATCTTATTTTTAATTTAGGCCAAACTCATAAACACTTCCCGAAATTTGTGGGTTTTCCCTTTATGTAACTTAACTACTTTATTTTTCTATTTAATTTTTGAACCGTCTATTATTTGTTCTTTAAAAATACTGTAGATTGATGTAACACAAATTGTGATCTCACGTTACTTGAGCGCGTGAAGACGTTTTAAAGGCGCTGATGTGAATCCATGAACCACTGACCAACGCTAATCTTCCCCTTTAACCCTAATTTCTCTCTTTTTCTGTTATTTTCCTCTTTTCTTTCTCTTCTTCATCAATAAGTTGGAGTTGTTCATCAGAATATATCTCTTGTTCCATTGATTTATTTTTTATCATCAAGTTCCAATGTTGAAGTTATCTTGTTCATCGATTTCTTCTTCTTCAATCAGAAGTGTTCTCGGGGAAAATGAAGCGGCTTTGGGTTTGAAAAATGATTACGTGGCGCTGATGTATAAATGAATTGAAGTTTGATTGGTTTCAATTTTCACGTAGGAAAGGTGGATCTCACGCACACAATCAACAGAAAATATTTACGAAAGTTTTGTGTCACATAGCTCAAAGTGTTAAAAATAAACAGATTATGGATGATTCAAGTATCCAATGGAAAAATGACATAGTTGAGTTCAAGGAAAAACCTCGACAAATTTAGGAACTGGTTTATGTGTTTGGCAATTAAAATAGTTACATAACTATGCATTTAACACTTCTAATCCTTTTAAGTTTATCATAAGCTAACAAACATGGTCTTTTAAATATGTATTTAACAGAAAATTTATTTGTTAAATTCGACGGGAACTATAAATTTTTGTTTAATGAGAACTTACATTTAAATGTATGTGCATATTATTTCATCTCATTACTTTTACTTATCATTATTTTTAAAATAATTTTTTATTTGTTACTTTTAACATATTAAAAAATATAATTATTTTTTTCTATGGTTTATCCTTGGCTTTAAATACTTTTCTCCATATCATTTTTCAATATTAAATATTAGTTAGTAAAGATAATATAATAAAATACATATATCAATATCTATTTTTTAATATACGTGTCAAATCAATTAATGATAACTAAAAACGAACGGCAAATAATGAAAATATCAAATGCACAATATCATGGAAAAAATTGATGGACTTCACGGTTTCAAAAAAGGAAAAAAAAAATTCCCTGAACTAGGTCCGAAAATTCACTTTAGCACTTTAACTACACCGCCGTTTAAATACCCTCTTAACATTTTTGAAATGAATTAAAAACCACCAAGAGATTATTATTCCACTCTCACTTGTCACATTATAGTCATGTAAGTGCCGCAACCATGTCATATCAACACCACGTCATTAATTATTTTCATTATTTTTCTTTGACACTTTTTAAAATTAATTTACACTAATTAATTAATTCAAAATGCATTTTCTAAAATTAAAATTAAAAACGTTGACCCATTTTTATTTTATACCATACGCAGCCCCCACCCACCCCCTCACTTCTTTCTTCATCCTTCTTCACCATTTTTAGCTCTTCAACAGTGGGGGAGGGAGGATTTTCATCTAGGGGGTTAAAAAAAATCACATAAATAATATCCACATATAAATGGGTCGAATCAGATATAAATGGATCGGATAAAATATATAATATATCTAAAAACTTAAATAGATCAAGTTTTCAATAACGATCGATCCAACACAAGCAACAAGCAGCTGCCAACGCCCAACGCCCAACGCCCAACGGCAAGAAAGAAGAGACGATGAAAAATAAAACATGGAAAAATCCTAAAAGAAGAAAAGGGTTTTTAATATTTAACTTTGTAATTAGGAATTAAACTAATAAACCTAAATTTCCTATGAGGGTTTTAATTTTTTGGAACTAAAATCGTGTTCTGATTCCATTATTATTTAAAAAAAGCAAATTCTGATTCCATTATTATTTAAAAAAAGAAGCAATTTCTGATTTCATTATTATTTTAAAAAAACAATTAAAACGCCTAAAATATATAGATGATAAAAAATTACCTCCTTCCGAATTCGAACTCGCAACCTCACGTGCCTCAAGGCAGATTCTTGAACCCCCAATACCACTGAGCTATGCCTTTGGTGTATGTTCAGGGGGTTACAAGTCATCGTGGTGGTAACTCTACATAGAGGAATGGAAACATAAGGATTTTTTAATGGTTTCTAAGTTTGATACATGGTATATCAATAGTGTATCCACGGGATAACACATGTAGATACCACCTATGTGAGTGTGAAGTGTAAGCCGCTTCGATGAGAATCCGTTAAGGCCACTTCTCTAAGCACTTACTAACCGAGATGTGTTCATGGCTGAAACGGACAAAACAATGAGAACTAATAACAGTTCAAGGGTTGATTGTGTGACTTACGTTGTCTAGGTATACACCAAAGCTCGACGGTTCAAAGATATCAAATCTACCGATTGACCGAGTATATTCGACATATGTTCACTACGAAAAGTTTAAAAGAAAACCTACTTATCCAGATGTGATTAACCCTTACTTACAAGACACACAAGTTTTTCATACATATGTTTTAACAATAGTCATTCCCCATTCATGTGGGGATTGTTGGGTTTTAGCAAAATGTGAATGGGAAAAGAGAAGAGAAAAATGGAAAAGTGAAGGAACAATTTTTGGAGGGAAAATGAAAAGTCATTTGCAAAGTGCAAATGAAAAATTATTTTTTCCCATAAGAAACAACTCATATACTTCTTAAAGGGCTAAGAAGAAGGTGCCCCTCGCGCCGTCGTCGTCCCTCGCTTGGCCTCGGCTTCGGATTTGACATTTGACATTTGACAAATGATTTGATTGATAAATTCCACAAAATTTATTTGGTCAATTCTGTTAATCAATTTCTTTTCTCTTATAAATTAATTTAGAATGTTAATTAAATAACATAATTAATTTTGGTACAACGAAATTTATTTGAAATTCGTTGCAACGGTAATAACAATCTGATTTTTGAAAAGTCATTATTTTTTTCTCAAAAGACACACTTTCTGAAAAGTTGTTATTTTTTCCAAAAGACACAACTTTCTGGAAAAAAAACAGATTTAAACAGATTTTTCTAAACAGTTTTCGTTTTTCAAACAATGAAAATTTTTCCTTCTCTCTGCATACATTTTCTCTTATAAACAAAAAGTGTCAAACGACCGAATCTGTGTTTGGCTTGTTACTGTTCTTAGTTTGTTGAAGTTATTAAAGTTTGAGGTACCGCTACTTCTTTAATAGGTTAATTCATTTTATCTTAGAAATTAATCTGCAACCTCGAGTACAGTGAGGGGATCAAATTTCTTAAGTAAGAAAAAATAGTTTCTGTGGACTCGAATTAAAAGTTTTTCTGTCTGTTTCATCTTGTTTTTTAGACTAACCGTAACACATGTTATAACACTAGCCTCTTTTTAGCTATTTCAATTAAATTTATTTCAATCCAAGTAACTTTTAGGCTTATTTAATCCAGTCTATTTATTAACTCAATTTATTTTAATTTATCTAATTTCATCTCAACTTGTCCATTTAACGCCCCATATTCAAATAAGAACTCCAACAATAGAGACAATGAGAATGAAGAGCCGGATCCATCTTTTACAATATTCACGCGTAAAACTTATAGTTTGTAGTTTTAACGCAAACAAAACAAAACAAATTTGAAGAGTCGGTGGAGATTGATCAGCCACCTGCACATGAACTTTAAATCCTTAGAGCTCTCTAGTATACACATGAAATTATTCCCAAGGTGTAAAAATTGAACTCAATAGTCAAAATTCTTGTTCTTTTGCTCAATTGACCCCATATTTTACTCACTCACCTATTTATTATACTTCAACCAACAACAAAAACAAATCCAAATACTCTTCCTATATAAACAAATGCCTCATTGCTCAACTCATTTACACTAAATTTTTGTGTAGTCTATTTATTTATTTTTCACAATGAGTCATCCAGATTTTGCTATCACCTTAGTTATTTGCGTAGCCATTGTTATAACAACTACTTTTGTAACATACTCTGAGGGTGCACCTCGTGCTTTTTTTGTGTTTGGAGACTCACTTGTTGACAATGGCAATAACAACTTCTTGGCAACTACTGCTCGAGCTGATTCTCCTCCTTATGGTGTTGATTATCCAACTCATCGTCCTACTGGCCGTTTCTCCAACGGATTAAACATTGCTGATCTTATAAGTAAGTGTGAAAATTGTCTTTTTTTGTGACATTATTAAGGGCTCTTTTAGATTTTCCGAATAATATTTGGGGGAAAATTTATTAAATAGTATTATTCCATACAATTTGTCATTATTTGGTAAATATTTTGACTTTCTTAATGCTAATTTTTTTTTCTAATATCTGAATCAAATTTCATTATTTGGATCTTTTAAAAATTGAAATTTTAAACCAAACTTTTATTTTTTACAAAAACACCTTCTATAGTAGTTGTTGTGTTGTATTACATATTTTTTTACGTGAACACCAAAGTAGTGATGAGATAATATGAAAGTGATGACATGATTCTTGATGAAAATGATAAACAATCGACTCAGGGTAACAAAGTCATGTGCTTTGTTTAATTCATGATATATGAAATGATGTTTGTTGCAGTCACTAGCATATTAATCTAGTGTCATGGACACTACTTGTTAATTGTTGCAATTAAGATTCAATTGACTTGTAATATAAATTTATGGTCAGTTTTGATAGTTTTTAAAACTTATGGGTATAAACCATACTTTTCTCAAAAGTGAAACATGTTTCCAAAATATTATGGTCAAATACATGATGAAATTTTATCCAAATAATATTTATCAAGAATATTTAAAAATCTATGATCAAACGCTAGCTAAATTCTGCATGTTTTATCTCATAATTTCGTTTAAAAGAGACATTGTAGTACCACGGAAATTCAATTAAAAACGCGATCCAATAAGTGGGAGAATGAAACAATATGTTGAAAATATTTTTAATGAACAGGCAAACAACTTGGCGCTGATCTAACATTGCCGTATTTGGATCCTGCGCTTGATGGAGACAAATTGCTAGTGGGAGCAAATTTTGCTTCTGCTGGAATTGGAATACTTAACGATACTGGGATACAGTTTGTAAGTCAAATTTAAATATTATTTTTCAACTTCTTTTTTCTTCTTTGGTTTGTTTTGAGAGAATAGCAAAATTGATCCTCTAAGCATAAGTCAAGGGGACCAATAAATGGTATGCACCGTTAATGTAAGTAGTAAACTAGTAACTTCTTTAATTAGTATGGTTGGCATATGTTTTATGAGGTTTAATCTTCCCAACCCATTCAATTAAGTATGCATCAAATGACAATTTTTTTTTATCGACCGCCACAAGAAAAGAAAAAAAAAAGTTTGTCTAGACTCTCACTATCTTTATAGTTAATTTGAAAGCCTGGTTTACCACTAAAATGGTATTTTGGTACATTTTAACTTATATTTAAGATTCGTTTCATCCCAAGAATATTTAGGAAAATTTTAGGAGGTTATATAAATTGACAAATATATTTGTCAAATATCCCGAAAATACTAGAAAAAAGAAATTAATATTTGGGCCAAGGTTTAATATTTGGAAATTTTTAAAATAATTAAAATTACCAGAAACTTTTTTTTTTTATAAAAAATATCCATTATTTATTAATTCCAACTAATATTTGTTACTACTTCCTGCTAAAAAGTTTGAGTTCTAATTTGAGTGATAAAATTGAGAAAAGGGAACAATTTGTGTTTAATAGGTTATAAATGTAATAGAACCAATGACAAGTTTAAGTAAGTAATTAATGCATTGTCTTGTCTATATTGTTATTTTGTTATTGTTGATTGTTATCAATTATATTATAAGATTAATCTTAATGGAACATAATTATAAAATAATAATATAACTATACAGACATTTTAAATAATTTTTAAAACTTATGGGTATAAATTATATATATTTGAAATAGTCAAATTTGGGACCAAACACATGATGAATCTTCACCCAAACATGATTTGTCCAGAATATTTGAGAACTTGAAACCATACGCTAGCCTAGTATATGAGTAAAAGATTTAAAAAGTCTTTTTTGCTTTGGTAACTTTGTATCAAATCAAAATCAAAGAAACAAACTAAAACAGTGTATCTATTTACTTTATATTTGTTTTTTGGTTTGAAAGTAAATTGTAATTGGATTTTGATAAAAATGGTTATATATATGTAGGTGAATATATTAAGAATCTATGATCAACTGAACTTATTCCAACAATATCAGCAACGTGTGAGTGGTCTAATAGGAGCTGAACAAACTAAACGGCTAGTGAATGGTGCGCTTGTCCTTATTACTCTGGGTGGCAATGACTTTGTCAACAACTACTTCCTAACACCAATTTCCGTTAGACAACTTGAGTACAACATCCAAGATTACTCTCGTATCGTTATTAATGAGTACAGCAAGATTTTGACGGTTAGTCATCTATTGATCTTTAATTTGACTTGTAGTTGATGAAAATTAGAAATTGATGATTTGAAATATACAGAGACTACATGATCTTGGAGCAAGAAGAGTGCTAGTTACAGGAACTGGACCACTTGGTTGTGTCCCAGCAGAGCTAGCCTTGTGGAGCTCAAATGGGGAATGTGCTAACGAACTTCAACAAGCTACAAAAATTTTCAACCCACTCCTAATCCAAATGGTAACGCGCCTCAATCAACAACTTTCCTCTGATATCTTTGTTGCCGTCAATGCCATGGAACTGCAGAATGATTTCATCAACAAACCCAAAGAATTCGGTACATGTATACACATTGCTATTACCTTAATAGTTATCGTCAAGTAAATTGACTAATTAACAAATTATGTTACAGGTTTTGTTACATCAAAGACAGCATGTTGTGGACAAGGACCTTATAACGGACTTGGACTATGCACGACTGCATCAAATCTATGCACCAACAGAGATGAATACGCGTTTTGGGATGCTTTCCATCCAACAGAAAAGGCAAACAAGATCATTGTTAAAACTATTTTTACTGGTTCGGACAAGTACATGTCGCCTATGAATTTAAGTACCATTATGGAAATCGATTCTCTGTAGATCGAACTATGGGCTCAGAACTTTTTGATATCAATAAAACATGTACTCTTAGGGGATCAAAATTATAGTTGGTAGCAATCAAAGAGTACTACTTCCGGATTGTCATGTTTTACGTTTCATCTGTTGTTCTGTATCAGCAAATAAATTATCAAAAAGAGACAGTTTGATCATTTGGCTAATTCGTTTGAAATCCAAATGTAATATTTTATTAATATTACAAAGTGAATGGTATATATATTTTGCTGACAGTCTAACACTTATTGTTAATAATATATTAAGGTTATATATTAGTAAAATTTACATCCCACACACATTTAAGATGATAAATATCAAGTTATAATCATACTCTTTAAAAATAAACTACCTATAGCATATTATTATCAAGTTATCAATTAATAATATATTAATTAAAAAAATTAATTCATACTCTTTAAAAATAAACTACTTATAGCATATTATTATCAAGTTATACGATATCAATTAATAATATATTAATTTAAAAAAATTAATTTATTATTCAAATAATAATTAATATGTTTAAATAATTACTTTTATTTATTCACTTACCTTTTATAAATCAAACTCTTTAAATTTTTACTTATTAATCAATTACCTTTTAAAGATTTTAATATAAATAATAAACTATTATTAATTAAATATTAATTAAACTTCACATTATATAGTTATCTTTCAAAAAAACAATATCTAAATAATAGGGATTTGATTTTAGTTAATTCCCTATTATACGATTATCCAATAACTATCCACCCCCATCTCAACCAATACACAATTATCTTCCCCCAATACACTCCAGCTCTCCCATCATGCGCGATCAGTTTCCAATATGCAATCATTTTTTTGATCTTACTCAAATTCCGCCTCAATCATTTTTCCCATTATCCCTCTCTCTCAGATCAGTTCATCCCAAAACACAAACATCTCTCTCAGATCAGTTCCCCATTAAGTTCACATAGAATGTTTAAGAAAAGTATATATAATGTTATATACATAATTCATCATTGTGTATGTAGGGACGTCTTTGATCGATTTTTACTCGAAGGGTGGAGATGTAGGGTCAGTGAGGCGAGTTTTTGATGATTTGTTGGTGCAGAGTACGGCTATTTGGACTGCGATTATTGCAGCGTGTGTTAATGTGGGGAAGAATGAAATTTCATTGCAGCTATTAAGGAATATGTTGGAGACTGATGTTGTACCTGATAATTATGTGGTTTCGAGTATCTTTGGTGCTTGTTCGTCGCTTAAGTATATTAAAGGAGGAAAGGAAATTCATTGTTATGTGCTTAGACGGGGAGCGAAAATGAATGTTACGGTGAGTAATGTTCTTATTGATTTCTATATGAAGTGTGGTGAGGTTAAGACTGCAAGGTGAGTTTTTGATCGAATGAAAGTTAAAAACGCTATTTCTTGGACAACGTTGATTTCCGAATACATGCAGAATTCTTCTGACTGGGAAGCCATAAGCATGTTTAGAGACTTGAACATTGTATTAAAAATGTATAAATATTGTATGAATACTATATAAGCATTTTATGAATGACAATAAAGTTCAATATATATATATATATATATATATATATAATGCATAAGCATTGTATGAATTATGAATCCCATATTGAACTTGAATATATGTAACAGAAACAAATGGTACATATATGAACATTGTATTAATACTATATGAACATTTTATGAATGGCAGTATAGTTCAATGCATATTTATAATGTATAAATATTGTATAAATTATGAATGTCATATTGAACTTTGACATATGTAACAGAAATAAATGATATATATATGACAATTTTGTACGAAATCAAACTTTATAAATGTCAATGATAACAACTGCACTCAATAAAACAAAACGTGTTTCTAACATTCAAAACAACACAATAACAAATGTAACATTACGAAATCATTATTTTTGCACATGATAGTTTGAACATGTCTTTCTATTGTGTCCAACTTGACGGCATCTACTGCAAGTCATTTTTGTCCTTTTGAATTTCACGTCAGCAAACCCCTTCCATCTTTCAAGTTTTGGTCTACCCGCTGTACAAAATTAATAAAAAACATATATTCTAATTTCATTAGAAACATATACTGTAATTTTGAAAAAAAATAAATGGACTTTCATACACAAATGATACACGTTTCGTATTATCTTCATACACTATTAAAAAAAATTCAAACTTCAACATTACATAAATTTATAATCCGTTCATATAATTCATACATTCTTCATACACAGTTAATATATCATTCACTGTCCTATATAATACTACAATTAAACAAACACAATACATTTTCAATACAAAATTAATACGAAAACAAATATTATAATTTAAATGGAAACATATATTGTACGCCAAAATTTATCAAGT
This sequence comes from Solanum chmielewskii, assembly GCA_027704785.1. Lineage (NCBI taxonomy): Eukaryota > Viridiplantae > Streptophyta > Magnoliopsida > Solanales > Solanaceae > Solanum > Solanum chmielewskii. Next base: position 54,545,876 of record JAKWIX010000326.1, on the reverse strand, counting down.
TACTAAAAAATACAAAGTGAAATATGCAGCTATGAAAATATTCTTGAATTTTTAGGAAAAAATGACTTATACGTTGAAAGCAATCTGAAAATAATAGTGAAATTTTGGAATGAATAATAATTGTAACGTTGATCCAAATTTGATTGAAAATGCAAATCTGAAAATATTATGTGTTATTATCTGGTTGACAACGTTTTTTAAGAAATTAATTTTAAAAAAAAAAATAATTTAACTAACTAGAGACATTTAAGGCAATGAGAACGTCTTAGAAAACTTACTAAGGAGGTATTTGTTCTTTATCACAATTTAGGGCCCGTTTGGATGAGCTTAATAAAAGTAGCTTTAAAAAAGTATTTTTGAAAGTGCTGAAACTTATTTTTAAAATAAGCAGTTATGCGTTTGGATAAAAGTGTTGAAGTTAAAAAAAAGTTGTTGATGTGTTTGGCAAATAAGTGCTGATAAACAGCTTTTTAAATCAAAATGTCAGAAATACCCTTAAAAGCCGTTAACATAATAAAAGTTAATTAATTTATATTTTATAGCCATAAATAATTATATTTTGCTATCATTCACATATTTCTTTCTCATCACAATTTATTTATAAGAGGAATATAAAGTTATTATAGATTTTAAAGATATATAATTTGAATAGATCAAAGAACGATTTAAGATTTATTTTAGTTTCATCCATAGGTAATAATAATTGTCTATCATTCGCATATTTCTTTATTATCACAAATTATTTATAAGAGGAATATAAATTTTTATTTTTCAACATATTATCGGCATCAATCGAGAGAAAAGGAAGAAAGCTAATAAAAAAATAATCGAAAAAACTTACTTCAAGGTTTATCTTCACTTCAAATTGGAAGAACAGGAAGAAGTTCAGCAGCTATGCCAAACATGAAAAGGGAAAAATGGAAGAAAGAGATGTTAGGGTTATGTGGATAATTTGGAGATTGTATAAAAATATTAAGGGCAAAAAGTTAAAAATGTGGTCAACTTAAAACAACTTATAAGCTAAAAAAAAAAACACCCTTACCCCAGCTTTTAACTTTTGGCTTAAAATAAGTTTTTTTAAAACTTAAAATAAGTTATTTTGAGTATTGCCAAAGTCAAAAACCAGCTTTTAAGACAGTTTGACCAGCTTTTAAGCAGACTCTTAGAAGAGAATATGAACGCAACAAGCGGTACAGGTCTAAAATTGCTGGAAAATATTGAACACCTCAAGGAAGATCTGAAGAATGTTTTCTTGATAGCCCGTGCAGACTCATCTCGGCTCCGCTTCCCCATGAGTAATGGACCGCTCTTCATGACTCTTCTACTCTCAAACTTAAACGACTTGGTCAATCTAATGCTTCTTCAGTTGCTTTGATAAAAAGAATAAATTAAGCAGGTGAAAGAAGACCTGGAAACTATAAGATCGTTTTTCGGTATGTTGAGCAAGAGTTTCATAGAGATCTTTGGATGCATGTTCTAGACTCAGTATATGAGGCGGAACATGTCATTATGTCAATTCTTGCCCGGGATCATGGTCTATCACAGCTTCTCTTCATACTTCCCGATACTATAGAAAAGAATCAAGCTTGTCAAAAAAGAGGTACAAGAGAAGATCCCCAAGAGCATTGATACTATTGTTGCAAACGCTCCCAACAACCTGGTTGAATGAAACTCATCGAATACAATTGGTGAATAATCGTAGTGTTTGAGGAAGAGACAGAGTGGATGATTAGGATGCTCAACAGCGGACCAGCTGAGGTAGATGTCATTTCCTTAGTTGGCATGCCACGGCTTGGAAAAACTACTTTGGCATACAGGGTGTATAATGATAAGTCCATAATTGATCATTTCGTGTTTGTACTTGGTGCACAATCGACCAGGAACGAAATGAGAAAAAATTGTTGCAGAAAATATAGATGATGACGTTGCTGATAAGCTACGAAAAAAATTATGTGGACAGCAATACCTTATTTTCTTGGATGACATGTGGGATACTGCAACATTGGATGAGCTAACAAGACCTTTTCCTGAATTTCAGAAAGGAAGTAGAGTGATTTTAACTAGTCGAAAAAAGGAAGTTGCTTTGCATGGAAAATGCCACAACAATCCTCTTTGTCTTCGATTGCTAAGATCAGAAGAAAATTGGGAGTTATTAGAGAAATAGGTATTTGGAGAAAAATGTTGCCCTGAGGAACTAGAGGATCTTGGGGAAAAGATAGCTTGAAAGTGTGATGGTCTTCCTTTAGTATTTGATCTAATCAATGGAGTCATCTCAAGGAAGGAAAAAAGAGAGGCTTCGTGGCTTAATGTTCTGAATAATTTGAGTTCCTTTATTTTTAAGGATGAAGAGGAAGTTGTGAAGGTTAAACAATTAAGCTATGACCATGTGTCAGATTACGTAAAGCCGTGTTTGGTTTACCTTGTAAGTTATCCAAAGGACGAATATATATGGATCTCTATGTTGAAAGATTTATGGATTGGTCTAGGATTTGTGGAGCAGATTGAGATGAAAAGTGCAGAATAAGTACTGGATGACTTAATTTCCAGTAGCTTGGTAATACCTTTCGATAATTCTATTTGCAAAATTCATGATCTTGTGCATGACTTTTGTCACATAGAATCTAGAAAGGAAAAGTTTGCTTCACTTCTAGGAGGTTCAAAAGCTCCGTCTTCCTGTTCTTATTCGAATCTTATGCCACATGGAATTATCTTTCGTTTTAATAAATATCTATGTCATATCGATGAAAATTTTGTGGTGTTTGATCCAGAAATGAAGAATCCTTATGTTAAACGCCTCCTCTCTCTGAAGGTTGATAATGAGCATTGTCTTTCCTCCAACAGTCACCTAAAACACTTGAGTTTTCTTAAAAGTTTGGATTTGCAGGGCATAACATTGCCAGTTTCTTTGTTGAATGAAATTGGTATGCTCGTTCATTTGAAGTACTTAATCATTCAGACGAATGCAAAAGCTCTTCCTCCGTCATTTTCAAACCTCTGCATCTAGAAATTCTGGTGGTGAATAACCTGGAGAGATCATGCATGGTACTATCGCCTTGTTTTTGGAGCGTTGCATAGCTACGAGATGTGCCGATAAAGTTTTGTGAATGACAAAAGTCCTACATTGGTGATAAATGAGATGGGTGGACTCCTTATAAGTCTTGGGCAATCCTCATCCCTTTAAGCTAGCTTTTGGGGTATGAGTTAGGCCTAAGACCTAATTTCTCACTTTTTGATTTGTACATCAACGAATGAGATCTACATTCTCGGTTTAGAATACACAGAGGATATTTTCAAAGGTTTCCTAATCTTCAAGTCCTTAGTGTATCTATCATAGGAGGTTGCAAGGGCTCATTTTGACATCCGGTACACTTTCAAGAATTGCTAGACTACCCAACTGATTCTAGAAGACACAATGATCGAGGAGGGGAAAGAATGGAACATGGAAGATGTTACCTTCTAGAATCTAAAATCTCTAAAATTGGCTAGTATGAAATTTTCTGATTGGCAGGTTGATGCAGAGAAATGTTTTCCATGCTAGAGAAACTAGATATAAGTAGATGCTATGAGCTTATGGACATCCCAGACAGTTTTGGAGGTATTGTGTCATTAAAGTTTATCAATGTATCGTACAACCCTCAACTTATTGAGTCGATCTTCAGTATTAAGGAATATGTTGAAGAAATGACCGGAGAAGACAAACTTGAGGTATACTTGTATGGTTGAGGCATGCTTCTATGAATTGTACATTTATCACAACTTACAAAATGATCATATAGGTCTATATTTCATAATACTCCATATGTGTTTATTTTAGTTAGCGTTGGGTGTTGAGGATGATCAATGTTTTGAGGGTGACAACCATCATATGAGTTGTTCTCAAATTGTTTTTCTTTGGGGATGCATCCAACAAGATTTAAGACTTGAAGTGACGTGAGTTGTCGTGGGATTGTTCTTCAAAGGAATAGTGGAAGAGATGTTGAGCTCTTTTTAGCACAAAGTTTTAACTTGTATATATACAAGTACACATGCATTTTGAACTGCTCAAAGCAACTATTTTTTGTCACATTCTTTTATGCATCCTTGATTAAACTAATAAATTACTCAAGACTTTTTTTACTTGTCGAAGTGATCTATTTGACAAAAGAAACATTTCAATCATAGATTCATCTGGATTATCAACATTTTGTATTGGGGCAGAGCTGGACCAAATCGGACAAAATTTTCTTAAAAAACAATGGGAAAATGAATAAAATTTTAGCGGTCAAAACTTAATTTTGTTCTTAGACTATTTGACAAATCTCTAATATGTCACATGATATAACAAGTAGTCTCAAACTTTCCTAGAAACATGAAAATTGAGAGAAGTGTGGCACACTCCTTAACTTGACAAAGTGTATTTATTTATAAGAGTTTAGAGACACAAATATAATGTCTATCAATAAAGGGTTAAGTCATCAGCGTCCCCTTAAAGTTGTCTGCATAATTCACTTAGACATTTCAACTAAGACTAGTACCAATTGAACACTTTTACCTATAAAAAAATTATTCCTATTAGACATTCTTTTATAATCATCAAAAAATGTGACGAGTGTGTGATACACTTGCGGTGATGTGGCAAAATGACTAATTAAAAAATAACATTTGGCATTGGATTCCGAAAATTATAAACAAAAACACACATTTCATATCTAATTTTTTAAAAAAGAGAAAGAAAAAATGAAAATGTCAACCTATTCTACCCCACCTTACCTCACCCCACCCCAACCCCCTTTCATCTTCATCTTCATCTTCTTCCCCAAAACACATTTTTTCTCAAATTACAAAGTCTTATTCTTTTTCAATAACTTCAAGATTAATTTATATATATATATATATACACACACACTAGATAATTTAAGGCCCGTGATACGTGCCCAATATAATTTCACGTATTTTGTTCAAAAGATTATATAAATTCACAACTTAAGATATTATAATCCTCTCTTGGTTATTTCCCTATTTCCTCTTGAATACATCTATTTTTACTCGGATACATACAAAGCCCCTCTTAAGTACATCCCTCCCCCAAAGTAATATGTCATATGCAATGTATTGGACAATGAAGGAACATATTTGAGAGTAATGAAAAATTCATTGTTTTTGTAATTGAAAAAACCTCCCAGATATAATGTAATTAACCTCCAAAGACATGAAATTTTTGTACTTAATACTATTTTTTTCTTTAGTAAACAACTTGAATATATTAATTTATAATCTATTTCAAATGGTCATACGACATAAATGTATCGTTTATCAACCTAAATTGAAAAAAAATGAATTCTAAAAAAATTCTATGCAGCAAGAAAATTAAGAATTGTGTTAGATTATGAGCTAAAACATTTCGTTGCGAGGAATATATAAAATGTTGATGTCTTTGAAAAGTTCATCGATCTTCATATATATTTACAAGTGGTACTTATTTTCCACAAAATATTATTATCTTTGTTTTGTAATATTTGCACCATAAGTTTTGCATATGATAAAATATTAATCATTGGACAATCAATTCGTAAAGATCGATTTAAAGTCTTTCAAATCCCTATTGCTTCAACTTAAGTATATTGTGTTTGTAAGTGGGTTTGTCGATGAATTTTGTGATACGTTTGTTATTGTCTTCGATAAATAGAAATACTAAAAAAAATTATTTCTTACTTTACAACAATAAAAACAATCAATAAAGTAACTTTATTTCTATATACAATAACAATTATTGTAATGTTATATTCTAAATATGTCACGACCCAAAACGGGTCGCGAGTGGCACCCACACTTATCCTACTATGAGAGCGAACCAACCGATCTAACCCCAACATTTTCAAACATAGTAAACAGAATAAACAATGCGGAAGACTTAAAACTCAATAATAACTTCTAAAACTCAAAACTTATCATTATCCCCAAAATCTGGAAGTCATCATCACAAGAACATCTATCCTCAAATTACTAAAGCTAAGAGTATCTAAGAAACTAAACATAAATAATAACTATTCTATGCCAGAACTTCAAGGCATCAAGACATGAAGAAGAAGATCCAGTCCAAGCTAGAAGCTTTAGCTCACCCTGAAATCTGGTGTGATGAAGACTGGCTAGAGTTGCGGTTGGGTTGAAGACGACGGTACGTTTGCTGTACTCCACAATGAACAAAAAGAAAACATACAAGTAGGGGTCAGTACAAAACACGAGTACTGAGTAGATATCATCGGCCAACTCAAAATAGAAAACAGTATATATCAGATAATATCATAAAATCAACTACAATACTCAACATGCGGCATTTACAATTACCATAATACTTGGTCACAACACCAAGCACATCAATGAGGACTCACGCCTCCCCATCATACTCATTTGGGAATTAGGTTCATTAAATTGAGTATATTAACATATTTCAAGATTCATTCTCTTTACTAATCCTGGTGCCGGCACGTGACACCCGATCCATATTCTATCCTGGTGTCGGAACGTGACACTCCGATCCTCATATACTATCCTGGTACCGGAACGTGGCACCTGATCCATATACTATCCTGGTGTCAGAACGTGACACTCCGATCCTCATATACTATCCTGGTACCGGAACGTGGCACCCGATCCATATACTATCCTGGTGTCGGAACGTGACACTCCGATCCTCATATACTATCCTGGTACCGGAACGTGGCACCCGATCCCCTAATCTCACTACTTTCGTTCATCCAGCCTTCTTTTATACCAAGGCATCATCATTAACAAAGTAGATTAGGGCTTTTCAAGATTTAGGATTCAATAGCTTCATCATGCTTATTTTATCACAATTATATAATCACATTCATGCAAGCATACAATTAAGCATATAGAAGGGTTTACAACACTACCCAATACATATCATTCGCTATTAAGAGTTTACTACGAATAGCATAAACCATAACCTACCTCCACCGAAGAATTGTGATCAAGCAAGCTAATCCTCAAAATCTTTGCTTTCTTCTTCGTTCCTCTCTCTCTCGATCGTTTCTCCCTCTTCTCTCTATTCTTTCTATCTTTCTTATTCAAACCCTTTTTCTTTTACCCTAATTAGCGTATAATTAAGCATAAATGATGACAAAAGTAACCCACTAATTAATTTAAGGTTATCTCCTTTAACCCTCAAGAAATTGGATTATTAATATTCAACCACTAACTTTATAATTATAAGCAGGAATAGTCCAAAACGCCCCTTAAATATTAAACAGAAATCCGACCCAGCCTGGGATTACGCAGTCTGTGACGGCCCGTCGTGCCTGCGACGGTCCGTCCTGCTGCTTCCGTCACAAAGTTCAGAGACTAAATTTCACTAAAGGATCTGTGACGGCCCGTCACGCCTGTGACGGCCCGTCCTGCCATTCCGTCACGAAGTTCAGAGAGTCGATTTCAGTACCCAAATTTCAGAATTCTAAGTGTTTTGGAACGAGACCCCCTCGACGGTCCGTCGTGCCCATGACGGTCCGTCGTGGGATCCGTCGTCTCAGCCAGTTTTTCCAGAAATAAAATTTGCTGCTCAAAACGACTAAACAGGTCGTTACAAAATATTGAAAGTATTTATTAAAAAAGTAATTTTTAACTCCACAACAGTAAAAACGATCATGAAAGAAACTTTCTTTCTATATACAATAATAATTGTCGTAATGTTATATTTTAAATTACATTAATCATTAATATATTTTTATACTACGGTCCTAATATTATGTCGTAAAAAAACTCTAAATCTTACCCCCACAAAATAACCAATATACTTTTTTACGGTTGTTTTTTCCTAATTTATTTATTTATTAGTTTTTTCCTTCCTCTATATTTCTCAACAAAGTTTTTTTCTATTGACATTTTCTTTTATTGTTTTTTTTCAACTACTCATTTTTCTTTAGTTTAATTTTAATATTCATAAGAATTTAAATATAGATTAACGTTTTCCTTTGTCAAATTTTTTCCGTTTAATAATTTATCATATATGATATTAAGAAAATATAGAAATGAAAATTTTATATATTTTAATCTTTCAATGAATACATTATCAAATTATTGATTTCTTGATAGTCAGACATTGTTCATTATTTTAGTCACGAAATTTGATATTTTATTCAAATTAATTAAAAAATAATGATACGTCATTTAAAAGACTATTTTAATATAATCAAGATAAGAATTTATTGGTCATATTATGTAACATAATATTCAAAATATCTTTATGCAATAACCCTTTAAAGTATTTTTAAGAACAAAATATTAACTATTCAAACATATTTATTTAGTTAGTTCAAAATTTTCTTTCAAAAATATGTAAAAACAGGCTTAACATTTAATTATTATTTGTAAAAATTTAATTAATAGAAACTCTTCATTTTAACAAAATTACAATAATATCCTTATGGGCCCATAATAAAAATTAAGACATGTATAAATTTTTCTAGATTTTTCATTTTGACAATTAATTACACAATTATTATTTTGCCCCTAAATGATGTTAAAATTACTAAAATGTCATTGGTCGTCCTTCTCATGGTTCTTCTATATAATATACAAAAAACTATTTTAATATAATCAAGATACAAATTTAATCGTCATATTATGTAACATAACATTCAAAATATCTTATGCAATAATCCTTTAAAGTATTTTTAGGAACAAAATATTAACTATTCAAACACATTTTATTTTAATTAGTTCAAAGTTTCTTTCAAAAATATGTAAAACAAGCTTAACATTCATTATTGTTTGCAAGAAGTTAATTAATAGAAACTCTTCATTTTAACAAAATTACAATAATATCCTTATGGGCCCATAACAAAAATTAAGAATGTATGGATTCTTCTAGATTTTTCATTTTGACCATTAATTACACAATTATTATTTTGCCCTTAAATGATGTTAAAATTACTAAAATGTCATTGATCGTCCTTCTCATGGCTCTTCTATATAATAGAAATATATATATATATATATATATATATATATATATATATATATATATATATTTCATACTAAGAATGAAGAAGAAAGAAAATTTTGTTGGCAGTTATTCAACTCTACATCGATGACAAAATGAAATTGATAGCTTCAAAATTATTTCTTTCAAATTTTTTGATATCATTTTTGATAAATTTAATGAACGCTTATGAATTTGAGTAAAGTTCTTTGTTCAAAAATTGTGATAAATAAATATCGGCTAACTTTTTTTATACGTAAAAATCATTTATCTTCTTTCATCTTCTTCATATTTGTTCCTTATTTTTATGAGATTTGAAATAAATCATACGAAGACTTTCTTTCAAATCAGAATCTTCATAATTGATTTTCATTTATCTTCATATTTGGAAAATATAAATTTTTTGTATATAAAAAAAAAAGGAAAAAAAACAATGTTGGAGCTAAAATGAAGAAAAAATTTTAAACTAAATTATGAAGAATATGATAGGTAGGGAATGGGGTGCTTTCCTCTTTTAAAAAAAGTGTAAATAGAAGAAGAAGAAAAAAATTAAGTTAATTATAATGCCAAGTGTCAATAAAAGAAGAAAAAATGTAAAAAAAAAAATAGACATTGTTTTAAGTTTTTTCACGCGCTTCAGGAAAGTGCAATACATATCATATCAGCATTTTGTGTCTAATAGGTACATGTTTTGAACAATTTAAGTGTTCAATAGGTACAAGTCTACATTGAAGTGTCTAAGTGAATCATGCGGACACCTTTGAGTAGCAGTCAATGACTTAAGTCATCAATAAGCATAGCAATGATACATAATGTGACATCTGATATTTTTATTAATATTAAAATGTTACACTAATGCTTAGGTAACATAGGACAAAGCTAGACCCACCCTCAATCCTCAAATACAATAACTCTGGCCGAAAATTCATTAAAAAGAAAAAGAAAAGAAACATTCATTTATTTATTTATTTTTTAAAAAGAGCTGGTACATGAATGAAACTTATTTGTGTTAATGGTCCTACTCAATTAAATCAATCTTCTTTCTCTCTAGCGATAATGTTCTTCCTATTTTTTATTAATTGTTAAACTTTGTATTTTTTTTAAAAGAAGTTGAAATTAATTAAGATTTTAGATCTCCCCAATAAAGGTCATTTTTTACTAAATAAAATCCCCTAATACAACACCTAGCTAAGTAAAAAGATGATTCCTTCATCTTTTTTGATTGGTTGACCATGTGAAGTACTTCACCATGAATCATGATGGAGTAAATTTCACACAGTTATAAGTTAGTATTAACTTGTGTTTGTATTGCCATAAACATTGAAGAAAATCTTACCCCGACACAAGAATCAAGTTCTTGTAATTCTGTCGCAACACAATAAAATAAAGATTTATCGTGGAAACCTTCCTAACTCAAGGAAGGAAAAAATCACACCGAAGTTTTATATTAATTCAAGATTTACAACTCAGTTAATCAATGAATCTAACTATAAACTTCTACCCGATTAACTATAATCGAAAACTCCCCACTCAACAAGAAGTCAAACTCACTTCTTGTTTACAAAAACTCTCAAGTCTTCTTAACTCTAACCACCCAAGAAGTCAAAACTCACTTCTTGTTTACAATTCTCACAACCTCTCTCCCAATAAGTCAAACCCACTTCTTGTTACAATTCTCTCAAGACTCTACTCTCAAGAAGTCAAACCCACTTCTTGTTACACTATCTATGAATAATTACAACTCAATAATAAACCTAGAACAAATCAAAAAAAACTAATAACCCTAGACTTTAATTGATCAGACTTCAACATTCAATAGTTCTGAGTGGAACAGATACGTGGACCTGGTCCTTACGTTGCTGTGATGAAGGTGAACATTGTTCTTACGTTGCTGTGACGAAGGCCTGCGTTTTTTCTCCAGTAAATACTGCTCTCAAGATAACATATTTCTCGAATATGCAATGGCTATTGTTCTGGCTTTGCTGATAAATTCTCTCGATTTGTGTTTATGCAAGACGTTATTTTCCTTCAACTTCTTCATCCTTTTATAGATTTGATTTGTCTTCAACTTCTATAAGGAAAAGAATTACAAATCTTTTTCCTTCTTGAATTTGTCTATATTTACCTCTTTCCTTATATGACTTGAATTATAACTTCTTTGTTTCTTTCCTTTTTTGACTTAAATTGCTATTTTTTTTTATTTCTTTCCTTTTTATTTCTTTCCATATTTGTTGTCTTCTTTTACAATTATGTGTATATGCATTTTCTGCATTGTGGTTTCTGCACTGGTGTGTATATGTCTATCATCAAAACTTGCTTATCAAGAACGTGCTAACCATATTACACTGAGCAACAATATACGACTTCAAGTTTCCTTATTCGTTCCAACTTGAACTTTCAACATTATTTGTTCAACTTTGGCTATTAACAAGTTTTGCTTGATTTCACAAGTTTTGCTTGATTTCCTTTTTCTCATTTGTATGTATATGTATTTTCTTCAAGTCTGTCGTCATATTCCTTATTGCTTTTTACCGCAATCTCTCATAATTGTACAGATCATCTGCAGATAGAGTACACATACAACAACAAATAGTGAACCATGTCTTCACTTTATCAATCATCAAAACTACTTTATATGTTCTCCTACTTCCCAACAAACATCTTCTAGAAAATTTCTTAAGAAAAAGGTTAACTTTTTAGTGTTTGATTTTCAATAAGTATTTCTCACCAAATAAGGAAATACTCTCTCTATCTAATAATACTTGTCCGTCATTGACTTTACATATTTTTTACGAAACAATAAATTTGTAATTTACCGTATTACCATTTTGAAAATAATAAATATAATGTCTAGAAAAAAATTTAGTAAAAAAATAACTATAATTAACGATAAGAATAAATTAGAAACTAAATATAGAATTATTCATTAAATGAAAAAGTATTATTGGACTTTTAACATGATACAATAGATAACTATTGTTAAACGAATGGAGTATGATTTACTTCACTCTCGAATAAGTTATTTTTCTTACACAACCATCTAGACTCTTAACTTTGAATACGTCCCTCACCAACGCTAAAACATTAATATTACTATCAATCCTTATTAAATCTAAAAAAATTCATTCGACCACTAAAACTATAATAAGATTTGCTTGAGCTAGGATCATTTTTTAGTAAATATTTTTATCATTGATCATACCGAATACCAAGTTTAATTTTTCTCATATTTTATTTTATAATTATAAGCGGTCATAATTACATTATTAGGGGTCGTTTGATAAAATGTATAAGAATAATATTAAATAAAGTGTATTAGTAATGCTTGTATTGGCAATGCGTGTATTAATTATATTTCCGTTAATTACACAATATTCTTTTTAGGAAAAATTACTAAAAAATACACTTATTATGTTTCTTTTATTTTCAATATCTCCTTCTATTTCTAAAATCCCTTATTTCTCTCCTAATGTATTTATTGTATCTGAGCTACATATTTATGTATCCGAGACAATATTTAATGTATCCAAGCTACATATTGTGTATTCAGTTTATTTTATAATGTATCTGATCTAGTGTTTACTATATTCAAGTTAATTTTTAATGTATCCTAACTATATATTATGTATCCGGTTTATGTTATAATATATTTGAGATACTCTTTATGTATTCAGAAGGTAAAAATTTTAAGTGATTATATGTGATTTATGTAAATCATAGTTATTTTTATGCATTATTTGTTTTGATGCATTAAAAAATAGATCAAGCAAATACATACATTAAAGTCATTGCATTATTAATATCTAAAATTCATAATATTAGAAATACATATTTTAGTACACAATATAGTGCATTAGTTATACATATATTAAAAAAATACCAACAAGGTAAATGCAAACGGTATTTTTCCTAAAACACACTATACGAAACGACCCTTATGGTGATAAGAGAAGCTTGAAGCATTGTCATTTGTGCTGATTGATGCTTAAGCCTAACTCAATTTGCCAACCTGTAAAGGTCAACCTCGTTAATTATGCAATTTATTAAAGTCCTACATTGGAAAGTGGAGGAACCCCTTCATGATTATAATTAAAGTGGACAACTTTATTGCTTTCTATAATGAAATTAACCTTCCCCATAAGAAAACAATATATAAATACTTTTTTAAAATATCATTAATTTTTTTGTCTTAAAAGAAGTTGGTGGTTTGGATATGTCAAGAAAGTGGGTCTTCCATTATATTTTTGCCCTTGCTTGTGATTGTCCTAATGTAACAGCCATTAATTAATCTTCAGAAAATATTGATAATTAGTTATTGGTAAAGCTAGTAATCAATGTTGCGGTTAGACTGTTTGTGTCATATACTAATTGTGACATTCGTCTTATCCACGTACAACTACTTGTTGAATTATGTGGATTTGATGTTACGTACCTAATATCCTGAGGATTTTAGTCTTTATTATAATATACATAGATAGTTTAGGTGAATATTAAATACTCGCTTCATCTCATATTAGTTGATTATCTTACTAAAAATAGTTTTTTTTTTATATTAATTGTCCACCTAACTAAGTTAATTAATTTTTTCTTATATTTTCTCTGCAATTATTTCTTTTTGAAAGTGCTTAATTTGTAAAATATCCAAGAAAAATTTTAAGGGGTGAATTAGTAAACTATTTCTTGTTTATGATGTCTTACTATGCGTGTAAAAAGAAAATGATTAACAAATATGGGACAGAGGGAGTATGGAGAGATGAGCATGCATGAGAATGAGAATTAAACTAATGGCTCATTTGGTATAATGGATAAGTGGTATTAATTTTAGGATGAGTTTATTCTATGATTGATTGAGACAATGGGATTGTAATATTATTTTTATCTCACGATGAAAATGAAACAACAATATTGAGATTATTAATTCTAAAATAATTTGTTTCGTAACCTTAGGAAGGTTGCTAATTATAATTTGTTTGTTACGTAGTAGATGCTTCGTAGCTAAAGTAGGAAAGATTTAAAGAACACATATGATCTGTTGACTGAAAATTTGTTTGTGGTCCGAATCCACATCTATCTCCAAACGAAAAGAGAGAATATGAGGAACATGACTTGGTTAACAAGTCACATTCATGATTTAAAAAAAGAAGATTAGGTAAGTACCGATAATCACATAGATTAAGTAGAGATCAATTGATTTTGTACTTCTATAGAACTTGTTTTTAGTCCTTTATCTTTTTTACAAGTATTTATTCTTAAATCAATATAACTAAATTAGTAGAATGACTCAAGTGCTAACTCCATAAAATAAGTTGATTTTGATAAACGATATTTAATAATTATTTATGCTCTTCGCAGATAAAGAAATCCAAAAAGAAAGGAACCAAGCACGCAACACTACGACGAAAAAGAAACATGATCTCTAAATCAAAGGGATATGGATTTGCACAGCCTTGCAACGATTAAATCACTCCATCTTGATTCATAATCAATTTTGAAGATCAATAATCTAATTCACGAATCAAGCAAAACTGTCTGAAGAAAGAAGAAATCTGAAGATCAGCAATCACAAGAGACAATTAAGTCAAGAATCTAGAAGATTATCACAAGAAGAAAGCAAAAGTGATTTTACCATACGCATGTCTAATATGGACATGGATCAACAAATCACTCAATCAAGGAAAGCGATTTTACCATGCACATATTCAATATGAACACAGATCAACAAATCGCCTCAATCAGGAATCCATCAATATCCTTGATTGAAATACCCATTGTATTTTCCTTTCAAAGAGCATACACCTACCTATATTAACCTGCTTTTACATTACTTGAGAAGTACACACTTCACTTGAGCTTTTACTATTATCTTTTGTTGTCTTTCATAAAAGTATTGTATTCTCGTGAGTATACAACTGAAAAAGAAAAGAGAAAGAAGAAACTGAGGGTAGGTTATACGAGTTGAGGTTGTGTCAAAGTTGAAAATCTGATTTGCACATCAGATAAGATGTACAGTTGAAATACCTTGTACCACCCAATTCTCTTCAAGCTCTTAAGGAACCCTTGAAATCCAAGGGGATTGAAAGTAGACACCACATCGGTGTTTCGAATCAGTATAAAACTCTATGGTTGTATACTTACTGCTCTTACTATTATTTTATAAGTGTATTACTAACTTGCAGGTGAGTCAGCTGACAAATACATAATACGACAATATCTCAACATGTAAAATTGTAGAAGAAATATGAGACATAATAGAAGTAACTTATGAAGGAACCAGCAAGGTAAAAGAAGCTCAGATCAGTTTGCTGGTTAACAAATACGAATTTTTTAAGATAGCCGAAAATGAAAACGTAGAAGACATGTTCTTGAGATTTAGCAAAAAAAATTACGAACTCAAATCTCTTGGGATGGTGTACTCAAATGGATTAGAAGTTAGAAAACTCATCAGAAGTCTTCTCAAGGCTTGAAGACTAAAACTGCTATACTTGAAGATGGAGATCTGCAGAAAATGACCTACGATAAATTTCGTGAAAACCTAATGGTCTATGAACAAAATCATATTAATGGGTACAACAAAGATGATAAAAATAAAATTGTGACCTTTACAATATAAACTCAGAGGTCGATGAAGAAGTTGATGAATATCAAAACGAAGAAATGACTTTCGTAAATCAAGGAGCCAGACAAAGAAGATAGAGACCTCAATAGGAATTCAAGAACAATGAATTCAAAAGAAATGATGATTGCTGCTACAATTGTGTAAACCAAAGCATATTAAACAAAATATTCTGAACAAGAAAGGAGAAACAATCGAAGAAATGAAGTTACAAATCGAAGCCTGGTATCAAGGAGAAATATCCTAAGATGATCATGATGAAACAACCAACATATGTTTCATGAAACTAGATGAAACAAGTGAGGTAAGACCTTTTAATTATCCTAACTATAATGACTTAAAAAAATTCTTTGGATATGGTAACTGATGAATCACAGAAAGTTATTGATGAATACAATAAGATTGTTCAAGAGAAGAAAGATTGACAGTTTCTTATAGAAGTAAATCAAATTGAAGTCCTTTTACTTGCGGATGAACTGGAGAAAGTAAAAATGTAGTTGTACAATATCAAAAAATCTCTTTGTCATAGCTCTGTCAAATCTAACAGATTTACATTTAACTAAACAAGATCTCCTAATCAGATCTATATCTAACTCTCCTCATCACTTTTCTGAAACTTCTATTAAAATTACTTATTATATTTGTGGTGATCTTGGTCATAAATGGTTTTACTGTATAACATATTCTTCTGAAAAGCGGATTTTAGGATCAAAAGTTACATCATCAACGACCCAAAAATACTTTGGTACCCAAAATAAGCTAATCTTATTATTCTGCATGAGTGTCTAAGAAAAACTATAAAAAGGGGATGTGGGTACCTGATAGTGGATGCTCCAGAACATATGTCTGGGAAGAAAGAAAATTTCAAAACCATCAAGAATATCGATGGAGGGTTTGTAAGATTTGGAGACAATTCTAAAAGAGAAGTAATCGGAGTTAAAAATATCACTCTCAGCTCATCATGCGATCTAGTTGAAGTGTATTTGATTGAACGACTTAACCAAAACCTCCTTTACATTAGTCAACTACGTGACGCCAGATTTCAAGTCACTTTCAATACAACAAGCTGCATCATCAAAAACATCCTGAGAAAAGGCTCACGCTCATCGGAGATCGAGTTAACAATATATATGTTTTAAATAATATTAATTTTCTCTCTCTTACTTGTCTTACTGCAGTCTTAAGTGATCCTTGGCTATTGCATCGAAATTTTGGACACGCAAGCATACATGCTCTTGAGAAATTATCTAAACTTGAACTAGTCATTGGTCTATTAAAATTAATTTTTGAGAAAAATCGTATCAGTGATGCATGTTAATTGGGTAAGGAAACTCACTCGTCCTTTAAAGAAAAGGATATTGTAAGTACCTTTAACCTCTTCAGTTTCTTCATATTGATCTTTTTGGTCCTACTCGAACTGTCAATATTGGAGGTAAACGATATGTTTTTGCAATTGTTCATGACTTCTCTCACTTATAAAAATGAAGCCTTTGCTAACTTTGAAGTATTTTGTAGAAAAGTTCAAAAAGAGATGGATTATTTCATCACAATATCCACATCGATTATGGTGACGAATTTAAGAATAAAGCCTTTGAATATTTCTGTGCTCAAAATAGGTTCACCAAAATTTCTCTTCACCCAAATTGCCTCAGCAAAAAATAATGATAGAAAGGAAAATTTGTTCATTACAAGATACAACAAGAATCATGCTACTAGATTGAAATCTCCCTGACCATTTTGAATAGAAGTTGTAAATACTGCTTGTACATTCTCAACAAGTGTCTCAGCAGACCCACTAAGCTTAACAACTAGCAGTCATATTAACCATGGTATTTCTATTCCTACTTCAAGCCTAGACTTTCTTTGTTTCAGATAAGGTAACCTTAGAGAGTGTGATTATGTTCACAACAACATCATTCTTCATTTAGGTGTTATAGAAGGTCCCAACTCTTGGTATGAATTAGTCCAGCCAGTGTTAGTAGGTAAGTTCATAAGTCAGATGATATGGTAAGAGTAACCCCATTCCATATCCAGTTCTGCCGTCATTCGAGGACGATGATCCAAAGGGGGAGATAATGTAACATCTTGGAAAATTTTAAGTTAAGACTCGAGTCATACTTCGTTATGAGTAAGATTTTTATCAAGTAATTTAAATTTTCTTATGCGTTAAGGTCAGTAGATGTAGCACATTGAGTTTCAAAAAGAACTAAAGAGAATTCATTTATGCCATTCATAAGTTTTTTAAGTTTTCGATCAACTTTAAACGATCATAACTTTTAGTAGAAGATGAGTTAAGTGGCTCATAAGATATCAAATGAAGGTTGTTGAATCTTCTTTCCAACGCCACCAATTTCACGTTAAATCCAAGTTACCTGATATAGTGCAGTGACGAATTTGGCGACGAGAAAACATTAAAAAGGGTTTTTTTTGTCCGTTCTACCTCTAAGAAAATCATAAACGGAATTTATGACTAATTAAAGACTAAAAAACAATCAGATTTTCATCTTTTAATCCATCATTCTCTTCTCTCTCAACCCCTAAGGCAAAATCCTAAGAAAAAATCAAAGTAGAGAACTCCATTCAAGATGTTTTTCCATCTTTTTTAAAGATTCTTTTTCAAGATAAGTCTTTCTTCAAGAATTCCATTCTTTCCAACTCAAATTCTTTCATACAAATATGAATCACTTGAGAAAATCATAATTCTTGTCTATAGATTTTCAAGAAACTATTTGAAGAAATCTCAAGAAAAGATTTTCTTGATTTTTCTCCTTCAAGTTAGAGTTTCAACGCTTCTAATCAAGTTCCTCTTCAAGATTATTCAATATTCTTCATGAACCTTGTTCTTCTAGGTATGTAAAGCTATCATAGTATTAGACTAGTTCGTCCTCATGTCCTACATCTACTTTCAAATCAGTAAAAGAGTGATCTAGGATTCTATTCCTAGATTTGATCAGTATTCTTGAGATTAGAAGTACCGTTGAGTTTGGAGTTTTTGAGTCCTTAAGTTATGAGTATTAAGTTTTTATATTTTTATTGAGATCATTGAGTTGATTTGTTCATGTCTATGATTCAACATAAATCGTATATTGAGTCATTAATTTTGAGAAGTTTTTAAAGTCAACACTTGAGTTCTTAAACTGAGTTTTGAAAAAGTAAAGATGAATTTTGAGAGAAGAGTTTTTAGAAATATGATTAGTTTGACATCCGAGTATGTCATCAATGTATGCGCAGTATGGTATCTAGATATAACATCAAAATTTATACCGTATGACTTCCATAGTCATTAATGATCATACTATAATGTAATTTTGATATGTTTTGAGAAAGAGTTTTCAAGTATGAGTTGAATAAGAGTATAAAAGGACTATGTACTTCTAGATGTATTAATTTTTACATTGATAAAAGAAAAACTGAGATTCTAAATGAGTTATGAGTTTAAAAGATATTTCAAGACTAGTACCTCTTTTAAGTGGGCAGTTTGAGCATCATCTCAAACAAAATCAGAAGAAGATTTATGTTTTTTAACATATGAGCATGAGTGTATATATTGTTTGGAGCAGTATTGAGCACCGATATGAGGATGAGTTCAGACAACTCAAAATCTTCATAAATCATGTTTGTCAACATAGGTAGGGTCATACTTTTAGATGATTCCTTAAATACATCAAATACCCCCTGAACTTGGCAGCAAAACTCACTTTAGTACTTTAACTATACGGACGTTTAAATACCCCTTTAACATCTTTGAACTGTATTAAATACAACCCTGAGAGTGGTATACCACTCTCACCCGCCAAAACGTAGCAATGTATGCACCACGTCACAGCCATGTAAGCACCAATGTCATTATTTTTAAACTTTTTTACTTATTCACCCTTTTGTTTTCTTAAACTCATTACACTAATCAATTAATTAAAAATACATTCTAAAATCAAAAGTGTCACATCTTCTTCAACCCCTCTTCTACCCCCCCCCCCCCTCCCCCTTTTTTATTTCTTGATTTTCACCATTTTCAACCTTCACTAGCTTCTTTTTTTTCCGAATTTTCATCTTTCAATGGTTATTTTCTTCTTCAACATTCATCAAATACTTACTTTTTCTTCTTCGAACCATCTCTCTTCCACAAATTTTCCCATTGGAGAATAATATTTTTTTTACATTATTTTTTCTTAACAACTTAAATGAAAAATGAAGATTGTGTAAAAAAGTTGATAGACCCACATTTTTTTGCATCACAACTAATAGAATTCAAAATGGGTTACTTGAAACTCAAGAAAGTTTGCATTCAATAAATATGAATTGGATCATTTTGTGATTAATGAAGGACGTGTGATATGAATGATGAAGATGAAGGGAAAAATTTTATATGAAAGAAGAAATGTATAAGGAGTGCTTCAATGGGAAAGAAGACATTTGGGGAAGACAACAAAATAAATAGTGAACAAAAAAAATAAATATTTTTTAATAATAATTGAACCCACAAATTCCATTTACTTCTAAAAAAGAAATTTCACATTCTTTTAACTTTAACTTGTAAAGAAAATTAAAAAAATATTAGTTAAGTATTGGTTAGTAATAAAATGTCATATGCATGATTTTACCTTTCAATTTTTAATTTTTATTATTATTTCACGCGCTTTGAGGAGAATGACTACATTCACTTTGCCACGTCAGCTCTTAGGGTGGTATTTAATAAGTTCAGAATTGTTAAGGGGAGTATTTAAACACTCGTGAAGTTAAAGTACTAAAGTGAATTTTGTTGCCAAGTTCAGGGGGGATTTGATGTATTTCCCTTGTTTTTTAAGCGTAACTTAGTGGATCCATTTAGTTGGGGTGTCTTATATCCTGGTAAGGTATCATCACATAGCTCATAGTGATGGTTGTCGATTAGAATATCCAAAATAGAGTTAAAAGTGTATTTTTTTAATTATATTATTTAATATGTTGAGTTTAGTGATGTGTAAGTATTTTTATAAAGTTTTAATGATTTCACTTATTTATTTATTTACATTAGTTGAGTATATCTACATCTTTTGCAGTCCTTTCATTCAGTTATTTATTATTCAACTATCTTACATACTCGTACATTCAATGTACTGATGTCATTCGACCTGCATTTTTAGTGATGCAAATACTAGTTCTTAAGATCCTGAACAAGAGTTTGATGAGATCACTTCATTTGCTTGTCAGCTTTCGAGTGAGGTTTCCTTACTTCTAAAGGACTCCGAGTTTATGAGTTGTTAGTAGTAGCTCTTTTGAGGAGTCGTAGGTCTTGTCTCAACACTCATCTTTATATAGTAGAGGCTTCATAGATAGAGAGTTTTGAACAGTCTTTCAGTTTTAGATATTTGATTTAAAACTTATGTTTCATACTTAATATATTAGTGAGTTATGAGGTTTAGTAAACTTTCAAATGTTTTTTTTCGGTTTGATGCTTATGTATGCTAAAGTTAGTGTTCCGCTTGTAGTCAGCCAAGATGAGATTCGCTTGAGACCAACAATGGTTCTTGAATGCCGACAATGTCCAAGGTGTAGGCTCAGGTCGTGACATCATTGCATCCACTACAAGAGAATATATCTCATTTAATAATGGCAGGACTTTTGCGGAAATCATTTTATTCCCTAAGGCACATACTGTACTTTATATCTTACAATTATACTTTAGCACAATGATTCACAGTACCCCACTGACATTATATCTTGATCCATGGACTATAATTTTAAAACATCACTTTTCAAAGTGAAACATAATACATTTAAATTGTGCATTTTATTTATCCAATCATTTATCTGTCCACACCATATGAAATATTCAAAATCAAGATCCCCGTCATCGTCTACGATATTGAGCGCTACTTTATATAAAAGATACCGTCGATGTTCTTTTGACTCGATTTCAATACGACATAACTTATCAAGATTTCTTCATATTTCATTATTTTAGGTACCTAAACCTTTATCAATGTTTAATGAAATATTATGTCGTCGTGCAAAAACTTGCCACATTATCATGACCATCTTGATCATTTACTCTTCTCTTTTCTTAAATAGCTTTTCGTTTGGAATCGATTGATCTATTTCGCTTCAAGCGTATCATAAACTCTGTCTTTTAAAGTCTTTTATTGGAGTATTTGCAGTCGAATTATAATACAAGGACCAATAAATTCATATGACAATTAATTTGCAACATTATGCAAATGAATTATCTCTTGAACTTCAAGTTTATATTATTTTTAAAAAAAGTGAGAATCTAGATCATTCATCACATAATTTTAAGTTGTCAATCATCTCTCTCCCTAATGTTAGAAAAACTAGAATTCACCCAACCTCATTTGGAGGTCCATCTTATGCACGATGAAGCAATAAATCAAACACAACATATTCAAACTTTAGATGAAAATTATTTAGTTTCTGACTCTAAATCAATTGTGATGGGGAAACCTTGTTGACTTGATGCATACATGTGTTGCTCATAGAAGTGAGTGATTTCATATATCCAACCCATAATGATTTATCAATCAATATTTTTTCAGAATGATCGAGCATTCATGATACTTATCACAAGCTACATTTTCTTCAAGGAATGAAATAGTCATTTATATGTGCTTCATAAATTTGCATTATAAGCATATTGTCATGCCTTTGCATGACCCACCTCATCATCACTTTGAAAGGTTAAGTGTACTACTACTTTGTCTACCTTTCTTTTGATGGAGAATATTCATATATTTATCAAATTATTCGGTGGCACAACGACGACTGATTTAATGACTTTTCATACCATTATGATGATAAAAATTACCTTCATATTTTCAAGGACTATTTGGAGAACCTATAGCGTTCTTCCTATTATAATTACCACAATAATAAACTATTGTCATTTTGTCCATCAATGCACTTATTCATATATCAATTCATATGATAGAGTGGAGTAATTGGACTGATTTCAAACTTATCAGTATTACTACCACATTCGCTTTAGGGAATGGCGCAAATTCAATGGGATAGACTTCATTATTTTTTCATCAAAGTCTTAGTCATCTTTGTATCATCACAATGGTGCACTGAGCCTTAAACTCAATGTCTTAACCATATAAGACATATTAGGCCATAAATCTATGAGACTTGAACCAAATTCTTATCATTAACGTGCATCAAAATTCAAATTGATGTCTTATCCTGTTGGTGCGATAAAACATGAATCTACCGTCTTACCCTCAAACATTTTCATTATGGTGCATGCGAACTTTACCTGATTCTTACCCTTATGGTGTGATGAGACTTGAATCCACGTCTTACCCTCAACCAACGCTATAATCGACTGAAGTACAATATGAATCACCCTTTGAGTCTTTCAAAATATTGAAATAAAATTCACAAAATATAATCAAAATAATGTTCAAACTCATGCTACAAAAACGTTATACCTTCTTCCATTTAACGAACTATGTGGAGTAGAGAATATTCAGCCAATAGTATGTGCCCGATTTTATGCATATAATACCTTGATTGTAGCAATTATCAATTTTTCTTCTGATTCTCAAAACGAGATCAACTAGAACATGAACTAAAGAAAAACTAAAACTCAACCTCAATTGGCTATAGTCTTGTAATGATAACGTATTATAATATTTGAATAATATATTACAAGAAATATATACAAAAATATGGGGAGTAGAATGTAGAGATTATCTTATTCAAATGTATTCATATCTCATGTGTGTCTCACAACGGTGAATGAACCTATTTATAGGTTGAGAAATCACTTTAAAAGTCACCATATTAAGTACCATGTTAAATAGATACATTCTTATCCAAAAAGGTTCATAGAATCTAGAGATACATATAAATGATAAGTACATAAGTTTATGGATAAACTCAATGGACAATCCACTTAGAGTTCGTTTGGATTGACTTAAAAAATGTAGCTTTTAAAAAAAATACTTTAAAGTGCTAAAACTTATTTTTAAAATAAGTAATTATGTGTTGGATAAAAGTGTTGCAGTTGAAAAAAAGTTGTTGATGTGTTTGGCAAACAAGTGTTGTTAAACACTTTTTTTAATCAAACTGTCTGAAATACCCTTAAAGATGTTAACATGATAAAAAGTTGATTAATTTAAGGTTTTTATACTAAAAAAAAATTAAATCAAAATTAATTTATATTTTACATCCATAAGTAATAATATTTCTTATCATTCACATATTTCCTTATCATTACAAATTATTTATAAGAGGAACACAAATTTATTATTTAAGTTAATCTTGTATATGCAACTTAATAATAATAATAATAATAATAGTAATAATAATAATAACAATAACAACTACAACAACAACAACAACAACAACAACAATAACAACAACAACAACAACAACAACAACAACAACAACAACAACAATAATAAATAATACAATAATAATAATAATAAATGTAATAATAATTAGAAAAAGGTGAATAATAATAACAATAAATAATAATAATAATAATAACAATAAATAATAATAATAATAATAATAATAATAATAAATATAATAACAAATATAAATAATAAATAATAACATTAAATATAATAATAATTGTCACGACCCAAAACGTGTCGTGAATGGCACCCACATTTATCCTCCTATTTGAGCGAACCAACCAATCTAAACCCCAACATTTCAAACATAGTAAATAGAAAACAATGCGGAAGACTTAAAACTCATTAACAAAATCAATAATCAACTTCTAAAACTCAAAACTTATCATTATCCCCAAAATCTGGAAGTCATCATCACAAGAACATCTATCCTCAAATTACTAATTCTAAGAGTATCTAGAAAGCTAGAATAACTAAAAAGCTAGTCCATGCCGGAACTTCAAGGCATCAAGACATGAAGAAGAAGATCCAGTCCAAGCTAGAAGCGTTAGCTCACCTTGAAATCCGGTATAATGAAGACTGGCTAGAGTTGCGGTTGAGTTGAAGACGACGGTACGTTTGCTGCACTCCACAATAACAAAGAAAGAAACATACAAGTAGGGGTTAGTACAAACACAAGTACTGAGTAGATATCATCGGCCAACTCAAAATAGAAAACAGTATATATCAGATAATATCATAAAATCAGCTACAATACTCAACATGCGGCATTTACAATTACCATAACCCTACCTCCACCGAAGAATTGAAGTCAAGAAATCTACTTTTCCAATGCTTTGCTTTCTTCTTCGTTTCTCTCTCTCGATCGTTTCTCTTTCCCTCTCCTTGTTCTTTCTATTTTTTTAATTCAAACCTCTTTCTTTTCCCTAATTAGCATATAATTAAGTATAAAAGATGGTGAATTAACCCATTAATTAATTCAAGGTTATCTCCTTTAACCCTCAAGTAGTTAAATTATTAACATTAACCCACTAAATTTATAATTATAGCAGGAATAGTCCAAAACGTCCCTTAAAACATTTAAAGAAATCCGACCCAGCCTGGGATTACGCAGCCTGTGACATCCCTGAGATGTGCCAAGAAAGCTAAACACCCCTCACTAACCATTCTCTTAGCACGAAGAAAGGAGATGATACGAACCGGAGTGGAAGTGTAGTCGCCCTCCCACAATAACGGATCTGTCCCAGGCTTGGCTAACGTCACAGTTTTAGCATTACAATCCAAGATCGCAAAATTCGGAGAAAGCCAAGTCATACCCAGAATTACATCAAAATCAACCATTTCTAAGATAACCAAGTCTACATAAGTATTGCTCCCCACAAAAGTCACCAAACAAGACCTATATACTTTTTCAACTATCACAGACTCACCCACCGGAGTAGACACACGAATAGGTATGTCAAGCAATTCACAATGTTAATTAAGACCAGTAGCAAATGAGGAAGATACATATGAAAATGTGGAGCCGGGATCAAATAATACAGAAGCCATACAATCACAAACCAAAAGATTACCTGTGATAGCAGCATCTGATGTCTCCGCTTCCGACCGCCCAGGAAAAGCGTAACAATGGGCCCTATCACCTGTTTGCCCGTTGCCCCTACCATGTTGCGCTGCAGTAGTTCCCATTTGTCCGTCACCCCGGCCGTTTTGGTGACCACCATTACCTCGGCCATCACGTCCTCCAGAATAACGGCCTCTACCATGACCACCTCTACCTCTAGCTATTGGGGGTCTATAACTCTGTTTTGGACAATTCCTCCTAATATGTCCAGTCTCCCCACATCCATAACACTCTCTGGAGTCAAGCATAGGTCTCTCAGAGAAGTGTTGACCGGTCTGAGGTAGACCCCCAACTACAGTCTGTAGTGAAGACTGAATTGGTCGGACTGAGTAACCTCCTGAACCCTGTCCTCTAGAGTAAGAACCATTAAACTCTCCTCCCTTTCGAAACCTTTTTGATGTCGATGCCATGGTGAAGTCATCTGGCTGCACTCCTTCCACCTCTATCACGAAGTCTACCACTTCTTGAAAGGATTTTGTCGTAGCCGCTACCTGTAAGGCTAAAATCCGCAATTCTGACCTCAACCCCTTCACAAAACGGCGAATCCGCTCTTGTGGACTGAAACAAAATTGGGTGGCATACCTGGATAATGCACGAAACTTAGCCTCATATGCAGTAACCGATATCCTACCTTGCTCTAGGCTCAAGAACTCATCTCTTTTCCTATCCCTCAAAGTCCGGGGGATATACTTTTCCATAAACAAGCTAGAGAATGATGCCCAAGTCATAGGTGGTGCCTCTGTTGGTTGACACTCAACATGTGACCGCCACCACATTTTGGCGTTTCCTTGAAACTGATAAGTCACAAACTTAACACCAAACCGTTCTACTATACCCATCTTGTGTAGTAGCTCATGACAGTCAACCAGAAAATCGTAGGCATCCTCAGATTCAGCACCCTTGAAGACTGGAGGTTTCAATTTCAAGAACTTACTGAAAAGTTCATGCTGATCATTTGTCATTATAGGCCCAGTAGTCAGACGAGGAAACGTGCCTATTTCCAATGAGGCATCCATGCGGGGAGCCACAGTAGCTGCATGTTGTACCTCCGGAACCGGAGGTGTTGGTGCAGAAAACACTGGAGGTGTCTGGCCTTGATCAGATAACCCGCTAAGATAAGCAAGAACCTGATTGATCATCTCTGGGGTAGGTTGGGGTGGCAATTCCTCATTCTGCACTTGTTCATTCTCCCCATCCTCACCCTCTCTTACCACTTCCTAAGTTGGCGGAGGAGTCACCGCCCTAGTACCAGATGGGCTAGGTGCTCGTCCTCTTCCTCTAGAGGGCGTCCTCCCACGACCTCTTCCACGGCCTCTTGTCACTACTCCTCTTCGAGCTACAACCCCAGTGGCTGGCTCAGACGCTTCTTCTCTTGCCGGTGTTGGTGTTGGCGCGGTGTGTGCTCTAGTTCTAACCATCTGCGAAATAGAGTGAAGATGGTCAGATACCAATTTGTATCACCTAGATACCAATTGGATTCAAGTAATAGCACGAAAGAAAGAAAGAATGGAATTTTCCATAAGTCTTATAGCCTCTCAAAGAAAAGTAAAGGCGTCCCCCTACCATTCCTTAAGACTCTACTAGACTCGTTCTTGTGTGATGAGACCAACGAACCTAATGATCTGATACCAAGTTTGTCACGACCCAAAACGTGTCGTGAGTGGCACCCACATTTATCCTCCTATTTGAGCGAACCAAGCAATCTAAACCCCAACATTTCAAACATAATAAATAGAAAACAATGCGGAAGACTTAAAACTCATTAACAAAATCAATAATCAACTTCTAAAACTCAAAACTTATCATTATCCCCAAAATCTGGAAGTCATCATCACAAGAACATCTATCTTCAAATTACTAATTATAAGAGTATCTAGAAAGCTAGAATAACTAAAAAGCTAGTCCATGCCGGAACTTCAAGGCATCAAGACATGAAGAAGAAGATCCAGTCCAAGCTAGAAGCGTTAGCTCACCCTGAAATCCGGTATAATGAAGACTGGCTAGAGTTGCGGTTGAGTTGAAGACGATGGTACGTTTGCTGCACTCCACAATAACAAAGAAAGAAACATACAAGTAGGGGTCAGTACAAACACAAGTACTGAGTAGATATCATCGGCCAACTCAAAATAGGAAACAGTATATATCAGATAATATCATAAAATCAGCTACAATACTCAACATGCGGCATTTACAATTACTATAACCCTACCTCCACCGAAGAATTGAAGTCAAGAAATCTACTTTTTCAATGCTTTGCTTTCTTCTTCGTTTCTCTCTCTCGATCGTTTCTCTTTCTCTCTCCTTGTTCTTTCTATTTTTCTTATTCAAACCTCTTTCTTTTACCCTAATTAGCATATAATTAAGTATAAAAGATGGTGAATTAACCCATTAACTAATTCAAGGTTATCTCCTTTAACCCTCAAGTAGTTAAATTATTAACATTAACCCACTAAATTTATAATTATAGTAGGAATAGTTCAAAACGTCCCTTAAAACATTTAAAGAAATCCGACCCAGCCTGGGATTACGCAGCCTGTGACGGTCCGTCGTGCCTGCGACGGTCCGTCCTGCTGCTTCCGTCACAGAGTTCAGAGACTCAATTCCTTGAAGAGTCTGTGACGGTCCGTCGTTCCCACGACAGTCCGTCCTGCCATGTCGTCACAAAGTTCAGAGAGTCGATTTCAATACCCAAATTTCAGAATTCTAAGTGTTTTGGAACGAGACCCCATCGACAGTCCGTCGTGCCCATGACGGTCCGTCGTGGGTTCCGTCGTCTCAGCCAGTTTTTCCAGAAATAAAATCTGCTGCTCAAAACGACTAAACAGGTCGTTACAATAATATAATAATAAATATAAATAATAATAAATATAATAATAAAAATAAAAATAATAATAAACAATAATAATGATAATAAATAATAATAATAAATATAAATAAATAAATAATGATAATATTAATAAATATAAAAATATAAATATAAATAATAATATAGTAATAATAAATATAAATAATAATAAATATAATAATAATAATAACAATAATAAAAATAAAGAATTAAGGGCAAAAATGTAATATACTTTGTCAACATAAAATGACTTTTAAATTGAAAATAAAAGCACCTCTTACCTAGCTTTTAACTTTTGACTTAATATAAGTTATTTTTGACTTAAAATAAGTCACTTTGATCATTGTCAAACAATCTAATAAGTCAAGAATTGACTTTTAAATGACCAGCTTTTAAGTCCATCCAAATAGGCTCTTAGTCTAGCAAATTTATAACAACTTCTTAAATATAAGAATAGAAAACTTCATTTTATTAACACATAGAGCCGTAAATATGAGCTACGCATGTTGGGCCGGCCTGGCCTAACCAGGAATTAATAGAGATGGGCTACGATTTTTGCAGCCCATTTGAGAAAGGACTTTTTAGCCCAACCTGAATAAGCCTGCTGATTTGTGGGGCTTGAAAAATATCGGTGGGGCCATCCCGTAGGCAATAAAAATTAATGAAAAAATATAATATGATATTAAAATTTAAAATTAAAGAGAGTCCAAACTTAAAACATTATGTTAATAATTCTACTTAGATATTTATACTATTACTTAAAAAAGAAACTTAATAAATATTATAAAGATAATTTTATTTGTGGATTTGATTAAAAAGTAGTAACATTAACATCATGTATATAGTTTTTGTCGATATTTATGATAATATTTTAAAATTATATTTTATAATTTATTTTAATAATTCTAAAATAATATAATTTTTAAAAAATTGGATTGACGTAGGCAAGCCTATAGCCCACGTACTTGTGGGTTGGGC
Organism: Solanum chmielewskii; assembly: GCA_027704785.1. NCBI lineage: Eukaryota > Viridiplantae > Streptophyta > Magnoliopsida > Solanales > Solanaceae > Solanum > Solanum chmielewskii. Next base: position 54,516,479 of record JAKWIX010000326.1, on the reverse strand, counting down.
CGACCGTTTTCTGGCCCATACAAAAAACGGGCTAGCCCGGCCTGACTCGTAAAATATCAAAGCATATATGGGTTAACCTGAATGGGGGTGAGGTAGCCCATGTTGACAGCTCTACTAACATATGAATTATTAATAACTAGTGTACTTAGCCGCGCTTAACGCGGTTATGAAAAGAACTAAAATAAAATTACATATCAATATCAATAATTACTTTAATAAAAAGAATTTTTGTTAATCGCATAATTTTATAGAAGAGAAGCTATGAAAAATATTTAGATGAAAGATGAAATTTATTAAGAAATCAATATATGTGAACTTCGAAAATTTAAATATTAAAAATATATTTCATAGAGAAAAAGGGAAGGTAATAAGAATTGGGTATATTAGAACTATTTAAATGTAAACTTGTGATCATTTTTTTCTTTTTTATTTGAGATTTTCTTAGTATAATTTATATATAATTATGTAAACTTGAAATCTGATCGTTCTTTTATACTTATTTGTTATCTTTTTAATTATATTCTTAGTAATTTTTGGGCAATGTCTAACTCGGACTGCTATTAATAGTTAGTATTCATGATTATATAGTTAGCCAAAAATATTCTAAATCATTATCCACAATTACTATTACTTGTTCTCGTCATCACCCAATCTTCACATGTTTTAATTATTTTTATTATTGTACAATGTTAGATTAATTTAATATTTGTCTTAATAACTTTTTAATGAGTAATTAAATTTTAAATAAAAAAAAGTTTAACAATCTTAATTATCTAAAATTTCATATATTATTATTATTATATTATTATATCCAATTATTTTTGGGACAACTTATATTGAAAAAAAATGTAAAATCTAAAAATAATATAAAACAGAACAAAAGAGAGAATTAACTACGCAAAAAAAGATTCAGGAAAATGACACATACAAAATTTCTATTTCTTTTAATTTTATTTGGCTTAAACACAAAATATTAAAAATTATATTTCACATTTTAAATAAATATTACATTTAATATAATAAATTCCTAAGATTAAAAAGTCACGGTAATTAAGTGGATTAATAATATGACTTTGAACTTTTGTAATATAATAAGAGTAATTTGTACATTATTACACTAATAAAGAACATTAATTATAGAAAATAAAAAGACAAACAAATTAGAGTTATTGAGACAAATATTTTATTATAAGTAAATAGAAAGATAGAAAATCAACTACATATTAAAAAATATAAATTAATCACAATTTTGAAATAACTTTAGAACTCCCGAAAAATAACATTATGAAAATATAAAGACTTATTAATAAACAACTTGAAATCTTTTATTAAAAAAATAAAAATTAAGAATTGCAATTTTGAATATTAATAAATAATTTATTTTTAATAAAATCATGTTTATTTTAAAAATTATAAATTAACTTTACATTCTTATGTTCTATTATTTTTGTTAATAAAAATATTTTCACCGAACTATGAAAGTATATGTACGTATTTCTTTAAGTAGCATATCGATATCATTTACTCATTTTCTACTTCTATGTTTAAAATATTATACGCCACAAACACAATAAACTAATATTATCAATAAAAAAGTGAGAGGTGAATTTACCTGAACAAATAATTATTTTTGAAGAGTGTTATCATTATAATATAATTCAATTGTCTAAGAATCATATGGAGGTCTAAAGAGAATAAATTAACTATTTTATTTAAAAACTCAGAATTTCTATCTTCATGAACACAAACATATAATATTAAATGTATGATTCAACAAAGAAAGAGTTATAATTACATCAGACATATCAAATTATTTTTTCTTATAAACTCAAATTATGCAAAAATGTCTAACTATTTTCATTATATATATATTTCCTATAATCGGCAAATCTTGAATAAATAAGTTAAAAAATTATCTACCAAAAGAAGAAAAAGATAAAGAATAAGGAGAAAATTACATTTAAACACGTATAATCATTTTTGACAAAACATAAATAATTCAAAAGGAAATAATATAATAGAAACGTTACTTCTTAAGAACCTAAAAAATAAAGAATAATCACTATATAATTCAAAATTCATTAATCTCCATCTCCTGGATATTTTCATTTCATCCTATATACAAGAGTCAAGAAAAATAATAACAGATAAATTATTAATCCTAAAATGAATCTTAAATTTAATAAAATAAAATATTATATCTCATAAAAAATAAGGGAATATTATATTTAATCATAAATTTTCCTACATAATCATTTTTGACAAATAATCAATATATATGTGTAGCTCAAAATGCATTAATCTTCATCGCTTAATGTTATTATTTCATCCTATACACAAAAGTCAAGAAAAATAATAACAAATATAATATTAGTCATATAATGAATCTCAAAGATAACAAAACAAAATAATTTATCTAGAAGAAATAAAAATATACTGACATATTAACCTTACTTGCTAATTAAAAGTAATAAATGAAATAATATTTGAAAAAATGATGCACCTCAAAGCTTACAAATATTGTAACATGTCTTTCACTAATTCTCTAACCATAGATGACTACAAAATAACACACAATTTTAGTATGATTTTATAGTGTTAATGTAACCTTTCACATTAAATAATTAGAAGTTATGAATATGAAAGGCTTAAGAGATTATGAATATGAAATGTTTGAGAGTTTTGAATATTACTATTACTAATTTAAGAATAGAATTTATATAATTGAAGATGTATAATTTTATAAGAAAAAAATAATTGAAAAAAATAAGAAAAAATATATCAAGTAAAAGAACAAAAATGAATGGAAGTCATAGAGAGGTGCCACATCACCTCCGCTATGATCCTTATTTATATATATATATATTGATTGGTACATGTATAGTTAAAAAGTTATGAATGGATATTCACATTCAAAGAATTTGTAACTAGTTATTCTTAATCAATATTTAAACTATTAATCTACTTAATAGTAACATTAGACATCAAGTAAATTTATTATATGTCCTTATTTGTATGTGAAAAGTTCACCAAATATAAATATTATTAAATAAAAGTGTTTTCCAAATTAATTGACCAAAATACTTTCTTATAATTTGAAGAGATAAGTGTCAAAAACACATCTAAACTATACCTTTTTTTTGAGTTTAATACCTAAACTATTGAATGGTTGAGTTTCACTTTTTAAACTATCACTTTTTAGTTTGAGAAACACACTTGTCTCTTTTATACCACTCCCATCATGGTATGTGTAATACTCTCTCTCTTTTATTTTAAAGAATTTTCACATCACACACCACATGGGGACAAAATATTCAACATTGACAATAAATAAATAAATTATTAGTATAGTTAAAACTAAAAATTAAAATACTATTATAAAAAATACTATTTTCTTTATAAAATAAAATGTAAAATATTTTTCATACCCTACACCATTTTTTTAAGTTTTTTATTTTGTTTAAATTTCTTTTATAAAAGTATTTCATTTTTTACTTCATCTCCTCCCCCTCATCAAATACTAATTTAGATATTATTTATTTTCTTACAAATATAATTCTACCCATCCCACTTAACCCTCCGCTTTCAATTCCCCCCTAGTGTTTAGATATACATATCAAAAATATTTTTTACTTGCCGTCACAAGATTTTTTATATTTTTTAGTTGTTTATGTTATATTCGGTACACTAGTAGAATTTTTTTGCTAAAAATATATGTACGTGCATATCTAACAAAAAATAAGAAGAACGTAAAAAAAAATCAGGAGGGAAAAATTAAATAGGATGGATAGATTTCTTTAAATAAAATAATATCGATTTCTATCAGGACGGGGGGGGGGGGGGGGGGAGGTGGGGAGGGAGAGGGGGAGGATGAAATATGAATTTTTAAAAATATTTTATAAATATTTTTTTTATAAAAAGACCGAGTTGTCGCGGGGAGAAGGTACGTGGAGGAGGTGGTGGAGTGAATAATAAAAATAATTTAACTTTTTTAATGGATCGTAATCTTTAATTTTTAATTAATATTTAATTTTTATCTAGATAAAATAATTTATCTATATGAAATGCCTGTTTCCAATCTGTGTTATAAAATCAGAAATTACTGGTTCTAATAAATCATTCAGAAACACAAAGTAACTGAGATTTTTGTTTATAACCAGTAAATAAGATGAACAGAAATTTATTTGTAAAAAATAATTTAATCTGTAAAAACGTACCAGAATCTGGAATACTCTTATTGAAAATTTAGGAAGAAAATCAAGTCCACTGAATTCACAGTGTCCCCTTAAGGAAATTATTCCCCTCTAGTATCCGAGGTTTGATTTGAAATATAACCTCCTAGGGTAAAATGATTTTAATCAGTAGAGTATAGATACCAAAAACTCTACTGTCAGCGAATCAATCCACAGCAGGAAAGTACACGAAGAAATATATGTTTTTTAAGAAGAAGGAAGATCAGAAAAATTCGTTGGAAATATTCTGAAGACTGAATGGTATTTATAGGCAAGAAAAATATATTCTGAAAGGTTGCAACCCTTTCAGAATTAACACGACCATTAATGAAAGGTTGCAAACTTTCAAATGGTATTGACTGTTCCTGAAAGTTGCAACCTTTCAGAACAATCATGGCGGGAAATTTTGAATATAACGAAATTTAAAACGGGTCACTCGCGCGGATCCGAGTCGGGTCGGGTTAACTAAAAAGTTAAATTCTGTTATCAACTAATTTATTGAAAATAATTTTTGGCCATTTAAAATTAATTAATAAATAATTAAAATAAATTTTGTCCAAAAAATTATCTCTCGATCATTTGCCAAAGCCGAAGCCGAAGCCAAAGCCGAAGCCGAAGCGAGCGAGCGACGACGACGACGGCGCGAGGGGGGTCCCTCTTTCCAACCCTTTTAACAATTAATAGGAGTGTTTATTTATTTAAACTCTCCTATTTTCCTTTCCATTACCGATGAGGGACTATTGCCTTTTTCAATAAAGCATTAGAGGACTTTTCAAGTTCTAAACCTTTCAAATTCCTCTCCTTCCCTCTATTTCCCATCAATTCTTGCTACATACCCAACAATCCCCCACATTGATGGGGAATAGTTATAACATAGGAATGCACGGACAATTGTGTACTTTACAAGCAAAGATTAATTGCATCTGGATAAGTAGGTTTCCCCTTGGACTTTCCGTAGTGAACATATGTTGGATATACTCGATCAATCGGTAGATGTGATATCTTTGAACCGTCGAACTTTGGTGTATACCTAGACAACCATATGTCACACAATTAACCCTTTACTGTTTATGATTCTTACGGTTGTGTTCGTTTCAGCCATGAACACCTCCTGGTTTCATGAGTGTATAGAGAATAGGCTTTTGACATAAATTCTCTTTGAAGCGGCTTCCACTTCACACTCACATAGGTGATTTCTAACCGTGTCATCTCGTAGATACACTATTTGGTCAAATCTACCAAACTTAGCAAATCATTAAAAACTTTAAGCTTTATTACCTCATTAACAAGCCTTAAAGTCTTAACCTTTTCCTGAACATTGTCTTCATCATGAGAATGGATTGAGTTATTTGACAATGTCGAACCGTCAGCCACAACTTTGTTTTTCTCCTTGAATCTAGCTCTTGGGATCTCCAGTCTGCTAGATAGAGTTACCGTCATGCTGACTTGTCCTAAGCCGTAAACCCATTCCCTTAGATGATCTTTCAACTGCCTCTCTCACTAGGCCTTTCGTTAGTGGATCTGACACATTATCGCTTGACTTTACATAGTCAATTGTGATAATTCCACTAGAGAGCAGTTGTCTTATGGTGTTATGTCTACGTCGTATATGACGAGACTTCCCGTTGTACATAATGCTCCCTGCCCTACCTATTGCTGCTTGACTATCGCAATGTATGCAAATTGGTCCGACAGGTTTGGGCCAGAATGGAATATCCTCTAGGAAATTCCGGAGCCATTCTGCTTCTTCACCAGCCTTATCCAAAGCAATGAATTCAGATTCCATTGTGGAGCGAGCAATACATGTCTGTTTGGAAGATTTCCAAGAGACAGCTCCTCCACCAAGTATGAATACATAACCACTCGTGGATTTTACATCATTTGACCCGGTGATCCAATTTGCATCACTATATCCTTCAATCACAGCAGGATATTTATTATAATGCAAAGCATAATGTTGTGTCCATTTTAGATAACCCAACACACGTTTCATAGCCATCCAGTGAGTTTGATTCGGATTACTAGTGTACCGACTCAGTTTACTAATAGCACATGCTATATCTGGTCGTGTGCAATTCATAATATACATCAAACTTCCCAACACTCTGGCATATTCCAATTGAGAGTCACTTTGACCTTCATTCTTTTTAAATGTACAACTTAAATCAATTGGAGTTTTGACTACATTGAAATTCAATTAATTGAACTTATCCAATACTTTTTCAATATAATGAGATTGAGATAATGCTAGTCCCTGGGGAGTTTTGATAATCCTGACCCCTAAGATCAAATCAGCAACTCCTAAGTCTTTCATATCGAACTTGTTGGACAACATGCGCTTAGTAGCATTTATATCATCAATTTCTTTACTCATTATTAACATGTCATCAACATACAAACAAACAATTACTTCATGATTCATAACATTTTTGATGTAAACACATTTATCACATTCGTTAATCTTGAATCCATTTGCCAACATTACTTGATCAAATTTAGCATGCCATTGTTTGGGTGCTTGCTTGAGTCCATAAAGTGACTTCACAAGTCTGCATACTTTCTTTTCTTTACCAGGAACTATAAACCCTTCAGGTTGTTCCATGTAAATTTCTTCCTCTAACTCTCCATTTAAGAAGGCTGTCTTTACATCCATTTGGTGGATTTTAAGATCATGCACTGCTGCAAGTGCTATTAACATCCTAATTGATGTTATCCTTGTTACTGGAGAATATGTGTCAAAGTAGTCCAGACCTTCCTTTTGTCTGTACCCTTTGACTACCAGTCTAGCCTTATATTTGTCAATAGTCCCATCCGGTTTCATTTTCCTTTTAAAGATCCATTTTGATCCTAAAGGTTTATTTCCTGGAGGAAGATCAGTCAATTCCCAAGTGTGATTGTTTAAAATTGATTCAATCTCACTATTGACTGCTTCTTTCCAATAAGTTGACTCTGACGAAGACATAGCTGCTTTAAATGTTTGAGGCTCATTTTCAAGCAATAGTGCTACAAAATCTGGTCCGAATGAAACAGATTTTCGTTGTCGAGTACTTCGCCTAGGTTCCTCACTGGTTAGAATATTTTCCATTGATTCTTCCCGTGGTCGTTTAGATCTTTCACTTGTTGACTCACTTTCAGTTTTATACGGATAAATGTTTTCAAAAAACTCTGCATTATCTGATTCAATTATCGTATTAACATGAATCTCAGGATTATCAGATTTGTGAACCAAAAATCGACAGGCTTTACTATTCACAGCATATCCAATAAAGACACAATCTATTGTTTTGGGTCCAATTTTAACCCTCTTCGGTAAAGGAACCTCTACCTTGGCTAAACACCCCCACACTTTAAAATATTTCAAGTTGAGTTTTCTTCCTTTCCACAACTCATATGGAATTGATTGTGTTTTTCGATGGGGTACTCTATTGAGTATTTTATTAGCTGTAAGAATGGCTTCCCCCCAAAGATTTCGCGGTGAACCAGAATTGATCATTAAGGCATTCATCATTTCCTTTAATGTTCTGTTCTTCCGTTCTGCCTAACCATTTGACTGTGGTGTATAAGGTGCAGTAGTTTGATGAATAATACCATATTCCAAACATATCTCTGCAAAAGGAGATTCATATTCTCCACCCCTATCACTCCGAATCATTTTTATCTTTAGATTCAATTGGTTTTCCACTTCATTTTTGTATTGCTTAAATGCATCAATTGCTTCATCCTTACTATTAAGCAAGTATACATAACAAAATCGAGTGCAGTCATCAATAAAAGTTATAAAGTACTTTTTTCCACCACGAGATGGTGTTGACTTCATATCGCATATATCTGTGTGAATTAAGTCTAAAGTTTTAGAATTTCTTTCAACAGACTTGTAAGGATGTTTAACAAACTTACTTTCCACACAAATTTCACATTTCGACTTATCGCATTTAAAATCAGGCAATACTTCTAAATTAACCAATTTTCGCAAGGCTTTGTAATTTACATGTCCCAAACGGGCATGCCATAAATCACTTAACTCCAATAAGTAAACAGAAGCAGAATTTTTATCGATACTGTCAATAACCATTACATTTAGTTTGAAAAGACCCTCATTGAGATAGCCCTTTCCTATGAACATTTCATTCTTACTTATTACAGCTTTATCACTAACTAGGACACACTTAAACCCGTTCTTAACGAGTAGTGCAGCAGAAACTAAATTCTTCCTAATAGTAGGGACATGCAGAACATTGTTTAAAGTCAACACTTTGCCGGATGTCATTTTCAACATTACTTTGCCAGTTCCTGCAATCCTTGCTGTTGCTGTGTTTCCCATGAATAAATCTTCATCGTACTCAGCAGGAGTGTATGTTGCAAAGGCTTCTTTTGCAGAGCAAATATGTCTAGTGGCACCTGAGTCGAGAAACCACTCCTTGGGATTTCCAACTAAGTTACACTCCGATATCATTGCACACAAGTCATCTGCATCTTCTATTTTTTCCACGATGTTTGCTTGATTTTTGCCCTTGCCTTTGTTTTTGTCCTTTCTTGGAGCATGACAATCAGAAGATCTATGACCAGCCTTGCCACAATTATAACAGTTGCCTTTGAATTTCTTCTTGGCCTGTTCTGACTTCTGCCCGTTGGACTTCTTTCTCTTTTTGTCTTTGGTAGGAGCTTCTTCAACAATATTAACTCCAATGATTGTTGAACTCTTACGCGACTTCTTTTCGGCATTTCTGTTATCTTCCTCAATCTTGAGCCGAATCACAAGATCTTCAAGCTTCATTTCTTTACGCTTGTGCTTTAGATAATTCTTGAAATCATTCCATGAAGGAGGCAACTTCTCGATCATTGCAGCCACTTGAAAAGCTTCATTTACTACCATATCTTCAGCAATCAGATCATGGAGAATAAGTTGAAGTTCCTGCACTTGTTATCCAACAGTTTTACTATCTGTCATTTTATAGTCTAAAAACTTTGCGACCACAAACTTTTCAAGCATGCATCTTCTGTCTTATATTTCTTCTCAAGTGCATTCCACAACTCTTTTGAAGTTGTTATTGCACTATAGACATTATATAAGTCATCCTCTAAAGCACTCAAAATGTAACCTTTACATAGGAAGTCTGACTGTTTCCATGCTTCAACAATCATAAATTTTTCCCTGTCTGGCATATCATCAGCAGGAACTGGAGTATCTTCACTTGTAAATTTCTGCAGACCAAGAGTGGTAAGCCAGAAAAATACTCGTTGCTGCCATCCTTTAAAATTCACACCTGTGAATTTACCCGGTTTCTCTGCTTGTGATACTAGAGGTCGGGTTGGTGCAGCAACAGCCACTGTAACACCAGTGTTTGTGTTTTCCATTTCTGATAAACAAAATTGATACAATATAAGTAAGCAATAAAAATATAATTGCAGACTTAAAAGAGTATAAAATCACAAAGATTTTTGTCTCCACCAGAAACACAGATTTAATAATTTCCTTAAGATTGTTTCCAATCTGTGTTATAAATCAGAAATTACTGGTTCTAATAAATCATTCAGAAACACAAAGTAACTGAGATTTTTGTTTATAACCAGTAAATAAGATGAACAGAAATTTATTTGTAAAAAATAATTTAATCTGTAAAAACGTACCAGAATCTGGAATACTCTTATTGAAAATTTAGGAAGAAAATCAAGTCCACTGAATTCACAGTGTCCCCTTAAGGAAATTATTCCCCTCTAGTATCCGAGGTTTGATTTGAAATATAACCTCCTAGGGTAAAATGATTTTAATCAGTAGAGTATAGATACCAAAAACTCTACTGTCAGCGAATCAATCCACAGCAGGAAAGTACACGAAGAAATATATGTTTTTTAAGAAGAAGGAAGATCAGAAAAATTCGTTGGAAATATTCTGAAGACTGAATGGTATTTATAGGCAAGAAAAAATATATTCTGAAAGGTTGCAACCCTTTCAGAATTAACACGACCATTAATGAAAGGTTGCAAACTTTCAAATGGTATTGACTGTTCCTGAAAGTTGCAACCTTTCAGAACAGTCATGGCGGGAAATTTTGAATATAACGAAATTTAAAACAGGTCACTCGCGCGGATCCGAGTCGGGTCGGGTTAACTAAAAAGTTAAATTCTGTTATCAACTAATTTATTGAAAATAATTTTTGGCCATTTAAAATTAATTAATAAATAATTAAAATAAATTTTGTCCAAAAAATTATCTCTCGATCGATCATTTGCCGAAGCCGAAGCCGAAGCGAGCGACGACGACGACAGCGCGAGGGGGGTCCCTATTTCCAACCCTTTTAACAATTAATAGGAGTGTTTATTTATTTAAACTCTCCTATTTTCCTTTCCATTACCGATGAGAGACTATTGCCTTTTTCAATAAAGCATTAGAGGACTTTTCAAGTTCTAAACCTTTCAAATTCCTCTCCTTCCCTCTATTTTTCCATCAATTCTTGCTACATACCCAACAATGCCATGTGTCAAAGTTTTTTCATATAAAAGAGAGAGTGATAGTTTAAGTATAAAACTCACACTTTCAATTATTTAGACATGAAACTAAATTTTTTTTGAATAATTTGAATGTGTTTTTGACATTTCATCGCTAATTTGAAATTAATTTTAGAAGTGTAATCAAAATAGTGTAGTAATTTTTGTCACAACTCCCAAGCCACTTATCAACTGTTCCAACCACACAGATATAGCAAATACTCTTTTCTTTTTCGTACATACAACTCATTACATATGCTAAATCCTCTCTTCCGTCAATATAGCAAATAGCCCCTCAATTTTTTGTACTAATTCTAAAATCCCTCTCCTTTCTCTTTCTTCACAGTTCACTCTCCTCTGTCACTTTTTCCTCCCAAATCCACCGCAGATCTGACCTTCATAGCACCAGATCGGAACCCTACTCACCCCCCGCGATGGAGGAGGCACTGGAATTGGCGCGAGCCAAGGATACGAAGGAGAGAATGGCCGGTGTGGAGAGACTTCACGAACTTCTCGAAGCTTCTAGAAAGAGTCTCTCTTCTTCGGAGGTTACTTCGCTTGTTGATGTCTGCATAGATCTTCTTAAAGACAACAACTTCAGGGTCTGTCAGGGTGCTTTACAATCACTTGATTCCGCTGCTGTTCTATCTGGTGAACATTTTAAGCTTCATTTCAATGCTCTTGTACCTGCCGTTGTAGAAAGATTGGGCGATGCTAAACAGCCGGTTAGAGATGCTGCCAGGCGATTGCTGCTTACTTTGATGCAGGTACTTATGCATGAACGCGTATTATGTATTATGTTTCTTTTTTTTTTCATGTACATTAATTGAGGGTGAGTTTTATGCAAATTTAATTTGGTAGTCTACCTCACACGAACGTAGAAAAATTTCTTCAAATTTTGAATTAATTGGATTGGTTGAGATTTGTATGACAGGTCAGAGATAACTGTGAGATTTCTGAAGAACCCTTTATTTTTTTTAATCATAAAGTGTTATCAGTATAAAGGGTTCATATAGCCAACCTTGGATTGTTGCATAGTTGTTGGATTGGTTCAAATGCTAAATAATGGTTGAAGATTTCTTTTCTTTTGTCTTTTTAGTTTTTTTATTGTGTAGGGTTAAGGGTGGTTGGAGGTGGTAGAAATGATTGAAGTTTGATTGGAACAGGTGGAGATTAAATAAATTATATGACCCAATTGTATTCTGGTTACAAATACTTAATATATATGAAGTCCAGTTGATTGGGGTATGTCTAGTATTTTCAAAAGGATCCAAAATCAGTGAGATGCAGCTCAGTAAAATTTGTGACGTAAATCTAAGTTCTAATGTGATTCTTTAAACTTAGATTCCGTTTGGCCATATATTCTGAAGTTGATGACAATTTGAGTTCTTGAAGTTGTGATTTTTGAAACTTGAAGTTGTCTCTGAATATGCATTTACTCTTCTATTCACTTTTATTTGTCCACTTTTTCAAAAATATATTCACTAAAATAGATCCACTTCTAACATATTAAAAAAAATAATTATTTTTGCCCATATTTTACCCTTACTATTAATTACTTATTCTGCAAATCATTTTCAAGACCTAATACTAAACACTAACAGGGGTACCGTGGTATAATAACATGCGTTTTTTTAATGGGAGTGCCAAGTCCCAAGTAAAAGTAAATGGAGGGGAGTTCTTGGAAAAATTTTAATTTCTTCCGTGGGAACTTGACAATATTTGAGGAAATAATTTTTAAAATGATCAAATTTCACGGTCAAAATATTTGATTTTTTTTCAAAATTTGATCAAAATCTATGGTCAAATGCTAGTTTATTTTGCAAATTCAGGTACATTTTTATTTGAAGCTATATTTCTAGCTTTTTGAGGTATAATTGATAATTTATTTTGATCATTTCTTTTCAATTATAAGCTTCTCAAAAAGAAATTAAATCTATTTAATTAATAACAAACATATCCAATCCATTTAATCTATATTTGTTGAGACGTGATTGATATTATGTAACAATAATTAGCTCTAGAATTTTATGAATCACCATATGCTAGAAAAAACATTAAGTTCAAATAGGAGGAAAGTGCTATAGAGTTTCACTACTATATTACAACTCTTCCAATTCTTGATACTAAAAATAGAAGTATCTTGGTTTAACCTTAAAATACGTGCTCTTTGATTTATGAATCAATCAAACGTGACAAAGATAATAAGTTTGTTTAAGAAAAGCTGAAGTGAAATTGAAAAGTGAACTTTTTATAAACAGGAAAGGATGGATGTATGTGGTCAAGGAAAAACCATTCCCAAATTGGAAGCTAAATGATACTAATTAATGAAAGATAAGAACTTGTAGTAGTGTAGTGGATAACTCCTCATACAGGGCACAACGAAGCAAGTGATGGGCACTAAACATTAGGAAATTGCTCACTCATTTAGGGCCTTCAAAAAATTTGTGGCCTAAACCCTATGCTTTAGTGGCTTTAGCATTTAGCCAGCCCCGACACACTTTCATGGATGAAAAGATTGATAGTAGTGCAAGATTAAGTTCACCATTCTGTTACTGAAAATTCAATATGTGGACTGCAGAACGTTACGAATGATCATGTTCCTTGACATGTTAATTTTGATCAAATGTATGACTATCTAAAGAGAAAAGCAATACAAAACAATGAAGTTATTATGGTTGTTGCCTATAATGTAACTAATTTAGCCTGGTATTTAAATGGAGAAGGGTAGGGGTGGACCCTTTTTGGAGCATTTACCATTAACCCTCGAGGATTTTTTGGTGGTTGTCTGGAGAGAGAGAGAGAGAGAGAGAGGAATAGAAGAGTTTTTGAAGACGTAGAGTTGAGTTTCCCTTGGTTATAAAGTAGCCTTTGCTCCATTATTTTATTTTGTTGCACTCAGATAGTCCCCTATTGTGGGTGGAGTTTGTACAGAACCAGTTGATTGTGCAAATTCTGTACCTCTTTTTGGTGCACTTGTATATGGTCGTTTATGGCCTTGTTTATGATATGAAACATGTTTACTTGATGATAAATAAATAAATGTAAAACTAATTTAGCATATGAAGGTGTTTTTTCTTATCAGGTTAAATAGTATTTTCATGGCAAAAAAACTGACCATACACGAGGGGTATACCAAAAAGATAAAGAACGTAAAAAAATTGATTCTTTACAAAATCCAAATCTTCTATTGGAAGCTCCATGGGTGCACCAAAAGAAAATAAAATGGATCAGAGAGATGGAGAACTCCTCAACTAGGAGAACCCAACTCTACCCTTTCAAAAGCTCTCCGATTTCTCTCTGTCCATACCACTCACGTTAACGCAGTGTAACTACATTCAATGTGCTACATCTTCTTCTCCTTCCAACCTAACATCAACTCTTTCACAGTACATGACATTTTCTGTGAAGTGCCACAACCACCTCACATATCCCACCAAGTGTGTGAAAATAATATAATTGGGATATTCTTTCTTTCTCCACGAGGTGCCAGCTTGCGCGCGCCTCGACTAATTCCATGGGATACCTGCCACTTCCCACCAACAACAGGTACCAGATTCAATAGTCACAAAGATTTAAATAAGACACCTAACAAATTGAGTACTTATTTTGCAAGGGGATTTTTAGCTAGCGTTTGGCCATAGATATTCAAATATTTTTGGCAAATATTATTTGGATGAAAATTTGGGTGAAATTTTACCATGTGTTTGGCCATAGAATTTGAGAAACATATTTCATTTTTTTAAGAAATATGATTTATACCCATAAGTTTTTAAAACTATCAAACTAATCATAAATTTGTATACATAGCACAATAGAAATCTCACGTAACAAGATTTATGACTTCCGCAACAAATCAACAAGAATCATTAAGTAAATATTCGTATAGTGAAAAGGTCTTGGTACAAATCATGATAATGAAAATACAACTAATATAAATTCGGGAAAAAAAGAGAAGAAAACAAAAGGAAATAAATATTGCAATCACTGAAGAACCTACGCTTTCTCATCTGAAAGAGTTCAACCTATTCTTTAATATAATCTTCCCACATTTTATGAACAATCTCTTCTCAATGAGTTTGCATTTCCGAATCAGATGATCGAGAAGATGAAGCGATGTTGTTACCCTGAGCCAATAGTTCGTCACTTTCATCAACAACCATATCATCATTTTCATATTCATTGAGTATTTCATCATTACTTTGGTGTTCACGTAAAAAATTATTGGTTGGTGTCAATAAATATATTATTTTTGTAAAATAAAAAGTTAAGGGTAAAAATAGAATTTCTAAAACTTTCCAAATAATGAAATTTGGCCCAAATACTAGTTTTTTCTAGTATTTGGGAATTTGGAAAATTTGCCAAAAAAATTTGCCAAATAATAAAAAAGTGTATGAACAAACAAAATTTGCCAAGTTTTTTCCCAAGTTTTACTTGCAAAATTTATGGCCAAACGGGCCCTTAGAATGTTAATTTTATTAACTTTCAGATGTAAATATTGTTAGCTGTCACAGCTACAACCATATCGGATATAATCTCTCTACCCCGAAAATTAGAGGTAATGTTTGAATTCATCCTACCTTCCCCAAACACCACTTGTGGGCACCCTCCCAAAGAGGTGCCAATCTATGCAGTACAGAGTCGGCAAAAGTCCAACCTGCAAACAAAAATGCTGCAACTTAAGTTCTACTAGTCATTCTTTTTCAAGTGACTACATGTTTTCTTTCCTTTAGATACTTAATGCTTATATGCAAAATTGATTAGGAGTCGAGTGCGGTGATGTAATCCGTCACAAATGCCAACTCTCATTAAGCATTCATTTGTTACCGCAAGTAAAATATTACAATAGAGCTAAGACTACCATGTCCACATAAAAGAGAGCTACTATTGGCTTATCCTCCCTTTTTAAGTTGTCGAATACTGCTCAGTTCTCAGTAATACCATCAATCCAAATGCACCTATTTATAAAATCTAAAATGATACCATTGTATTTACTTTAGTAAACCTACAATAAGTAAAGTATTGGCACAATTTTTTTTTTTTTTTTTTGTGTATGTTTAGAAGACTGGTTACAATTTCAGCCACTGTGATCCACTGCCCATAGGCCTGCTATCAAATATACAGACATGGTGGTCAACTCACGGGCAAAAGTTGCACAACTAGAACCAGTATGAGATAATTTCAACTTGTGCTCAAGGAGAAGAAACTAGAAATCTATTTGGTTGATTAATATATATATTCTGCAGGTTTCTTCACCAACTATTATCGTTGAGAGGGCAGGGTCTTATGCTTGGATGCACAGAAGTTTCAGAGTTCGAGAAGAATTTGCTCGTACTGTTACATCAGCGATTGGTCTTTTTGCATCAACGGAGCTGCCCCTTCAACGAACTATTCTTCCTCCGGTATGTGAATCAACATGCATGCTTGATGAAGCTCTTTTGTATGTTGTCATACAAAATAAGTAACCTTTTTAAATCCAATTTTGTAACATCCTTCTTTTTTGCTGCTATTGTCAGATTTTGCAAATGTTGAGTGATCCTAATCCTGGTGTTAGAGATGCAGCCATATCATGTATTGAGGTTAGTTCAACTGTTTTTGTATCTCAATTTGATGTATTTGTGGTATTGTGTAGAGTGAATAATTTTTGTTTTCTCTAGAAAGGAAAGCAGATAGGTTTTACTTCCATTTTGAATTGTTAAAGTTGTATGTAATTATTGTCTGCATTATTGATTTTGCTGATGACTTGCCGCCTTTAATTTTGACAGTTTGTGTTAATTGTAGCTATATGGTAAATTGTAAAAGACAAAAGACCACATGCTTCATTACTTTGACCATTTTAAGATTTCAGGCATTTTATTGCAAAAGTGAGATGGGTATTTTTGTCCAATTGGTATTAAGATTTTGTAGCTTGATAAATTTTTTTAGGGAAAAGGGTCAAAAATACCCCTCAACTTTGTTTTATTGGTTGACTACGCCCTTACCATTAAAACAAAGTTATTATTACCCCTGCCGTTATCAAACTTGTCAAATATGCCCCTCAATTGGATGGAAAACCCCAAATTAACAAAAATAACCCGATTTATTTAAATTAACCAATTTTAATCCGACCCCATCCGTCTAATCTATAGCCCACATATGTTCTTCACTTTTAGCCTAATTTATTCGTCTCCATATTTTCTACTGTTCATCTTCATCACTTTCTTGAGCTTCCAATCAAATACTCCTCTTCGCCTTCTTTTCTATCTTTTCCAGACAATGGCACCTTGTTGTAACAACAATAGTGAATGATCTTCCATGACAATCAATGCCCTAAATCCATAAGTTCGTTCTGTTCGGACATAGTTGTTGATGAAGACCTTGTGCACAAGTCCCCTTTGTTGGTCGAATACAATACTTCCCTTGAGAAAATGGCTCTTCCAATCATTACTAGTAAGTTGAATTTTACCGCCATCTTGCTGAATCAGCCCAAAAGCTGTCTGGTCTTCAGCTAAAGACTAAAAGATCAGTTACAACTTCAACATGAGGGACTGTGTCAACTACCTCCAACGTGCCTTCATCTTTCAATTTAACAAACAACAAAGATTTGTTGATAATGTATTTTACTTAATCCCATTAGGTTATGAAAATGTTAATTCATGTCTTTAAAAATGTATTTTTCCTCCATTAATTTTTGCCTTTTTGTTTATATAAAAAAAATGAAGATGAACAGAACGGGTGGTATATTAGATGGATCGGACTCGGGTCGTATATTAGATGGGTCGGGTCGGGTTTAATTTGGTTAATTCAAATAAATGGGGGGTTATTTTTGTTAATTTGGGGTTTTCCATCCAATTGAGGGTCATATTTGACAAGTTTGGTAACGGCCAGGGGTAATAATAACTTTGTTTTAACGGTAATGGCATAGTCAACCAATAAAACAAAGTTGAGGGGTATTTTGACCCTTTCCCCATTTTTTTATATTCAGATTGGGTGTGTTTATATAAGACTATTTTTTGCCCATTGTTAGTAAGATTTTATACTTTATAAAAATTATTGTACTAAGGTTTGGAGTTGCTTACTTTAATATGCCTTGAGTGCACATGCGAAAGAGGCTAATATACTTCATACAGTAATGATAGCTTGAATATAGATACGATAGAGTTTTGGTTATGCATTACGTTGGAGTTCGGGTGGGAACATAATGCTAGTTTACTCTTTTTTCTTTTTGATGTGGTGTTCGTGACAACTTGTGCGGATTCCGATTATTTTCATTGGTATGTCACCTCCCACCACCGAGGTACCAATGTACGGACGTGCAGTGTTATAAAAAGCGTGGAAAGGCGCGCTTAAAGTGCAAGGCGAGGGCTCGCTTCACAGGAGGGGGAATGAAGAACACAAAATAAACCTCTATTTTGCTCATATTCTTTGATATTTCTACACCTGGCTCACTTATCAAGTGATAAAAAAAAGGATGCCTACACCTTGCTCCAACTGTTTTACTGAGATTTTTTTATATTCATTCCCTCAATTGAATTAGGCTAGGCGTCCACCGGGCTTGCTTAGTGCGGGTTACCTCTCCTATGTTTGCCAGCTATTGCATAGGAGTGGTTGTTTTATCCTGTGCGCACCCAAAGGGTAGCCGCTGCGGGTTTCCCTTGTCATAAAAAAATAAAAATTGAATTAGGCTAGGCATTACCCTAGACTTTTAAAGTCGTCAATTTTTCTGTTCCGCAATCAACTTTTAGTTTCATTATTGAAGTCATTGAATGTTTCTGACTTTGAGGTTCAGTGTCTTTATTTTCCTTTGAATGATAAATTGGTTATATAAAGATGCTCCAATTTCACTGTCTTTGTTTTGATGCTCTTACAAGCTCGCAGTCTGGTTATGGCTATGCCTCTATATGAAGAAAGTCTCCTGTGATTGATTAATTGATTAAACATACCCATCTGTACTAAGAAAAAATAAAAAATAAACTTACCTATCTATGGTTAACAGTGCAAAGGCTCAAGATTGTTTGAATGAGTCCTATGATCAATTCAATCTGAAAGCCAGGTTGCAGGACACAGTGTATGATTATAAACACCTATTCAATCTGGAAAGACATGAAACTATAATCTTCAAAGAAAAATAAGAGTATATTCCCAGAATTTAGTTTACCTTTTTTTGAACTGTGTAACCAAGATAATCAGCTTTATTCATGTGCCCAGTGGCCATATAGATTTTATTCATGTGCCCAGCATATAGTTTTTTCATTGTCTTTCATCAATATGTTACAATTTTAAAACCATTATATGCTGTGTGGAAATGATTAGTTGTTACTAGTTTTACTTGGTAATTATTTCTCTGTAGCTGGTTAAAGTTGAAGCAGGAGAGGAATGTGATGAATGTTTGAAAACATTTGGTTTCTGTTTGATCCAAATTGCTGCTTGTTAATGTTTGTGCATCGTTGCTGAATACGTGCTCTATATTATTCTATGATGTAATGTTGATTTACTGCCTTTCACCAACAAATATCTAGTTCCATGATTAAGCATAATGCCTTTTAACAGTCCCTCTCTCCATGTTTTATCTTCATTGCAGGAGATGTATTCACAGGCTGGACCTCAGTTCCGTGATGAACTTCAGCGCCATCATCTTCCTACCATGATGGTATGTATATAACTTGAGTTGTTTCATTCTTGCAAATATTTTCCTAGCATATGAAGTTACTGTGTTTTCCAGTTGTAGATTTTATGTAACTTCGTTGACATAAAATGTGATGGGGCAAGCAAAATTTCTTTTTGATCTGTGTCTTGACTTGATAATTGGCTGCAGCTAAAAGATATTAATGCCAGACTAGAGAAGATTGAGCCCAAAAATCCCTTAGCAGATGGAGTATCGAGAAACTATGCAGCTACAGAGGTGAGATCCACTGGTCTTAATCCCAAGAAAAGCAGCCCAAAGGCTAAAAACTCAACAAGAGAGGTGTCTCTTTTTGGAGGTTAGTACATGCACCCGATATGCCTTGGAAACTTCTATTTTATTAAGCTTTTGTGGGCATCCTATTGTCATGTTACATGGTATAAAAGTTTTCAAGGTTTAACCTATCTAGAATTGTAGGTTATTGCATATCCTCTGTGCATGTTTTTTCCTGGTTCAAGGGTTATTAATGAACGAGGATGAAGCGGGAGAGGGAGAAAAGCAGAATTGTGCAATGGGTCTAAGAACATAGAGAAATCATTTGCTGATGGTGTAGGGGTATTTTTCTGTGTAAAACAACTGCTATGAGTGTATGTCTAAAGGGTAGTTTGAGCAAAAAGAGAGAACTTTTGTGATCACGTAATGCATAATAAGAACAGTCTATGATTGTATACTTGATCAAATGTTACTTGGTCTCTACTCTTGTATAGGGGATGCTGATATTACGGAGAAACCTGTCGAGCCAATTAAAGTGTACTCAGAAAAGGAGTTGGTTAGGGAATTTGAGAAGATTGCCTCTACCCTTGTGCCAGAGAAGGACTGGTCTATCCGTATTTCTGCTATGCAGAGAATTGAAGCTCTTGTTATTGGAGGTGTGTTTTCTATATTGACATTTGCTGTATAACAATGTCCCCTTTTATTGAAGTGATTTTTTCCCTATCATGTCTTGACCAATTTATATTGTGCCTCATCTTCTGTTTCATCAAATCAGGTGCAACTGATTTTCCTTGTTTTCGTGGACTTCTAAAGCAACTTGTTGTCCCTTTGAGTACACAGTTATCTGATCGGAGATCCACCATTGTCAAACAGGTCTGTTATTTAGTAAATAATAGTAGCAAATCAGCTAGTGTGTCTTTTGGAAACTTACTTGTCCTCTAATTATTCGCTTCTGCCTCCTGCGTTGTTACCTGGGCTGCGTCAAATGAGTTATTTGCCTACTTATGGATCGATCTATACAGAAAACCTACTAGAAGTTTGAATGTTTATATCAAACATTTTACATCCCAGTACATCCAAAAAAACCTGCTAATGCTGTTTGCTCCCCTCACTGCAGTTGCCATCTTCATAGAGGCCTTTTAATAGTCAGATAGAATTGTGTTCCTCTCTTTTTACAATGCATTTATGCAAGCAAGGACTGCATCTGACATTTGCACTTATTTATCCATTGTTTTGTGGACATTTTTTGCATCATTGCTTATTGATTCTTAGGTTAAAGAGTATCACCTAATCTGAATGTATGCACATATAGACATTTGTCCTTTCTGTTAGATTTTACCAGCTAAATTGTCTCCTCATACAGGAACCTGGAGTGTCCGAGTACGTTTATTAGGCGGCTTGTACTTCACCTGCTCATTTTTTTCCTGAAAAATTAATGAGGAAAAAAAGTTCACTAGTGTATCATATGCATATACTCCATAAAAACGGAGAAATATAAGTAGACTAGAGTGTTCCAATGGACTGGCTTTATGGTTTTTTCTTCTTATTTGTTGATAGGCTTGCCATCTATTAAACTTCTTATCCAAAGAGCTTTTGGGAGATTTTGAGGCATGTGCTGAGATGTTCATTCCTGTGAGTAACTTCTTCTAACAAATGTCTGGAGATATTTACTTTTCTCATCTCATTTAGGGAAAATAATGATCTTAAGCTAAATGGCATAGGTTGTTTCTGACTTCTGATTTGAATTTCAGGTTCTTTTCAAGCTTGTTGTGATAACTGTTCTCGTAATTGCAGAGTCTGCTGATACATGCATAAAGACGGTAACACCTTATGTGCCATTATAATCATCTCTCTTTCATCCCTTGGTAATAGTTGGTATATTGGTTAGTCATGTGGTGCTACTTCTATTTTCAGATGTTGCGTAACTGCAAAGTTGCTCGTGCACTTCCTCGAATTGCTGATTGTGCAAAGAACGATCGAAATGCAGTTCTTCGTGCAAGGTTTGTTTCTTTGTTGTCAATTATCATGACTATTCTGATTTATTTCTGGACAATGCTGTTCCTCATTTACAACACTTACAGATGCTGTGAGTACGCACTTTTAATCCTGGAACATTGGCCTGATGCATCTGAGATACACCGTTCAGCAGAACTCTATGAGGACCTTATAAAGTGTTGTGTAGGCGATGCAATGAGTGAGGTATGTACCTTGAATTCTATGTATCAGATGCATCATTCAATCTCCCCTCTTATTCACAGACACATAGGCCGTCTGTTTCATTCTGTACTCGCAATACATCTTTTTTCCTTTTTTTTGCAATTGTTTACTCAGTTGAAAACTTAACAGGTACGATCAACTGCAAGAACTTTGTACAGAATGTTTGCAAGAACTTGGCCAGAACGATCCAGGCGTTTGTTTATGTCCTTTGATCCTGTTATCCAAAGGGTGCGCTGTTTTCTCTTAAAGTTGGTCTTCCAGCGCTGATGATTAGCATTACTTTGAATTGCTTTTATATTTGGGATGATGTACTAAAGGGGACACTTCTGCAGATCATAAATGAGGAAGATGGTGGAACTCACAGACGGCATACTTCACCTTCTGTTCGAGAGAGGAGTTCACACTTTTCACTTGGTTCTCAAACATCTGCTTCTTCACAAATTTCTGGTTATGGAACATCTGCAATAGTTGCTATGGATAGAAGTTCCAGTTTACCTTCAGGCACATCCCTCTCAACTGGGTTACTCCTGTCACAAACTAAACCTGTGGGTACTGGCACAGAACGTAGCTTAGAAAGTGTACTTCATGCCAGCAAACAGAAAGTTTCTGCTATAGAAAGCTTGCTCAAAGGTCTGGATATGTCTGAGAGAAGTCGATCCTCTAGTTTGGATCTAGGTAATTCTTTCCTCTTCCTTTTTTCTTCCCCATATCAAAATCTTGTGTGTAGTATTTTAGTGCCGAGGTGAAAGCCTTAAAAGTTCATTCACATGCAGCTTCTAATATTTGGTTGGCAAAAAGGATGCTGAAAGAAAACTAAAAAGACTGCAAGTGTGTTTGGTATGAAGGAAAACATTCTTTGGAAAATGTTTTCCGATTTTCTCATGTTTGGTTGGGACAAAAGTTTTGGAAAATGTTTTTCCAAATCAACTCATTTTCCTCAAAATTAGGAAAATGACTTCCCTTCAAAAATTAAGGAAAACATTTTCCAAACCTCTCCTCCAATTTTAAATTACATTTTTTGGGAAAAACAACAATTTTTTTAAAAAAAATTCAATTTTAAATTTTATTTATTTTACCCGATCCCTGACCCCCACCCACCCACCCCCGGCCAGCCCCCCGCTCCCCGACCCCACCTCTCCCCAAAAAAATAATTTTGCTTTTTAAAAATATTTTCAACTTCAAATTTTTATTTTAAAACTCCTACCCCCTCCCCCCAGGACAGCCCACCCCCAACCCCTCAAAAAATTAATTTTATTTTTTAAAAATACTATAAAGTTCAAATTTTTATTTTTTCACTCCTGCTCCCTCCCCCACCCCCCACCAACACCCCAAATAAAAAATTGTTTTTAAAAAATATTTTCGATTTCATAAATTATTTTCTACTCTAGTAAAAATAAAAGATGTCTCTCAAAAACATTTTTCATTCATAATCATTTCCGGAAAATGTTTTCTACTCACCAACCAAACATGAGAAAATAAGTTTAAAATCTATTTGTTTTCCAGGAAAACATTTTCTAGGAAAACAATCTCCATGGAAAACATTTTCCTTCGTACCAAACACACCCTGTAGCTATAATATTCTCTCTCAAAATAGAAGACTAGCCATAATGTATGAAATTTGATGAACTTAATTTTTCTTTTCCTGTCCCTAGTGCAGGAGTTGACCCTCCATCGTCTCGTGATCCACCATTTCCTCTTGCAGTTCCTGCTTCAAATAGTCTTGCTAACGCTTTAGTAGATGCACCATCTGGTTTCTCTAAAGGCAAGAATCGCAATGGCGGGTTGGGTTTGTCTGATATCATTACTCAGATCCAGGCCTCAAAGGATTCAACTAAATCATCCTATCGAGGCAGTGCGGTTCATGAATCTTTTTCAGGGCTTAATTCTTATTCGGCAAGAAGGGCTTCTGAAAAGCTACCAGATAGAGGTTTTGTTGAAGATAATGCTGAACTAAGGGAAGGCAGGCGATTAATGAACTCACACGTTCACAGACAATACATAGAGTCGCCATACAAAGATGCTAACTTTAGGGATTCTCACTATAATCATGTTCCAAATTTTCAACGTCCTTTATCAAGAAAGAACACAGCAGGAAGAATGTCTTCTAGCAAGAGAAGGAGCTTTGATGACAGTCAGCTCCCGCTAGGAGAAATGTCAAGTTATGTTGAGGGACCTGCCTCACTAAGTGACGCATTAAGTGAGGGTCTCAGTTCTAGTTCAGATTGGAATGCTAGGGTTGCTGCATTTAATTATGTCAGGTCTTTGCTACAGCAGGGGCCTAGAGGTTTTCCAGAAATCATGCAGAGCTTTGAGAAGGTCATGAAATTGTTTTTCCAGCACCTTGATGATCCCCATCATAAAGTTGCACAGGCTGCTCTATCAACCCTTGCAGATCTTATTCCAGCTTGTAGAAAACCTTTTGAAAGTTACATGGAGAGGATTTTGCCTCATGTTTTTTCACGGCTAATTGATCCCAAGGAATCAGTGAGGCAGCCTTGCTCAACTACATTAGAGATTGTAAGCAAAACATATGGTATCGACTCCCTTTTGCCAGCTTTGCTCCGTTCATTGGATGAACAACGTTCTCCCAAGGCCAAACTTGCTGTAATTGAGTTCTCAATTGGCTCTTTTAACAAGCATCCTTCAAATTCTGAAGGTGCTGGAAATAGCGGCATCCTCAAGTTATGGCTCGCTAAGTTGACACCATTGGTCTATGATAAAAATACCAAACTGAAAGAAGCGGCTATTTCATGCATTATATCAGTGTACACACACTTTGATGGAACAGGGGTTTTGAATTTTATTCTTAGCTTATCAGTTGAAGAACAAAATTCTTTAAGACGAGCTCTGAAACAGTATACCCCTCGTATAGAAGTGGATTTGATGAATTTTTTGCAAAATAAAAAAGAAAGACAACGTTCCAAGTACGATCCGTATGACGTTACTGGCACATCTTCTGAAGAGGGATATGTAGGAGCTTCAAAGAAAAATAATTTATTTGGAAGGTATTCTGCTGGTTCAGTTGATAGTGATGGTGCCAGAAAGTGGAATTCTGTTCCAGACCCGACGTATATGGCTAGTTCTGTAGGTCACTCATTGTCGGATGATACTCAAGACTTCTATCATGGTGTTGAAGCTGGTGCCAACTCTGATTTTCCTGTTTCAAAAGCCAAGGATTCAAAACTTTCCGCAAGTGGCAGTGATGGTATATGGGCTAATTCACAGAAAAGCAATGATGACAGCTTAAACATGGAGCACACTTCCACAACCCGTCTGGAGGTTAATGGGTTAGTTGACTCGGAGCATCTAGCTGCAGCTGATAATGAATCTGATTTGGGACTCAATCACCTGAAACTTTCTGCTCTGAAGATAAACTTAACTCCAGCAACTGAACCAAGCATTCCTCAGATTCTTCATTCAGTGAGTTCTCTGTGGTCAACCTATGCCTGTCGAGTTTCACTTTATTATTAAATTGTCTGTTATTTTCCTCTTCCTTGGTTAATAAATATCTCAAATTATTTATGCAAAAACTTTGGATGTAAACTATCACAATCCTTACCCTGCTTTCTCTGGCACCTTTTCCAGATTTATAATGGCAGTGATGGAAGTCCTGCTGCCAACAAGCATGATGCACTTCAACAACTAGTTGAAGCTGTTACCAAAGATCAATCCATATGGAGCAAGGTATATTAGTCACAGATTTATTTTGTTTGTTATTGCTGTCCCTTTATGTAGATTTTAAGTCCTCATGTAACATTGTGAATAGCATGTAGTTAGTTCCTTTTTTAATATTCCAACTAGTTAGAGTTCAGTTGTTACCTTTTTATTTGAAAGGTCTTGTGAAAATCAATTTTTGATTTTGCTAATTTAAAAATATGGATTTTATCATGAAGTAACATCTTTCATTCACTGCAGTACTTCAATCAGATATTGACTGCTGTACTCGAGGTGCTAGATGATTCTGCGTCATCAATAAGAGAACTTGCCCTATCTCTGATAGTTGAAATGCTGAAGAATCAGGTCTTTTGTCGCTTTTCAAATTTATTTTTGTTCCATCCCTTTAGCTATAGATAAGAGAGGTTGTCTGCTTCTTTTTAAATCTTTTTGTTTAATGTCATTTTATGTTTCTATTTTCTGTTGTTCCAGAGAGATGCTATGGAGGATTCAGTCGAGGTTGTAATTGAGAAATTGCTCAACGTAACCAAGGACGTTTCTCCAAAAGTAAATTCTCACTTGAATGAGTTATTATGCTGAAAATTTCCGTCCCTCCTTTCTAATGTGTTGTTATATTTGTCTAGGTCTCAAATGAAGCTGAGCATTGTTTAACTACGGTGTTGTCTCAGTATGATTCATTTAGATGCTTAAGTGTGAGTGTTGGTGTTTTATTTGTATTTGCATAGCAAGATATCTGGGTTTTCTCTTTTCTTTTCACTCGGATCTCATGGCCTACTCTTTTTGATATTCCTATTTCTGATAAGTTGCTGCTGTCACAGGTTGTTGTTCCTTTGCTTGTCACGGAAGACGAGAAGACTCTTGTAACCTGTATTAACTGTTTGACAAAGGTAATTTGCTGATTGTATCTGACTCCTGAACTCGTTAGAGTATTGTGTTTAGTTTATTTTTTGGTGAAAAATAGTAGTGATTGCTCTACAGTATGTGAAACTTGGAAAAGCTATGGTGTGATTGGTAGTGATTTGAACTTGTGCCTCTTATTTCAGCTTGTGGGGAGGTTCTCCCAGGAAGAATTGATGTCTCAGCTATCTTCATTCTTACCTGCCCTGTTTGATGCTTTTGGAAACCAGAGTGCAGATGTTCGCAAGGTGCCAATTACGTTTTCCCTCTGTTTTCTTTCTCATCTCTTTAGAGCCCAGAAAAGCTTCTAGAATTAAGGATGTAATCAGTAATAGTTGATTGGTAGCATTAGGTCTGCAATATAATCATTCAGAGTTAATAGGTATTGCTTTATTAGATTGCATTGAGCCGCAGACGTCATCATTTCATTGTGTTTACTGATATATGGTCATCAGATAAAACCTTGTACCTATCCCCAAAAGAAATGAAAAAGAAAAATAAATAAATAAATCATGCAAGTTAACCTTAGTAATACAAGCTTTGAGGCTGTGATCTAACTAAATTTGATTTTGCTTATAATCAGATTAGTGTCTTGTATACTGTTGAAGCATGAAAAGAGATAACACTCTCTACTTATTTATGGTTTTATCAAGTAAGCTGTTTTCTGATATGTATAATTTTCTTGCTGGCAGACTGTTGTGTTCTGTTTAGTTGACATATACATCATGCTGGGCAAAGCATTTTTGCCATACTTGGAAGGGCTAAACAGCACACAGTTGAGATTGGTGACTATTTATGCAAATAGAATATCACAGGCTAGAACAGGGACTCCCATAGATGCTAACCGCAGTTAGCTGGTGTGCTAGCTTCTTTGAGGGGATTTCCTTGTAGGTTTGTTTATGAGAGATTTTAATGTTTTCATGTGTCGTGTATATCGTGTGAATGTGCATTTTGAAAGTTGTATTCTTTTATTCAACTGTGAATTTTTTCCTCCCGCATGGGAGTTGGAGAGTGCGTGGTGAAATTGTAAACAGTAAATGTTGTGGTTTTAATGAAATCTACAGTATTTTGAGTTTCGCTCTTTTTATTTCATACATTTGGTGATCTTTGTAGTCGTTGATGCAGCAGTATTTTCTACCAAACTTGAACTTTAATAATACTTAGGTTACATTAAATAACACAATAATCCAAATTAGCACTTACCTAGATCTTTTTGCCAGCACAAAACTGATTCGGATAGAAAACTATATTACCATATTCTGGAGCTACACCTATGTATATATAATTTTCATAAAGGCAATTTGCTGTTAGCTGCTTAGGCTAAATTAGTTCCAGACAACAAATTAAAACTACTTATTGGGGTTTCAACTTTCACTTGGAAATGTTTTACACAAACGGTTCAACGCATTATTGTCATCTCAGGTATACCATCCATAGAGTTAAGACTGGTCAACGGACCAGAACCGGGTCACCGGACCGGATCGGAATTCGTTGACCGGTACCGGGATGAATCGGACCGGAATTATCGGGATGGTTCATCGGTTCCGTCCCGTTCCACTATATACCGGGACGAAACCGGAATGAACCGGAACAGACCGGAATGAAACGGGACGGGATTAACGGGACGATATTTTTTGAAATTACGAAAATATAATTTTTTATTTATTTTTTAAGTATAAATTAATAGTTTTTTAATTTATACTATAATATTTAACTTAAGTTTATTTTAAAGATATTTTATTAATTTTTTTGTTATTGTTAAGTTTGCAAGTAATCTAATAAAGTTTTCAAAATTTAAATCTTTTGAAGTTTATACTTTATAAGTTATTACTTATATTCATTAATATTTATTTTATAAGTTATATTTATAACTTGTATCTTGTAAGTATTAAATAAATAAAATTTGTAATTTTAAAAAAGTAAATTAAAATAAGGATAAAACAATTACAAAAATTAAAAAATATCAATTTAATTTATTTAAATTTGTAACAAATTACAATTTCAATTTACAACTATTAGTAGAGTACATAGCTTACGCAGCCACCTTCTAGGAAGGGTTCTGTTTCAACTATGTCTCGAATGTAATACTAATAGTTGTATAGTCCCGTAAATCCTCTTTCTTACTCGGCTATGGATTGATTGTGATCAACTTCTGGTCTTGGTAACGCTCGTTGACGATCTTGAATTTCGATGCCATCATCACTACCACATCCAATAGCTGAATCTATGAAAAGTTCAAATTGACTATCTAACTTTGGAAGTCCTTGATTTCTACGCTCAGCATTTATCTAGTCCCTAGATAACACTGATATCTCCAAGCTGTCTTCTGCTAACGAATATCTATGGTTTCCAATTTGAAATCTTGACGCGCTGAAAGCTGCCTCCGAAGCTACTGATGATCCTTGAATTGCAAGCACATCCTTCACCATCCTACTAAGTTTTGGATATTGAGCTCCACGATTCCTCCACCAGTTCAATAGTTCCGGTATACCATTATCGTTTGTAATATCATTTGTACCCTGTTCAAGATATTTAACAAATTCACATTTATTAGAAGAGTCAAGACCAAGTTTATGTTTCACTCGTCCATGAGCACCTACTTGATTCGTAGACGTTTGAGGATTTTCAACATTATCTAAGAATAAATATTTATCATACATTTCTTTTGCAAAGTATTTTATACTATTTTGACATGTTACCAAATCAAGTTCTTCTTCAGGTTGAATATCTAAATTCTGATAAATGCATTCAACTAAAGCTTTTGCATCATATTCTTTATATTCGGGGTTGAAAAGAAGTGCAGTTAAATAAATTTGAGGAATAGGAAAAAAATATTTTTTAAATTTTGTAATCATAACTTCAATAGCAGAGGTGAATAAAGTATTTGTTTTATATTCAGAAAAAATAGATGAAATCTCACATATGTGTATTAAAATTTCAGAAATAGAGGATAATATATTCCAGAAAATTTTTTAGTAGCATCATAAAATGATTTCAAAAATATTCTAAGTTCATTTACTTCATCCCAATCACTATCATTAATTTTAAATTCAGGATAAGCATTATGATTATTAAATAGCGTAGTAATAGGTTGCCTATATGCATAAGCAACTTCAAGCATATCATAAAAGGAATTCCATCTAGTTTTTACATGCTTCGGAACTTTTCTAAACGGAAGTTTAAATGCATTACAAAGTTCTTTAAATTGATTAATTCTACTACTACTATTCATATGAAAAATGTAAAAACAAGCATTATCAATTTTATCACAACTATTTTCAAATAATTTCACACCGTCACTAACAACCAAATTTAATATATGCGCGGCACATCTAACATGAAAAACATATTTACTAATAGGACAAAGTCTAGGTTCTAGCATATTAATAGCATTTAAATTAGCAAAGGTATTATCTAAAGTAATACTAACGACTTTATCACAAAGACCAAAAAAATCTAAAATTTCCAACACAGTAGTAGCAATATAAATTCCATTTTTTTTCTTTTGACAAATTTTATAACCAATAATTCTTTTTTGTAAATTTCAATTATAATCGATCCAATGCGCAGTAACAGTTAAATAATCAAAACCATTAGGACTACGACCCATATCAGTAGTAATAGCAACTCTACAATCCATTAGTTCAAAATAGGCACGTAAATATTGACAATATTTTTCTTGAAATTCAAAAATATCTCTTTTTACCATGCTTCTTGATAAACCTTGAAAACTAGGATTATATGTTTCACGAATATAAGCAATAAAACCCGGATGTTCTCCAAAATTAAAAGGTAAACCACAAACAACAACCATTTTAGCAAAGTTTTCACGATCACGATCCTTGTTATAGGTTCGATGTGTAAGAGGACCACTTGGGTTCGAAGTATTTAACTCACTTTGAACCATATTTGATCCTCTAACCGATTCTTCAACATTACAATTTCCAACAAGTTCAAGAGAAGACATATATGCAAACCACTCTTTACTATGCTTGTTAATCAAATGTTTTTTTAATCCCCCGTTGAACCTCCTGTCCCACCAGATGTATATTTAAAATGTTGTTTACAAAGATTACATATACTAAAAGTTTTTTCTTCATTCAAATAAGAAAATTTCCACACATGTGATTTTAAAGAACGTTGTACCTTGGTCTTACCTCTAGTTGGAATAATAGGGGGACGAGTAGTTCCAACCGGAGGTGGAGCTTCAATACCTATACTATTGACTGTATTGAGGTCGGTGGCGGGGCTAGTCGGTGTATCATCTAAATCTACTTCTTCATCTAAATTTAATTGTTCATCCGTTTCCACTTCTTCATTTTCTTGATTAATACCATAATGTCTTTCATAGAGTTCATGGGAAATCATAGGACTATATGAATTAATATTTATAGGACCGGGACGGGAAAAACTAGTTTCATTCACATGCGTAAATTCATCTGTATTTATTCTAACAAGAGGAATTTTAGATTTAGACGAACTAGCACCTTTATTAGTTTTTTTAACTAATTTTTTTACTGATTCTACTAGACCTTTTTTACTTCCACTTTTTTTTAGAAGACTCCATGATATAAAATTATAAATTATAAAATACGAAACTTAACAAGAACAATAATATAACAAGAACAACTTACAAGTTAAATAATAAATACAAAAAATAAATATAAGATTAGAGAGTGGAACAAAGTTACCAAACGTTTGTGTAAGAACAAACGATTATAATGAAAATTAAAATATTGATGTCGAAACTTGAAATTTGAAGAATAATCCTCCTCCGAAATACACCAAATGACCAAATGATATAAGTTATAAATATGAATGTAATTTGGAAATATATATTCTCTCAAATACTCAGACTTATATTTGTAAGTTGTAATTTGTATATAAAATTTTTACATACAACTCTAATTTATAAAACAAAAAAACTAGTCGTTTTAAATTTTTCCGTTTAAAGCCGTTGGTCCGGGTGGTCTCGGGAAAAGGGTAGGGGGCGGGGGGGCTGCCTGCTGCAGCTGCAGTGCACTGCAGCTTTATACAGAGTGCAGACTGCAGGGGCGGGCAGGGTGGGCACGGCGGGGCAGGGGCGAGCAATTTGAAAAATTTGAATTATAAACTATAATTTATAAAAAATATAAATATAAATTATATAAAATATAAAATATAAAAAAATTAATATATATTAAATAAACCGGACCGGAACCGGACCGAACCAGACCGGAATGAACCGGTACACCGGTACGAAACTACGGTTCCGTCCCGTTCCATGTACCGGTTTAGACTATCCCGGCCTGTCCCGTAGCTAACCGAAATGGGACGAACCGGAACGAACCGGAATGGTACCGGTACGTCCCCGTTCCGTTGCCCAGTCTTACATAGAGTATAGCAAGGACATAGAGAAAGTAGGGTTTACAAATCGAATCAAACTGCAAATTGAGTTAAATCGGAAAAAAATCTGACTAGTGGTTTGGTGTTAGAAAAAAAAATCAACTATATTTGGGTTGGTTTATTTTCAACTAAAAGAAAGTCAACCCGAGACCAAACAAATTCGATATTATATATATAATTTTAAAATTTTATTTTACACGTAAAAATGCTTTGATATAATTTTTAAATATCTCTTGTACTTTTTCATAGTTTTTATTTTTTTAATATATTTATTTCATGTTTGGAAGTTAGAATTCTGAATGATCTAATAAAGATTATAGTCCATACATGTCGGTAATTATAATAAAGTTTAAATAAAAATCAAATTTATACTAATGCAAAAAAAATAAAAATCAATTCAACACTAAGAATGACAATAATATTGAATATTTGTATTTTTAGTTTTACATAGATTTAGACAATTAAAATACATGATCTAATTTTATTTTCTTTTAATATTTAGTTATGTAACTGATACTTACTAAACTTATTTTAGCA
The DNA here is from genome assembly GCA_027704785.1 of Solanum chmielewskii. Taxonomy (NCBI): domain Eukaryota; kingdom Viridiplantae; phylum Streptophyta; class Magnoliopsida; order Solanales; family Solanaceae; genus Solanum; species Solanum chmielewskii. The sequence goes on along the minus strand of JAKWIX010000326.1, from coordinate 54,484,175 downwards.
TGAAATTATGATCAATTTCATTATGACTTATTAATTTGCAATATTTGTTTTACGCGATTTTATTATTATTTTTTGTTGGATATTAGAAATAACTTAGGTAGTTGCATATTGGTAGGACTAAAGAAATATTTGAAGTACAAGTAAATTATATGTTTGTATGAGTACTTTATCGAAACCCCGCCCCCCCCAAAAAAAAAAATCCAAAAAACCCAAAGAAATCCGAAGTTAAAAAACCCGAGTTCTAATGGTTTGGTTTGGTTTATAAATTCAAAAATCCGACACAAATAATTTGGTTTGATATTTAAAAAATCTGAACCAACCCGATCATGTACACTCCTAATAGAAAGCATGTCTACTGATCAGTACTTGTCAACTATACTATTATAGGATGTACAACAATATGTGGGAAATCAATGAATAATATTACACTTAGTTTTTAATTTACTCTTATAATTATTTTTCAAGACATTATATTTATTATATTGGAACGGTGATATAGTAAAAGTGTACTTTTATTTATAATTTCCTTAAAAATATACAAAATAAATAATAGACAAATATTATTGAACGATGGGAATAATAATTTGGAGAAGAAATGGCATGGGTTGATCATTTTTTAGTTTTGTCTTTTAATATTCAATTATCAGTTGAATTCAAATAATTAATTGGATCGTTGTTTTTCATGACCCAATATCCCCCTAAATAGTGATGATATGCAATTCAATATGCTAATCAATTACAATTTTAGCCATTTTTTTTATTACCAGGTATAATGAAAGCATGAAGAAGCAATAACAATATATTTTCGAATTTAAATATGTTAAATGCACAAAAATACAATTGAAAAAATCAAAACTTGGTGATGTAAGTAAAAAATATCAAAGATTAAAAGTAGGAAATGCATCAAAAATATATTGGTTGACTTTACCCTTACCGTTAAAATAAAGTTATTCTTGTCCCTACTGTTAATAAACGGTATCACTTGTACCCCTTTTTGGACAGAAATCCCCAAATCAATCTACCATCCTAATATAACCCAAACCCAACCAACTAACTTAACCTCACCCAAACCTACTATACTTCACCTCCATCTCCTTACAATCTTATTTTTTTATTGGATGAATGTAAGTTTCTTTTTTGGGTTTGAACTTATAAATGACTTATGACTACATAGTTAATACTAGATAGTCATGAAGGCTCACTATATGTGTATCTAGATAATTATATCTTTTTCTTTCTCGCTGTTTCCTTCTAAGTATATAATGCAATATACATTGTACACATCACAAATTTGATATTAGATACATGTAATTTGATACTAGCTAAATGTGTTTATGTACATTTATGCTTTATATATCACAAATAGACCAGATACTACAATGTCCTCTTAGAACCAATTTATAAGTATAAAAGATACATTACATACAATTATGTATTTTTGATACTGGATACATGAAAGTGATATTAAATACACTAGATATTTGATATTTGATATTGGACAGATTGGATTAGGATTAACATCGCTGAGTTTGATTCATTTTTATGTATTGTCAGTTCAGTTCATTGATTCAATTTTTTGCTAAACTAATAACCAAACCAATAATATATTTTTATCGATTTTTCGTCATTAGCAGTTCGATTTTCAGTGAAACTAGTAAGAAATGGTCATACAATAATTATATAAATTGTCCAATAATTTGGTGCGAAAAGACAATAATATAACTTTACAGAATGCTCATAAAATAGAATTTGAAAAGAACGTTACAACTGCAACACAAATAAAAGAACTAGTGCGATAATGCGAATTGAAATCTAAAAGGGAAAATGTAGTAACCAATTGATATTAATATTTAATATTTATGTTGGTGTAAATGTAGTAAATAAATCGGTTCGGTTTGGTTCCGATTTGATTTTAGATTTTTAGAATTCAATAGTATATAGTTTGGTTATGATTTTATTTTTAAAAAGAAGAAATAACCGAATTCGATAAGTCATATAGTTATATTTTATTATTATACATGCATAATATATTATTTTTAAAAGTAATTATAAATATCTTATATATATTATCAACAACCTTTATTTATAATAATTTTATGAAAGCAAAAATGTCCAAGACGAGAACATTTATCTTACTGGTTTTATGTACATGAGTGTCTATCACATTCTTGGTGGGATCAATTATGTCACGGTCTCTTTCTCTTAGGTCAAAATGGTGATTATTTTTTAAGATTTATTCACAATAAAGTTAGTGATCGAAAGTTCTGTAATGTTAGTCGTTCTAATTTCATTTTGAAAGAATTGTTGTCTTTTTATCTCTTTTGAAAGTATCATCTTAATTTTTATTTTGTGTATTGTTAATAATCGAACCAAATTGAATCGAAGTCGTTAGCAATTAAACGGGTAGATATATATTGTATTTAGTTTGGTTTAATTTAGTTTGATAATGTAAAAACTGATTAAATTGGCTTGGTTTTGGTTATGATCAATAACCGATCCAAATCGATTGTGAACAACCTTAACCGTCTTAATGGGTGATTAATTTACCCAATATAACAAAACCAATAATCTATTTTTTTTAATATAAAATCATTGAAAACCTATTAACCTAATAACCCAATAATTACTCGATAACATTTTATTTGATTCGATTTCTTGATAGATTTATTTTTGCACACCTTTACACGGGATGATATTGATATTCGTAAATACACTAAATCCATTATTGCATATTGAATACTCAATATCTAAATGAGAAGACATATACAAAGAAGTAGCGAGATGGGAAAGTAGAGAGACGAGATACATTTGTCTAAGATGTGTATAAATGCAAATATAATGTATTTATAGGCAAATTCGAACAAAATAAGTAAATATTAAAACATAGGGGTCATTTTCTATAAACATAAATAAAACAGAGATTAATAATGCAGAAAATAGTAATGCATGAATTAGTAATGCAAAGTTTATTTTTTCAAATGTTTGGTTTATTGTTTCCCATCTCATCTTGTGTTAGGATTAAAACTCTATAAAAAACTTCTTTTCAATTATACCCTTGGATTATTATTATGTAATTAAGTCAAGATAGATAATTGCTCGACAATATTATTTTTATGACTTTTTAACTAGCTAGGTGAAGAACAATTTTGTTGTCATGTTTGATATTTTTTCACTTGAATTATTTGAGGATAAATAGTTGGCATCTTAATAAATACATCACTCACAAAATGTCAATTTTCAATTTAAAAAAGAAAAACCATCTACTTTTAAATCGAAATAGACCACACACACTCACCAAATATTGTATTGAGATCTATTGGAATCATCATCTATCCCTAATTCACAAGACAAGACTTTTCATTTTACGATACACATCATCCTTAGAAACTAGGGTACATGTATGATCCATTTTCCGTGCCTGAAGGCTTAAACATGGATTTTACCGTCAATTGACATCATATTACACAGTGAACAAAAATTTATGACTATTCAATTGAGTAAACCTAGCCTACCTGGACACCAAGCAGCTGTAGAGGGATTGTAGCTCCAATCCTGGCTTCCGGACGACGAGATGGTGGATTTGGCTGGAAATAAGCAAACTATCGTCATCCTTGTGTTAGAAATCTATTTTTCCGTCCTTTCAAGGTCTAGAGCACCCTTTTGAGGGTTTCTGGGGTGATCCTCACCTCTTTTTGGTACTTGGGGAAAAATAAGAAAATAAAACTTCGCGTCATTTAAATTCTGCTCCCGACCTTACGCTCTGGTGCTCCCAGTCCCGTTGGAGCGCGACCACTCTAAATGCACCATCCCAATGTGATGGAAGAGTGGAGCCAGTTACTCTTAACTTTTTTCTCACCATGAATAACGATGACAGTAAATATCAATTTACACCTTGTTTGTCCCCGAACGACAAGCGGAGGAGTAAGCTCAAATCAAATTGGAGTACATAAAAAATATTAGGTCGACTTGTCATGAAACTACAAAAAGATAACGGTTTCCAAAGTGTGAGCACAAAAGGGTCTTTACCCCGAAAATGACTAGGGAAACGAGGCCACACATGGAGAAAAATGATGCGCCCATTCGCCTGGCCTGATCCCGCCAGAGTAGCAGAATTCCAGCTGAGGCGGGCGATCGCGGTTAGTTTAGTAGGGGAAAGGGGAATGGTTTCAAATTTCATTCTACCTTTACTTTCAAACACCTTAAAATTCTCTCAATCGATTCTCTATGAACGTCGTTCTTAACTACGATTGCATGACACTAGCCTTGGGATAGTTTTCAAAAATATGAAAATAGGTTGCTTGATTTTCTAGAAAAACGTAGCATAGACACTTCCTTTACGTTTACAATGTCTCCACAATATTTTGAGCGCAAAAATTTTGTGGAAATACAATCAAAATGGTTCAGTAATGGGTGAGAAGTTTAATGGGTTTCATGGTGTAAAATTAGATTTGGACATCATTGAGGGGTTGTATTGGTAGACGAGTTGTATTTTTAGGTACTAGGGTACTTTAGATACTCTAATATGATGAATAACCTATTAAAATGGGGTCAGGGGCGATGGGGCGGATCGCACCCTGGAGTTCACCGAGATGAAGGCCACTCTGGCGACCTCCTTCATTGCAACTTCAAAATAAAAATTTTATTTTTCCAAAGCCCATGATTAACTAATTTTATGAAGTCATAACATGTATGTTTTCATGAATTTTTGCAGGCTTGTCTACTATGGTTGAATAAATAAAGAAAACTTGTCTTTCGTCTTGTTTTACAAATGTTGGAAGTCGAAAGAGGTACCACGATCACCGAAACACCAAGTTCTTGTGCGAGAAGGGTTTCCACTTGCTGTGCGTAGCCAAAAAAGCACCCATCTTCCAAGCCCAGCTGACGGAGTTCGATTGGGGTTCACTGACAAAAGCTTTCCCTTATGCACACTCTGGATTTGTGAGGGAGTTCTACATCATTCTTCCTAATGTTCGTTGGGACAATCCTCACCTTACCATTTTCTTTTGAGGAGTTGAAATCCCCCTGAGCACCCAGTTAATCAATGAGGTGCTCGAGCTGCCAAAAGTTCCTAATGTAGAGTACAAGGCCAATCTGAGGAAAATGGATCTAGGTTGGCTGCGGGACACACTAGTTGAGGTTGCATGTCAAGATCAAGTTTATTGGGTTACTACTAAGGGCATCATCGGTACTCACTGGTCATTGGATCCTAAGAGGTGACTGCACTTGGTTTACAAGAGGACCCGCCTGTTGCGCAATCGCAACTATGTGACCTTTATCTCTAAGTAAAAGATGTTCTACAAAGTCAACAAGAAGATATTCCTGCCTGGGCTGATAACATTGATGTGCAAGTAGGCGGCGATGACATTCTTGGACACCAATGAGGTATTTCCTATGGATCCCCTTTTGATAAGGAAACCCTTTACCCAGGGAAGGAAGAGAAAAAAGGTTGATGGGGCCGTCACAATAGGGCAACGGCTGAGGCAAACGATGAAGGAGAGGATGATGATGAGGTCGATGATACCTATCCTATGCAGTCTCATCCCCCGCTTTCCAGTTCTCCAAGTTGAGAGGACCTGGCAGCCGTTCGGAGGAAATTCAGACGTTCCCAAGCTAGCACGTCAATTTTGGTTCCACCCTTCACTGCCGTTGAGGTTGAGATGCTCCTCCACAACCTTCGATAAGAGATAAAGAAGAATTTAGCAAAGGATTGCCTGATGGGCCGAATATGGAAGACCCTTAAGGTCATTTTCTCTTGCAGTGTCCCCTGCTGGAGCTTCCCACGCTCGAGCCAAAGGACTTTCGGGAGTTCCCTTGGTTGAGTGATGCATAGAATGGTGAGACATCCCTAGAGGACATGGGTCTGACAAAGACACTTCCCATTCCCATAGTCCTTGATTTTGTTTTTGCCCCAATTGGGCATGTAATTGATAGAAATTTGATTTTTTTAAAATGTTTTTTGTAAGCACACCAGTGCTTATTTTGCAATTTCATAGCTAGTGGTGGATTCATAATTTAAAGTTTGTGAGTGCCAAATAGACTTATAGATTAAATTAATTTTATATTTGATAAAATTATTCATCTTTTTGATATATATGATAGATCAATCAATAAATATTAATAATAAGATATTACAAATCCACACTCCATACTAAAAGAATGAGGTTAACAAATTTAAAACTTTCTGTAATATTAATAATATTATAAATATTCACCATTCATTTACAATGTTCCTCGACGAGTTTTCATATTCTAAAAATTATCGATAATGACATCATTACTAACATTTGTTAATACATCACACTATATATAACTTACTAGACAATCATTTAAATGTTGATCATCAATGCTATTCCGCACTTCATTTTTATGTGATTCATTGTCAAAATTCTCTCCACCGTTGTCGTAGTAATAGATAAAATTAAATTCAACTTACAAGTAAATAAATAAGTGAATAAGTCTCCGCAAGATTTGCTCCAACCAATGCCTTTGCAAATCACGAATTCCTTGCAAGTTAGAGAACTTGAGATTATCGCTTCGCATATGATATAATGAAAGTATCGAGTTGGTAACTCAAATCTTGAATTATTTCATCATCAAACTCACTTGAATAACACTTTGCTGAAGACATGATTTTACCTTTGTCAAAGTTAGAGAAAGAATTGACTGAACTCAAGCTATCCACCCCAAGAAGCAAATCACTACTTACTACATCAAAACGATCATTAAGCTCTTGAAGTTGCACATCAATGACAATGAAAAAGACTTCAACACGCAAGTGGTGCACATAACTAATACCCGAAGACTTAGGTTTTGACTTTTCGAAAAAATAAGACTCATCAAACTTGTGAATCAATATATCATGAACATTACAAAATGAGAAAACATCATCCAACATAGATTTTTGTTTCCCTCATATCTTGCAAGTTTTTCTTTGTAATATTAAGAAACTCCACGGCATTAATAATATGTTGATCTTTTTTTTTTAAAAAAAAATCTTACTCAACTCATTTGATCTTATTTTGTAAAATCTTACTCAGCTCCTTTGTCATTGCCAACACTTTCAACATCAAGTGAAGTATAAAAAGAAATTTAAATATTTTATTTTTTTTAAATGATACTTCGCTTGATTTCTTTCACTTGACCCTTTAAGTTCAATCACTTAAAGAAAATGAATAAAAGACGAGAAAATAACAATAAAGTTATTTAAAGTTTTGAAATTTAATCCCCAACAAGTATCACCTTGACTTTAAAGTCCACGTTCTTGATGTAATCCTTGACCTTTTTTAACTTCATCGAATTCAAATAACTGCTCTAACATTTTGTCTTGGTGATCACGGAGTAAGTATCTACACTTGAAAGATCTTCCAACAACATTCAGCACATTACTAATATGATCAAAAAAGTTTTGACATCCAAATGGTTTTTAGCAATAGCCACAAGTGTTAGATGCACTGATGAGCAAAACATTTAATGTAATATACTGATGGAATATTTTTCATAATCAAAGTTTTGTCCACGTATTTTGGATGAACTTAGTGAGTGAACGAAAAGCAAAGAATAAATCACTTTCTTCAATGAACATGTCGATGTATCACCAACATGGACAAGGCCGATAATCATTTAATTAATTCACCATTCTTTTTAGCAAAACGAAAAACAAGAGTCATTTGTTTTTTGTGAGAGATGTCTTTGACTCATTAACTAATAGACCAATGTAATCTCCATTCAGGTCCCCAATTATTGTTTTCATTTGCACAAGCATTGTCAATATCTTTTTGAATCATAGGGCAAGCCAAAGTATCATTTTGTGGGATATTTGCTAATATCACATTTCCTACATCCGAATGTTTGTCCCCATTCCATAGCAAAAATCCTAGAAAAAAGCCTTGATAAGTTGAAGATTCACTTTCATCATGACCTTGAAAAGGTAATCCATATTGCAAAGAAGTCTTGACACATCAATTGAGGCATCCAAACACAATCATTTTTAAATTTTGAGAATGTTTGTCAGAACAAGTTGAATTGATTGATGATGATTGAACTAATCTAGCATCTTGTGGAAATACTTGTCATGAATATTATTAACATCACAAACATATTTACGGAACCTTTCAAGTTCCCTATTCCACTCCTAAAATCAATTTTTGTGTAAAACTCACTCATACTCCTGTGGAGAAAAATCATCTTTCAATAAATAACAACCTAGACAATAGACAAAATCTTTCTCCATGCTATACTCCAGCCATTTAAAATAGGACCTTCAAACAACCTTTTACAAAATTGACGCATTCTTTTCCAATTTTAGTTGGAGAATACGAATCCATGTGAGGTTGACAAGACTCTTTTTTAATATAATATTTTCTTACTTCATCCTTTATTGGAGGGTTATAGTGAGAAATTCATACTCTTTTTTCAGGATTGACTTCAAGTGAATCTAAATTAAGATCATCTATAAGATGAGAAGGATTGACATTCGTATTTGAATTTGATTGAGAATGATTAAATTTCGTAAAAAACTTCTCCATCTCATTTCACAAAACTAGAACACTTTCCTACAAAAATCAAAATTTAGTTCAACTCACAATCAATTCAAATAATTAATAGGGTAAGTCATAGTTAATTCAAATTAATATGGTTCATATCACACAACTTTAACCAATAATGTCTAACACTGTTCATTAGAAATTTAGAATATCAAAGAAAAATTCTTGTCTAATATGAAATCAATCATAGCTCATTAAAAATTTAAAGGACTCAAGAAATAGAAATAAAAAAATGTTACCAAAATAGAATTACAAACTTACAATCTATAAAAGGTTTGTAGATGGATGGAGAAAAGTGAAAATAATAGCACCCAAAAATAAGTAGACCTATGAGGCTTAGCCACTGAATGGAATGTTAAGGAGTGCGGCGGACAGGGGACGACGACGAAAACAAGTGACTTGGGTTCGGAATGGGGCAATGAAGACTTTGGAGAAGTGAAGACTTGGATGAAGACGTGTTTGAAAATAGTTGAAGAGAAAAAGAACACTTTTATTTGTGTTTAATCAATAAAAGAAAAGTAAAAAGAATAATAATTTAACTAATTTTATTTAAGTCAATAACAATTATAAAAAAAAACGTGCCAGTTGTTTTTCCTTAAAAAACGTGTTTAGAGTCTTTTGTTTTCTTAAAAGATCATGTGAAACAATTTCCCATGTTTGTAGCTTTTTTTTTTTTTTAAAAAAAAAAACATGTGCAACGATTTCTAAAAAATAATAGATGCAAATGAGATTAGAAACCGCGACATCAAATTTATTAAGTCATAGAAAATTCAAATTAATATGATTCATATCACACAATTTTAACTAATAATGTCGTACAATGTTCATTAGAAATTTAGAATATCAAAGTAAAATCAAAATTCTTATCTAATATTAAATCAATCATCACTCATTAAAAATTTAAAGGACTCAAGAAAGAGAAATAAAAAAATCTTACCAAAATTGAATGACAATCTTACAATCTATAAAAGGTTTGTGGATGGATTGAAAAAAGTGAAAATAATAGCACCCAACAATAAGCAGACCTATGAGGTTTAGCCACTGGACTGAATGCTAATTAGAGCGACGGGCAGGGAATGACGGCGAAAACAAGTGACCTGGGTTCGGAATGGGGCAACGAAGACTTTGGAGAAGTTAAAACTTGGAGGAAGACGAGTTTGGAAATAGTTGAAAAGAAAGAGAACACTTTTATTTGTGTTTAATGAAATAAAAGAAAAGTCAAAAGAATAATAATTTAACTAATTTAATTTGAGTAAATAACAATTATATATAAAAAAATATGCTAGTTGTTTTTCCTTTAAAAACGTGTTTGTAGCCTTTTTTTTCTTAAAAGATCGTGTGCAACAATTTTACATGCATGTAGCCTTTTTTTAAAATATGACGTGTGCAACAATTTAAAAAAAATAGATGCAAATGAGATTCAAAACCGCGACATCAACTTTATTATCGCACAATTTTTAACTAATAATGTCTTACAATGTTCATTAGAATATCAAAGTAAAATTGAAATTCTTTTCTAATATTAAATCAATCATCACTCATTAAAAATTTCAAGGACTAAAGAAATAGAAATAAAAAATCTAACAAAAATAGAATTACAAACTTACAATCTATAAAAGATTTGTAAATGGATGGAGAAAAGTGAAAATAATAAAACCCAACAACAAGCATACCTATGAGACTTAGCCACTAGATGGAATGCTAACGAGCGCGGTGATCAACGGGCGGCACTGACAAGAAGTGACCTCAGTTCCAAAATGGGGCAATGAAGACTTTGGAGAAGTTATAACTTGGAGGAAGGAAGGTTTGAAAATAATTGAAGAGAAAGAGAACACTTTTATTTGTGTTTAGTCAAATAAAAGAAAAGTCAAAAGAGTAATAATTTAACTAATTTAATTTAATTCAATAACAATTATTAAAAAAATGTGCTAGGTTTTTTCCCTTAAAAAACGTGCTTTAAACCTTTTTTATCTTAAAAGATCGCGTGCAACAATTTTCCATGCATGTAACCTTTTTTTCTTACGTGTTCAAAAATTTCTCAAAAATTATTGATGCAAATGAGATTTGAAACCGCGACATCAACTTTGTTAAGTCACCCTCCTACCGTAGCACCACAAGCCAGTTAGTTCTCTGGGTGGCACAATATATATTTATATAAATATTATATAAATCCTATGCATATATAGAGTTTCCGTCAAAGTTCATGAATGGCGTGGCACCCTCACACTCCTTAATAGATTTCTCCATGTCCATAGCCTTAATTAATACGAGGCGGGAATTAGTTCATGCACGATTCAGACATCGAGACGGTGGATTTGGATAAAAATCCGCAAGCTATCATCATCCTTGCACGAGAAATCTTTTCCTCCTTCCTTCCCAGGTCTGGAGCAGCCTTTTGAGGGTTTCTAGGTTATCCTTACCTCCTTTTGACACTTATGGAAAAATGAGAAAACAAGACTTTATGTTATTTAAGATATGCCCTCGGCCTTTCCGCTCTTATGTTCCTCTCCCGTTGGAGCATCGCCACCCTAGAGGCGCCATCCCGCTTTGGCAGGAGAGTGGGGCACAAGTTACTCCCAACATATTGTTTCTTATGAATAACGATAGTTTGGATCGTTTCTAACACCCCGTACCCGAAAGAGGGAAACAAACCAGACTATGAAAAATTGCAGGTACTAGCCATAAAGATCAGCCATGGCCCGTGGTTGAACTTTTGACCATAGGTGTGGTCCGTGGGTTGACACTTAGACATAGGTTAGGGATCCCAAAATCATGGTCTCTAATGACCAAGCGACAGTTCACCTGGACAGACCGTGGGTAAGACCACAACCTCTCGACTCGGCCCATCAGTTGGTCACTTGGGAAAGGTCCAAGCATGGACCATAGGGGGATCTACGAATTGAAGGTGGGACCACGGTCTGTGGTCCAGCCTCCCGTCGATTGGCTAAAAAAAATCTTTGACCACAAACGAGAATGACCAGGACAAACCGTAGGTGGATACATGATCCATTGATTGTGGTATCGTGAATCATGGCTGGCAGTTATTTTTAAAAGCTTAAGGGTCTTTTCTGATTTTAGATAAATTAAAATAATATCGTTTTCCCTTCATTTAGAACCCCTATATAAATCATTTTAACCCCAAATTCACCCCAAATTAGTTCACTCTCCCTAAGTCCTAAAAGAAAAATTAAAACTTTTTCTCAAATATCCTCACTCTAGAACTTGAAGAAGAATAAGAAGATTCAACTAGTAATTGAACCTAAGTACTAGGGATGGGCATTGATATACCATGGTTTCACGGTATTTTTAATATTTTTTCCTTAAGTTTAGTGAGTGTCCAAAAGCCTTTTTGGATTGATTTTTATGTAAGTTTTTCTTTATTTGCAGGAAATCTGTCCAAAGATGAACGCGAAAGTTTTTTAACGAGAAATGCAGAAGAGACCACCTACGGAGCCTGTGACAGTCCGTCGAGCTTGTGACGATCCGTAGATGGCATCATAGAGAAGCTGCTGAGGGAAGATGGGAAAGTCTGACCTAGTATGGAATTACAGAAGTTTATGACGGACCGTTATAGCCACGATGGTTTGTCCTGCTGGTACCTGCCGTTGAGGGTAATAAATAGAGCAACAGAAGAATTTGTGAAGTATGGGACGACGAAGTCCATGATGGCCTGTCGTGACCACGACGGTCCGTCGTTCCAGTCGCGTTTTGACAGATTTTCATTAATTAGAATCCTTCTTTTATTAGGTTTTGTTTTTATTATAAATAGTTCAAAAAACCTCATTTTTGGGGTTAGAATTTTTGTAAGTAGACTCTTTGATATTAGACTTTTTGATTGTTAGACTTTTGGAGAATCTTTAGTTCTCTTGTTCAAGTATTGAAGGATTAATTTCAGCAATTTTTACACTTTTTCTGGAATTGATTGTTGGTGATTTTGTTGATTAATCAAGTGATTTCTGGATTTTATTCTTTCTCATCAAAGTAAGTGCATGAATTCTTATATTAAATATATGAATATTGTGATTATGACTATGGGTAACTAAACTCTATAACTAGGGTTGTGGGAACCATGAGTGAATAATGAGGTAAAATCTAACTAAAATAACAATTCCAGAATAGTGTCTTGCATGTATTGATAATTCTTTTGTTTAGAAGTCTCTTTAACGGATGACCAACGTTAGAACTCGCCTTAATGCTACTTGTCGGACCAATGAGGTAGATAATAGGAAAAGAATCATCAACATAGATTTAGTGTATACTATATAATAGGCTAGTGTCGATTGGTACGAGGTAATAACTTAGTCAAATGTCGAATACAATGCTTAATATGAGGTAAAGATAAGGGTTAGTATAGCAACACACGTAGCCGGACCAAGATGCGGAGTGAAATTTTCTAGATGCCGGACCAAGGATTTAGAAATACATAACTTATCACTTTGAATGCAAGATACTAAGAAATAATTGTTATAGTTAGAATTATCAAGTTAGAAACCCGTGGGGAACACTTAAACCCTAGTTACTTTTATTAATTGATTAAACTCCAAGATTTGAATCTGTTAGTTGTTTACTTTAATTTAGTTAGTTATTTTCATTAATTTAGAAATAAAAACCCCCATTTTATTGTCTTTTGTTTTCGAAGGAAATAATTGACTAAATAATGATAATAATAAATTAAAGTTAAGTCTAAACTATTTTCCTCGTGGGAACGATCCCAACCTCATTAGTTGGGTTCGTTACTTGATACGACCATTTTACTTCTTATTTTAGAAGTAAGTTTGAGCGTATCACATAAATATCAAAAAATCAAATTAAACTAATTTGATTCTTTGATCTTTCGGGTTCAGTGTAGTGTAAGAGACTCGAATCTATGGTGCACCGAAGAATCGAAGTTTTATTAATTAAGTTTAAAAATATTTAAATTATATTACTTAATAATAATTATATATTTGACTCAAAATATTGAACTTGACCCATTTCAATTTTTAACTTTACCTGGCCCATTTCAATTTTTAAATTGTGGAGCCTAAACTGAAATGACAAAAATTTAAATGATAAAACAGTAAATCCTAAAGACCTAAACTAAAGAAAACCCAATTCAATTCAACTGAGACCAAGCGTCGTGACTTCAGTCTTCACTCTTCTCGCCTCGAACTATTGCCGACGCCAAATGGTACGTATTTTTTGAATACCCAAGTTGTGGATTCTATTGCTGTTACTTGGGCATGAATCTGCTACCCTTTACAGAGAACAAAACTAAGATTTTATGCAGATATTTATGCAAAATTGTAAAATTGGAGCTAGTTTCAATGCTAAAACTTCTTCTGTTTTGTAAAAAATAAATCTTTGATGAAAAGGGAATTGGATTTTGGAAAAAGTGTAGCAGCGACTGAATCTTTGTGTTGCTTACTGTTTTAGTTTTTTTTTAGATGGAGAATGAAAATAGAGTTAGTGTTGGTGATTCAAGTGATGAATTATCTTATAATAAAAATAATAGCAACGGCTCACTTGACAGTGCTAGCACCCAACCTAAAATATTAAGAAAAGAAATAGCACCAAGATTCAAATGTTGGAATCATTTTGATAAGGTTGTTGCGAATGATATTTGTGAAGCAAAATGCATGTATTGTCACCAATTTCATACCTAAACTTCCATTAATGGTACATCTGCATTGAACCAACACTAAGCAAGGTGCTCTATTTATAAGTCTATTTTTGAAATTACTTCTCAATATAAGATAAATTCAACGTCTGATGCACGTGCACCACTTTAAAAAATTAAACAATAAATAGTTAAGAAGGCTTTAGTTGAAATGATGATTGTGGATAACTATCTTTTGGCTTTGTAAAAAAAGAAGGTTTTTAAAAAGTTTATGAGTCAAGCTCAATCTCTATTTAGTATTTCTTCTCGTAAAACAATAAAAAGGGATTGTTATGCACTATATAGTGAACTAAGATACAATCCAAAGAAGTATTTTTAGAGAAATACAACTAAAAAATTGTCTCACCACTGAAACATGAAGATTAAATTACATGTGTTTGATTGTTCATTTCGTTAACAGAAATTGGGTGTTGTATAAGAGAATACTAAATTTTTGCCTCATCTCTAGTCATAAGAGTGTACAAATGCAGAGACTATTGGTAATTGTTTGCTTGATTGGGACTTGAGTAATGTGTTTTATGTTACTGTTGACAATGACTTCTTCAGATAGTGTTATGATTACAGAATTATCTAAGAAATTAGATATGTGGGAGAACGAACATAATGGAGGGCAAGCATCATTATATGAGATTTATGACTCACATACTTAACATAATTGTGCAAGAAGATTTGAAGGAAATTGATATTTCAGCTGAACATGTTAGGCAAATGGTGAGGTATGTTATATCATCTTAGGCAAGAAAAGAAATTTTGTGAAGTCTAAAATATATGATGTAGTAAAACATTGTTGCTAGATGTTTCTAGTAGTTGGAATTCTACCTACTTGATGCTGGAAGCGGCACAAAATTTTGAAAAGGTCTTTGATAGATTTGGTATTTTGATGAACATCTTTTATATATATATATATATATATATATATATATATATATATATATATATATATATATATAAACTTATCTATCTACTCATGTTTGTGAAGATGAAAGTATTGTTGGTGCATTTTATGTGACGATTGGGCAAATGTGAAAAGTATTGTAAAATTTCTTGAAAAAACTTATGAGATTAGGTTCACATTATGTTAAATCTAGTATTCATTTTAAGGATATATGTGAGCTTAATATATACTTGAAATTGTGTCTTACAAGTCAAGATCTTAATTTGAAAAATATAGTTGATGAGATGATGAAGAAGTTCAAGAAATATTGGGGCACTCCTCCTGATAAGATGAACTCAATGATATATAT
Source organism: Solanum chmielewskii (assembly GCA_027704785.1). NCBI lineage: Eukaryota > Viridiplantae > Streptophyta > Magnoliopsida > Solanales > Solanaceae > Solanum > Solanum chmielewskii. The sequence goes on along the minus strand of JAKWIX010000326.1, from coordinate 54,468,729 downwards.
GTGTTACATCCTCACAATAAATATGTGTATGTTAGGTTTGGATTTGAAGAACTATTCGAAGAGGAAAACAAAAAGAAAGTAAATAAAGAAGTGAAGGCTTATATGGAAATTTTATTTGAAGATTAGATAAGAAAACATTCAAAAGAATTTCAATATCATCATATCTATCTTGATATACTTTATCGATTCATCTAGCTCTTGTTCTCAAAATTCGAGAACAAAAGCTTTGAGAATTAAACTTCACATGAAGAAACAAAAGGAAAATTAGTGAAAGTCAAGCTGCTAAGTCAGAGCTGGAGGGATAACTTAAAGAAGATCAAGAGCCCAAACATGATGGTTTCGGTGTCTTAAGTTGGTTGAAAGTTAATGCTCTAAGATTTTCTATTCTTTCAGAGTTATTTCTTCAGAGTTAGTTCATGATGTATTCGCTATTTCAATTTCAAGTGTGGCATTAAAACGTGCATTCAGTAACAGTGGATGTATTCTTGATCGATTCAGAATTTCTTTGACTCTTTAATGTGTACAATCTCTTGTTTGTGCTCAAGATTGGCTTAGAAAAGAGCCTAATTCTATTTGTGTGGAAGAAAGTTTGGAGTATCTTGAGAAACTTGAGTTTGGTGAGGTTTCATATTGTTTGTGTGTTGTAAAACTAATCTACTTATTTATTTTGCTTGATATTTACTTAAATTATCTTTAGAAATGACAAACAATGGAAGAGATTCTTGCATTGTTACGTATGATAACAATTTGCTCTTTCGTTATTAATGTTGAGTTTCAATACTTTATTTGTTTCATATTAGATATCTTTTTGTATCTTGAGATATTCTAACTTCTAAGTTTCTTCCTTTTGGTTTAATTTTTATTAAATTCAAGTTCAAACATATCTCCTAAAGCTTGCTCATTTGTATTGATTTTGAAAACGTTGTGTGATGGTTCAAGACAACAAAGAAGGGCGTTGGGACTGCATTTACAGTTTTGTGATGTTTTAAATTTTGTGACTTATGTTTTAGAAATATTTAGAGACAATTTTGGGGCGTTGGCTGCTACTAATACTCTGATTTTATTGTTTGTTATTGTTATTACTTGTAAAAAAAATAGTTATTGCCTTTTGACTAATGCTTTATCTTAGCGGACATTAATCTTGATGTTAGCAGGCAACAACTGTATAAAGTTTGCATTGATGTTATTTTGTGATTGACTATTAAAAAGTTGTTGCCATTGATGTTATTTTGTTGGTTGGAGCCTTGGTGTTAGCAGGTAGCAGCTACACAAAGTTTGCCGACTTACAATTGTTACTTGTTAGCTTGTAAAGTTGTACTTTATTGGCTGGATGTTTAAATCACATTCTAAGTCTAAGGCAGTATAGTAGTTTGTTGATTTTAAGTTTCAAGTTTGAGCAACAACTTGGTGTTTCTACTTTATGATATTATCATTTTATGTTGTTACTTTAAGTATGAACAAAACATTGATGTTATTACTTTTTATTGTTAGATTGTTAGTTGTTACTTTGAAATTTGAAATGTGAAGTGAATAACAATCGTTACTTTATCAATTCCCTCTTTATTTTTATTTGCACCGAAAAAACTATTTAAAAACATTGAAATAAATCGAACTGAAGTTGAAAATATTGAATCGAACTGATCTAGTTTGGTTTGAAATACGGTGCACACTTTTTTAAAAAAAATCAAATATCAAAGAATAGAATCAAAATTTGACTAAACCGAACCGAAGAACCAAACACCCACCCCTGAATATGGGCAATTGGGTTTGAAGTATGATAGCTTTCATCCATGAGTTCCTTTCACCCATGGAGTCCTCAAATTCCTTTATTTCTAATGGTAGAATTCCCCAATTAGCTAGAGTTTTCTTCATTCGCCATGAGTTCTTTTGATTATTAATTTTAATGATTTAATCATGTCTAAATATGCATGAATTTATGATTTACAATGCGTTTATGATGTTATCCCTATTGACCAATGAAAAGCCCCATGTTTTTCCAAATTGTGGTCTCATAACGTGCGTTATTGAGCATGAACCATGAGTTTTTATGATCTAAAGCATGAAGAAATAGAATTATAATAACTTTATGATGAAATCCCTATCTAATGCTTGAATTCTCGATTTTGTGATTTAAAGTGATTTTGAACCTTGGAAGGGCAAAGTGTGAGCTTATGCATGATCTTATGAGACATATGTAAATGCTTTAAGGGTGCTTTAAAAGTAAAGTTCCAATCTTGACTGTCTTTTTATGATGTTGTAAAAGCATTCTCATGAAATACTTATCACCATGATATGAAAGGTTTTCTCACTTAGAAGGATTCTTAGGTTGAAAGATTATTCTCACATAATTGAATCAATGAATAAGAGTTATCCCGATGAAATAATGAACTAATTTGGATTGGTTGACAATAGTATCCTTTCATGGGACATGCGTTAAATAAGATTTGATAAATATTCTGTGGGAATTTTGCTTAATACCGAGTGAATATTGAAATGAGATGGAAGTTTTTTATTTTAATTAAGTCCGGGCATCCCATGTATGTCTCATGAGATGGATGTAAGATCTCGAAAATGACTTAGGTGAACTAGAGTCTAACAAGTTGGTCATTTTGGTCTAAGGTCCTAAAGTGGTCTAATATATGGTATTGAGGCAGTGTCTAAGAGTTTAGGTGCATTGGATGTCAAACGTCAAGGGGCGACTAAGTCGTTCGATGACTAAGTCACCTATGTGCCTCATATGTGGTTTTATGTGTTTATGTGTAATTCATGAGGTTATAAGGTCCTTAAATGAGTTATTATGATGTATATAGGTAGTGTGTCGAGTTTCATGGAGTTTGGAGATCAAACGTCCATGACGTTCGAAAGGTTTGCCTTGAAATGAGCTCGTGTGTCTAGGCATGTTTCATTGAGTTTTACGAGTTCAATTTGGATGAAATTAATAATAGAGGTCCTAAACTCATATACGAACATGTTTGGGTTGGAACGTCTGGGAAAACATCTCCAAGGACCATCCAAGGGTCCTTGAGGAAGGACCAAAAGTTGGTGCCAAGGCTGCCCAAGACAGACCAAACCACGGAGGCAGTCGACGCCCAGTGGGCCAATCAATGCCCCGTTGGTTGGGTCTCCTCTTTTGAGACTTAGACTGGGGAAAGGAGGGACCAAAAACAAGCCTTAGTCCCAGACCACGGACAACCAGGACGGCCCGTTGGTCAAGGGACGAGCCGTCGATGGCCCTTCCATCTGTGAAACTGTCCTGCGTGAAACTTTACTGTAAAGTGAGGGCTGAAGTTGTAATTTCACCCCACTTACAAATAAGAGTATTGGCGGTTTCTTAAGGGTATTTTGGGTATATTAAGTTTGTATATAAGTGTTTAACACTAAGCAAATTTTATTCTTCCAAATCAAAACCCCAAAATCCCTTAGAAATTCCTTAAGACTCCATTGAAGTGCAAAGTCAAGGAAGAGCTTGGATTGTTTAATTGATTAGAGATTCTTCATCAAAGTAAAGAATTAGATTCATCAAGTTATGAATTTTGATCCTTGAAACTCTCTTCATCAAGGAGCCCAACTCTCAAGAAGTTTTCTAAAGCTTTCAAAGTTGAATTGTCCAATTTTATGATTTTACCATGAATTCTTGCATTAATTGTGTTTAAAACTTTGTTATGGATTAAATTGTTATTGTATTGATCATTTTAACCTAAATTACCTCTGAACCCAAGTTTTTTGACTAAGTTATGGGTTACTTGATATTGACTTAATGTTTATGAATTTTAGTGTAGATTCCTATGGGTTATCTAATGATTTAAGAATTGTGTTCAATTTATATATAGGTTGTACTAGATTGATGAATGTTTTTTGAATTGACCTAGTTTCATTGATTATCATAGTTTCTATATTGAATTATTGTTCATGGCCATTGGTAAGGGTCTTCTGGTATTTAATTGGATGATTTAGCATCGAATTGAGGTATTGAGGATGTTATGGTGGTACACTGCCCTATTTCCTTTATTTTGATGTTAACTAGACTTCAATTATGTTGTTATTGGTATGGTCCACTTATGGTGGTGGTGTTATGTGCTTTACTTGCAATTGATATGGCCTTGTCCTTGTTACTTTATGTATTATGATGATCAGGACCTTGTCGGCAAACTACTTGAAGTAATGTGGCTATTTGTGTAGTTGAGTATGTGAAGTATGACAATATCTATCTATATGTGGTCATATATGTGTTTTTCTATTCATGTTAGGTGATCATGTTAGACTATGACTTTGACCTTGTGTGTATAGTCTTAGGATTTATACTTGGTTATTCCTAATTGACTATATGAGTCTATGTTGGTCAAATTGATGATGATATGATAGTGTATAGGATGACTTGAAGATGATATGGTTATGTCTATGTGTTTCTAGAATGACATGTATTGTAAGTTAAAGTGAAGTTTGTGGTGTCTTGTCTTGGTTGACTTGTGTACCTTGCTTGATGTATATATGAAAGTGAATATGTGGTGTCTTGACTTAGGATGCTAAAGTCTCTTAGTCTTGAATGTATGAATGATATGTGACCTCAAATGAAGTTAAGAGAGTCTTTTATGTGAAACCTTGAACCTAGTGGTAAGATTATGAATGTTGAAGTCGTAAGCCGTAATGGTATCCTTCAAAGTAAAGGAATGATGGACTTAAGGTTGATTGGCTGGAACGACATCATATCAAACCTTAGGAAAGTCATCATGATCTTCTTGTCTCCATTGTAAGGTAACCCTAGAAGACCTCTTTGATAGGATTAATTTAATTGAGTTATGAACTTGATATGGAACCCTTTTATGTGAACCTTAAATGTGAATTACTCTATGTGAATTACCCTTATCTAGAGTAGTTAAGGGTTGTCTAGTTAAGGTGTGAAAGGGGCATAGAAATTGTCACTTCGTATCTTACCTAGATGAGCCTTAAGAATGACTCTAGTTAGGGAAGATGTTCATTATGTGGACATGATCTAAACTTAGGAAGTCTTAATGATTATTTAGGTAGTCTTAAAGAGGTCAATCATGGACGTTATCTTCTTGATCTACTTAAGTAAGTCTTTTGATAGCCTTTGATAATGAAATGTCATATTATCTATGTGTTGATATGTTTGATGTCTTTTAAGTGTGTATATGACTCATTATAAGTAGTCTTGAGGATCATTTAGGCACGCTTAGGGACGTTGTATGGGTGGTCTCTCTTTGTGTTGCTTAAGTGAGTCTTAGGATAGCTTTAAGTGAGATAATTACATACTAGAAGATGTCTAAGGTGAAGATAAGCAACTTCACTGTACATTGAAGAAATTCACTGTAACAGTGAGTTGAGGTTACTGTAAAGTGACTTCAATAATTATGATATTTGGTGTAAATGCTATCTTATGTGTTTATATGTTGTTAAATGTTTTTCTTATGAATATAATATGATTTTTAAATTAAAAGATGCATATTTCTACTAAATGTCTGTTTTCATGATTTTCATGCATTATGTCATACTTAGTACATGTGGTTGTACTAACTCCATGCTTTTATCTATCTCTATAATTGTTGGTAGGTGAGGAGCATTTGGGAAGGAAGACTTGGACCGTAGCATCGTTCAAGAGAACTTGAAGTATGTCCTCATTTGACTCGAGGGCATATATGTCTTTTATGTTTTCTATTAAAAGTATTGTAATAGACTAAGTATTTCTATATTAGTATTGTATATGGGTCGTGTCCCAAAAGTATTCTCATGTCTTAAGTTTGATGAGATTGAGACTTGATATTTCCTATGACTTTATATGAAAAAAGATTTTTAAAGACTATGATATGTTTTGTGAAAATTTTTAATTTCGCACTACTTTTCATTATGTATATGAGATGAATGATATGTAAGGGTTCTTACAAGACCTCCGAGAGGTCAAGTACGCTGGTTGCAACCCGAGATTTCCCCTATCTTATAGTGTGTGGTTTTGGAATGTGACAAGCTTGGTATCAGAGCATAGGTTATGAAAGTAGTATTAGGAATCAAGAAGTCTCATCAAGTCACGTCTAGTAGATTCTTGACAATTGGTGTGAGTCGCGACATATCTATGGGCGATAGGCTATAGGACGAGAGAGTTTCCTTCTTTTCTACTCCTACGTCGTGCCGTAGAGTAAAAGTTATGAGTACGCTTTTTCTATGGTTTTCCTTGTTTTTCTAGGAAGATGAATACGAGCAGAACACCGGCTAGGAGAGTTAAGGAGAATGATGTGCAAGAGGAGATTCCTCCTCAAGTTGAGAAAGTTGAGAAAGTTGAGCAAGTTACTCAAGGTGATCAAGTCCCTATTGTGGGTGGAGGTGATGATGTCCCGAGTTGAGTAATAGGGATATTATAGAGGCTTTTCTTGCTTTATCCCGAGCCGTGACTACTCAAGTGAATTTGAGTATAGTGCCTATGGTGAATGTTGTGGAGAGCACTATGACGTCCAGGTTGAGAGACTTTGTGAGGATGAATCCTCCTATATTTCTTGGCTCTAAGGTGGGAGAGGATCCCCAAGAGTTCATAAATCGAGTGTACAAGGTGTTGAGTTATCTCTAGGGAGAAGGCGGAGTTGGCTTCGCACCAATTGAGGAATGTTTCTCAAATATGGTACACTTAATAGAAGGACAATAGGCCGGAGGAGCTGGGTTTTATTGAATGGGAAGAATTTAAGGAAGCTTTTCTTGGTAAGTACTTTCCCTGTGAGATGAGGGAATTTAAGGTAGAGGAGATTATCAATCTCAATCAAGGCAATATGAGTGTTAAGAAATTTTTTTTGAAGTTCTCTATGTTGTCTAGATATGCACCTTCCCTTATGTCTAATTCGAGGGATCAAATGAGTCATTTTGTAACGGTGTGGCCGACTTAGTGAGGGAGGAATGTCGTACCGCTATGATACATCATGATATGACCTTAGCTACGCTCATGATGTATGCCCAATCAATTGAAGAGTCTAAATTTAGGAGGATGACTAGAAGCTTGAAAAGGAGTGGTTCTAGTGACCAAGATCAATTTAGGTTTAAAAAAAGGGCTCAAACTCAAAATGGACCTATTGCTAAGGTGAAATTGGAGAAAGGAGGTGGTTCTCAAAGTGTCAAACCTATATGTGCCACTTGTGGCAAGAAACATTATGGTAAGTGTCTAAGAGGTACCGGCAATTGCTATGGTTGTGGTAAGGAAGGACACAGGGTGAGAAAGTGTCCTATCATTGCGGCTAGAGGAAGAGAGAGTTAGTAAGTTGCTCCTAGTGCTCCAAAGGATGATGCTCCAACAAAGAGGCGTTTCTATGAACTCTGGACTAGAGGAGAGAAGCTGGGTAATGGTGATGATGATGAGGGTAAGTCCTTTCATTTCTATTTAAGTGCTATGAGTTCCTTCTAAGAGTGGAAGTATGGTTAGAAGATGGGATGGAAAGTCAAAGAAGCATGTTGCATATGCATGTGTTTAGGAGTATTGTTGAAATTGGATTTCATTGGTTCCTTGTATTGTGCATTTTAGGAATCCGTGATTAGGTTGTTAGATGTTTTTCATATGATGTTAATTTTCATACCAGCATGTTCCTATTATGAATTGCTAAAAGGTTTTATTTTTTCAAAAATAATTGTCAAAATCACTGTAGCATTGAAACTGCTCACTGTAATTTTTTTTGAAAATTTGACTAATCCATTCTTTGGTCTAAAATTGTTGTAAGGTGGTTAGAACTGATGTATATGACTATAATATTGAATATAAAGTATTTTTTTACTATTTGGAATGAAGCATGTGAATTTTGCAGCATAATGAGTTATAAAATTGTCTTCTAGTTTCTTGTTGTGTTGTGAATCTCTTGACTATTTGAATTGATATTTTTTTCTTGATCATGTTTTGTATGGTATGGTCATGAGATTCTAGTTAAATCTATATTCTTGGAAGTGTTCGGAGAGGGACAAGTGTCATTCGAGGACAAATGTTGTCCAAGTGGGGGAGAATTTAAGATCCCAAAAATGACTTAGGTGAACTAGAGCCTAAAATGTTGGTTATGGTGGCAAAATGTCATAAAGTGGTCTAATATATGGTATTGAGTTAGTGTCTAAGTGTTTAGGTGCATTGGAAGTCAAACATCAAAGGGCGACTAAGACGTTCGACGACTAAGTCACCTATGTTCCTCATATATGATTTTATGTGTTTATGTGTGATGAATGAGGTTATAATTTCCTTAAATTATTTATTGTGGTGTATATAGGCAGTGTGTCGAGTTTCGTGGAGTTTGGAGGTCAAACGTCCAAGAACGTCCATGACGTTCAAAAGATTTGCCTTGAAATGACATTGTGTGTCTAGTCATTTTCGTCGAGTTTTACTTGTTATTTTTGGATAAAATTCATAATAGAGGTCCTAAACTCATATACGATCATTTTTTTGGGTTGGAAACATCCAGGCAAACATCTCCACGGACCATCCAAGGGTCCTTGAGGAAGGACCAAAAGTTGGTGTCAAGGCTGCCCAAGACAAACCAAACCACGGAGGCAGTCGACGCTCAGTGGGTCAATCAATGCCCCATTGGTTGGGTATTCTCTTTTTTTAGACTTAGCCTTGGGAAAGGAGGGACCACGGACAAGCCTTATTCCCAGACCACGGACAACCAGGACGGTCTGTTGGTCAAGGGACGAGCCATCGATGGCCCTTCCATCTGTGAAACTGTCCTGCGTGAAACTTTACTGTGAAGTGAGGGGTGAAGTTGTAATTTCACCCCCTTACAAATAAGAGTATTGGCGGTTCCTTAAGGGTATTTTGGGTATTTTAAGTTTGTATATAAGTGTTTAACACTAAGAAGATTTCATTCTTCCAAATCAAAACCCCAAAATCCGTTAGAAATTCCTTAAGACTCCATTGAAGTCCAAAGTCAAGGAAGATCTTGAATTGTTGAATTGATTAGAGATTCTTCATAAAAGTGAAGAATTATATTCATCAAGTTATGAATTTTGATCCTTGAAACTCTCTTCATCAAGAAGCCCAACTCTCAAGAAGTTTTCTAAAGTTTTCAAAGTTGAATTGTCCAATTTTATGATTTTACCATGAGTTCTTGCATTAATTGTTTTTAAAAATTTATCATGGATTAAATTGTTATTGTATTCATGATTTTAACCTAAATTACCTATGAACCCCTAAATTGGATGAACCCAAGTTTTTTACTAAGTTATGAGTTACTTGATATTGACTTAATGTTTATGAATTCTAGTGTAGATTCCTATGGGTTATCTAATGATGTAAGAATTGTATTTAATTGATATCTAGGTTGTATTATATTGATGAATGTTTTTTGAATTGACCTAGTTTCATTGATTATCATAGTTTTTATATTGAATTATTGTTCATGGCCATTGGTAAGGGTCTTATGGTATTGAATTTGATGATTCAGCCTCGAATTGAGGTATTGAGGATGTTGTGGTGGTACGATGCCCTATTTCCATTGTTTTGATGTTAATTAGACTTCAATAATGTTGTTATTTGTATGGTACACTTATAGTGGTGGTGTTATGTGCTTTACTTGCAATTGATATGGCCTTGTCGGCATTACTTTATGTATTATGATGATCATGACCTTGTCGTCAAACTACTTGAAGTAATGTGGCTATTTGTATAGTTGACTATGTGAAGTATGACAATATCTATCTACACGTGAAGTCATATATGTGTTTTTCTATTCATGTTATCTTAGGTGATCATGTTAGACTATGACTTTGACCTTATGCGTATAGTCTTATGATTTATACTTGGTTATGCCTAGTTGACTATATGAGTCTATGTTGGTCACATTGATGATGATATGATAGTGTATAGGATGACTTGAAGATGATATGGTTATGTCTATGTGTTTCTAGAATGACATGTATTGTAAGTTATAGTGAAGTTTGTGGTGTCTTGTCTTGGTTGACTTGTGTCCCTTGCTTGATGTATATACGAAAGTGAATATGTGGTGTCTTGACTTAGGATGCTAAAGTCTCTTAGTCTTGAATGTATGAATGATATGTGACCTCAAATGAAGTTAAGAGAGTATTTTATGTGAAACCTTGAACCTAGTGGTAAGATTATGAATGTTGAAGTCGTAAGCCGTAATGGTATCCTTCAAAGTAAAGGAATGATGGACTTAAGGTTGATTGGCTGGAACGACATCATATCAAACTTTAGGAAAGTCATCATGATCTTTTTGTCGCCAGTGTAAGGTAACCCTAGAAAACCTCTTTGATGGGGTAAATGTAATTTAGTTATGAACTTGATATGGAACCCTTTTATGTGAACCTTGAATGTGAATTACTCTATGAGAAAGAAGGCTAGAACCAAGTGAGTATGGTAAGGGAAGTAGTTTTAGTCAAAGAATGAGACTAGAATATAAAGCATGCCCTTCATATTCCTTAACTATATGCCTACATGGGATGTGCTTAAATTCTTACATTAGCAAGTAGAACAACCTCATTGGATTAGGATAGAAATCCGAATTCCACGTCTTGATATCACGGTCTATGTCAGTTATTGCCTATTCTCATCGTATGGAATACCTATTAGCATTTCAGAAGCTCTATGAAGTTTAGGTGGTGGTATGAGACTCTATCTATACATTGCACAATAGGCTTTGAAGATGTTTTGGGGAGTTCCAAGGTCTTGTGCAAGACCATTACTTAAATGTCCTTTATGTGTTAAATGTCTTTTAAGTGAACTAATGAATATAATGACTTAAGTTAAGAAAGTATGTTAATTGAATAAATACTTCTCTAGAGTATTTAAGGGTTGTCTAGTTAAGGTGTGAAGGGGGCATAAGAATAGTCACTTCATATATTACCTAGATGAGTCTTAAGAATGACTCTATTTAGGGAAGATGTTCATTATGTGGACATGATCTAAACGTAGGAAGTCTTAAGGATTATTTAGGTAGTCTTGAAGAGGTCAATCATGGACGTTATCTTCTTGATCTACTTAAGTAAGTCTTTTGATAGCCTTTGATGAGGAAATGTCATATTATATATATGTTGATATGTTTGATTTCTTGTAAGTGTATATGTGACTTATTATAAGTAGTCTTGAGGATCATTTAGGCATGCTTAGGGACGTTGTATGGGCGATCTCTATTTGTGTTGCTTAAGTGAGTCTTAGGATACCTTTAAATGAGATGATTACATGCTAAAAGATGTTTAAGGTGAAGATAAGCAACTTCACTGTACATTGAAGAAATTCACTGTAACAGTGAGTTGAGGTTACTGTAAAGTGACTTCAATAATTATGATATTTGGTTTAAATGTTATCTTATGTGTTTCTAAGTTGTTAAATGTTGTTCTTATGATTATAATATGAATTTTAAATGAAAAGATGCATATTTCTTGTAAATGTCTGTTTTCATGATTTTCATGCATTATGTCATACTTAGTACATGTGGTTGTACTAACTCCATGCTTTTATCTATCTCTATAGTTGTTGGTAGGTGAGGAGCATTTGGGAAGGAAGACTTGGACTGTAGGATCGTTCAAGAGAAGTTGAAGTATGTCCTCATTTGACTCGAGGGCATATATGTATTTTATATTTTATATTAGAAGTATTGTAATAGACTACGTATTTCTATATTAGTATTGTATATGGGTCGTGTCCCAAAAGTATTCTCGTGTCTTAAGTTTTATGAGATTGAGATTTAGTATTTCCTATGACTTCATATGAAAGAGATTTTTAAAGACTATGATATGTTTTATGAAAAGTTTTAAATCCGCACTACTTTTCATTATGTATATGCGATGAATGATATGTAAGGGCTTGTACAAGACCTCCGAGAGATCAAGTACAGTGGTTGCAATCCTAGATTTCCCCTAACTTATAGAGTGTGATTTCGGGATATGACAATGGAAACCTTCTACATTAGTTGAGTTCGAATTTCTAGTAGCAATCTCCGTGTCACATAACCTATGTATCCCCATAGGTTCCCTCGCTAGTGGATCTACATAAGCTAAGAGTTCATGGTTCTAACTTAGGCAAGTAGAACAATCCTTTTCGGTGTGGGAGACACCGGATGATCATGTTCTAGCTCACATGGTCTCTATGTCAGTTAAGACTATTCTTCCCACAATAAGAACATGATTAATGAACTATGGTTACTTGAGAAACTTTGTAAATGAGTTCAGAGGTTTTAAAGATGATGTTAACTTATTTTATCCATGATTATGACTTATAATTTCTAATATCTCATATGATGTTTGAACTTGGCAAATTGCATGTTTTGAAATGAAAGGTCCATTTCAGCATGTTTTAAATATTTTTTTATGCATAATTATCATACTTTGTGCATTTTTATGCTAGCACATACTTTTGCCTACATTGAGGATCAATGTAGGGTTCGAAAGACAGGTGTCCATTCCAGTGGCTAAAGCTTGAATTTGATAGATTTCTGATCTTGGTGATTTCTCATGGTTCGGGAATGAAATTGTTGTTTTTAGTTTCCACTTCTTGTACTTTCCTTTTTGGATATGATGTATTGTCCAAATCTAATTTCTTCAAGTATTGTTATAGATGGTTATGTTGAGATAAGTCTAAACTTTCACTTTCTTTTATGCAGAACTTTTTAACACTCATAAATGTATTTTACTCTTTATTGCTCTATTCTTATGTTATGAAAGCTAAAGCGATTTGTGTGGAGTCGTTCAGGGTTCTATACGCTGTGTTACATCTAGGGTATACCCCTTGGTAGTGACATTCGTTACAGTTAAAATGACTGTATATATGCTGGTGACGATAATACACTTTATATCAGTGTGAATAATAAGTTTTAAAAAGTAATGATGTGATTATAAATTTTATTTACATATAAATAAATGGTTAGTGAATATAAATGTATACCCCTCAACTTTGTTTTATTGGTTGACTATGTCCTTACCGTTAAAAAGAAGTTATTTTTACCCCTGCTGTTAGTAATTTCATCATTTTTGCCCCTCAATTGGATGGAAAGCCCCAAATAAGTTCAATTAACCCGATATCAACTGAAATTATCCAATTATCTATTTTAACCAAACCCGACCCACTATACTAAAAGCTAACACTCAATTCCTTCATTTTCAATCTCCTTCTCAACGACATCAAGAATTGCCATGAAAGACAGAGGCAAAGTTGCAGTAACAAACACCATTAATGGCGAAAACACTAAGATTTCATATTTCAATTACTTTGTTTCATCAAATATCCCATGTATGAAACATCCAAATTCATCTCCTGTTTGGATTTGTTCTTCTTGTCTCAAAGACAAATTACTCAATCTAAATTGCTCTGATGATACAGAAAGAAAAACTTCAAATATAACCCATCCGCCCACTAATAGAATCCACATATTGAAAATCATTAAAAGTTAAAATTTCCTACACGAATTTTGACTCGAAAAATCACAATTATCAACTACACCTCAATCTTAAACCTAACATTAGAAAGGGGGAAACCCCAAATTCACGGAGTTGACAATCTGAATCATCTGCTATACATTCCCCTAAATTCAAGCACACATTTGACAACAACAGACATCCAAATTTCATAACAAGTAAAATTGATCAAGATTAAAGAAAGAATGGATTAAACGGTAGCTGAAAAAACTGATGACAAAAACTACGGCTTGCGAGGAAGAAGGGGATATTGGATTGGCTTTTCACTTGTGGACAAATTTCAGCCATCAATTTTCGATCAATTTCATAGTTAAGTCTCAAATATGATTTTGATTTTTAAAATTAGCAAATATTTGTATTGTGGGTCAGTTTGGGATTAGAGTTAAAATAGATAATTGGGTAATATCAGTTGAAATCGGGTTAGTTTAAGTTATTTGGGGATTTTCATTGAATTGAGGGGCAAAAATGATGAAATTAGTAATGGTAGGGGTAAAAATAACTTTGTTTTAACAGTAAGGGCATAATCAACCAATAAAACAAAGTTGAGGGGTATTTTTAACTCTTTTCCCTTAAAAGTATCTCAAATCATGATATGAAATTTCCATATAATGGATTTTGAAGAATATGGAATCACATCTCATGATATGGAATCATAAGATGGATTCAACGTAATATCACATGTCGCTGATTTCATCTCACAATTTCATATCGTGATACGGTATCGCATGACCAAACACCTACTTAGTAATAAACAACTTTGTCTAAATAATTTGTAAGCTAATTTATTTGTTTAAAAAGTTACTAGTACAAAATATAAAACATATAAGAAACACATAATTAAGATAATTTGAGAGATATTTTTGTCTTTACATAGACTTCCCTAATGGTATTAAATCCTATTAGTGATGCATCTTCTAATACAATGTAAGGTGTATAACAAATCCATCAATTAGATATACATAGACCCAAATTCTTACCAAATAGTACTAAATAATACCATATATAATATATGAATTATTTCTCATAATAATACTCCCTACCAAATGACTCTTATGGGCTTTTGCATTGAATAATGGGAAAATTATGTGATTAAGAAAACTTATATTACTTAATTACTCATTATAGTTATAGTTTGCTATAATTACCACTCACGACTAATATTATACGTTAATTATATGTGTTGACTTCGAGTTTATATAATTAACTACATTTGCATTGAATAATGGGAAAATTATGTGATTAAGAAAACTTATATTACTTAATTACTCATTATAGTTATAGTTTGCTATAATTATCACTCACGACTAATATTATACGCTAATTATGTGTGTTGACTTCGAGTTTATATAATTAACTACATTTGTATATATAAAATTCGCAAGAATATACAAATGCATATGTATAATATACAATTATCTAATTAATGTGCATATTTAATTCACCTCTCTCCCACTCTCTACCCTCTCTCGCTCGCCTCTCTCCTCTCTCTTCCAATCTCGCTTGCCATATACACAAATACATATGTATAATATACAATTATCTAACCAATATACATATACAATTCACCTCTCTCTCACTTTTTGCTCTCTCTCTCCTCTCTCCTCTCTCTCCTAGTCTCACTCGCCTCTCTCCTCCCTATAATATATAGCTACGAATTGTAATTATCAAACTATAGCTATAGAGAGTAATTAGACTATTTTTTTAGTGGTTATAGGTGAAATTTCCCTTTGAATAATTAACACCTTTATGAAAAGTTATAAGTATTTTTTTTAAAAAAATTCCTCCTATGTTACTTAACCTATTGGTCAATCCAAAATAATTTTAGTGAAAAGTTATAGAATATGGGTCGGGTCATAAAAATATGGTTGCCCACCCATTTAATTCAATCTTGGTTTGTAAGTTTGGATCTGCCCTTCAACGCCTTATTTGTCAAGTTTTAACTTGCATTCATTACTGTTACATTTCAATCATCTCCGGTTTATCTCTCAGAAAGGTGAAATTTTCTCTTCCTAACTGAGAAATTTTTAGATTAATTATTGTAACTAACGAATGAATTATATATATATATATGAGATCCTGCCTCGTAAAAGCTTCGCATTGTGATTTTTCTCTTTTAATTGATTGCTATTTTCTCTGTATACTAGTAAGTTCTTTGCTTTATAATCGAGTTTGGGAATGATTTATTGTAGAGATTTTAGTACTGGTATTATGGATCCGTGGCATTTTCCAGAAGTTATTAAATGCAATTTGAAAATATTGATCTTATGGGTTCCCTTTCTGCTCTTGAAACTTGTAAAACCTGCACCCTTTTTTTTTGTGTAACAAGATATGAGATATTTTGCTGGTGCAATTTAATTTGAAATGGCATGATGATAAAATTCGCGAGGAACAATGGATGTTTTCTCCCCAGCTATATTCAATCACACAGTTGTTGTCTAGTTCTAAGAGTTCTTAGACCTAAATTAATCACCTATCTTTTCTCATTATATGTTTGGATTGCAGTTATCCATTTAGTGGCTACTTATTTGAGCACCAAGTCTCCTAACAACTTTTTCGTTCTTTTTAGTAGGGGGGATTTTGATGTTTTAGGATTTGATATTTGACCAAAGTGGGTGGGGGGTGGGGATTCGAAGTTTTTAGGATTTGAGGATTTGATCAAGTAACTAACTTTAGCAGTTATTCATCTCGGTACTGCTAGAAAGAGATAGAGGAAGCTTGGAAAATGATGCTTGTTGTTTACACTTTGTGAAGATGGCAATGCAAAAATTTTAAGTCTCCTCAATGAATGCAATCTATCCCATGTTTAGCAAAAAGGGTTTGCTCTTCTTGGCAGTTTACAATTAGGAAGATAAAATTTGTTCCTTGTCTGTATTATTAGAAACTGTTGATTTTAGGTAATATGGCCTGCTGAGAATTTAGAAATAGGTGTGTTTGACGCCTACTTTCTTCATGAAACAGATTCTTCTGAAATTGGAAGGAACTGTGGAACTCCTATTGAAAGAAGTAAAGAAAACTGAGAATTCTAAAAGTCAACAAACTAAAATCAGTTTCTAAGTACAGATATTTAAAGATCTTTATTTTTAAAAAGTGCTTATTGCTTGCAGATATTTGAAAAACCCAAGTGCACAATTACGTGAAGCTTTGCCTTTTGCCAACCGGGCACACTTATTTAAATTTGTACAGCACTATTTCAGTAAGGTTAGCATCTCAAATTAACAACTATATGATAGATGACCTTAATTTGTGTCTTCGTGATGATACCTGCCATCACTATACATAAAAGTTCATAAAACTCTTTAGCATTACACTTTATTTTACATGTATTGTTACACCTGATATCTCTATTCATTCTTTAATAGACTCATTAAAAATCCACATTAGTGCATGGCAAGTTTATGATATTTACTGTGGCATCATAATAATCTCAATAAAGAAAAAAAAATCCTGCTATTCCAAGTCACCAAAGTATGCTAGGCTGCTCTCCGAAGACATGCAACTCCTCTACCCCCACCCCTAATTGATTCTGTAGTTCGGATTATAGGCTTCGTAATCAATTCCCTTTTGTCTCTTGAATGTAGAAAACATCAGGACATCAACTTTTCAATGTGCCTTTTTCACATCTCTTGTTGTAATTATTTAAAACTTGTTACATTCCATGATAGCATTTTATTATTCACGGGGTTACAGAAGCATCATCTCCTTACCCTCATCTTGTTCGCACCTCCATGGATTTTCTCCTCTTCCTCTCATCATAGATGACTGAGCACTCTAAATATTTTAAGTTCCAGCCTCTACTACTCTCATGAAAGTTGATACCTGTGATTTTAGCATTTTTCTTTTGGTTGTCTCTCTGTTCCTTTCAATCTGTGCCAGTTGTATTTTCCTTTCGCGAAACTGTCAATTTTATTTATAGAATCTTCCAAAAGCTCTGCTTTCTCAGACCCAGCAAACAGTCTTTCCCCTTCCTATTCCGACTCCATCAAGGAAACCATGTACCTTTGATACTTTCCAGTAGCTGTACTGGGTTTTGTCTTCATCATCCGAGATCAGAAATATGCTCAGGAGGCAAATATTAGACATGTATTTTTGCACATTCCCTGAGTCTCTTGTCATGGTGGCAGATTGACAGTTCCTCTCTTGTCATCCCTGCAATCTTCTCGTAGTTGCTTCGAATTTTGGACTCTGTCTTGTGGAATTTGCTTCTTACTCCCTTCTCCAATGTCAAATAGATCATCACTCGAGATCGGACAGCTCCCTCCCCCCTTCCAATCCCTTGTGCTTGATCATCTGACGGCAGTTCAAACAAGGCCTCTCCCAATAAACATCGTTACTCTTGACGTGGCCTAATCTTTCACCAACTCCTATAAACTGGTCAAACTTGCCTGCCAAGCATGACTTTAGGTAATTACTTTGGTTATAGTTTCCATCAGCCCTTCTTTTACTCCACTATTCGGTGTGTAAAGCGTCAATATCACATTTCAAGCTGGCATATCCTAGGCGTAAGTTTGTGTGTAATTGATGCCGTTACCTGCATGCAAAAGATGGGCTACGAATTCAAAGCCTCCTTCTTTCATCACTTCCTTTGCTATCCAGCTATTACTCTTGAGCTTTAACCTTAGTTGGGGGTGTTTAGAAGGTATGGTGAAGACTTGAAGCAGTGATTAGTAAATACTAACTACTTCAGCTGTACCTTCACCTTCTTTACACTTGCTGCTTGAAATTTCGACTTCTTTACTTCCTGTAGCTGCAAAATTTTCTCTAAACACTATCCTATCAATGACCGAAAGTGGAACAGAGAGCTGCTACTGCTCATGGCTTCCAATTTATTAATAAAAAAAGGATTTTGCGTATGTTGAGTTACTGACACTTGTGTTGGAAAAACCACACATTGCAGAAATGTATGATAACCTTGGAGCACAGCCTGGAGGATCGTCTGCTAATACACAAGCGAACCCTTTTGGAAATGCATTCTCTGGTGCGAGCTCTGGGTTCATTAGAGGTGGATTAGGGGCTTATGGAGAAAAAATTCTTGGATCAAGTTCTCATTATGTTCAAAGCAATGTAAGTTTTTCCATAGTTTATTTTATTTGTATAGGTTTCTTAAAAATAATGATTCTTATGTTAATAGTTGTTCATTTGGTGGTGGAACATATGTTAAATGACATAACAGTAGGCAAAGGAATGTTGTTCCTAAATAGGCGAAGGAAAAATGCTTTATTTATTTACTTTTTTTTTTATCTAGAGTCATTCCACCATAATAATAGTTCTCTTGTAAGATTTCAAATTGTTTTTTTGTTCTTCGATTTTTCTTATATAACCGAGAAATTCCCAAGGGCAAGTAGCACACTGTCTTTACTTTGATGACATCATTAAATAGGTATTGTTACTAATACAGAGATTTAGGTGTGTTTTTGAACTTTGAACTGAACTTCAGATGTAACGGGCTCTTCCGTCCATCATCATATAGTGATTGAAATTCTGAAATAAGGTGAAGAAAATTCCACTCCTTAATCACTGCAATTCATGAGTTAGTATCACTCAAATTGACATATACCTGAGAGGAAAAGACTATATGACCTCTGCTTAGAAGAAGAGGAATAGGTGGTTGGTTAAAGGAGATGGAACTAATAATAGATCTGGAAAATTATTACACCATCTTCTGATTCACCGTTACAAATATATATTTGCCTCCACGTTGATGTTTGAATTCTCGTTATGTCTTGATGTGAAGTGTGCGTACCAGATCGGATGGAATGATTGTTAACAAGGGCGATTATTGAAATTGTGAACGCTTGGATGTGACATAATTATTTGGGATCCCTAAGGGCGTGATGTAGCGCTCTAAGAGTTGGGGCAAAATGAGGAATGAAGATTCAAGTCCTAATAGAGGCAACACTTGGTGAAGAGTTTCCAATATGCAATCTGTTTACTTATTCATTTTTTCGCAATCTGCCTAAGCCTTGCTGGGTGGAGTTATCTGATTTGTATTAGGTACCTGTGGATTAGTCAAGTAGGCATGCAAATGGCTTGGGTACCACCATTATAAAAGAAAGTAACATTACATAAGTCTGTGATTATAGTTTATTTAACATATGACAATGATATTGACCCAGGAAATTACCCTGATGGTTGATCAATGAAGTAGAAGGTGATTAGGAAGGGGCACAGGGTAGCAAAATGCTGAGGGAAGTGGAATTGTGGCCGGAAAAGGGGAAGAGATTCTGCAGGGTATTTTGTCTTGCTAACAGTTGGGCTAATTAAAGTACGCTCTAAGGCAGGGAAAAAGATTTTCCCTCACATACCAAGTGATATAGATGCTTTATTCATAAATGATATATGTTTTCGTCAGAGAGTGATTTAATTAGAGTTGCTTTTGTGACTGAAGCATCATGCAGAAATGAGCAAAATAAATAAAAGAAAGAATGAGGAAGCCATCAGTGGAAATTCAGTAAATTGCCATCCTTTGTAGGGTTTGATAATGCAACAGCATTTTAGAACTTACTTTTCTAAAATATAGTTTTTCCTCTCTTGTACTTCAAAATGTTTTAGCAAACAGAAGTCTCATGTGCGTCAGGATTTTTTCTGTATTATCAACAGCAACTACAACAACAACAATATACCCTGATACCCAGTGAAATCCCACAAGCGAGGTCTGGGGAAGGGTAGAAAGTATGTAGACCTTACCACTACCTTGTGGAGGTAGAAAGTCTTTTTCGGAAAGACCCTCAGCTCAAGGAATTTTTCTGTATTATCATGAGCCGCAAAAATGTCTTTTCGCCTTTGAAGTGCTTAAAAGCTAATTTCTGAAATACTCGGGAGTTCAGCAAATACTTCTCTCGCTTAAATAATTCTAAGTGGTAATTACATTCTTAGTGGAGCATTCACATGCTTCTATTCCTTGCACTTAAGTCGCTGCTATCCCTCCTATTTGCTTCATCGTTACTGCAAATAAAGAAAAAAATATTTATGTATTTCACGGAATCACATTAGTCTGTATTGATGTTTGGAAAATGAGGTTGTGCAACACAATGAAGATATTTTCGACGATAGTTCCATTAACTGCCTTATTTCAACATTTTTAGTGCCCAAAACATCTACCGTTTCATAATACTTGTCTTCTTTCAGATAAAAACACCTACCATTCCATCCATAATATTTTATTTTTGGATGACACTGATTGTGTAGCTTTGCTGGTAGAAATGAATTCTAACTTGCAACTTTTTTATGTAAACAGATAAGTAGATATTTTTCTGATCCCCAGTACTACTTCCAAGTGAATGACCAGTACGTGAGAAACAAACTGAAAGTTATCCTTTTCCCTTTCCTGCACAGAGTAAGATTTTGTTAGCCTTGATCTCATTGTAGTATCATCTTAGCATTATGGTCCCCTAGATCTATTCTTCTCAACTGTCTGCAGGGTCATTGGACAAGAATCACAGAGCCTGTTGGTGGCAGGCTATCCTATAAGCCCCCTATCTATGACATAAATGCTCCAGATTTATACATTCCATTTATGGCCTTTGGTACTTATGTTGTTCTTGCTGGCTTATCATTGGGTCTGCAGGGGAGGTAAGCTTATTGTTTCCTTGAGCTTCATTTAGGCTTTGAATGTGGTTATTAGTAATAGTAACAAGTACGTGATCTTTTACCCATCAAATATCTGTGTTGAATTTGGTAATGGTTTCTTACCTCATATTTGTTGAAGTGCCAAATGGCATGACATTTTGTACTTGAACATGCAGTGTATGAAATTTTAAAATGTTTTCAGCGACAGTACTTAATTCAGTTATTTGTGTGAAGCTATCTGCTACACCAGATGATGATTTCGTTTTGTGCTAATGTCCTTTAGGTCATCTCTTCAATCCCAATCTAGGTTCCTACTTCGGTTGGACAGAATGACAGGTAACAATTGAAATTTTGTTATATTAGATAGAAGTGGGTCCAAAAGGTAGGATTGAAATTAAACTTTACAGAAAGGACATGTGATATCTTCTAAATACTGAATTATTAATTAGAAGATACTCCTGCCAAAGAGTATATGAAAGAATATTCTTTAGGAAAGTAATCAAATCGTGCACAACTCAACAGCAAATAGGATAGTCAGTTATGGACAAAGGAGTAGTTTTCGGTATGTCATGTCAGATACAATTGGTGATGTTTCCTTGATTACTGACTCTGGTCTCTGTAGTCTTATTCTACCCATGTGTATGCCTCTTTTTTTATGTTCCCAGTGTACTGAAAATTGTGACATTTTACCTTCTTGCAATATCTTCTGTAGTGTGGATCCCTGCATTATTCCCTCTTCCTTTTGTTTGTGTTAATTCTTAATCTTGTCATATCTTGTCAGGTTTAGTCCAGAAGCTCTGAGTTGGCTGTTTATCAAGGGATTGGTTGGCTGGTTTTTACAAGTTTCATTGCTGAAGATGACATTGTTGTCATTGGGTAGTGGAGAGGCTCCACTCCTTGACATTGTTTCCTACGCAGGATATGCTTTTGCAGGATTGTCCATAGCTCTTTTGGGAACAATTATATCAAACTATTCTTACTACTTTTTGATGCCGTGGACATGCTTGTGCATGGGAATATTCTTGGTGAAGACGATGAAGAGAGTTCTCTTTGCAGAGGTGAGGACGTACGATTCAAGTAGCCATCACTATCTCCTATTGTTTATTGCCCTAGCTCAATTTCCTCTTCTCTTTTGGCTTGGGAAGATTAGCCTTAGTTGGTTCTTTTGAATTACATCTCCAGTTGTTAAGGTGGTGCGGCAGTTTATGCTTTTAGAGAAGTAAAGCAATCAGTTATTTTGTAATCTTCGTCACTTTGATGTTCTATTCTTGAATGCTAGAGAGACATGTAAATGAACTGATTATCCACTTACTCCACCTAAATTTGTACGATAAGGCTTGTAATGCCTAGAAGTTTCCCACTGGTAAACAGAAAGTACAAGAGAAGGATGGAACGATGATTCTTTTCAACTGTTGTACAAATGCATATGTGATGGTTGAAAGAACTGAAAATACACCTGAACTTGGGCATGCAGTAGGGGTTTTGGTATGTTGGGTTCATGTGAAGGAACATATACTGTGATTTAGTAAATCCCACTTGTCTGCAGATTTCAATTGGGATAGCACTCACTATCCTTTATCTTTTTGATTAGGCAGAATTTGTCTGCACAGTAAAGATGTGTGTGTCACATGTTAGCAGTAATGAACTTTACCTGCCACATTATGTAAGATTAGAATACCTTATTAAACTAATCCCAACTTGGGCTTTGATTACCTTATCTTTCCCTGCTCTGAAAAGTAGTTATAATAATGATTATTTTTGATTCATAGGGCTACAATATGGACATTGGTAACCATTCGTCTGACCTTTTCAGTTGGTGAATTGTAAATATTACTGCATCTTTCTATATAATTTTAGAAATATGAGTTTAGTGCTAAGGGATGAACTAATTAAGTTTGAGAAAACTAGATCCGTTTTTTGTAATAATTTGGTGACCAATCATTTGGCAGTGAGTAAAGAATGAATATCTATTCAGTGAGATTATAGGGAAAAGCTTGACAGGGTGGGTCCAAACCCTCATGGAATCTCATCTGTTGGTTAAAGGAGCCAACATTGGACGCAGCATTCTTAAATTCCGCACACATTACAATGATTTCTCTCTCTCGGATCGAGAGTTTGTAGTAGCTCATAATTTCATTCGCTTGAAAATTCGTGTAAACGTAGCTAATTCAACTTTTCAATAGACTTGTTAGTTCGTCACATATTAGTTGATAATTTTTTAAAAAATAGTTATTCTTTATCTTATTAAATCAAGAAAAAAATAATTAATTTTTTTATCATCCTTTTAATTAATTCTTTTTTTAAATATTCACATTTATTTGTAAAATTCTCAATAAAATTTTTATGGAGTGAATTAATAAAATTATCTTTTTATTTATGATTTCTTACTATGAATGTGAAAAAAATAATCAACTAATATGAAACAGAAGAAATATAAAATAAGACTTGCTCAGTTTCGTTATATTTGTCTATTTTAATAAACTAAAAGAATGTGTCAGATCAACACTTATTAAATAATATGATGCACTCCCTCCATTTTTCTCTCTTAGCTAATCGCATTAGAATGATGATTCTCTTGAAAGTTTTCGTGTTTTTACTGCTAAAATTAAAGTTGTAGGAATGTAGGTTCTTCTGCGTATATCATTGTCTTTCAATTATTTAGTGTTCTAATACATTCACAACAATTTAGGGCTTGTTTGGTTAATATTTACGTATTACTAATTCGTGTTATAGTTATTCCATCTTTTTTCTCGCATGAAATAATACTAAAATGACTCACATTTTACACCTATATTGGTTCAAGAGGTTCCACCTGAATCAGATTGGTCAAATATTTTTATTTTTTACATGAAATGTTAGAGGTAAACAAAATGAACCCACTTATTTATTAAAACATAATGAAGAAGCATGGCTAGATTAATTACATGTTCTGATACCCAAGATCCTATCCCAGTATAGGCAAAACTCTTTAAACGTTTTAGCTTTTAAAGTCATTAATGGGTAGAATCCTAATAGTAATAGATGCAGTCACATTGACCATTATAATCTTAACTTCTGCATTATAATAAGACAAAATTAAATTAAATCATAAATTGAGTTAAATTTGAAAAAGAAAATCGACTAATCATAAATTGAGTTAAATTTGATAAAGAATTTCGACTAATAATTTGATTTGACTTGATTTCGTATATTGGTTTGATTTCAACTAAAAGAAAGTCAACTCAAGATCATATCAACTGACATCACTCTTAAAATTTATTTCATATGTAAGAATTTTTACTTTAATATAATTTCAAAATATTTCTTGTACTTTTTTTTATAATTTATATATATTAGGAAAATGTATATACATTGTTGTGCGTTATGTATCAACTAAATCATTTCATAGTATGTATTATAGTAGTATGAATTAGATGTATACACATTGTGTATAACATGTATATCATGTATATATGTGTAAAATCATGTAATAATGTATACGACATGTATAATGTACCAATATTTTTGAGTGTTGAATGTCTTCTAGTTTACAACTACCAGAACAACTATTTTAAATCAATAAAATCGAAAGTTGAATCCTTAAATATTGAAATTTGTTTGCTCTTTTCAATTTTTAAAAAAAATGAAGAACCCTAGATCATTTTTTTTTTTTGGTGTGAATATTTTTCTCTATTTTGTTGTACAAGGATATTGCAAAGGGGTTTGGTTCCATCAACGCATTTATTTGGGAATATTTCATCTTTGTTGCGTGCAAAATTCGGTAGAGAACATTCAAGAATTCCTCAAATTGTGAAAATAGGTATGCCATGAAAAAAAAATGTTAAATGTTTTGCTATGATTTTGAATTGTGGTGTGCGCATATATTTTAAGAGCTAAAGCAAAGTGCAAACTATTTATTTGGATGGCAACTTTTGTCATATTCAAATGTGTAGTCAATTCAATTTCGTAATATTTTTTTTTTATAAAAGAAAAGGCTTAGACTTACCATGGAGTGTGCACCATCCACGACATGTTCACATCATCTACATATTATCACCTTATTAAGATATATTTTCATATATTATATAGAATAGTTTTCTGAAATGAGAGCAACTCCGTAATTTGCTCATTTCATTAAGCAGGCATTTGGTAATAGGACTTGACGGCATGTTATCATCATAATATTTATTTATGAAACCTATACAAAATTTCAAAATTCTTCAAAAGTAAATTTCAAAATTTTTGATTTCAAATTCTGTAAACGAAGTAAAACTTAACCTATAAATTTATATTTTGTAAACAAAAATATTCACAAGGTGATAAATATATTTATAATTATTGATAATATCTATCAACCGACTATTTCAAATGTAAACAAAAGATGAGTTAGTTGGTATTATAAAAAAATCTCTTTCCAAGTCCATAATATTTTACTTCTCTTGAGTGATTCACACTAATGAACAACATATCAAGGGTAAGTCCGACAAGGGTAGATATCTTATTTCCAATAATCCATCAACTTAAGCAAAATAGTCTAAAAACTACAATAAAATGATACGATAATCGATATATAAAAAACAACATAACAAAAATTGAAGGAAAAGAAACTACAAAAGCAATACAACGACTGCTCATATGAAGGGAAAACAAGACGAAGCACGACTACATACTAACTTTCTGTCCTAATTTGTGTCTACCATATCTCCTATCTAAAGTCATGTCCTTGTTAAACAAAAACTATTTCATGTCTTGTCCAATGATCACCTCTCTCCAATACTTTTTTGGTCTACCTCTACCTATCTTAAAACCATCCATAAACAATCTCCCACACTTCCACTTTGGAGCATATATATCTCCTCTTCACATACTAAATCATCTCAATTCTCACCGTTCGCTTTCGCATCATGTTCCGCCCCAAATATCCATATTTCTTATTCTATGCTAATAGTACAGAGCAATAATAGTGTGTATAAATACATATCGATGAATAATCTAACCCAATGTTTTTGGTTTATGTATATGCTCAAGTGTACATCAACCCCAGGAACTGAGCCATCACCTTTATTCACTTTAGAAGTTGGAAAACAAGTGAGCAAAGAATATCTAGTCGCAAAAAATGTAAAGTTAACTATACATTGACTTACAGCAACTCATAGTCTGAAGTGAAGTCGCAGCGTTTTACAGTCAATCAACCCCCCTCCTCCCCCCCACACCACCCCACCCTCTTTTTTTTTTTTTAAATATTAAAGTTTGATTAATCAATATTGTATTTTTCAGAATGACCTTGTGATAACACATTATATTTTATTATAAACTTTTATTCATTCTGTAAGATTGTACAAGAAACTACAATTCCAAATCATATTAAAACGAGGCCTTAATATAACGTGTTTCTTATTATATCCATAATGTGTAAATTATACTATATCATTCCTCATAAAAGTAAGTGGTTATTTCTTGCGTTATGCAACAAGTAGATAAATCATTTTGATATGTCAGCTTCAAATTAAAAAGATATATATTCTGTTCTTAGAGCACTATCGTTCTCAATATCTCCAGTGCATCTAATATTCGATATACTTAGACATGTAGTAAGAATTATGCTTTAGCACCACCAAGGGTTATCTTACATTCTTAGGACCACCTAGCTAAATAATTCAAAAAGAAAATATTCAATTTATATTCATATCTATGACAATTAAAAAAACACTAACAAAAAGGGCAGTAGCACTTTTTATTTTAAGATAACTAAAGGATCCAAATTAAGATAGCAAGTCTAAATTATCAAGATAATAAAATGATGAAAGTTCTTAAGGAGAAACTAAAAAATACTAAAATAAAATAAGTGATAGGTAGTTAAACCATATAAAAATATGAGATCTAGATGTCAACAAACGAGAGATCAATATAGTAATTACTTTAAATAGACGGACTCCATAAATAGTATACTATAGATTAATGTTTTGACTCCAAGCCATCTTTAATTTAAATTCGTTTGGGCCATGTTAAATCGGAGACCATGTCATTTCCGGCTTGTGTAGCCTTAATTAATTAAATTAAATTAACGGAAAATGATAAAAAGATACTTTATTCTTAAACAATGAGAAATTCCAAAACTTAATCCACTTTTATTTGTCATGTTACATTTTTCAGAAATCGACTAATTTTCAAAGTTAAATTATATTATATTAATTTAATATTTTAAGCAAAAAATTTAGATATTCAAAAATCATATGAAAAGTATTATACATTACAATTTTCCGCATATCAACATGTTAGTAAAAGTTTTGTAGACTCTTACAATGAAAAGTATGACAATTAATAGTAGACGGAAATAATAATAATTTTAAAAATAAGAAGCAAGAATTAAGTTCTTTAACAGTAATATTATTATTAAGAATACAACATGCTCGCATTTTAATTTTTTTTAATAAATTTATTTTAAAAATAATTTCTTTTACTCATTTCAGCGACAAGAAAAGCATAATCATTAGCGATACAAATATTTTTAGATCAAACTATTAATTAGATATACTTTTTAAAAAAGTTTCATGTAATAAAAGATCTTTTAAACCTATTTTTGTTAAATAAATAATTGTGGACTGCTCATCGCTCACACCCAGTCAGCTTTTAATATTCTGAGGATCCACAATAGATAATGATATATTATGCTGAAACAATCACTACTTTTAACTTTTGTTGATTAATTAAAGGGTAATTTTTTAAGTAACATAAATTAAGTGTATCTTAAACATGTACTTAACACATTATTTTATGCAAAATTAATTACATAAGATTGCAACTGTATAACATAGATTATCATATTCTTTTTTGGTGATAGATGGACTTATGTTCTAATCATTAAAGTATTTGTACATATATTATAAAAATAATACTACGTGTTAATTGGAACTCCAAAATTATCCAAATATGAATTCATATATTATTAATTATTACTACTATGTCTCTATCAGCTCTATCTTTATCTTATTAACCAATAATTGTTGCAGATATAACCGTACGTAAGGTAATTTGGGCGGGCCCCAACGAGACAGAGCAACAAATATTGTTATTAAGCAGTTCTTATATGCTTTCAAAATCAATTAAGAAGAATTATTAATTTTACAATTTAACGCTTTCAAACACCAAAAACCAAACAAGTAGAAGTTTTTTTTCTACAAAAGTCAAACACATCAAAAATTGTTTTTTTTTTTATCAAAGTCCTTTTTTTTTTTTTGAAAAAAAAAGAAAGATGTTAATACCAATCGGCACATGAAATTTGTATCATCACAACCTAATTTGTAGTCACACAACAACAAAGTTAATAAAATGCAAACTTTCCATGTTCTATTCACATTTCTCAAAATTATTATGTCTGTGTGTCACATTTTTCTCAAAAATAATTACGTATGTGTTACACATTTTCTCAAATCAAACAAATAATTGACCAAGAGTATAATATTTAGACCCGAAGAGATGAGTTCAAAACTACTGTATTATACCCTCGCTAATTATGGGCAGGAAAAAAATTTTGGTTTCTCATTTGATATTTGATGCCCGTATATTGGAGTATCAACTAAATCTAAGTCACATACTACATAATTCATTAGTAGATGACGTTTTTAACTAAAATAATTTCATATTCAAAACTCAAATTTGAAACTAGTAATTAACAATGAATGAGGTCAATCACTTCGTCACAATTCATGTTTGCGGAAAAAAAAAATATTTCTAATGTTTTGTTAGGGCAAAAATGTAAAAGACTCAAGTTGGGAGGAAATAGTAGTAGTAGTTTAGTAGTAATTGATGATAAGCTGCTTGATTGAAACAGGTGGGGAAATGTGTTCATAATGACAGTGAAAGAACTGTGTCCGATGCAATAGTTACAAAAATCAATTTCGTCTTCTTCTTTTATTTTTATTCGAAGATTCAAGGCAAGGTGAGGAAAGAGAGAGAGAGAGAGGGGAGAGAAGGGACCTTATCTCTCTTTGCAAAAGGACATTAACAATAAAGGCAAAAACCAAGAAAGGAAAGAATAGAAAGAGGAAAGTATTCATACCCAAAATTGCCCAACTTCTTGCTTTGCTCTCTGCTACTCAATCCATCGTCAGTCGTCTCTCCATATTTAAACTACACAATAACAGTAAAAGGGTTTCAAAAAGCTACTTTCAGCTAACTCGGAGGTTGTTAAAGGCGCTTTTAACAGTAGCAGCCTTTTCTGTGTGTGAGCTTTTCATTTATGGGCGGAGCTAATAAGCTCCAGTGTTATGGTGAGTTTGGGACTGCTTCTTGCGGCTGTGCCTGACCAATTTTGAATTATTTTTGTTTTTTTTTTTTGGGGAGATTTGAGCTGCCTACGTCACGATGAATCATTCTGTTCCTGATTTTGATATGGATGATGACTACTCTCTTCCTGCTTCTTCTGGTATTACCAGAACTAAGAAGTCCGCAATGTAAGCTTTTTTTTTTTAATCATTTGAATGAAAGGTTTTCTGATTTGTGATTTTGAAGTGGAAGAAAATTTTTGTTTGTTGGTTTCATAGGGCGGAAGAGGAAATCATGGAACTACTGTGGCAAAATGGTCAAGTGGTTATGCAGAGTCAAAATCAAAGATCTCTTAAGAAACCTCACATCGGTAACGGCAGTGGAGGTGGTGGTGATGCGGTTATTCCCTCTGACCAAGCTGTCAGTAGAGAGATCCGTCATGTAGAGGAAACTACTCCACATCATCTGTTTATGCAGGAGGATGAGATGGCCTCGTGGCTTCATTACCCACTCGATGACCCCTCCTTCGAACGTGATCTCTACTCCGATCTCCTATATCCCACGTCCACTTCTACCTTAACCACCGCCACGCTGCCACGAGAAAACAGTACGTCTACGTTTGAGATCCGTCCACCTCCGCCACAACCATCGCCTGCAGCGCCGATCGGAACGGCTCCTCGACCGCCTATACCTCCTTCTAGGCGCACCGTCACAGAAAATTCAAATCGATTCCAGAACTTCGGACACTTCTCGCGATTGCCTAAAGCAAGGCTAGAACCTGGTCAGGCGAACTTAAGCAAGTCACCAAGAGATTCAACGGTCGTGGATTCAAACGTAACTCCAATTACAGGGCAGGAATCTAGAGTTTCACTCATACCTGATAATGTGGTAGCAGTACCCGGCGGAAATGTAGGATGTAGTACAGTAAACGGCAGCACCGGAACTGCGACAGCGTCAACGGCAATTAGGGAACCGACGACTACATGTGATATTTCAATGACGTCATCTCCGGGTGGCTCAGGAAATAGTGTAAGCGCCAGTGCCGATCCACCAGCACCAGCACCAGCACCAGCACCGTCGCATAAGGGGGCGGCACCAACGGCAACGGCAGCAGCAGCGGATGATCGGAAACGGAAAGGAAGAGAAATGGAGGACGAAGGTCAGAATGAGGTGAGCAGTAATTGTTGTTTTCTTCTCTTGTAATTCCCAATTACTAGCACCTGTCTATCACAGTCGCTGTCGTTTTTCGTGGCTCGCAAGAATATCTAACTGACGGTGCATTTTAGCGTTACGAGGGATTTTTCTTTGCTACGTCACCGGTTTGTGACGTGACCTGACGTGGCTTCGAGCCGGCAATTTTGTGGCTGTTATTCAGGACACGTGGCGGATCAACTAACCATAAAATAAAGTTTTTATACTGTTTTTAGTTATGAGGTGAAAAGGAAAAGGAAACATCTAGTATTAGTGGTTAAAATTAATAAGAAGACTCTAGAACCTCTCGACAATATATATTTTTTTCTTTTATTGACCCCTGTTTTCTAGCAAAGGTCACTGGAGTATTTGGACTTATTTAACTTTGTCCCTTTTTCTGCGTTAAAGAAGAGGGGCGCTGTATGTGATCTCCTTGGGAATGTTTTCTGAAATCAGCCTATCTTATATTGTGCTGAATTTTCTGACAGTCTTGAAATCACAGTTTCATATGAGGATAAGTTCTTTTAAAAAATAAAAAAATGTCTACTTCTTTAGTGAATTTCATTTTCTGTAGTGGATAAGAAGTATAAAAAAATTAATACCAGAACTCTTAACTTTAAACTAAAAAATTTAAACTAGATAATTTTAAGGAGTTCCAATTCTTTTTCCTATATTATATATAAATAACGCAGGGTCATGGATGTGCTAGACTTAGTTAATGGTAAAATAGTAAATGCATACACTTCCATGCCTCAACTATTCATTGATCTCTACTTATTAAAACTATCATTTCCTACAATAGTAAAAAGTACCTCGATGCTGAGTTGGCAAAATATATGTAGGTAACTCAACATTGATATCTATTTTAATACAAATGGAGTGATAGTTAGGATATTTGACTTGTGAATAACTGTGTTTGTTCCATACCGAACTCATGAGTTAGCGAAAATGTTCTCCTCCATACCAAACACATCTTATTTGCCTTTGAATTCTGTATTTGCTACTGTATACTGGATACTTGCAAGTTTCACATAATAAATCAGAGCGGTGGTAGTTGGTTTTTAGGAGACAACTTTGAGTGGACAAAGAGTAAAATCTCTTTTCCAAGCGAGTTCTCAAAACAATCAAGAAGCATCTCATTTTCTCAACACTCTTAGAACATATAATTCCCATTAAGGACCTGAATATGAGTTGATAACTGTTTGAACAAGATGTATATATACCTCAGTACCATAATGTTTACATCAGATGAAACCCACCTCATAGTTCTTTGCTACTTCTCCTGACACCTTAGTTTGTAGACAGCATTCCATATTGCACCGGGTCAACCTGCAAGTTACTTCTAAATCAATTTGTTCCTCGGAGAGGATCAATAATTTGTTTCAAGCAGAATTCTTTTTTGCGATAAGAAAAGAAGAAAACTTAAATGAAGTAAAGAAAGGAAGTGTGGTACATTTAAGTCTAATTCTAATGTTACCGACGAGTGGGAGCAATCAAAAACTCAGGAGCACTTGGAAAATCTCATGGTCTATTGATGTATAAATGTAAGAACTACCAGAAGCTGGAAGAAAGAAAATTTCAAAGTGGTGGTGATGAAGGGACACTGGCAATTGCTGGCCACTTTTATCTTCCTCACCAGAATGGTATACACGATCTTACTTTTTGGGAGATCACGTGAACTTTTCTGTTGTAAGATTGTCAAACTCAACTTTCCTGATGTGTTGTCTTGTGGGAGAACGACAAGAAACTCCGGAAGCTGAGAACAAATTCTTTCCTTTTTGTTGAGGTTGCTACATTATATGTAACTGCATAACCTGTGAAGCAGCCCGGATGTTACCATAAATCTTATCTTTGATCATTGAGATTCTGCTTCTCATTAATAGATTCTGATGACTCAGATTTTACTATTAATGCTTCATTAACTTATGTCTCAATTTCCCTAGGATGCTGAATTTGAGTCTCCTGATACGAAAAAGCAAGCACGCGGTTCAACATCCACAAAGAGATCTCGTGCTGCGGAGGTCCATAATCTTTCAGAAAGGGTATGTGTGTGCAGTTGTTGATTTGAGGGTTTAGATAATTTAACTGTTTTTGTTGTTTGACTGTTAATCAACATGTCAATGCTCCAATCACCACAGAGACGTAGAGACAGAATAAATGAGAAGATGAAGGCCCTGCAGGAACTTATACCACGCTGTAACAAGGTTTTGGCCTCTTCTTTGAATTCTCTACAATATAGAGAACATATATATAGTTTACTCTCCTCTTCGTATATTAAATATATTTAACTTAATCTTTTGTTGAATTTCAGACGGACAAAGCTTCAATGCTTGATGAGGCAATTGAGTATTTGAAATCACTACAATTGCAAGTGCAGGTACATTTATTAACATCCTTTTCATGTATTGCCTCTTCATACATTCCAACCCTTCTTATTCAATTTCTTTATAGTAAAGTATTTGATAGTTCTTCACGAAGAGGGAATAATTTATTGTAGTCCTATAACTTATTTGGCTTAAACACCAGAAATTTTGATAATTTTACACTTAAAGAACCTCATTCTCTTAATGTCTGCATCTCAAATATAAATAATAGAAAGTCAAGATATTAAATATTAGAACTTTTTTTTTTTTATGTAAATATTACATTCTTTCATTGTCTGCAAGTCACTATTCATTGCTTTATTTTAATGTTTGTATGTGGTCAAGTCCTATCTTTTCTTTTTTGTAGCCCGTTTGGATATGCTTATTTTAAGTGCTTTTAGGCTAAAATAGCTTTTAAGAGTGTTTGGATTAAAAAGAAGTGCTTTAAAGCACTTGGTTTAACGGAAAAATCATAAAAATAAGCAAACTTGTGACTTTTAAGTCATAAGTCAAAAACCAACCCAAACATGCTCTTAGTAAGTTATGAGTAAGTCAACAACATTTTGAATAAAAACACTTTTTGTATAACACACTTTTTCTTGTTTACAGTATTAGTAGGAAGTAGTTACGGCTACTCAGAGAGCCAGTTGGGGTCGGTCAGAATATCCTTATCTCATAGCACTACACATACTCAAATAAAGAACAGTCTAATAAGACAATCATATAATATCTAAGAAATATCAAATCTGAATTAGCAGTATGTGTAATTCATGTAGCAATACCTGGATGATTCTAATCATGTAGCAATAGCTGGATGATTCTAATGCAGTATTTGCAATACTGTCTAGATTTTAAGAACCTGCATGTTAATTAAGTACTACAGTGTTATTCTATTTTTTAGTTTAATTGTCCTAATGGAACCAAATCTCATCTTGTCATTACTTCACACGTTTTTCCTATGCATCTAATTGCATTACGCTTTTCATATATTTTAAGTATTTATACACATATGTGCATGCATGCGCACCACATATGTGTGTGTGTGTGGGGGGGGGGGGTGTTCCCTACCATCATTTTGAATATGAAATTGTCTATGCTTCCATTTTTTCTATTGATTCCATAATGTATGTATACAGTATATTTACTTCCACTACATAACGACACTACTATTTAGTTTCCAAATATTTACTGCTAAAAGATTACATTTGCTTTTTGTTGAAGGAGGAAACAAATAATTCTAATAGACGAAATAATACCCTTTTTATAACTAATAGAACAACAAATCACCATTCTTTATTAGCTAAAACTTTTAGTTTCTACACTAATTAAGTTAATTCTACAACCCGGGGTGTTATTTTCATGGTCTTCTTCTTCATCTTCTATATATAAGAATGACCAATGTTTAATGCTTCCTTACTAAGGGCTGGGATAACTAAGCTGGCCCACTTTAGGGCATCCAACGTTTCTTCCCCGAAAACTGCTTGGGAAAAACACTTTTGGGCTTCATTAGTGTTTGTTAGAGTGGGTCAAAGTCCCATATTAGTTGGGTGATGGAATGAAGTCTGCCTCTATGTACTTGGACAGTCCTCTCCTCATAAGCTAAAACTTTTGAGGTTGAATTAGGTCAAAATGTTTAATCTTTACATGATATAGAATGTAAATAGACTTCATTTCTAGTAAAGTTAATAGCCATATTTATGTAGCAGATTAATTGTAGGTATCATCTTCTATATCTTTCCTAAGTTAGCAAACAATCTATTGTATAAATTCATTGCTTACCTTTTGGAACAAGATAACTTCTTCCATCTGATTACATGGTAGTGAGTGAGGTCCTTCCCTGTTTGGACTCCCGGTCCATGTTCTAGTTGGGTCAGAGCGTGAAGGGGTGTTCGAGTGGGTTAATGTCTCGCAATGGTTGGGGAATGGATTGACGGTCTGCTTATATGGATTTGGGCAGTCTTGAGTTGAGTTAGACTTAGGTTTCATATCTTTGAAGTATATAACTGTATTTAGATAGCAGGTTTGTGGAATCGTCTTCTATCTCTTTCCTAAGTTAGCAAACCATCTATCGTATTTATTCATTGGTAACCTTTTGGAATAAGATAACTTGCTCCATCTGATTACATGGTATTTGAACCAAGTTCATCCCCGTTTGGGCACCTGGATTGCGCTCCAGTTTGGTTGGGGTGTGAAGAGGTGTTAGAGCGGGTTAAAGTCCCGTAATGGTTGGGTGATAGACTGATAATCTTCTTATATGGATTTGGATAATCTTCCCCTCCTAAGCTAACATTTGGGGTTGAGTTAGGTTTAATTATCATATCTTAATATGGTATAGAATGTATATAGACTTTTATTCCTCTAAAGTACATAGCCATTTTTAGAAAGCAGATTTGTCGGAATCATCTTCTATCTCTTTCCTAAGTTAACAAACAATCTATTGTATTCCTTCATGCTTACCTTTTGGAATAAGATAACCTCTTCCATCTGATTACATGTTGTAAGAGTCAAGTCCATTCCCATTTGGGCATCTGGTCCACACTCTAGATGGACCTGGGTGTAAAAGGAGTGTTAGAGTGGGTTAAAGTCCAAGTTGGTTGGGAATGGACTGCTGATATGCTCATATGGACTTAGGTAATCCTCCCTATGAGTTAGCTTTTGGGGTTGAGTTAGACGAGGCAACAAAAATCTTTATAGTGTTAATTCTTTCCCAGTTCCATCATTGCTCATAAAAGAGCAGTTCACCTTGTAATATGTGCATTTAAGTGCTTAATTTGTTTGTAGCACACTTCAAATTCCATGAAGGTGCTCAAGTGTTATTATTGAATTTCAAACTCCTTCGCTGAAACACTAAACCTATATCTTTCACCTTAGTGTATTTGAATATATAGATAAAATAGACCAATGTACATCTTCAATGTTACGTCGTGAATATTTAAGGATCACTGATCATATTCTCACTGCCTTTAACCTCCTCTTCCAAAAGTGACATTCCTTGCTTGTCAAAAATAAAGTTCATTATTCTCCTTATTTACCTGCGTTTCCAGCTCAGACAAATCTGAGCTGGTGTACATTTGTTCAGTGACAAGGAAGTTTATTGGAGTTTCTCAACTAATCTCTGGTTGTGTAATATGCATGCTGAACTTAGTTGTTGATAAAGCCATGTACTCCTGTTTGTTATAGTCTTGAAATGGATTTGTACTCGCATTGGAGTGTAGTTTGATCATATCTGTTTGTCTACAGATGATGTCCATGGGATGTGGCATGGTCCCGATGATGTATCCTGGAATGCAGCCGTACATGCCGCCAATGGGAATGGGCATGGGTATGGGGATGGGGATGGAGATTGGCATGAACAGGCCAATGGTGCCATATCCACCTCTATTACCAGGTGCAGCGATGCAGAATGCAGCTGCAGCAGCACAAATGGGTCCTAGATTTTCTATCCCTCAATTTCATTTGCCACCAGTTCCAGTACCAGATCCATCCAGAATGCAAGCCTCAAGTCAGCCAGATCCAATGCTAAATTCACTTGTTTCACATAATTCGAACCAGCCAAGACTTCCGAATTTTAGTGATCCATATCAGCAGTTTTTTGGTCTCCAGCAAGCGCAAGTTGCACTACCGCAGGCAAGCCCTTTCTCTTCTACTTGGTCCTTGACTCATTTCATAGCGACTATGTCAATATAGTCGACACAATGAAAAAATCTACTTGTTGCTTATCATGATAACTATGTCCATGTAGAGACCACAGACAACAAGTTTACTCTTTGCATCTTGCGATGACGATTTGTTTTCACCTTGGTCATTGCCTTATTGGTCAATAGCACTTCACAGAAGATTGTGTTGCTAGATTAAATTTATTCTCCAAAACGAGACAGATACTCTTGCTTCTTCTATAAAACTTGCCAAATTGAGTTTTTACTTAAACGAGTGTCTATAGGATGATTGCAGCTTGAAACAGTCCAAACATGTTCCTCCTTTCCTTTCAATGTGATGTATATGTTTTCTCTAGTGATCTGTCATTTTATAAAACTTGGCTTTTAAATGCAGAATCAGGCAGTAGAACAGCCCAGTAATAATAAATCCGGCAGCAGCAAAGAAGTTGGAAATCCAGGGAATCATCAATCTGGCAAGCTTACCCTTCAGATCTTAATTGTTTATTTATAATATCTATGCCATACCGTGTTGGTTCTTATACAACAAACTGGAGAAAGAGAGAACTAAAATTTAAAGCTCATTGAGTTGTTATCTATTTGCAGGTTAATTAGCTGGAAGCGAGAACGTTTGCCAGAAACTAAATTTTGTAGCGTAAGAGGAACATCAAGTGCAGGTTGATACAAATATAGCATCACTAACTTGTAATTATTACTAGAGTATCCATTTTGCTTTTACATATTGTGGCCCTGAAATCGCATTTCCATGTGGCATATGCTGATATAATTTGAGGCCAGTGTTTCGACGGCATATGTGATCTTCAAGCATTTCCTGGCTTATGATTCTTCTTAACCCCAAATTCATCTGTCTGCTGCCCCTTTTAACTGCTGCAGAAATTGATGAATGATGATCATAAACATATTCATGATAATTCTCAGTCTGATGCACCAAAATGAGGTATGCATCGACTGTATTACTGATATCTCTCTACTAATTTGTGCAAGGCAATATATGCTATCAAAATGAGCCACTTTTTTCCCTCCAAAATGCGTAAAGTCCAAATTAATTAATCAACCTAAATGAATATGAATTAAATTCAAACTTTCTCTATGAATTTAACCCAATAAAATTTGTATCTTCGAGATTTATTGACGTGTAGACCTGTCGAAACTTGACAATGAGACTTGAAATATTCATGGATTTGTGGCTTCAATAGTAGTTATTTCTTGTTGTTGCATTCTATCTAGGCCACTACTTGCAAGTGATCTATATGTATATTTGAAATAGAAGGGTCTTACTAAGTAATCACACCTTTTCTTAGAGTAACATTGTATCATAAGGAATAAGAAGAAAAAAAATTGATTAGAACATTTGAACCAAAAAACAATATTCACTTTCCTTTGGAATTCAAA
Organism: Solanum chmielewskii; assembly: GCA_027704785.1. NCBI lineage: Eukaryota > Viridiplantae > Streptophyta > Magnoliopsida > Solanales > Solanaceae > Solanum > Solanum chmielewskii. The sequence continues at coordinate 54,430,904 of JAKWIX010000326.1, read as the reverse complement.
AGGGATCAAAATTTGCTCCAAAGAGATCTCATCCAATATGGTAGTTTTCCAATTAACGAGTCAACTACTCGGAAATGATTTTGTTCAAATTACCATGGAAGAAAACTCTCTAAAGACTTACCTCAATTCATAATCAAATTTAGGGATCCCATTAATACTTCACATGTTCTAAAATCTCCTTCTTTCCTTAAGTCGTTGCTTCATACTTTCCCTACTTATTGAAGTTGCTTATAGTGAAATTCATAGCTTGTTCTGGAAAAAATTAAAATTGCATACCGTTTGATTTTTTTGAAATTAGAAATAGGGTTGTTCAGGGTTATGGTTAACAATCAAACCAAACCGCAATCTGAACCAAACCGATTAAAAAATTGATATTCGATTTAGTTTGGTTGGGTTTGATTTTTAAATTTTGAAAGCAGATACTATTGTTAGCTTCTTAATGTTGTGTAAATTTTATGATGAATGACAATTAACACACTAATCACAATTCTCACAAGCATGGAGATTCAACATGGAAAGCAATATATTCTAATTCTTACCGTTATGCAAATTAAGTCAAAGATCCAAAATATGCTGACCAGACAAGGAAATAAATCAAGCCAACCAAGTTAAGCAAGATGGAGAAGCAAATCGTTGAGGACTCAAGATCTGCTGATTAGATAAGATTAAGCAAAATCAAGAAAGATAGACAAGTCCAAAACATAAGCGGCTTCAAGAAGGAAAAGAATAATTGTCTAAGCTGCACTGGAATAGAAGAAATCAATTTAAGGACCAAAATAAAGAAAGGAAGATATGACTGATCAGCACTCTAGAATACTTTAAAATAGATAGAACATTCGCACACTTGGCAGAGATCAAATCAGAATCAACAAGAAAAAGAAAAAAAACCATGAATCAAGCCAGAAGTAAAGACAGTTAGTGATATTTTAAGGAGAAGATCAAACTAGCAAACGAAAGCAGAGAAAACGATTTACTGCATTGATGCAAATCAACTAAATCGACTCAATCAAGGACATCCTAAACTGAAAAAATCACATCGCAAGAAATGAGGGACAATTCAATCACTATGGATACTGAACTTCAAAAAGGAAAAAACAAAGTATCAATGGAAAGGAGTATCAACAGTGATTGACTAACCAATCACGAAAATTCTAATCTCACGACTGAAAGGAAAATCGCTCTAACAAAGGAAGCAGTCACACCAACAATGGAAGCAAATTTCACATGAAAATAAAATTAAACAAGATCAAATGAAATCAGCAGATGACAACTAGCCAACTTCTGATTCAAGGCAAAAATTAACTTGGTACGTCGAAGCAAATAAAATGAAATCTTGCTCAATCAAGGTATCATTACAAAAGCCTTGATTGAAGGAAACTTCCTTAGGTTTTCCAAATAGAGCTAAAATACGTCTCAATACTCAGCCTATAAATGAAGACCTCAGAAGACCAAAAAAATCACGCACTTCTCTTGAACTTATATTGTAATCTTCTTTTATCTTTCATAAACTATGTACACATTTGAGTGAACAATTTTAAAGAAAAGAAAAAGAAAGATCTGAGTATAAGTTATACAGGTAGATGTTGTGTCAGAGAAGAAGATCTGATTTGCATATCAGATGGGCTCTTAATCGTAACATTCTGTAACACTCAAGTTCTCAACAAGCTCTTAAGGAAACCCTTGTAACCCAATGGGACTGGACTAGGCACCACATCGGTGATCCAAACTTGTATAAAATTACTCCGTGTTATTTACTTACTGCAAGTTGTTATTACTGTTTATCTGTTTTACTAACGTGCAGGTGAGTCGACTGACCAGATCAGGAAGTCGACTTAAGGGAATTTTAATTCACTCCCTCCCCCTCTTGACTTTCAACTATTTTGTTTGGTTTTGGTTTTACTAAAAAAACAGCCGTAAAATAATCAAAGCGAACCAATAAATTAGAAATATAAATTTTATAATTATTTTATATTATTCACAAATAAATTAAAAATATTTTGTGAAATTTTAATTAACTTAAGTTTTTAACTTTATCATTTTCTTAAGCACAACACTTTAGCCCAAGTATAACAATCTCTGTAACGACCTGTTTAGTCGTTTTGAGCTGTAGAGTTTATTTCTGGTAATAACTGTCTGAGTCGACGGATCCCACGACGGACCGTCATGGGCACGACGGACCATTGAGGGTGTGTCGTTCCAAAACACTTAGAATTCTAAAAATTGGGTACTGAGAACAACTCTCTGAACTTCGCGACGAAATGGCAGGACGGACCGTCGTAGGCACGATGGACTGTCACAGGGTCTTAAATAAAAAGTGAGTCTTTGAACTCTGTGATGACTCAGCAGGACGGACCGTCGCAGGCACGACGGCCCGTCACAACCTGCGTGACCCTGACTGGGTCGGATTTCTGTTAAATATTTTAGGGGGCATTCCTGCTTATAATTATAAAGTTAGTGGTTAAATGTTAATAATCCAATTACTTGGGGGTTAAAAGAGAGAACCTTGAATCAAGTAGTGGGGTATTTTATCATCTTTTATACTTAATTATATGATAATTAGGGTAAAGGAAAGAGGGTTTGAATAAGAAAAAGAAAGAGAACAAAGAGAGAGGGATAAACGATCGATTGAGAGAGAGGAAGAACGCAGCTTTGGGAAAGTAGATTGCTTGATCACAATTCTTCGGTGGAGGTAGATTATGGTTTTTATGCTATTCGTAGTAAACTCTTAATAACGAATGATATGTATTGGGTAGTGTTGTAAACCCTTCTATATGCTTAATTGTATGCTTGCATGAATGTGATTATATAATTGTGATAAAATAAGCATGATGAAGCTATTGAATCCTAAATCTTGAAAAACCCTAATCTACTTTGTTAATGATGATGCCTTGGTATAAAAGAAGGCTTGATGAACGAAAGTAATGAGATTAGGGGATCGGGTGCCACGTTCCGGTACCAGGATAGTATGATGAGGATCGGAGTGTCACGTTCCGACACCAGGATAGTATATGGATCGGGTGCCACGTTCCGGTACCAGGATAGTATGATGAGGATCGGGTATCACGTTCCGGCACCAGGATAGTATGATGAGGATCAGAGTGTCACGTTCCGACACCAGGATAGTATATGGATCGGGTGCCACGTTCCGGTACCAGGATAGTATGATGAGAATCGGGTGTCACGTTCCGGCACCAGGTTAGTATATGGAGCGGAGTGTCACGTACCGACACGAGAGAAATAAAGATAATGAATCTTTAAAGATGTTAATATACTCAATTTAATGAACCTAATTTCCAAATGAGTATGATGGGGAGGCGTGAGTCCTCATTGATGTGCTTGTTGGACCAACGGTTAAGGTTATGTAATGGTAAATGCCGCATGTTGTAGTATTGTAGTTGATTTTATGATATTATCTGATATATACTGTTTTCTATTTTGAGTTGGCCGATGATATCTTCTCAGTACTTGTGTTTGTACTGACCCCTACTTGTATGTTTCTTTCTTTGTTATTTGTGGAGTACAACGAACGTACCGTCGTCTTCAACTCAACCGCAACTCTAGCCAGTCTTCATTACACCGGATTTTAGGGTGAGCTAACGCTTCTAGCTTGGACTGGATCTTCTTCTTCATGTCTTGATGCCTTGAAGTTCCGGCATGGACTAGCTTTTTATTTATTCTAGCTTTCTAGATACTCTTAGAATTAAAAATTTGAGGATAGATGTTCTTGTGATGATGACTTCCAGATTTTTGGGATAATGATAAGTTTGAGTTTAGAAGTTGATTATTGATTTCGTTAATGAGTTTTAAGTCTTCCGCATTATTTTTATGTTTATTATGTTTGAAATGTTGGGGTTTAGATTGGTTGGTTCGCTCACATAGTAGGATAAGTGTGGGTGCCACTCGCAGCTCGTTTTGGGTCGTGACAACTTGGTATCAGAGCATTAGGTTCGTTGATCTCATCACACAAGAACGAGTCTAGTAGAGTCTTGAGGAACGGTAGGGGGACGCCTTTACTCTTCTTTGAGAGGCTATAAGACTTTAGGAAAATTCCATTCTTCTCTTCTTTCGTGCTATTACTTGGATCCAATTGGTATCTAGGTGGTACAAATTGGTATCTGACCATCTTCACTCTATTTCGCAGATGGTTAGAACTAGAACAACAACCGCGCCAACACCAACACCGGCAAGACAGGATGCGTCTGAGCCAGCCACTGGGGCTGTAGCTCGAAGAGGGGCAGTGACAAGAGGCCGTGGTAGAGGTCGCGGGAGGACGTCCTCTAGAGGAAGAGGACAGACACCTGGCCCATCTGGTACTAGGGCGGTGACTCCTCCACCGACTGAGGAAGTATTAAGAGAGGGTGAGGAAGGGGAGAGCGAACAGGTGCAGAATGAGGAATTACTCCCCCAACCTACCCCAGAGATGATTAATCAGGTTCTTGCTTATCTTAGCGGGTTATCTGATCAGGGCCAGACACCTCCAGTGTTTTCTGCACCAGCACCTCAGGTTCCGGGAGTACAACATGCAACTGCTGGGGCTCCCCGCATGGATGCCTCATTGGAAATAGGCACGTTTCCTCGTTTGACTGTAGGGCCTATAATGACAAGTGATCAGCATGAACTTTTCAGTAAGTTCTTGAAATTGAAACCTCCGGTCTTCAAGGGTGCTGAATCTGAGGATGCCTACGTTTTTCTGGTTGACTGTCATGAGTTACTACACAAGATGGGTACAGTAGAACGATTTGGCGTCGAGTTTGTGACCTATCAATTTCAAGGGAACGCCAAAATGTGGTGGCGGTCACATGTGGAGTGTCAACCAACAGAGGCACCACCTATGACTTGGGCATCATTCTCTAGTTTATTTATGGAGAAGTATATACCCCGTACTTTGAGGGATAGGAGGAGAGATGAGTTTCTAAGCCTAGAGCAAGGCAGGATGTTGGTTACTGCTTATGAGGATAAGTTTCGTGCACTCTCCAGATATGCCACCCAGCTTTGCTTCAGTCCACAAGAGCGGATTCGCCGTTTTGTGAAGGGGTTGAGGTCAGAGTTGCGGATTTCAGCCTTATAGGTAGCGGCTACAGCAAAATCCTTTCAGGAAGTGGTAGACTTCATGATAGAGGTGGAAGGAGTGAAGCCAGATGACTTCACCATGGCATCGACATCAAAAAGGTTTCGTAAGGGAGGTGAGTTTAATGGTTCTTACTCTAGAGGACAGGGTTCAGGAGGTTACCCAGTCCGACCCATTCAGTCCTCACTACAGGCTGTAGCTGGGGGTCCACCGCAGACTGGTCAACATTTCTCTGAGTTTGGAGGTTATCCCCAGACTCCGTCGTTCTCACAGAGACCTATGCTTGAATCCAGAGAGTGTTATGGATGTGGAGAGACTGGACATATTAAGAGGTATTGTCCAAAACAGAGTTACAGACCCCCAATAGTCAGAGGTAGAGGTGGTCATTGAAGAGGCCGCTATTCTGGAGAACGTGGTGGCCGAGGTAATGGTGGTCACTGATACGCTCAAACTTACTTCTCAAATGAGAAGTAAAGCGGTCGCGTCAAGTAAATAACCCAACTAGTGAGGTTGGGATCGTTCCCACGAGGAAAATAGTCTAGACTTAACTTCAACTTGTTATTACTATTGTTCGGTTGATGACTTCCTTAGAAAGTAAAAGCATAAAAAGGGGGTTTGTATTTCCTAATGAGCAAAAATAACTAACGAACTTGAAAGAGACACTTAACAACTTTTAATGTTGGGTTTTAATCAAGTAATCAAAGTAACTAGGGTTTACGTGTTCCCCACAGGTTCAGAACTTGATAATTCTAACTATAACAATTCTTTCTTAGTATCTTGCATGCAAAGTGATAAGTTATGTATTTCTAAATCCTTGGTCCGGCATCTAGAAAATCTCACTCTGCACCTTGGTCCGGCTACGTGTGTTGCTTTCCTAACCCTTATCCTTACCTCATATTAAGCATCGTATTCGATATTTGACTAAGTTATTACCTCGTACCAATCAATACTAGCCTATTAGATAGTATACACTAAATCTATGTTAATAATTCTTTTCCTATTATCTACCTCGTTGGTCCGGCAAGTAGCATTAAGGCGAGTTTTAACGTTGATCATCCGTTAAAAAGACTTCTAAGCGAAAAATTATTAATACATGCAAGACACTATTCTAGAATTATTATTTTAGCTAGGGTTTATCTCATTATTTGCCTATGGTTCCCACAACCCTAGTTATGGAGTTTAGTTCCTCATAGCCATAAACACAATATTCAAATATGTTAAACAAGAATTCATGTACTTACTTCAATGAGAAGAATAAAGTCCGAAAATGCTTGATTAATCACCAAAAATCACTTCTAAGAATCTCTAACAATCAAACATCAAAACACAAAGTCTAATAATATGATGTTTAATCTCACAGAGTCTAACCTCAAAAACGAGGTTTTTCGAACTATTTATAAAAATAAAAACCTAATTAAAAAGGATTCTAATTACTTGAAATCTGCCAAAACGCGGCTGGGTCGACGGACCACGCGACGGACCGTCGTGGTCATGACGGACCGTCGTGGACTCCGTCGTCCCATACTTGTGCAATTCTTCTGCTGCTTTCTTCATTCCCCTCGACGGCAAGTGTGACGGACCGTCATAGGCACAACGGTCCGTCGAGGGTCTCGTTTCAAAATACTTCAACTCTTGGAATCTGGGTACAGGGATCACTTCTCTGATCTTCGCGACGAACCTGCAGGACGGACCGTCATAGCCATGACGGACCGTCACAAGCTTCGTAATCCCACACTTGGTCAGACTTCCCCATCTTCCTTCAGCAGCTTCTCTACGCTGCCACCTACGGACCGTCACAGGCACGACGGACCGTCATAAGCTCCGTAGGTGGTCTCTTCTGCATTTTTTGCTCAAAATCTCCGCATTCAGCTTTGGACAGATTTCCTACAAAACAAAGAGAAACTTATATCAAAATTAGCATAAACAAGGCTTTCGGACACACTAAACTTAATGAAAAAGTATTAATTATACCGTGAAACCACGGTATATCAACACCCTCAACTTAAATTCGTTGTTTGTCCTCAAGCGACGCACTATGACTCACTACACAATCTTTGTACAATAGTATTCCTATTTTATCCTTTGCAATCATTTGGCTATCAATCCCGATTAATCTAATCAAATCTATGCATGCTATCACTATTAGGCTTGAATTTTTTTTTTGTGGGATTTGAACATGACACAGACTCACCATGCACTAACACCTATCCTCTTCAATTTCTCACCGAGGTGCTAACAATTCCGGTATTGCAACTAGTGTCCTCACTTTAGAACAAAATCCTCATTTTTCACACAATAATTTCAGTTTGGGTATAAGGATCACATTTCAACACTCGCTCTCAGAACAAAGTCACACTCATTCATACCTATTGCCATAAGCTTGCCCTTATTTTCACTGCCTTAAGTTCGCTATACAACTCTTAGGATCACGATAGGACTTTTTTAGCTTGTAACGTAGGCTCAGAGTCAGGTAGGGTATATTTAGGTATACTTTAGTGACTTTTTGCCCTCCTTGACATGTCGGCTAAACCTTCCACTTTCTATCACTTTATCTCGCCCAGTTTCTCCTATTCTTTCACCTTGCTATTTCCCTTCTTTCTTCATTTGTGTAAGTAACTCTTTTCTTTTCTTGTTTGTAATTCTTGAATATTTTTCTTTTTTTTTTCAACGAGTTCTTGAGTCACTTTACTTTTTTTCTTTCTCTCTCTTTGTTCTTTCAACCCCACTTTCCAGAGCATTCCTCAAAACAGCCACCCTCAACTCATGGCTTTGCTATGAGTCAAGGTACACAATACCCAAAGTTGGATCAGGGCCATAACGAAGGTTGTTTATACATTAGCCACCCTCAACTTATGCTTTTGGCATAAGCTGAGGTGCACATGTCCAAGGAGGGACCAGGGCCAACATCTTGTTCCCAGAAAAGATCAGTTGGGGTGAAAAAGAAAGGTCTAATTTTCAGCTCAAATTATTTGGATCAAAGAAGGATAACTTTCATTTGGTTTCTTTTATTTAGGCAAGAAATGGGCTATATTAAATAAGGGCCTATGATCCTTTCCTAATTGTCTGTTACAGTTTACTTTTAGCAGGACTAACCAGGCAAGTTCTAGCTCAGTACCAATAGTGGACTATTCAACTTTCCTCACACTCACTTGACATCTCATCACTATACCAGATTATCAGACACCTAGTTTGACGTGAAGATTTAGGGTAATGCAATGGTGTAACTCTATTTCATGTTTAGAACCACACAATTATCAGTTACTACGCCTAGTCATGCAACATTTTCCAGTTTTATCGGGATATCATTTTAGCCATCATGCTTCAGAGTTAAACTATGTACAAAAGATATAACGTGCCGGTTCAATAGAAAAAATAATCAGTCTTTTGGGGAAAAAGAACACAGGCAAGAAAACCCCAAAAGAGGATAGTGAGTTGGGCTACTCAAACTTCACCCTAACACTCACTTTCCATTTACCCCACCCCCAACAAAAAAAAGCATGCAATTGTCCCCAATGCATAAAAAAAAAATCTAAAGATTAGAGGGGTAGGTGAAGCAAACCTGTGGCGCATAGCGCCGTCGATCAACAAGCTGGTGGGTCTGGTTTCCCAAAACCCACATCCTCTACAATCTGGACACCCTCAGTGGTGTCCTCAGCAATCTGGACACCCTCAGTGATGTCCTCAGCAACAACCGCACCCTCAGTAGTGCCTCCTGCTGTCTCTACAGTGCGGGAGCTAGACGCCCCAGCCGCTATCTGCGATGCTCTGATGTGGTGTGCCTCCGCCTCATCAAGTGAGGCTCTCCTCGCGACCTCCATCTCTCGGCGCTCCTTCTTCCTTGCTCGTGCCTCATCCTCTGATCGACCCCTCCGCCTCTTGGCACTCTCTCGAGGAGAAGGTGGGGAAAGTTCTGACGTAGCAAACAGGGCCGCCAATACAGTGTCCTCAACAGGCTCCGACACTCTCGCCTCTAGGATCGTGTCGATGTCTGCACGAAGACTGTCGACTGCAGCCTGGAGAGCCGACACATTTACCGGAGGGGCTGGACGGGCTAACACTCTCAACTCAAATGCATCGAGGCGCTGGTGAACCTCAGTAATCTTGCGCTGCATCTTCCTCTCCATACGTGCTTCAGACTCAGTAATAGCCTTCTGCATCCACGGCTGGATATGATGTAGAAAGGTGGCCATTTGTGCCTCCAATATTTGGACCCTAGCAAGCGGGGCCGGTAACGGTAGAGGAGCTGTGCGAGATGAGCTCGGGGCTGGGCTACTACCCGGGATAGACTCGACCGGGGTAGTGTCAGTGGACGCCTGTGTAGCGGTGCGGGCCTGGGCCACCGTGTCCGCAAGATCATCAGCAAGTGGTGGCAGCTCTGGACGGGGCCCTCGACGTGGGGCCAACTCATTGGCCTCGTCTCTGATGAGGCCGACATCAACGGTGCCCTGTGGGGTCTTCAATCGATCTATGTGCCATATGGGCACACCTGCGGTCCTGCAAAGAGCAAAAATCATACACGGGAAGGGGTAGGTAGTAGTGACCTTGAATGCTCTCTCGTGCATGACTGCCTGGAGAAGCCATGCGAAGTCGACCTCGAATCCGGCTATCATCGCCGCTATCAACACTGCTCGATCCCAAGTGACAATGTTATCAGCAGCTGTGGGGGAAAGGCAGTGACGGACGAGCAGCCACAAGAACTTCACGACGAACGTGAGGTTGGCCTTCTTGATGGCCCCCTTCGGCTCAGTGACCCAATCTGCACCCTTTCCGTCGACTGATAGATGCAGGGCCATCTACCTCTTGGTGGTCTCTCTCAGTGCCTGCTCGCGCAAGAACTGGTCATCCTTCACGATCTGCCAGCGGAAGTCAAACTCGGCAGTGTGGGGGGTCCGCGTAGCATCTGCACTCTCGCCGTATAGGAATCGGCAGATGGCTGGCAGGGAAATGTCAACCTGCACGCCCCGGACTCGAACCTGCTCCAGTGGGGCCTGTTTAGCGGGAGCAGCCTGCCTATCGATCTGTGATCGGAGAGTTGCTACGTAGGATGCGTAGAACTCTCGGACCACTTCCTCGCTGTATCGTCCCAACGGACGGGCTGTCCACTCTAAGCAATGCCTGGTGAATATGTTGTGGATCTCCGGCATCGATGGGAGACTCCCTGTAAGTACCCGCCGCTCCAAGGTGAGTGTCCGAGTCATTACCCCTTTATCAGTAAGGAATTTTGCGTCGGAGTAAACTTGAAACTGGCCTTCGACGCACCACCAGTTTGGCTGGTCAGAGGCTGGGGTGGGGACCTGGGCTGGTGCGCCGGATGTGGAGTCTGAACTGTCAGCCTCATCAGACGAGGCCGACGCTGCAGCAGTGGCGGGTGCGGGAACCTCAGCAGATCCTGAAGCTTCCTCGGACCAGGATACTCCTAAGGAGCCAGACGCTCATTCCTTGTTTGTGGCTGACCCAGAGGGTGTGCCGGTCAGTGTGCGCTCCTCATCAGACTGGGAGGCAGTGACTACGCCGGACGCCACCGTCTTAGGTGTGGCTCTGGGGCACGTGCAGCACGGGAAGGTGCGGAAGTGCCTGTGGGCACATATTCAGGGTCCCGCTCATCATCAGACCCGATGATCAAGCATGCAGACGGGGCAACAGACTTGGATCGCCCGAGTGCGTAGGCTCGGTCTTGCTTGGGTGCCATAGTAGATAGTACCTGAAAAGGATCACTATTAGCACGAGTAATGTCAAACAAGACAAGCAAGCCCATACAACATAAAACATTTAAAATAGTATGTTAGTGATAGTGAAACTGTATCACACGACGGGCTGGATGACGGCTCGTCGTGGATACGACGGACCGTCATGAGGTCTGTCGTGTTGTACTTAGTCAATACTTAGTCAATGTATATAGAAAGAACCCTGAAAGAGGGGTCTCTGACCATCATGACGGTCAAGCAGGACGGACCGTCGCTGGGATGACGGTCCGTCGTAGGACACTTAGAAAATGTTGGGAGACCCTTATCAGAGGGGTCTCTGACCATCATGACGGTCAAGCAGGACGGACCGTCTCTGGGACGACGGTCCTTCATAAGAGTCCGTCGTAGGACACTTAGAAAATGTTGGGAGACCCTTATCAGAGGGGTCTCTGACCATCATGACGGTCAAGCAGGACGGATCGTCGCTGGGACGACGGTCCGTCGTAGGACACTTAGAAAATGTTGGGAGACCCTTATCAGAGGGGTCTCTGACCATCATGACGGTCAAGCAGGACGGACCGTCGCTGGGACGACGGTCCGTCGTAAGAGTCCTTCGTAGGACACTTAGAAAATTTTTGAGAGACCCTGAGAAACAGGGTCTCTGACAACCATGACGGTCGTGCAGGACGGACCATCGTGAAGACAACGGTCCGTCACAGCCGTCGTTGGGCAGGGGTGCTAGGGCTTGTGCGACGGACCCTACGACGGTCCGTCGTGTGTGCGACGGGCCGTCATCGGGGTCTCGTTCTGAGTAGCAGTGTTAGAACTGGGGGTACCCTACGCATCCCCGATAAACCCACATGGTTGTGTAGTGTTGTGGACCTATATGTGTCTATCCCAACGACCTAAGAAACTATCAAAGAAAAATCACCTATGCCTAGGGTTATCAACATGGCACATACGAACATTTTGAACCTAGGTTTAGACATAAGCATATAAAGGAAACAGTATACGACTAAGAACTAAGCTAATACTAACTACAAAACCAAAATGCAAGATAAATAAGTATAAATGTAGAGACACATACCTTGGAAATGGAGAAGATGACAAACGGAGAATGGTTCTGGCAAGGTAGACACCGACAGTAGCAGCACCGACAAGTAAATGATAATGATAAGGCTTAGGTGGTTTCTGGGAGCAATGATCAGTAAAGGGGAAGTGTGGAAGTTGAAAAGAGAGGGGAGATGAGGGGAATAAGGAAGTAATGGGGTGGAATATGGAGGGGGGAAGTATAAACGGTCAGATTTTGAAAAGGGTCCAGCCGGGTCGGGTCGGGTAGATTTCATTAATCGCGCGACGGTTCCCCGACGACGGTCCGTCGCACTTGCGACACCCCGTCGTAGGTTCCGTCGTGTGTGCCCTAATTTCAAAATGACAGAAATACGTACCTGGTGTGACGGATGCCTACGACGGTCCGTTGCATTCGCAACGGTCCGTCGTTGTATCCGTCAGTGGCTACTGCGGAGTAGTTTTATGCAGAATTTCCTGGTGATGTGCCTGCAAATTTAAAACCCATTTATAGAAAAAATGCTACCATTATTAAAAAGACGATAAGTATTGGGTTGCCTCCCAACAAGCGCCTGATTTAATGTCGCGGCACGACTGGGGACACTTGATTACTCAGACTTCATCAAGATGGTATGCCTCAATTACTTCATTCGCCGATTCAGCATGTCCGAGATAGATTTTTATGCGCTGTCCATTCACCTTGAACCGCACACCCTCCTTCGTTTCCAACTCAACTGCTCCATGAGGGAATAGTTGGGTAACCGTGTAAGGACCAGTCCATTTGGACTTGAGTTTGCCTGGAAACAAGCGCAATCTGGAATTGAATAGAAGCACTAAATCCCCGACCATAAACTCTCGTTTTTCAATTTTGTTGTCATGATACTTCTTCATCTTTTCTTTATATAGGGCTGAGCTTTCATAGGCTCTCAAGCGAAATTCATCAAGTTCATTCAACCCATTTAACCGTTGCTCTGCAGCTTCGCTCCAATCCAATTTTAACTTCTTCACAGCCCACATGGCTTTATGCTCTAACTCAACCGGAAGATGACAAGCTTTCCCATATACAAGTTGGTATGGAGACATACCTATGAGAGTCTTATAGGCTGTCCGGTAGGCCCAAAGAGCATCATCAAGCCTCCTTGACCAATCTGTTCTACTAGCATTCACTGTTTTGGACAATATCTATTTGATCTCCCGATTCGATACCTCAACTTGCCCACTAGTTTGGGGGTGGTAAGGAGTGGCCACATTATGGCGAACACCGTATTTATCCAATAACCCCTTGAACAATCTGTTGCAGAAGTGGGAGCCCCCATCACTAATAATGGCCCTTGGAGTGCCAAAACGGGAGAATATATTCTTTTTCAAGAATGCAGTGACACTCTTCCCTTCATTGTTTGCGAGGGCTATGGCTTCGACCCATTTAGATACATAATCAACTGCTACAAGAATGTACTTTATCCCATGAGAACTCACGAAAGGGCCCATAAAGTCAATACCCCACACATCAAATAACTCAATCATAAGAATGGGGTTTAGAGGGAGCTCTTGCTTTCTTGAAATACCACCATCTCGTTGACATTTGTCACATGATTTAGCAAACCCATGAGCATCTTGATGAAGAGTTGGCCAATAGTAACCATATTGCAATATCTTGTGAGCGGTTCGGATACCACTGTGATGTCCGCCAACAGGTGAAGAATGGCATGCCTCCAATACACTCAACATTTCACATTCTGGCACACAACGCCGAATAAGCCCGTCGGCACAACTCCTATACAAGTATGGTTCATCCCAAAAGAACTTCTTCACATCGTACATGAACTTTTTCCTTTGATGAAAGGACAAGTCTGATGGAACAATATCACTAGCCAGATAGTTCGCAAAATCTGCGAACCATGGAATCAAGTCTTGTGAAGCAGCCAATACATGTTCATCGGGGAAAGTATCATCAATGTCAGTCTTATCCCCTAACTCTCTCATAGCTTCATCCTCTAGACGAGACAAATGATCAGCAACTTGATTTCCAGTCCCTTTTCTATCCAGCACTTCAAAGTCAAATTCTTGCAGTAGTAATACCCAACGAATCAGCCTTGGTTTCGCATCCTTTTTCGCCATCAAATATCTCAATGCTGAATGGTCAGTATGCACTATAACTCTAGTACCTAGCAAATAGGAGCGAAATTTCTCAAAATCAAAGACTACTGCGAGGAGTTCTTGCTCAGTCACTGTGTAGTTCTTCTGGGCTTCATTTAGGGCTTTACTAGCATAGTAAATTGGGTGAAGGATTTTGTTCCTTCTCTGTCCCAATATTACACCAAGAGCCACCCCACTAGCATCGCACATTACCTCAAATGGACTGTTCCAATCCGGAGAAATAATGATAGCCGCAGACACTAACTTCTCTTTTAGCTCACCGAATGTTTTAAGACAGGATTCATCAAAACAAAATTTACATTCTTTCTCCAGCAATTTGCACAATGGGTGTGCAATCTTTGAAAAGTCTTTGATGAATCTCCGATAAAAACCTGCATGCCCAAGAAAGCTTCTCACACCTTTCACAGAGATCGGCGGGGGAAGTCTCTCTATTACCTCAACTTTAGCCTGATCAACCTCTATGCCCTTTTCTGAAATGCGATGACCCAACACAATACCCTCTTTCACCATGAAATGACACTTTTCCCAGTTTAGTACCAAATTGCAGTCTTCACATCTCTTAAGAACCTCAGATAAATTGGTCAAGCATCGCTCAAATGAATCACCAACCACAGAAAAATCATCCATAAAAACCTCTATAGTATCCTCCACCATGTCAGAAAATATTGACATCATACATCTCTGAAAGGTTGCGGGTGCATTGCACAACCCAAACGACATTCTTCTGAACGCAAAAGTCCCATATGGACAAGTGAAAGTGGTTTTCTCTTGATCTTCTGGTGCGATAGAAATCTGATTATACCCCGAATACCCATCAAGAAAACAATACCACCCTTTTCCGGCAAGTCTATCCAACATCTGATCCATGAAGGGCATAGGAAAATGGTCTTTTTAGTCCATGAGTTCAGTTTACGGTAATCCATACACACCCTCCATCCAGTAACCGGTCTCATTGGAACAAGTTCATTCTTTTCGTTGGGGACCACAGTCATTCCCCCTTTCTTAGGTACACACTGAACCGGGCATACCCAACTACTATCGGCGATTGGATAGATTACTCCAGCATCCAACCACTTGATAATTTCCTTCTTCACAACCTCTTGCATAGGAGGATTCAAGCGTCTCTGGTGCTCAATACTCGACTTATGATCAGGCATGAGTTGGATTTTATGAGAGCAAATACCAAGAGGGATCCCAATAATGTCCGCAATGGTCCACCCAATAGCTCTTTTGAACCTTTTTAGTACCTTCACCAAACTCTGAACCTGTTGTTCATCTAGGTCTGATGCAATGATTACCGGCAAAGTGTCACTATTTCCTAAGAATTCATACCTAAGATGAGGTGGAAGAGCTTTTAATTCAACTTTTGGAGCTTCCTCTATAGATGGTTTAGCGGGTGGGGACTCGCGATTCTTCATATCAAGCTCAAATTTCTTCGGTTTAAACCGAACATCACCTCGGTCAAGAGCCGCGACTAATGACTCATACTCTTCGATGCAATCACTATCAAAGTTTATTATCACTGCCGCTAATGCTTCGACACCTAGACGTTCTTCTATTTGTGTCTCAAAGGTCTCACCCATGTTGTAGGATATAGCAGATGCCGATTGGAGCTCACCACTCTGCCTCATGGACCTACAAATATTAAAGGTCACTTCCTCACTGTTCAACTGAAATTTCATCTGCCCCTTTTCCATGTCTACTAAGGCTCTTCCCGTAGCTAGGAATGGCCTCCCAAGGATAATAGACACTTCAAAAGCAACCTTACAATCAAGAATAACAAAATCGGCTGGAAAGATGAATGACTCCACTTTTACTAGCACATAATGAAGTATCCCTATGGGCCGTTTTACTGTTCGATCAGCCATCAATAGCCGCATCGCAGTGGGTTTTGGGTCACCCAAACCCAACTTCTTGTAAATCGAGAGGGGCATGAGATTTATGCTTGCTCCCAGATTACATAATGCTTTCGCAAAATGTAATAGCCCTATTGTACAAGGAATAGTGAACGCACCCGGATCTTCTTTCTTTTGGACCAGAGATCTTGTAGCAATAGCACTACAATGCTGCATTCTATCATCATCCTCAAAAGTAACCGATCTTTTCTTTGTGACCAAATCTTTCATAAACTTGGCGTAACCGGGCATTTGTTCTAAAGCTTCTACCAAAGGGACATTGATAGAAAGTTGCTTCAACATTGTTATAAAACGCCGATATTTGCCATCCTCAGTCTTTTTCACTAATCTTTGAGGAAATGGGGGTGGTGGCCTAGGCATGGGAGTTACCTTTTTAGGCACTTCAGCATCTTCTGCGCTGTTATCCTCTAAATTAGCATCAATATTTACCACTTTATCAGTGTCTTTTGTCACCTCATTCTCATTAGATGGCATAGGTGGGTCAATGGTTTGCTTGCCACCGCGAGTAGTAATTGCCATACAATGTCCATCATTTTTTGGATTTTGGACAGTGTTGCTAGGAAGAGTGCCCGGTTGCCGTGTGTTCACAGTTGCAGATAATTGGGCCAATTGTAACTCGAGTTGCTTAATCGATATTGCACGTGTATCAACTTTTTGTCCAATACCCGCTAAATCATTCCTCAACTCTTTATTGTGCTCATCACTAGCATCGAACCTCCTCATCATTTTCTGCAACATATCCTCTACTCGCGACATACTACCTCCACCATCCCTAGGAGTAACTTCACGATTTTGAGGAGGGACATAGGGTCCATTCCTGTCGTTTCTATTACCATAGTTACCCCTGTTGAAGTTGTTGTTGCGATTGTAGTTTCCATCTCGGACATAATGACCCTCACGATTGTAGTTACCATAGTTCCGACCTTGGTTCCCTTGACCTTGGCGCCAATTCTCCTGATTAGAGCCTTGGGCACTTGGTCGGAAACCCCCCATCTGTTCATTTACTGCATAGGAACCCACCTCATAATAACACTCATCGATTGGAGGTGGTGGTTTAGCCAAGTAGTTGACTGCATTAATCTTTTCTGCACCCCCAGTGACATATTTTAGTACCAACCCAATCTCAGTTCTCATCTGAGCCATTTCTTCACGAATATCATCTGTGGCTGGGTTGTGAGTGGACTGCACTGCGAAGGTGTTTCTCCCTGTATCAGACTTCCTAGTATTCCAAGCTTTGTTGTTACGGGAGATTTTCTCTAATTTCTCAGCGATCTCAGCATAAGGGCATTCTCCATAAGATCCACCTGCTATAGTGTCCAACACCGCTTTATTGTTATCATCCTGTCCCCGATAGAAGTATTCCTTTAGTGACTCATCATCAATACGGTGATTTGGGACACTTCTCAAGAATGAGGTGAATCTATCCCAAGAACTACTAACTGACTCTCGTGGTAGTGCCACAAAGTTATTCACCCTGTCTTTGTGGTTTAATTTCTTGGAGACCGGATAGTAGCGTGCTAAGAAGACATCCCGTAGTTGGTTCCAAGTGAAGATGGAGTGGTATGGGAGCTCAGTAAACCACATAGCAGCCTCTCCCGTCAGTGAGAGAGGAAACACTCTGAGACCTATTACATCTAGATCCAAATCAGGCCTCCCCACACAACTTTTACACACTGCGCTTACCTTAGCTATATGGGCATATGGATCCTCAGAAGGTAGCCCTGAAAACAAACCTCTGGCAGTGAGCATTTGCATCAGACTACTAGTTACCACAAAAGTGTGGCCTGTGGGTAGATGAGGCAAAACCAGTGGCCCATCCGAATCTGCTATGTTATCATAGCCTCTGTAGTATGCTTGGGGCCGTGGAGCGGGATTCTGTCCCCTCTGTTGATGTTCACCCGGAGCATCGGGTAACATCTGACCATGAACATCAGCCGGAGCTGGGATGTTCTGGTTCGGATCCTCATCATTTATTCCCAAATTACGATTCATATTTCGCAGTGTACGCTCTAGCTCGTGATCGTAGGGAAACAACGGTTCTCTTCCTCTCCGTGTATTTGGAATACAAGGAGGATAGTTCTGAAAAGAAATCAAAAACAATAAAACAAAGTAAAATCAAGAAAATATCAACTAAACTATAGTAAAAAGTTCAAGTTAGTCTAAAAGCTAATTTCCCCGGCAGCGGCGCCAAAATTTGATACGCTCAAACTTACTTCTCAAATGAGAAGTAAAGCGGTCGCGTCAAGTAAATAACCTAACTAGTGAGGTTGGGATCGTTCCCACGAGGAAAATAGTCTAGACTTAACTTCAACTTGTTATTACTATTGTTCGGTTGATGACTTCCTTAGAAAGTAAAAGCATAAAAAGGGGGTTTGTATTTCCTAATGAGCAAAAATAACTAACGAACTTGAAAGAGACACTTAACAACTTTTAATGTTGGGTTTTAATCAAGTAATCAAAGTAACTAGGGTTTACGTGTTCCCCACAGGTTCATAACTTGATAATTCTAACTATAACAATTCTTTCTTAGTATCTTGCATGCAAAGTGATAAGTTATGTATTTCTAAATCCTTGGTCAGGCATCTAGAAAATCTCACTCTGCACCTTGGTTCGGCTACGTGTGTTGCTTTCCTAACCCTTATCCTTACCTCATATTAAGCATCGTATTCGATATTTGACTAAGTTATTACCTCGTACCAATCAATACTAGCCTATTAGATAGTATACACTAAATCTATGTTAATAATTCTTTTCTTATTATCTACCTCCTTGGTCCGGCAAGTAGCATTAAGGCGAGTTTTAACGTTGATCATCCGTTAAAAAGACTTCTAAGCGAAAAATTATTAATACATGCAAGACACTATTCTAGAATTGTTATTTTAGCTAGGGTTTATCTCATTATTTGCCTATGGTTCCCACAACCCTAGTTATGGAGTTTAGTTCCTCATAGCCATAAACACAATATTCAAATATGTTAAACAAGAATTCATGTACTTACTTCAATGAGAAAGAATAAAGTCCGAAAATATGCTTGATTAATCACCAAAAATCACTTCTAAGAATCTCTAACAATCAAACAATCAAAACACAAAGTCTAATAATATGATGTTTAATCTCACAGAGTCTAACCTCAAAAACGAGGTTTTTCGAACTATTTATAAAAAATAAAAACCTAATTAAAAAAGGATTCTAATTACTTGAAATCTGCCAAAACGCGGCTGGGTCGACGAACCACGCGACGGACCGTCGTGGTCATGACGGACCGTCGTGGACTCCGTCGTCCCATACTTGTGCAATTCTTCTGCTGCTTTCTTCATTCCCCTCGACGGCAAGTGTGACGGACCGTCATAGGCACAACGGTCCGTCGAGGGTCTCGTTTCAAAATACTTCAACTCTTGGAATCTGGGTACTGGGATCATTTCTCTGATCTTCGCGACGAACCTGCAGGACGGACCGTCATAGCCATGACGGACCGTCACAAGCTTCGTACTCCCACACTTGGTCAGACTTCCCCATCTTCCTTCAGCATCTTCTCTACGCTGCCACCTACGGACCGTCATAGGCACGACGGACCACCATAAGCTCCGTAGGTGGTCTCTTCTGCATTTTTCGCTCAAAATCTCCGCATTCAGCTTTGGACAGATTTCCTGCAAAACAAAGAGAAACTTATATCAAAATTAGCATAAACAAGGCTTTCAGACGCACTAAACTTAAGGAAAAAGTGTTAATTATACCGTGAAACCACGGTATATCAGTCACCAAATCAACCGGGGTGGCGGGAAAACTGGAGCCACTACATCACAACATGGTAGGGGCAACGGGCAGACAGGCGATAGGGCCCATTGTTACGCTTTCCACGGGCGGTCGGAAGCGGAGACATTCGATGCTGTTATCACAGGTAATCTTTTGGTTTGTGATTGCATGGCTTCCGTATTATTTGATCCTAGATCCACATTTTCATATGTTTTTCTTCATTTGCTACTGGTCTTAATTTACATTGTGAATTGCTTGACATGCCTATTCGTGTTTCTATTCCGGTGGGTGAGTCTGTGATAGTTGAAAAGGTGTATAGGTCTTGTCTTGTAACGTTTGTGGGGAGCAATACTCATGTAGACCTGGTTATCTTAGAAATGGTTGATTTCGATGTAATTCTGGGTATGACTTGGCTTTCTCCAAACTTTGCAATCTTAGATTGTAATGCTAAAACTGTGACGTTAGCCAAGCCTGGGATAGGTCCGTTAGTGTGGGAGGGTGACTACACTTCCAATCCGGTTCGTATCATCTCCTTTCTTCGTGCTAAGAAAATGGTTAGTAAGGGTTTTTTGGTGTTCTTGGCACATCTCAGAGATGATACTACCCAAGTACCTTCAATTGAGTCGGTTTCAATAGTCCGTGAGTTTCTAGATGTGTTTCCTGCAGACCTTCCTGGTATGCCACCGGATAGGGATATTGACTTTTGTATTGATTTGGAGCCGGGTGCTCGCCCCATTTCCATACCCCCTTATAGGATGGCTCCCGCTGAGTTAAGAGAGTTAAAGGCCCAACTTCAAGAGTTGTTAAGCAAAGGCTTTATTTGACCAAGTGCATCTCCTTGGGGTGCTCCCGTTTTGTTTGTGAAGAAGAAGGATGGAAGTTTTCGGATGTGCATAGACTACAGGCAACTGAATAAGGTAACTGTTAAGAACAAATATCCTCTTCCTCGCATCGATGATTTGTTCGATCAGTTACAAGGTGCTTGTACCTTCTCAAAAATCAATTTGAGATCTGGTTATCATCAATTGAAAATACGGGCAACGGATGTACCAAAGACTGCTTTTCGGACCAGGTATGGACATTATGAATTCTTAGTAATGTCTTTTGGGCTTACGAATGCCCCTGCTGCTTTCATGAGTTTGATGAACGAGATTTTTAAGCCATATCTGGATCTCTTTGTTATCGTATTCATTGATGATATACTGGTATACTCAAAGAGCAAGAAAGAACATGAGGAGCACTTGAGAATTGTATTGGAAATGTTGAGGGAGAAAAAGCTTTATGTCAAATTCTCTAAGTGTGAGTTTTGGATAGATTCAGTGTCCTTCTTGGGACATGTGGTTTCTAAGGATGGAGTGATGGTGGATCCTTCTAAGATTGAAGCAGTGAAGAGTTGGGCAAGACCTACTAATGTTACAGAGGAAAGGAGCTTCGTTGGTTTAGCTAGCTACTACCGTCGATTTATCAAGGGATTTTCTTCTGTTGCTTCCCAACTGACAAACTTGACTATGCAGAGTGTTCCATTTGTATGGTCGGACGAGTGTGAAGAAAGCTTTCAGAAGCTCAAGACTTTGTTGACTACTGCACCAATTCTTACCTTGCCAGTGGAAGGTCAGAATTTCATTGTGTATTGTGATGCATCCTATTCTGGTTTGGGTGCAGTGCTAATGCAAGAGAAGAATGTAATTGCTTATGCTTCGAGGCAATTAAAGGTGCATGAACGTAATTATCCGACTCACGATTTGGAGTTGGCTGCGGTAGTGTTCGCACTAAAGCAATAGAGACATTATCTATATGGGGTTAAGTGTGAAGTTCATACAGATCACCGTAGTTTACAGTATGTCTTTACTCAGAAGGATTTGAATTTAAGACATAGGAGGTGGATGGAACTACTGAAAGACTATGACATCACTATCTTGTATCATCTAGGAAAAGCTAAAGTTGTGGCAGATGCTTTAAGTAGAAAGGCAGGGAGCATGGGAAGTCTAGCTCACTTGCAGGTTTCTAGACGCCCATTGGCTAGAGAAGTTCAGACTCTGGCTAATAACTTTATGAGGCTAGAAGTAAATGAGAAGGGAGGACTTTTGGCTTGTGTGGAGGCAAGATCTCCTTTCTTGACAAGATTAAGGTAAAGCAGTTTACTGATGATAAACTGATCCGGATTCGAGATAAGGTATTGCGAGGAGAGGCTAAAGAAGCAAAAATCGACGAGGAAGGTGTTTTGAGGGTTAAGGGAAGGGTATGTGTACCCCGTGTCGATGATTAGATTTACACTATTCTTACAGAGGCCCATAGTTCAAGGTATTCTATACATCCTGGTGCAACCAAGATGTATCGTGACCTAAAGAAACATTTTTGGTGGAGTAGAATGAAGCGTGACATTGTTGACTTTGTTGCTCAATGCCCGAATTGTCAGCAAGTAAAGTATGAACACCAGAGACCTGGAAGGACACTTCAGAGAATGCCCATTCCTGAATGGAAATGGGAGAGAATTGCAATGGACTTCGTGGTTGGTCTTCCAAAGACAATGGGTAAGTATGATTCCATTTGGGTAATTGTTGATAGGTTAACTAAGTCTGCTCATTTCATTTCAGTCAAGGTGGCTTATAATGGAGAGAAGTTAGCCAAAATTTACATCTCAGAAATTGTTCGATTGCATGGAGTTCCACTCTCCATCATATCAGATAGAGGTACGCACTTTACCTCTAAGTTTTGGAAAACATTGCATGCTGAATTAGGTACTAGATTGGACCTTAGTACTGCGTTCCATCCTCAGACCGATGGTAAGTCTGAGCGAACGATTCAAGTGTTGGAGGATATGCTTCGTGCATGTGTGATAGAGTTTGGTGGTCATTGGGATAACTTCTTACCCTTAGCGGAGTTTTCATACAATAATAGCTATCACTCAAGTATTGATATGGCTCTTTTCGAAGCATTGTATGGGAGGAGATGTAGGTCTCCCATTGGTTGGTTTGATGCATTTGAGGTTAGACCTTGGGGTACTGACCTTCTGAAGGAATCGTTAGATAAAGTGAAATGCATTCAGGAAAAGCTTCTAGCGGCTCAAAGTAGGCAAAAGGAATATGCAGATCGAAAGGTTAGAGACTTGGAGTTTATGGAGGGAGAGCAAGTCTTGCTGAAGGTTTCGCCCATGAAAGGGGTGATGCGGTTTGGTAAGCGAGGTAAGCTTAGTCCGAGGTATATTGGTCCCTTTGAAGTTCAGAAGCGCGTGGGGGAGGTAGCTTACGAATTAGCCTTACCCCCAGGACTGTTAGGAGTGCATCCGGTATTTCATGTGTCTATGTTGAAAAGATACCATGATGATGGAAACTACATTATTCGTTAGGATTCGGTTCTTCTTGATGAGAATTTGTCTTATGAGGAGGAGCCTGTTGCTATTTTAGATAGAGAAGTCCGCAAGTTGAGGTCAAGAGAGATTGCATCCATCAAGGTTCAATGGAAGAATCGGCCGGTTGAAGAATCCACTTGGGAGAAAGAGGCTGATATGCAAGAAAGATACCCACATCTGTTTACAGATTCAGTTACTCTTTTTCGCCCTTGTTTTTCTTCTTGGGATCGTTCGGGGACGAACGATGGGTAAATTGGTATTTATTGTAACGACCTGTTTAGTCGTTTTGAGCTGTAGAGTTTATTTATGGTAATAATTGTCTGAGTCGACGGATCCCACGACGGACCGTCATGGGCACGACGGACCGTCGAGGGTGTGTCGTTCCAAAACACTTAGAATTCTGAAAATTGGGTACTGAGAACAACTCTCTGAACTTCACGACGAAATGGCAGGACGGACCGTCGTAGGCACGACAGACCGTCACGGGGTCTTAAATAAAAAGTGAGTCTCTGAACTCTGTGACGACTCAGCAGGACGGACCGTCGCAGGCACGACGGCCCGTCACAGGCTGCGTGACCCTGACTGGGTCGGATTTCTGTTAAATATTTTAGGGGGCGTTTTGGACTATTCCTGCTTATAATTATAAAGTTAGTGGTTAAATGTTAATAATCCAATTACTTGGGGGTTAAAAGAGAACCTTGAATCAAGTAGTGGGGTATTTTATCATCTTTTATACTTAATTATATGTTAATTAGGGTAAAGGAAAGAGGGTTTGAATAAGAAAAAGAAAAAGAACAGAGAGAGAGGGAGAAACGATCGATTGAGAGAGAGGAAGAACGCAGCTTTGGGAAAGTAGATCGCTTGATCACAATTCTTCGGTGGAGGTAGGTTATGGTTTTTATGCTATTCGTAGTAAACTCTTAATAACGAATGATATGTATTGGGTAGTGTTGTAAACCCTTCTATATGCTTAATTGTATGCTTGCATGAATGTGATTATATAATTGTAATAAAATAAGCATGATGAAGCTATTGAATCCTAAATCTTGAAAAACCCTAATCTACATTGTTAATGATGATGCCATGGTATAAAAGAAGGCTTGATGAACGAAAGTAGTGAGATTAGGGGATCGGGTGCCACGTTCCGGTACCAGGATAGTATGATGAGGATCGGAGTGTCACGTTCCGACAGCAGGATAGTATATGGATCGGGTGCCATATAAAATTTCAAAATCTAACTAGTGCTAAAATTCTAAATTCAAACTAGCTAACTATTTCTAATATGAAATTCAAACTGTTACACCCAAAATCTCAATAATAATTCAAACTCTAGTTAGTCCTAAAATCCGAAAATCAAACTAACTCAAATAATACACAAATTCAAACAACACCTTAAATATCCTAATTCAAACTAATCCTACAATCCCAAAATTAAACTAATCCTACAATCCCAAAATTAAACTAATTGACTCAAGAAATACTCAAATTCAAACAAATCCTAAGATACCCTAATTCAAAATAACCCTAACATTAAAATTTTCAATTCATTCACTAATTAATAATTCCTAATTTAAACTAACAATCAATAAACACAAAATTAATAAACTAATTATAATCAAATAACTAACAACATCAAATATAGTTCAAATTGAATTTTGTTTATAAATAAAATCCAACCTTAAAGGAGAAGGAGAGTATGAAGAGAGAGGGGATGGAGGTGGCGGTGACAGCTTCGACAGGTGAAGCTCGCGGCGACAGCTCCTCACGACTCTTACAGGCGGCCACAACAAGCAGAGGGACATCAGTGACGGAGTGGAGAAGGAGAAAAGAGAATGTGAAAAATGAAAAATGGGGGGGGGGGGGGGGGGGGGGCATATATTTAATGAAAAGAACAGACAACATCTCTAAGTCCATTGCTTTTCATTAAATAGTTAACCAAATATTTTGACAGAAACGTGACGGACAGAGATACCCTATCCGTCGCTTATTTAAAATATTTGACCAAGAAGTAACGGACATAAAGATGGTGTCCGTCACTTTCATTAAAACATAATTAGCAAAATAAAATAATTCAAAAGTGATGGCCGCGTGACTATTGTTAAATTTATATATAATTATTTTTAGTTAAAAGCGATGGACACCATATATATATATATATATATATATATATATATATATATATATATATATTAAATAAATAAATAATTATTAATTTAATATATATTTGATATAAAAATCTTCAGAAAAAAGTGATGCACTGGGAAATGTGTCCTTTGCATTTAGTAAAATAATTTTTTTAAAAAAATATTTTTATTAAAAAGCGACGAACCGTGTGACATATGACGCGCTTTTTGGAGCGACGCCGTTCTTCGCTTTTTGATGCGATGTCGTCCGTCATTTTTTAGCAATTTTGTAATAGTGACTAATCGGTACTAATGAAATATACTGATATTTTTGTGCTCTAAGATCTCTATATTTTACGTATTTTTGACAAAGATTTTACATTCTGAAACGTCTCCGGATCTCAAACCCATCATACTCAAATTTTCTTGGTTAAAGAGAAAACTATAGTATCATAGCTCTATTGCTTTATATGACTTTCTTTATTTTTTTAATGTCTTCATTTTATATTTGAGTAACTTATAAGCGAATATAATTAAATGCTAATAATAAAATCTACGAGTGACTATATCAATGTGTGTCCGTGATTCCCCCTCGCAACTTCTTATACTTTTAGAGGCCGTTTGGTTATGGTATAAGAGGGCATGTTGTTCATGTATAAAACATTGTATTAGTTTTAGAGAAAAGACATAAAAGCACCACTGAAGTAATTTTCAAATTTTTAAAAAGACACCTTAACTTTGCGGACATCCTATTACCCTACAAAAGTATTGAATATCTTTGTAAAAAGACCATTTTGATTTATTTACTCGCCATGTTTGTGAACACGCACATGACGTGCGTGAAGGTCCACTTTTGCTGTCAAAAATCAATTAAAAAGTGTCACGTTTCAATCATTTTCTTTATTAATTATTTACCTCATCATCTTCCTCAAATTGGGTTACAATTGCCTCAAATGTGTTAAACTTAATTAATGGCAGATCAAATATCATTAACAAAAATTTACCTCATAATCTTCCTCAATGATGCTTTAATAATATGAATTAGAGTTTGGAAAAAAATTATTATTCACAAATAAAATCACAAAAAAAATTCAAACTATTAATATTAAATTCAGATCTCCGTTGCCTAATCAAAAGTGAATTGACGAAAATGGCAGTACGTGGAGAATTTGGTTATGAAGAAGAAGAAGAAAGAGAACACAGATGGGTAATGAAGAATAAGAAGAAAGAGAATAAAGAAAGAAGAAAGGAAGAGAAAAAGAAAGAAGAAGAAAGTGAAATTGATAAAATAAGAAAAATAAAAATGAAATAATACGTGGCAGATTATAATTGGTGCGTGATTGAACTTCTTTTCATGCAAGTGAGGATGGTTAAAAAATGAGATATTTACAACACTTTAAAATTGTTTAAGGGGTAATAGAATGTCCGCAAAGTTAAGGTGTCTTTTTAAAAATTCAAAACAACTTCAGTTGTGCTTTTATCTCTTTTCTCGTAGTTTTATCATGTTGGTAAAAAAAAATTTATTAGGTTGAAAAGTCAACGTGACTTATACTATGTTTGGTTGATAAGTTCTAAATTTTTATAATAGTTATTCATTTTACACATCGAGAAAACAATTATTAGGAACGAAAAATTATAGCAACAATCGATTTATTATTTCAAATGCGAGTGTTACAATCTCTACGATTCCTCTGAATTCGCCTTTACTAATATAAATTCAAGGACTTTAAAGCTTGATCTTGAACTTGGAATTTATCTTGACCTTAATCTCTATCTTGATCTTGATCTTGGAGTTGAACTTGAACTTTATGTTGAACTTTATCTTGATCTTGAACTTGAACTTGAACTTTATCTTTATCTTGACTTCTAGTTGAATCCAAGGGCTTCGAGCTTGATCTTAAATTCGGTGGTCTTGATCTTGATCGTTCTTGATGTTTATCGTTCTTGAAACTTGAATGCTTGAATTCTTGAACTTGTAGAGAAATCTGCAGCTTTTGATCCACGAGTTTTCTCTAACTTCTTTATAAAATTCTTGGTCCTCTTTTCTGAATTATGAAACCCCTATTTATAGTTTTAGAATAGAGGAGTCGCAATAGGAACAAGACTCCCTTCGACCACTCAAATTTAAGTGAAATGTCATATGGGCTTTATGGAGCGAGTTTTAATTAAATTCATATTTATCTGAATTTAAATAATTAAATTAATTATATTAATCCATAATATTTATTTGGATTAATATAAATTTAATATAATCTGAATTATTTAATACATTTATATTTAAATAAATTTTAAAATGATTACGAATGCCCCTGCTTCAAATCTAGTCGGAGTACATATATGTTATGATTGAAGACAAGGCTTGAAGTATCTAGTAAATTATATATATATATATATATATATATATATATATATATATATATATATATATATATATATATATATATATATATATATACTTTTAACATTGCAACCTTCAAACTACCGATTCCATCCATCGAGTGAGAAGTTCTGTTCTATGTTTCACAAATAAGTGTAAGAATAAAATGAAATATTCCTCACTTAGCAACTTTGATCAGCTGCACGGATGCATTATAATGTGGGCCACACACACAAATTTATACTATTTTTTTTATAATCTATACTTTCTTTTGTAGTCCAAATCCAATCCAAATTCAAATAGCTTTCAATAGAATCCTAGGATAATAGAAGTCATTGACTGTTTAGGAGACTCGTCGCCATACCATCTATAAATAGATGCTTTATCCTCATTCTCTCACCATTAACAACTTCTAAAGATTATTCTTGCAGATTCTCTTCGTGCAAGCATTCAGGTAACTTTAATAAATAAATAAAAATCGCATGAAGCAACATTTATGTTTCACTGAGGCTACACGCTGGAGAGTCACAATACAAGAGCTTTATCTTGAGGTGTGAAGAGAGGATACATATTCCCATTCTAAGAAAGGTAACTTTATGGTATTCTTAAGGCGAAAGAGGATAGATATAAATCCCCGCCTTAAGAAGGGTAACTTTATGATATTCTTAAGGCAATCTTAAGAAGGGCAACTTTATGGTATTCTTAAGGCGAAAGAGGATAGATATAAATCGCCGTCTTAAGAAGGGTAACTTTATGGTATTCTAAAGGCGAAAGCGGTTAGATGTAAATCTCCGCCTTAACAAACGTAACTTCATGGTATTCTTAAGGCGAAAGCGGATAGATGTATATTCCCGCCTTAAGAGGGGTAAATTCACATTATTCTTAAGGCGAAAGCGATAGATGTAAATTCCCGCCTTAAGAAAGGTAACTTCATGGTATTCTTAAGGCGAAAGCGGATAGATGAAAATTCCCTCCTTAAGAAAGGTAACTTCATGGTATTCTTAAGGCGAAAGCGGATAGATGAAAATCTCCGCCTTAAGAAAGGTAACTTCACAGTGTTCTTAAGGAGAAAGTGGATAAATGTAAATCCCCGCCTTAAGAATAACAAAGAGCTTTATTGATAATGACAATTTTTGTATCTATTATATGCCTAAGTTTGTTGCTAACGACCTCCTTTTATACCTTGCAGTTTGATGAAATGACAACTTTCCGGGAATACAATTCTCCATCCACCAGACTTTGGCATCTTATAGTTGAGACTGATGAAGGGGGAGAGCAAACAAGAGTTTTGTCTAATGCTCCACTAGTTGATCGATATGCCAATCGATTGCCTTCTTTGAAAAACCCATTTCATATGGCGAATTGGACTTCGATGCATACTCATACTTCCAATATTCTACTCAAGTTGTGTCTCTTCAAGTGCCAGATCATCATCACGCTAACATTGCAACTCCTCTTCCAAGTTTAGGGAGTCACATAATTCAAGGCGAAATACGATGGGGGAACACAATGGTAGTTGAGGGAGAATATCATCACATTCCAGGGTATTGGGAATGGACCCAGGATATAGTTGGAAGAAGCCAAGAGGTACTGGTTACAACCCAAATTTATAATGTTGTTTATGCATCTTTATTCACTTATGACCATAACTCATACATTTTGCAAGCGCTTTATGAGGCTTGGTGTCCAAAAACCAATACACTTCTTACATCTGCCGGAGAATTATCTATTTCTCGATGGGACTTACATATTCTTGGGGGTTTGCCAATTTCGGGTTCACTTTATGAGGAAATAGTGCATGAGGCCAAAGAACTTGTGGGTTATGATGAAAAGAGGACCAAGTACATTCCTCGGGTTTGTGAATATTTATTTGCGGCATTTTATCATCTTCCGGGGGTTAGTCAAGAAGTATCTTTTAGCAAGCGGATAAGCTTTTGGTGTAAGAAACCTCAGAAGTATGAAACTACTCCACCTAGGGAGGAAAAGAAGTCTTCTCGCCCCAAAGCTACCTATAATCCTAATGGATAATTACCTGATACAACAAGGTGGTCAAATGGTGAAGAAAGGGTGTTTTCTGGACTTATAGTGAGAGATGACAAAAGATATGAAGCATATCTAGTTGCATTCTTGTCTTGTTGGTTGTGTGCTTTCGTCCTTTCCAATAAAGAGGGTCAGTTTGTACATCTGGGGACTTTCAAGATGGCAAGCTTGATGACGTGTGGGAGGAATATATGTCTTGCAATTTCGGTATTAGCTAGCAATTACAATGGTTTAAATAAGATCTAATCTTTACCTCAACTTGATCAAATTAAAGTGTACTTCCCCATCCACTATGTTTATGGTTGGCTTGCAATTACTTCAAGACTCATTAAGCATTTCCCAATGGCCCATTTATTCCTACTATGGTAATATATTCTGGAGAGGGTGGTGCAAGGTATTTGATAGCAATGATGCGAGAAAACTCATTCATGGTGGGGAGAATGTGAGTTGGACATCTACTATATTGGATAAGACGTACCCTTACTTTCATGTGGATAATGATTGTGCACCAGAGTTGGAGTCGACTTATTTCATGAGTATTCGCTTTAACTATCTTCCTCTTTGATGTAGGGATTCATTCATTATTGAACCATATAGTCCACATCGCTTCAGTAGTCAATTCGGATTCTAGCAAAACATTCGTGGTATCATGAAGAATGATATTCGTAGTGCCTTCTTGGACAAGGGTCTTACGTTCTGGCGTATTTGCGCTATGAGACGATCTGCATCACGAGAAACTTTTCCTTCAATCACACCTAATGCGGGGAAGTCTTTTGGATCTGACTATCAAGCTTGGTGGAAGAAAACTCACAGTCTCTCTCAATAATTAGAGGTCATACATTTAGAGGGTTCTGGGGATGTAAATAATGAGGTCTTTAATGATGGTGTGCCTTCTTCTTTGGGTGGTAAGACACCCAGAAAACGTAACATGAAGTCTCAATTGCCTTCGGTAGCATAAAAAAGAAAGACACCTACTCAAGCCGCTTATGTTTCCAAGAGATTGCTTGAAGGTGAGAGTGAAAGTAGTAGCAACGAAGTCTTTTTAGGAGATTAAGGGTATTAGATGATGCTACCCCACCCGTGGTTGAGCCTTGTGATAATGCAAGCAGTGCTTCAAGAACTATAACAGTCTCTCTCAATAAGGTGTGGATAAGACACTTTCTCTAATAATTTAGTACTTATTTATTTATTTATTGATCCCTCTACTCTTTTGTAGGAGAATAGTGTTGTGACTCCACAACAAGAGGAGTCACAAAATTGTGGTGAGTCCATATCTTCAGATTTGATAAAACCACCTTCTGTGACTCAAGTGGAAAAAGGGTCACCTCATGTCTCCCGCGATGAGGTTATAGATGATTTGGGATATGAAGAATGCAAGCATCTGCCACCTGCTATGTATGTATTTGATGGGAAGAAAGTCATCCTAGATGCTCAAAAAGATTTTGTTTCTTCTCTTTGGAAAGTCATTAAAGGCAAGATTTCAAGAAGTGACATGGATTCTGCTTCTTCTCTTAGAGATGAAATTCAAGTAATTATCAAAGAGATAGACTGTAAGGGCGTGGATGTTTCACCCTTGAAAACATTATTGAACTCATTATTTGATTTTTATGCTTCATATGATTAAGCACGATCAACCATTCATGATATGGATGCAGAAAGCGCCAGAAAATAGTTGTTTGTAGCAGCGGGAGAACGTCTTACAAATGCTATGTTTGAGGAGCAATATAAAGTCGAGGAGGTGTCCTCCCTTCGTCAATTATAGGGTGATATGAAGAATGATATAAGAGCATTGTACAAAAGAGCGCAAGATTTGCAAGTCCTTTTGATAGATACCGATGAGAAAGTTCAAGAAGCCAAGCTAGCAACCTCATTTGCAACCCAAGAATTTGATGCATGTTTTGACGCGGATTTGAAGAGTGATCTATGTCAAAACAAAGAGCATCTAGAGGCTATGAGTCAAGAGTTGATCAATTACAAACTATGCTTGGATTAGATGTTATTTATTTATTTAATTCTTTTAGAGTTTAATTGATATGCTAGACATTTTTTAAGAATAATATTTTCTTTTGTTTCATGTTATATCCAACATTATACATATCACATTCTTCAACTTGCTCTTTATATTTTTGTTGCAAATTTGAACAATCCAACCCCAGTCCACGTTTACGCGAATAATAAAAGTTCATCATTCCTTTAAGTTTCTGCATCAAATATGGCTTGCAAATGTTGCACAAGAATTCGAAGATTTTAACTTGCAAACTTAAAGAATTTGAAGATTTCAACTTGTAAGCTTAATGACTTGAACTTCCAAACTTGAAGACTTTAACTTGTGGATTTAAGGATTCCAAGTTGTAAACTTGGAGACTTCGAAGACTTTATTTTGCATACATTGAAGAATTCAGCTTTAAAACTCGGAAGATTTGAAGTCTTAAATTTGCAAACTTGGAGACTTCGAAGACTTTATTTTGCATAATTTGAAGAATTCAACTTTCTAACTTGGAAGATTTGAAGTCTTAAATATTAGCAAACTTGGAGACTTCGAAGACTTTATTTTGCATATTTTTAAGAATTCAGCTTTCAAACTTGGAAGATTTGAAGTCTTCAATTTGCAAACGTGTTTGAATTTAAAGAAACTTCAAATATGTTGTTAACGAAACTCATACTCTGTAATGTTTTACCTCTATCTATTGACCAATCAATACTTCGTACAAGTCTAACATTTTGATGAGACCAAAGATAAAACAAAATACTTATCTTTTTAATAATCATGTGAAATCTAAGTGGGAATATGTATTTTTTACACTCATGCAACTGAACTTATAATATGGTCCTAAGAGCCTACGTACCTCAGTGAAGAGGATCAAGTCAAAACGTAGTTTTGGGGGATTGAGTTTTTTTTTTTGTGTCGAACACAGTTTATACTCTTGCAGGCCAAGAGTGACATGTTGTTTAGTCTCGTACCTTAAGGAGCATCATCTTACTTCAAGGGTAGTACCTCTTTAGAAATTTGGCGTTAATAGGACCGATCCTTAATCCATCAACAACAACAAGATTGTAAGCATCATTTGAATATGCTTCTTGTACGACATATTGTCCATCCCACTTTGAGGTAAATTGCCCCCCAGACTTGTGCGAAGTAATGATGGGTCTTCTTACTGCGAGAACTTGGTCTCCAACTTTGAAACACCTCAAGCGAACCTTCTTATTGAAAGAACGAGATGGACGAGCTTGGTAACATTCAAGGTTTTGTTGAGCTTCTAGCCTCTTTTCATCAAGTGCTTTTAACTCAGCAAGACGCAATTGAGCATTTTCTTCTTCAGTGAGCCCTTCTTGAATAGCAAGTCTCAAGGAAGATATTTGACGCTCAAGTGGCAAGACTGCTTGAACTCCAAAAGAAATTGAATATGGTGTTTCTTGAGTTGGAGTGCGGTATGTCGTTCTATATGCCCACAAATCTTCTTCCATTCTTTCATGCCAATCTCGTTTGGACTTGGAGACAACTTTCTTGAACAGATTACACAGAGTCTTATTGAATGCTTCAGCAAGACCATTGGCGGGAGCTGATACATAGAGGATTTACGCTACTTGAAGTCAAAAAGATCACAAATCTTGTTCATTAAATTGTTATCAAATGGCTTGCCATTGTCAGTTATTATGTAGCGA
This sequence comes from Solanum chmielewskii, assembly GCA_027704785.1. Lineage (NCBI taxonomy): Eukaryota > Viridiplantae > Streptophyta > Magnoliopsida > Solanales > Solanaceae > Solanum > Solanum chmielewskii. The sequence continues at coordinate 54,397,706 of JAKWIX010000326.1, read as the reverse complement.
GGGATACCAAAGAGATAGATGATATCTTTCTTCACTTCCTTAATGGCGACAACTTCACCAAACTTTGAGAAATAATCTGTTGCAGTTAAGATGTACAAGTGTCCACCAGAAGACTTTGGTAGTGGTCCTACAACATCCAGTCCCCAAGCATCAAATGTTCAAGATGCGATGGTTGGGTGCAATACTTCCGGCGGATGATGAATGAAATTCACATGAAATTGACAAGCAACACACCTTCGGGCATAATCTAAGCAATCCTTCACCATGGTTGGCCAGTAATACCCCATTCTCTTTTTATGAAAGTGAAGTTTTTGTCCAGATTGATGTGATCCACATACTCCTGAATGTGCTTCTTCAAAATCTTGAATCGCTTCTTCCTCTCCAAACATCGTAATAGCACACCCTTAAATGATCGCCTATATAATGTGTCCTTGTAGTAAAGTAAGCGAGCTGCACGAAGACATATGTCAGTCTTTCTCTTTGGATTTTCTGGAAGGTATCCCATAGCACATGTAATCAACAATAGATTGTCTCCAATCTTCCTTTACGGCTTCAGCAGCGGCGACAATATGATCAAGATCATTTTCAATATTTTCTTTCTCATTTGGCGGTGGTACCATCCATTTTGATAGACAGTTACTTGCGTTGGATAAAGAAGGGTTAGCGTTGAAGCTAGAGCAGCCAATGCATCAACTCTCTTATTCTCAGTTCTACGAACCTGTTGAAGGGTTACATCTCCCATCCATCCTATCAACTTTTGAGCATAATCATGATAAGGGCGCAATTCATGCTTCTTCACCTCATAACTTCCCAAGAGTTGATTAATCACCAATTGAGAGTCACCAAAGACTTGTATATGTAATTGCTTCATGGTGACGGCCATTTCAAGTCCAAATATCAATGCTTGGTATTCAGCGACATTACTAGAGCAACATTGTTTCAAAGTAAAAGAGAATGGTAGAATCTCTTCTTGCGAAGCGATGAACACCACGCTAGCACCAGCTCCACCACGATGTGCAGCCCCATCAAAGTACATTTTCCATGGAGGTTGTACTTCAAATAACATCGCATATTCATCGGAAAACTCATCAGTTAACTTTGAATCATTCATTATAGGATAGTCTGCTAAGAAATCCGCCAATGATTGTCCTTTTACAGCCTTTTAAGGGATGTACACGATCTCAAACTGTTGGAATTGGAGGTACCATCTTGCTAGTCGGTCACTAAGGACAGGTTTTGACGTAACAAACTTGATGGGATTTGCTCTAGAAATTAGACGAACAACATGAGCTTGAAAATAATGCTTCATTTTTTGAATTGAGAAGACTAGCGCCAAACACAAATTTTCAATTGGCGAATATTTCAACTCATTTGGTGTAATCGTTCTACTTAAGTAGTAAAGAGAGTTTTGTTTGCCTTCACTATTCTCTTGAGATAACAAGGCTCCTATGGACCTCTCTTCTACCGCAATATAGAGTATCAGTGGCTTTCCAGGTATAGGGGCTGCCAAAACTAGAGGTTTTGCTAAATATAATTTGATACATTTAATGGCATCGCTACATGTTTGGTCCCAATTAAAAGGAGAACCTTTCTTCATGAGGTGACTAAATGGTTGGTGTCACGACCGGAGTCTAGACCCCAGACGACACCGGCGTCGTTGACCTCTCAGAGGTCGCAGAGAAGCCTACTTACGTCATTCTTACTCCGTCTAGGTTAATTTTAGCAGAAAATTTGAAACTTTTTATTTATTAACATACATACTAATCATTCTATTAGATTCATAATTTTTCATCATAAACCATCTAACATTAAGATCATCAAATTTTTAAAGAAATAGTTTAATATAACATTAAATGTATACTTGCGAAAATGTCACCAATACAATGTCTGAACAAAAGAGGAAAGAAACGCTAGTGGAACATACTCCACTAGCTCAATCCTATAACTAAGCTAGAATATAATGGGCAAGCATCCTCAAAAGCTTGAGGGTCTACCAAGTACGAATTAATGTTCGACATCCGGATAGCTACAACGTTGATCCTGTAGCTCTAGCATCCACCTGTGTTTGCGCCTAAAAGTTTAGAGTTGTATATGGTTATTACACACTTGTACTATGTATAGGCATATGTAAGCACACACTAAGGACATGCATGAGTAAGAATAGCTCTTTCCTAGCAACATAATTATAGTAGGTCAAGTCAGTGGACTGTCCAAATTGAGATTAGGAAAGTAAGTGAACTTTCCAAATTTGGATTAGGAATGTTATGCCAATGAGAGTAACATGCATCATCATACTTAACATTTTGCACACAACACACAACAGCGTACACATAACACATATCATAATTCATATAACGCATAACGTTGTTCATATCATTCATTAATATGCCATGATACCTTAGAATCATGGACTTGACATTAAGACTTCCCAAAAATGAGGGCTCAACATATGGGACCTCAACTAGGGAGTCTGTTATAGCAAACACAGAGTCTGCTTCATTCATTCAAACGTACTTCATTTAATTTCATTCATGGGCCAGTGTAAACACCAGTTATACCTAGGAAGTAGTTTAAGAATTTCATCGGGTTCGTTGTGCAATGACCAAGAATGACGTAATGTCATTACTTGAATCTAACTCACCTTTTGATTATCCTATCCTATTACATTTGGTATCATTCGCTTCATTATGTGCATCTTTTGAGGCTGGCCTAATTCATTCATTGAGAATTTAAAACTTAATCGACATAGATCATGTGAGCATCATAAAATCCAGTGTCATAAAACCCCACACCGAAATGAGGTGGAATCACCGACCAAAGTGACCCAAAACATGCTAACGTACATGGGAATTGAACCTCGCCAAATCCCTATATTGGCAGTATAGGTTCGAAGACTGTGAGATATAAGGTTACTCATACCCGGCATGCCAGATAGTCTCATCTCATGAGAGTTACGTGAACCTCCGCCTTATCCAAAAGAAGGAATCACCGCTCATAGCTAGTTTATCGGTGCTCAGCATAAAGTTCCATTACATTAAACTCATACATCATGAAGTTGGCTTCTAGTATGAGGACATCATAGCTCAATAGATGATTTCTCATCTCATCATTAGTATAAGTGTGTTAATCTCAATACTTTTATTAGAGTGTTCATAAAGACTGGTCTCTTCATTAACTTTACACTCTCATATACTTAGGCTCATTTGATATTGCTCTCATCTTTTACACTAGCATCATATCATGTTGTCACCACATTCATTATCATTAGCACATTTGATCTTCATAGTTACTCACCCCCTTTTACGTGAATGTTCAATTCATGATATGCCAATGCACTTGGCAATTTGGTGTGTTTTACACTCTTACTTAACCCTTGTAGGGTTTCATCATTTCATTGTTCATTTCATCATATGCCAATGCACTTGGCCATTTAGTGTATTTTACACTCGTACTTAACTCTTCTAGGATTTCATCATTTCATTACATACATCTTAGGTTTACTTACTTTTAAACGTATGCTAGACTTATGTGTCTATATATACAAGCCATGGGGCTTCATTCATAGTTTGTTTAAGTGATTCATATTTACCCAAGATTATGTGGTACAAGACTTATGCATCTTGTAGATATGCCAAGATATTAATTTCGATCTTTAGAGGCAGCATTCACTAAATATTACTTACGTATGACTTATGTGTCAATACATAATTGGGCAAGGGAACCCGATTTTGAATCTCTTGGACAACACTTAATCTTATTTTAAAGTTGATAATCGCATTTTCCAGATTAGGGGGACCCTAGTTCGATCCCCATCAACCCCATAATATTTTCTTTCTTTTTCTCCTCTCCTTTTTCGTTTAAGTCAAAGAGGTTGTGAGTTCAATCCCCACAAGCTCATTATTTTTCTTTTAATTTATCTCTTAACTTTCTCACCTATCCAAGAGGTTGTGGGTTCAATCTCCACTCTCCACATTTATTTTCTCCTTTATTTTTCTCCTAACTCTCTCATCCATTCAAGAGGTTGTGGGTTCAATCCCCACTCACCACATCTATTTTTCCTTGCATTTTTCTCACGAAATTTTAATGAAAATTTTATTTTGTGAGGTCATGGGTTCAATTACCAATGACCTCAGATTTTTAAAAATATTTAAACAAAGCTCATTTTTTTAAAAGTTGTCCTGGAAATTGTAGTCTCTTCCAATCCATTTTTGTCTTAATATTTTGTTGATTTTTTTTTTTTTTATTAATGATGTCTTGGGTTAAATCCTTAGTGATATCACTTATTTATCATTCAATTTTCATTGCATTTTGTACCATTTTGTTTGGCTGAACCCAACCTACCAAATGCGGGAAATTTGTTCACTATTTTCAGCTTCTTTTTATCATCATTCATACGTTAATTCTTAAGGCATTTTGTGGATCATTTGGTGCATCTTTAAGTGTAATATTTTTATGATTATATTCAGCCAAGAATTAACATTTCATCCAGAAACATTACACCACTTTACACCTCATGATTTAAATAACTTCTTAGATTTTTGTCATTGTTATTCTATGGACCTAACCTCTCAAATACAAAAGTTCTTACAGTCTCTTCCCCAAGTCGATCAAAGACGGAAAGCTTGTTATTGGGAGCAGTGACGTCATCTTCAAAAGTTATATGATCTGAACCGATGGTGGTTAGTTATAGCCTAAACCTTCACGTGCCTAACTAGTTTTATCTTCTGATGGGAAATTCCCTAACACTAATGGCTTATTGGGGTTGTATTCGACCTTCGCAAATAACTTGTAAGCATTAGGATCAAAACCATCAGTTGTGCCTTTCACAGGTAGCGCCATAACTCGCACCTAACTTTGAGTGATTGTTTTTCCATGCAGTTTTGAAGACAAGGTTATTGAATCAATATGTCTGATAGGAAGAGTTAGTCCTCTTAATGTATCTTCTTGAAGGTGAGATGATTTGACTTCTTCTTTCTTTACTTTTGGAACATAGCGAAGTCCAGAAGTCAGTTTTTTCTTTAGAGACATGATATTCCCTTCAGTAAGATTAGGACAAAGGTCTTTAGTGTCAACTTTCGCCTTTTTAGTGGCCGGATCAACTCTTTTGCTCATGATCTTGTAAGATTTGATTGATTTGACATCATTGGATTTTGCCTCTTTAACAACATAACCCTTTAAATAGAATTTTGCATCAGCAAAGTGTGTCTCAACTTCGGTGAAAGGATTATAATCCACAACAATCTTCCTTTCAATTCTGCTTCCAAGATACTTCAAGCATTGATAGTAAGAATATGAGATAATCTTATTCTCATGTACCCAAGGTCTGCCAAGCAATATATTGTATGAGGTCTTTGGATCGATAACATGCATTCATGCGCTTGATCGCAAATCTTCCATTTGAATTTCTAATTTAATAGAGCACTATGGATCTTTGCCGCCCATGATTGAAACCTTGTATCAATAAACGACTTTCACTAAGTTCTTCAGTCGCAATGTCGAGTTCCTTTAATGTGTGGATAGGCAGAATGTTGACTGCAGATCCTTCATCTATTAAGATTCTATTTATCTTCTTCTCTAGCACGTGACTCACAATATACAGAGGTTGGTTATGTAATGTTTCACCAAAGAGAAGATCATTATATGTGAATGTGATTTTTGTATCACATACATTTGCTTCTTGAGAAGAAGGTTCAATAGACTTTTCAGAAGATGAAGGAGAGATTATTGAAGAGATTTCCCTTGTTGTATTTTCTTCGCTACTAGGAGACACTTTTTGTGAGGCTTATGTCGTTGTTCTTTCTTCTTGGCCAGTTGGAGACACCTTTGTTATTTCTTATTTATCTTCATTAAAGTATGATGCCTCAATATTTTCTTGAGTAGACTTTATGCGCAACCAACTTGGTAAGAATTTCTCTAGAGTTACAAGTTAACGGGGTTTCTGGTAGTGATGCACTTCTACTTTTGCCTTCTTTGGGCGATTAATTGATTTTTGCTTCCCCAGTTTCTTCACCATCTTATGTCTAATTGGTTTCTCTAATGACTCCTTTCATAAGCTTGACTTGTTGAGTCTTCTTCTAATCACAAGAATCCAACCTTCATCGGCATCTATATCAACTTGAGATTGCTCTTTTTCAAATGAGTCTCATTTATGCTCTTCAGAGACACATATTTGGACCGGATTGAGTGAGCCAAATGTGACAGAGATTTGGTTAGAATTAGCTTTCTCATCATCAAGGACAATCTTCTTTTCTCTATTAAATCACATCACTTTATCCTCGAAGACAAAACATTTTTCAAGAGGATGACTTACAAGTCTATGATACTTGCAATAATTTGGGTCATCAACTTTACCAGCTTCATTATGTTGCTTCATCTCCGGCAACTCAATGAGCTTTAACTCTAGTAACTCATCAAAAATATCAGAAATATCAGAAATGTCAGAATCCAAGAAGGGGTATTACTTTTCTTGCATCTCTCTTAGGGTTGAATTTTGGTTCGAACGTGCTTGAAGATTCATTCTCACATTTTGCTTTGTTCCCTCCTTCGTAGTAAACTTCGCAGGAGACACATTAACATTCATGGACTCTTTGTCACTCCTGGGCAAAAATTTTCTCCATCTTCTCTTGGGATCTTGCTTTTCTCATTCTTTGCGAGGATCATGGACAAAATTCACATCTTTCCCAGCGGAGGACATGCTCAACTCCATATCATGGGCGCAAGTAGCGAAATCTTTTAAGGACTTTGGATTTATTCCTTGTAAGATATAAAGAAGCTTCCAATGCATCCCTTGAATACATATTTCTATCGCAGAAGCTTCACTAAGCTTATTCTTGCAATTCAGGCTCGCGTTCCTCCACCGATTTATAAAATCTATGACTGGCTCATCCTTTATTTGCCGACTATTCTGAGTTCTACCATACTCATTGTATGCCTTGTGTTGTAGAAGTGACTGAGAAACTCGTGCTACAGTTGTTCCCAACTATCGATAGAATTAGGCTCGAGATTCGTATACCAATCAAAGGCATTTCCCTTTAAAGAGAAGACAAATTGCTTGACAAGGTGGTCTCCACAGGTCCCAGCATTATTACATGTTTCCACAAAGTGTGCAACGTGTTGCTTTGGATTTCCTTTTGCCATCAAATTGTTGAAACTTGGGTGGTTGATAACCAGTAGTCATTTTGAAGTTATCAATTCTTGCAGTGTATGGCTTGGCATACATATGAGAGGACTTGGTAGAGACTTCATACTTATCTTTGATAGTGCATTCAATGAACTCCTTCAAGCGATCGAGTGGGATCATTCCTTCGCAAGAAACTGGCATCTCAGTAACAAGTGGTGCTTTCTTCGCAGGATCTCCAATCTCTTAAACTTCAACACATTTTCCTGGCGCATGACTCATTTCACCATCTAAAAGTACATCCACTCGATCCATCAACTTATCGATTCTAGACTCTTGGTGTTGTACATGCCTTGTCAATCCTTCAACCAACTTTGCAAGATTTGCGAGTTGTTCCTCAGGGAAAGAAGCAACATTCAGTATTGTTTGCATGATCATTGGAGATGTAGGAGAGTAACATGGATTATCGCGTAAGTTGATCTTTAGTGGACTCACGTTACATGATGCATGAGGATATGATTCACGGTTGAATCATAGCTCTTCCTTGTCGTAGAGTTCTTGGTACCAGATTGCTCTAGTAGAGCTAAGTTCTTGATTTTTTTCCATAACACTACTTTTCCCTTCTAATGCATTTGTGGAGGAAGTTGATCCTCTTGGAGTTGCAGACCCAAAAATTAGAGTTGACGCGGACGACACTTGAAGTGTTTGTTGTCCTAGCATAGCAGCTTTGCGTCTTGTAACAGCTCCAAAACTTCCAAAGGTAACACCCAGAATGTCTTCAACTTCAGTAGAGAACTTGGAGCTAGCGGCCTTAGAGGCAATTGATTGAGAGTTCTTCCTCATGGAAGTCATATCGATGTTCTTTAAGGCTTGAAAAGTTGATATGAGAGGTAGAGATTGTCCCATTGGGCGCGCCATAATTTGTAGACAATAAAATTCACGTTGAGAAAACAATAACCAGGAAGGGAAAATTATAGCAAGAATCGATTTATTATTTCAAATGCGAGTGTTACCATCTCTATGATTCCTTGAATTCGCCTTTTCAAATATAAATTCAAGGGCTTTAAAGATTGATCTTGAACTTGGGATTTATCTTGATCTTAATCTCTATCTTGATCTTGATCGTGGACTTGAACTTGAACTTGGAGTTGAACTTTATGTTGAACTTTATGTTGATCTTGAACTTGAACTTGAATTTTATCTTGATCTTGGCTTCTAGTTGAATCCAAGGGCTTCGAGCTTGATCTTGAATTCGGTGGTCTTGATCTTAATCGTTCTTGATCTTTATCATTCTTGATCTTGATCGTTCTTGAAACTTGAATGCTTGAATTCTTGACCTTATAGAGAAATCTCCAGCTTTTGATCCACGAGCTTTTCTAGCTACTTGTTAAATTTTTTTGTCCTCTTTTCTGAATTATGAGACCCCTATTTATAGTTTTAGAATAGAGGAGTTGGGATTGAAATAGGACTCCCTTCGACCAATCAGATTTAAGTGAAATATCATATTGGCTTTATGGATCGGTTTTTAATTAAATTCATATTTATCTGAATTTAAATAATTAAATTAATTATATTAATCCATAATATTTATTTGGATTAATATAAATTTAATATAATTTGAATTATTTAATACATTGATATTTAACTAAATTTCTAAATGATTATAGGTGTTAGGTTACCTTTTTTGTAATCCTACATTATTAATAACTACATAATTTATGACGTAATCTATGTATAAGTTATGCGGGATAGACGGTGAAATAAATTATGTGGATATTAGTTATACATGTATTAGAAAGCTAAATTTCACATTTATCCCTATTAATTTGTTTTAAAATCTTTTTTATTAAAAACATACATATCTATTCTATTTTCCCAACTATTTTCCTTTCTTATTTTTTTTATACAAACAACTTTTTATTTATTTTAATTTAAAATCAAAAAAATATTTATTAGTATTACTAATAGGAATGCATTATTTTGATAGTGCATATGCTAATTATATATTTGCATTATATATTACTAAATATATTCACATATTTAATTATCATGTATTTATATTTATTTTGAATGTGAATTTATATAATATTTATAAATTTGATATACTAAAACTGTTGAAACAACATATGCATCTAATTGATAGTAATTTACATTATATAAAATAGGATAGTATAATATACTTGAAATATATTAATAGTATTTTATTTTTTATAAGCTTTAAATATTAAAAATACAAAGAGAAAAAAAACATAAAATTACTAGTCAAGTATTGAGAAATTTTCTTTTTTTAAGGGAGAATTTATACTATTTGCTTACATATTTTATTTGTAAATAATTTATATTAATTTATATTAAAATCAATATTCAATAGTTAATTATTCATGTAATGTAATCTCTACATAACTAAATAATACCTACATAACTAAACCTTAGAACTAATATCTGCATAACTAAACCCTGCATAACTAATACATACATAACTAAACTCTGCATAACTAATATTGACACCCAATTTTGGCCTAACATTTTCATTATTCGTGACTTTATTCATTTAATAGTTCAAATAATCATTTTTATAGTTTTAAATAAGTTTATTGACAACTATCCTTATTTATCAAAAGTTGGATTTTTTTATTAGGTAATATTAAAATTATATTTTTATATGTCATTAGTTACCTTCATTATATTTTTTTTCTGATATTCATTTTATTCGTTACATCGGTTAATATTCATTTTGATATTTTGCACAGTTTAAAGATTTATTTAAGTACGAATACAATTTTATCATCCAATAATTTTTAGGTCTAAATCTTGAGCCCATGATTTAGGCCCATTGTATAACAATACTCTATTTAGGGCTCTATTACGTCAAAAATGGTGGGGGATAAATTTAAGGTTTTGAGGGTGAATTTTCAGATTTTTAAGAATAAAAAAGTTTTTATTTTTTTCCCGATGAGCATGCCTGAATCCGGCGAACTACCAACACCCAAAACCCTCTTCTCTTCTTCGCAAACAACTCAAAACCTCATTGCTTCTTACCAGTGAACATCAACCACTGCCAAAACCCCAATGTCATCTCTTTTCTTTTTCCGATCAGTCTGCCACCACCAAAGATAAACCATCAACCCTTTTGTTTCATTTTCTCCTCTCTTTAAACACCAAAACCACCAGCCAAAGATGAGAAGAAACAAATTCACACAACCATCGCTCAACCCACAACAACCACTTCCATTTCCGCCGTTTCCAGCAAAATATCCAACCCCAAACAGCTAATCAAACCACCCAAAACACTCAAGCCATTCTTTGTTCTCTTTCCTTGTTGCTGCGGCGAAATACCAGCTGAAACAATCATCAAACAAGTAGATGAAACAACCAACAAAATCATCCAAACACCTCCTAGATCTTGCCCAACACCCCCATTCCCATCTTCTTACGAAAGAAAAATAAAAAGCGATGACCACTGTGAGGACGACCAGATCTATTCGGGTTCACATTTCCAGCAAACCCGACGAGCAGAAAGCTCCAAACCACCGTGACACCATAAACAGTGTACTGTACTCTCTTTTCTATTTTTTTTAATAATTAACAGTTAAATAGTTTAAAGCTTGATGATTTTTTTTCTTCTTTCTTTTGTATTGTTGGGCTGCATTTTAGACTGTGATTATCTTTGATTTCTTTTTATTTGCTGCTGAATGCCTTATTGTTGTTAGTATTATTTTAGACCTGGCTGGAAGAATGTCACATTCAGTGAACTCCATCACATGTTTTGTTGGTTAAGTTTTAGTTATAATTATTTTTTTAATTAGCTTTAGTTATATATCTAGTTTTTTTAAAATTTTAATTAGCTTTAGTTATAATTCTATTTTTTTGAATGACTAAATATTTTATTATGAAAGCTAGTTTTTCAATTATCTCTATTTTCATGCTTGTTATTGTTGAAATGTTTGTAGTTACTCAATTTGTGTAGGATAGCTATAAAAAAATTTATAATATTTGTTGATGTTGCCATTATTAATTACTATCATTGTTTCCTTTTTCTTTTGTTTCTTTCAATGTTTTGTATTTTAATTTTTTCAAATTGATTTTTTTTAAAAAAAAAAACATAAAAATTGACTAATGATTTACATATTTTTTTATTTTTAGATGCATGTTTTTGGTAGCTCATCTTCTTATTTTTTATTTTTTTTACCTTTCTATGATTCTCTTATTTTAGTTTATTTGTTAGTAATTAACCATTTCACCTGTCATTTATTTTTTTATTTTTTTATTTAGTTATTTTGGGTTCTATGATGAATATAAATCCTACATTTATTTCATTTACTGTTTATGGCTTCAATTTTATTAATAAATTACTATTCATAAATTGTTTAGATTAAGTCTACATATTTTATAATGTTTTTCCAGCAAACTATCTTGTTAATATTTCTTTATTTTTCATTGTTATTTCACATCATTTAAAATTAATATGCATTTTTTATATGATCTCGCGTTTAGGAAATACAATATGTTGAAACTGGCGGATGAAGAAACTACCATCAATCTTCAAGGCTTTCCATGATAATAAGACGGGTTTTATTTTCATTTTATTTCATTTATTTTTATTTATATTTATTTATTATTGACACTTTTACTAAGTGTGTTTACTGGTACACCGGTGTTGCTTTCACTTGAAGCTATTTCAATGGAATTTGGATCATATTTTTTTTATTTATTATTTTGTATATTATTGACGTTAGACAAATTTAGGAAGTTTCTTATTATTGTTTTATTTTATTATTTGTGCATATTATGTGTTTATTATATTTGTATATTTGTTTAATTTCCTCATCAATTTGGAAAAAATGAATTTAGTCGGGACATATATTTTTTATTGCAAAGGATGCCTAACATCTTCTCTTCGAAATCACTTGAACCCATTACCTAGAATTTCCCAATTTCGTACATCACTTTAATTGATTTCCTAGTTTTTCCTTAAAATTAGGTGACGACTCTTTTTAAAATTTGATTATTCTTTAAATTCTTTAAAAAAATTAATTAATTGATTATTTTTTGAGTCATCACGATATCTCTTCATATTTGAATAAAGTAGGGATAAAAATAGAATGGCGATTCAACTGGGGTATGGAGGTTATAACCAATATTAATTCATTATTTTCAAATTGAGGATTATTTTATTTATTGTGTTATACCTTGTATTTTGTATATTTTGTTGATTATTTGTGTATTATACTTGTTCATTTATTATTCATTTTACTGTATGTATACTTTCATTGTATTTCATGGCATATTTCTATCGTATGTATAGTATATTAAAGGATGGTTTTAGAGAATTGCGATCGAACTTTTTTATACTCAACCCTTTTTCGGAATTATCGGCAATTTATTGGTTCGTTATGCGTCCAATGGTTGTCGTAAATTTCAGCCTATGTTGATCACTTGGATTTCTTTTCAAAAGTCACTCTTAGTCAATTAGGGTAGAATTAAACCAAATTCCGAATTTAGAGCATTTTGAATTTACATATGTGTCTAATCGAGTAGAAGAGGGATCAAGTTACCATTTTATCCAAAGGTGTTAGCATTTGGAGATAGTAATAAGTTAAAGAGGAAATACCTTCCACAAAGGCCTAGTTTATGATTGTTTTACATGTGTTGGACTGATTATTTGTATTTTTTTCCCCTTATTTTGTAATCCTATTTGAATTATTCATAAAATTGTACGAAGTTTTTTGGGGGACAATTGAAAGTTGTCAAATGGTGTAATACATCCTTCAAATCAATAGGCCTACCTTTGGCATAAAAGGGTCACAATTGTATAGCGTAATAATTGCTTGTATATTATGTGATGTATATAATTTAGTTTGTCTTCAATCAAAATAATGTTTTTTATCGATTCTTTGTATGATATTTTGCATTATTCATAATGAACAAAAATTAACACTTTTACCTTTTGAGTTTTTGATTTATGTAAGAATCTAGAAGTAATGGTTTGTCTGAAGTTGCATAAGACAAAAGGACTCACGAAATTCGAGTCTTTGTATTTAACAAGACATTAATCTGAAGTCAAAAAGACAAATCAGGGGAGTCCTGACTATGAAGTTACATTTCTTTATTTGATTTATTTTTTTATTATTATTATGACCTAACTTTCACATATTTATTTATATTTTTGTAGGAAAATCATCCCCTATAATAGTTGGGAATGATAATAACAATGCGTAATTTTCGTGAATAATTGGTAGAAGACACAGTTCCAAGAGACATTTCAAAAAGAATACAATAACATGTGGTTACTATAAAAATAATAATAAATCACATTCAACATAGATTACAAAGGTCGACTGTTAAGAGGAAAACAAGGATTCTCTCCGAGTTTGTCTAAATTTTCAAACGTTTTATGTCTTATTTGGATGAACTACAAGTACCTGATTCTCATTTTAATGAGATACGTAGGCAACTCTTCTTGGGTTCAGTATATATTTTCTGGAAAGTAAAAAAAATAAGAGAAAATGGTCAAAATTGCCCCTGAACTATGCGAAATAGACCACTTATATCTTTCATTACATTTTGGGATTAAAAATACCATCATTGTTACCCTAGGAGACCATAAATATCCTCAAGAGTTAACACCCCAATTTTTTAGTGATGTGGCATGCCATATGGAACTAATCCCTCCACCTAAGCATTGCCAACTAAGATTCATTACAAAAGTACTTGACCTTTAGTGGCGACAAAGTTGTCAGAAAATCCCAAAATATTGTTATTTAAGGTTATGAGTGATTTTTAGTGACGACTAAGGTTCCAACAACCATTCGCTAGTAAAACTTATTTTTTCAACAAAAAAATAGATAATTAATTTTTTATTACAACCTAATTTTCTAAAATAAATCACTTGCAATATCAATATTAAAAACATTCAATATTATTATGAAAAATCATGAAAATTACTTCTCGATTTACATCTCCTACTATACAAATCATGATTGTACATTTTATACGTTTATATATAACATAAAAATAAAACATACAATGTCTTCAAACTCCTATTAATCGATATCATTTTTATTTTTTAAAAACAATGAAGAAAAAAACACAAAATTAGAATCTATTGTTAAAAAGTTTTAATGATGATTTCTCAGGCTTTTGTGGCGACTACTGTCGCCGCTTGTCACGACCCAAAACGAGCCCGAGTGGCACCCACACTTATTCCTACTATGTGAGCGAACCAACCAATCTAAACCCCAACATTTCAAACAATAAATAAACATAATATAATGCGAAGACTTAAACTCATTATATGAAAAATCTATTAAATAACTTCTAAAAACTCAAACACTTATTATTATCCCCAAATCTGGAAGTCATCATCACAAGAACATCTATCCTCAAATTACTAGTTCTAAGAGTATCTAGAAAGCTAGAATAAATAAAAAGCTAGTCCATGCCGGAACTTCAAGGCATCAAGACATGAAGAAGAAGATCCAGTCCAAGCTAGAAGCGTTAGCTCACCCTGAAATCCGGTGTAATGAAGACTGGCTAGAGTTGCGGTTGAGTTGAAGACGACGGTACGTTCGCTGTACTCCACAAATAACAAAGAAAGAAACATACAAGTAGGGGTCAGTACAAACACAAGTACTGAGTAGATATCATCGGCCAACTCAAAATAGAAAACAGTATATATCAGATAATATCATAAAATCAACTACAATACTCAACATGCGGCATTTACAATTACCATAACCCTTGGTCACAACACCAAGCACATCAATGAGGACTCACGCCTCCCCATCACGCTCATTTGGGAATTAGGTTCATTAAATTTAGTATATTAACATCTTTCAAGATTCATTATCTTTATTTCTCTCGTGTCGGTACGTGACACTCCGCTCCATATACTATCCTGGTGCCGGAACGTGACACTCTGATTCTCATATACTATCCTGGTACCGGAACGTGGCACCTGATCCATATACTATCCTGGTGTCGGAACGTGACACTCCGATCCTGATATACTATCCTGGTACCGGAACGTGGCACCCGATCCATATACTATCCTGGTGTCCGAACGTGACACTCCGATCCTCATCATACTATCCTGGTACCGAAACGTGGCACCCGATCCATATACTATCCTGGTGTCGGAACGTGACACTCCGATCCTCATTATACTATCCTGGTACCGGAACGTGACACCCGATCCCCTAATCTCACTACTTTCGTTCATCAAGCCTTCTTTTATACCAAGGCATCATCATTAACATAGTAGATTAGGGTTTTTCAAGATTTAGGATTCAATAGCTTCATCATGCTTATTTTATCATAATTATATAATCACATTCATGCAAGCATACAATTAAGCATATAGAAGGGTTTACAACACTACCCAATACATATCATTCGCTATTAAGAGTTTACTACGAATAGCATAAAAACCATAACCTACCTCCACCGAAGAATTGTGATCAAGCAATCTACTTCCCAAAGCTTTGCGTCTCTTCCTCTCTCTCAATTGATCGTTTCTCCCTCTCTCTCTGTTCTTTTTTTTTTTTTCTTATTCAACATTTTTTTCTTTTACCCTAATTAGCATATAATTAGTATAAAAGATGACAAAAGTAACCCACTAATTAATTCAAGGTTATCTCCTTTAACCCCCAAGTAATTGAATTATTAGTATTACCCACTAACTTTATAATTATAAGCAGGAATAGTCCAAAACGCCCCTTAAAATATTAAACA